>CM065727.1:13156424-13206424 GCA_033310375.1 Conus canariensis
CATAGCATTAACAGTAGTGATAACGATAGTGGTAAGAACACACACACACACACACACACACACACACACACACACACACACACACACACACAAAAGATAAATAAAGAGAGGATTACTACCACTTGCAGTGGAAGTATGATGACAGTACTTGTGGTATCAACAGTGGCAGACTCACAGAGAATTATTCTTGGGATTTGTTTCAATTTCCGTCTGCGGTCACCTCACTTTGAAACTAACAGTGATCGGATAGTCTGGTTGTCATTTCTTTCCTTCTTGTTTGATTTTATGTCTGGAACAGACCCTAAATGAAAAGATTTTCTGTCTGGAACAGACCCTAAATGAAAAGCTTCTCTTCATCGCACTAAACCTCTCTGTTGACCTGCTGTTGCTGCCCTCTGTCCTTACACCTCTCTGTTGACCTGCTGTTGCTGCCCTCTGTCCTTACACCTCTCTGTTGACCTGCTGTTGCTGCCCTCTGTCCTTACACCTCTCTGTTGACCTGCTGTTGCTGCCTTCTGTCCTTACACCTCTCTGTTGACCTGCTGTTGCTGCCCTCTGTCCTTACACCTCTCTGTTGACCTGCTGTTGCTGCCCTCTGTCCTCACACCTCTCTGTTGACCTGCTGTTGCTGCCCTCTGTCCTTACACCTCTCTGTTGACCTGCTGTTGCTGCCCTCTGTCCTTACACCTCTCTGTTGACCTGCTGTTGCTGCCCTCTGTCCTTACACCTCTCTGTTGACCTGCTGTTGCTGCCCTCTGTCCTCACACCTCTCTGTTGACCTGCTGTTGCTGCCCTCTGTCCTTACACCTCTCTGTTGACCTGCTGTTGCTGCCCTCTGTCCTTCGCCAATCTGCCAGCTGTCAAATCTCCACGTACTCCACAATGAGCAGGACAGTAGTCACAGCCTTACATTCACCTGCACGCCCAGTGTTGACAGAATACAGGCTGATTCATTCAGTTCCTCGTTTTGAGTCGAAGGTTCAGCAAGTGCGATCAGTGCAGTCCGAGCATTAGTAATGACGATCACAGCATATGGTGTGTCTGATGTTGATGGTCCCTGACACTGACTGCTGCTGTACACAAAGGCAAGATGCGTCTGCCCTGAAGTAGGTCCAGCTTGATCTCTAGACTGAACAAAGGAACTACCACAGCATTCAATGCTGCTACACTACCAAGGGACAATAGCCACATGTGCGTTGATCGATACCTAATAGTCAAGTTTTAAACAGTTCGATCTCCATACACTTTTAAAGAACAGAAATATAAATTCCTATTTCTCTTGCTTTTTAAGAATGTTTTTCTTAAAAATCTAACCGATGAAATGGAAAAGAGAAGTAACATGAGTATTCGTGGGAAAATTTTAACACTGTCCAATACTTCTGATTTGTCTGGTCATCCATTTAAAAGAAAACAAAGGAAAGTATTCGTTTATGTCAGCCGCTGTACTTTGACCATGACGCGTTTTGGGTTGTTATAATCATGATTTGCACACACAAACATTATCCATACCGCGCCATCGCTGTGATTAATTTCTTGTTGTATTCCCGAGTATGCGCAGGGTACAGGGGGCGGCGGCACTAGCAACACACTTGCCATCGTATGTAAGCGAATGCACGTAGTTTCCAAAATTTGTGAAATAGTACTAAACGTTAGGTAACCACCATATTCATATTTGATTAGCGTTGTTGGTTCGTAAAATGAATGATGTCGTAACAATGTCACCTGGATGTCGGGGAAGGAGAAGGGGTGGGAGGGGGAGGTGCATGGAGAAGGTGCGTGTCTGTGGGAGTGTGGGGGTGGGGGAATGACTGAACGCATTTCTGCACATGTAGCAAAAAGACTGACAGAGCTGACTGAACGCATTCTGAACTAAACATCTCGAACAGGATGTGAAAGTAGAGCTGAAGTGAAGTATTCCCAATTACATATATGCTTTAAAGAAATAAAAAAAAAGGACAGAAACAGAAAAATGGGGGAAAAAAAGAGTGAAAAGTGGTGTTGAACGAATCTACCTCTAGCTATAAATGCAGCAGAAAGCACGTGAAAAGTGGTGCTAACTGGAGGCCCCTGAGAACTGTTTTCTACCTCTAGCTATAAATGCAGCAGAAAGCACGTGAAAAGTGGTGCTAACTGGAGGCCCCTGAGAACTGTTTTCTATAATACACAATTGGCGAAAAGCAGTGCAGAATGAGCGCACCTAAGAATGACACCTGTGGCATGACGTGTAGCCTACGAAAAGCAGTCCAGTACCTGTGAACTGTACATGTTCCCCTTCTCGCTCCTCGGGGCTAGAGTAGGGCAACCTACCCTACCGTGAGGTCAGACCTTTGGTTGACCGTTATAGGCGGCTGGCCCTCTCTTACTCCCCCCCCCCTACCCCTGCCGCCAACTCCAAACACCCACCCAGGGTAATATACCGTGGGGTCACATTTTGACGGGCCGCTATAGGCAGCTGACCATCGGCCGTCTCCCCTGTCCTCTTTACACACGTTTGACAGTTCTCTTTGTGAACGTTTAATCCCATCCCTTCTGCAGCCCTGCATCTACTGTTTACTGCGCAACACCTACCGTTGAAGACTTTTTTTTTCGTATTATTACATTACTTACGTACATTGACCTTCTGACGCACTGGATCCATTTACCTTTCATAGACTTTACTAGCCCATCTCTCCTCTTCACACACACACACACACACACACACACACACACACACACACACACACACAGAGCAATACCATTCTCTCTCTCTTCTCTCTCTCTCTCTCTCTCACACACACACACACACACCTTTCAGTAGCTATTCAGCTCACCTTCTTCCTCGTTCTATCCACCCCCCCCCCCCCCATCCATTCTTGCTGTCTGTTTTTGCACTATCCTTACTCCTACACTCAGTCTTTCAAACCTTGTCATTCTCATGCTGTTTGCCATCTGGCAAGTATTGTTTATTTGTTCGTGGGGTTGCTTTTTTTTTTTTCTCCATTTATGACGGCTGAGGTGTATTAGCATTCGAAGAAGACACATTCGTGGAAAACTCAATGTGTCTGCTCCGTATCGTGTATCAAAGAAGTGTTACTGTGCACCTTGTTTTGCGTGTTCCCCTGTCTTCCGCCTTCTTTTCGTAACACTGCAGTCTGCTTCATATTCTGTTGGCTTCTTTTGTCTGTGAATGTATGAATTACACACAAAAAAATATTGAACTGACTTTACGCCAGTACATACGTGGTGAAACTCACGGCGAAAAGTAGCGCTCACTGAACATGCCTCTGTACGCGCGTGTTTAACTTGCTATTTTGAGACGGGATCTTTGGGGGAAAGGAACACACACACACACGCGCGCGCGCGCGCGCGCGCGCGCGCACACACACACACACACACAGGTGGCTCTCCAGCTCCTTAATGTATGACGATGACCCTACCCTGACCCTAACAGGAACAAAACCGGATGAAAACCTTCACTGATAAGTTGTCTTCTCCTTTCTCCATAATCAATGAAGGAAAGAGCACGTCTGCCTGCCCCTCTAACCTAGCCAATATTTGTCGGGCGGCCACTGCGCTAAAGAGCCATGGGCACACCTAACTTATTGTGAGTCAATCTGTTTAATCCTAACCTAGATCTGATTAGGCCTGTGTTCCCGGTCAACGCGTTGTGGATCCGTCTCAATTGATCAGTGTCTGCACTCTGGCCAAGCAGTGGAGGTGGAACACGCTCAGGACATGGTTCTGTTTATTTTGTTCAAATAGAATGAATGACAAAGCTTATTACGGAAGAAAACTTCGAGCCTGCAGCTGAAAGCATACCCAACCAACAAGCCATATTTATTTAGTTCAAACAGAATGATCGACTACGCTTCCTAGCAAGAAAACTTTTGGCCTGCAGCATAATAGCATTACCCCCCCCCCCCACCCCCCACACGCAGACAGAGAGAGAGAGAGAGAGAGAGAGAGAGAGTGACTGATTGATTGATTGATTGACTGATCTTTAATACGCAAGGATGAAGATTTTAGGCCTCAACCTAGTCCTTGTCATGCATACATTATGTCAACATATATCATTCATACTAACAATTCAACGTAACAACTATAACAACACGTGTGTGTGTGTGTGTGTGTGTGTGTGTGGGGAGGAGAGAGAGAGAGAGAGAGAGAGAGAGAGAGAGAGAGAGAGAGAGAGACAGACAGACCACAGAGACAGAGACAGAGAGAGGGAATGTTTAAAAAGTTCCAACTGCCTAGAGGCCCCTGTGATACAAACAGATGTTCATAATATGCACAAAAGCTTTTCAGCAATCCCGCCAACTCACCTGTACTTTTCCCACAGTTGAGGTTGACACCAAAATCCCTTTTTTCATCACAATTTGAGGAAAATTACACCTGCGTTATCGAGGTCAAATGACTTGAAAATCTACCAAGTTCACAACACTGCCACCGAAACACACTTCGTGACTCCAACTTCCTGCATGTCACCGGCAAAGCATTTCTGAACAAAATGTCCTCAGCTTCAAGCGAACAGGCTGTTGACTTTACACTTTGTTGAGGTCATGTATCCGGGGATATATTTCACAACGGCGTGTGCTATGGTTTGTGTTTTCACCTTTTTCAAGTCGTCTGCATCGCGTCATTAGGACCTGCTCTCCCTTGCCGTGTGCTGTGACGTCCGTCCGCTATTTATAGCCCCTGACCCCCACACACTGCACACACATTCGTTTGTGTCATGAAGTGCTTGTTTTTGATGATAGCGGTGAGAGACTTGTGTGTGCGTGACAGTGTGTGTGTTGTGTGTGTGTGTGTGTGTTGTGTGTGTGTGTGTGTGTGTGTGTGTGTGCGTGCGTGCGTGTGATTCAGAGAGAGAGAGAGAGAGAGAGAGAGAGAGAGAGTGTATGCGCGCGCGCCCGCGTGCGATTTGAAACTGGTTTTTGACGCTGCATGGATCACTGCTGGCTAAACAACTTGGAACTAGAGCAGTCCGTGAACAATGACATTTTAAGGAGGCAGACAAAAGAAAAACAAGAAGAAAGATTCCTGTGTGTGTGTGTGTGTGTGTGTGTGTGTGTGTGTGTGTGTGTGTGTGTGTGTGAGGGAGGGGGAGAGGGAGAGACAGCACAGCTACGACGGATATAAAGCAAGGATGGAGAAATTGTTGAGCAGGTCACCGTCAGCATGGAATGTGGTTTCACACACACACACACACACACACACACACACCACAGACGCACACGCACCACAGACACCACAGAGAGAGAGAGAGAGAGAGAGAGAGAGAGAGAGAGAGAGAGAGAGAGAGAGAGAGAGAGAGAGAGAGAGAGAGAAGACAAGACAAGACAAGACAAAATTCTTTATTTACGAGGATAATAGAGAGACAGAGAGAGAGAGAGAGAGAGAGAGAGAGAGAGAGAGAGAGAGAGAGAGAGAGAGAGAGATGATGATGATGATGATGATAATCTTTATTTCCAAGGGTAACAGATAAGCAAACACATGCTTTTTTTCATCCGGCCCTTGCCCCATTAAGAGAGAGAGAGAGAGAGAGAGAGAGAGAGAGAGAGAGAGAGAGAGAGAGAGAGAGAGACACACACACACACACACACGCGCACAGACACACGCCTGGAAGTGTAAGTCAAATGTTCTCTCTCTCTCTCACACACACACACACACTCACTCACTCACTCACACGCACACACACCTAACATACCTCATCGTGTGACATGACCATTAAGGGCGACACTTCTCTGCCCCACTCACCTCAGTCCTCACTGATAAGGTGTGTCGTCTTTTCTCTCACGTGTTGTTTGCTCTGTGGAGCGTATGGCGTACTGCTAGTCTCAAAAGGTCGATATTTCATTTTCTTCTTACTTAGAGACCCGTTTTCATCCGGAAAACAGTAACCATACTCTACAGTCATAACTGCGATTTCGGATTTATATATAACATCTTTCCATGACAGATATGTCGTAGGGGTGCCGGTGTAACGCGCAAGAATCACCTCTAAGCGGGATGCACTACCGTTTATTTGCATTCTCTGTTGATTTCTTTCCGTCTAGGATCGAGGTGAATTCAAGTAGGAAATACCATGGTGTCTATATAAATGCCAAATAAACATTATTGTTTCTTCAACAAATTCGATCTTGATATTTGAAGCTGTTTTTGAAAGGACAATTATCAGGTGGGGTTTCGGATATGGGATTCCTGAACACTGAAAACCCGATTACATAACCTGCCTGTGTAGTGTTTTCAACGCGATATTGATTCTAGCGTGTTACACAGGGACAAACGCATAACAGCAGTGTTGCCGTTATATTTTCTGCGTGCGTGCGTGCGTGCGCGCGCGCGCGCGCGTGTGCGTGCGTGCGTGTGTGGTGTGTGTGTGTGTGTGTGTGTGTGTTGCCAGCATTCCGATACTCCAACATGACCAAGGGCAACGCTTGGTGAAGCCCCAGCTTCTTTTCACGTACATACAAGGTGTTTTTGTGTTTTTAGCAGAACGTGATCTCTAACGTGCGCGCGCCCGTGTGTGCGTGAGTGTGTGTGTCCGCGCGCGCGCGCGCGTGTGTGTGTGTGTGTGTGTGTGTGTGTGTGCACGGTGTGCATAGGCACCTTAAAGGCAAGATCGGCGCTGTCCAGACTAAAACCTGTGTGTGTGTGTGTGTGTGTGTGTGTGTGTGTGTGTGTGTGTGTGTGTGTGTGTGTGTGTGTGTGCACGTGTGTTCAGCGCCTACCTTGAGCTGAAGAGATCAAAGCTAAGTGACAAACTCGTTCATTTTCATTGTCCTATTTTTTGTTTGTGTCTTGCCTGAAGAAGACCTAAGAGGTCGAAACGCGTCCATTTTGGTCTTGTGACTCGTTTGTCCACGTTTCTCTTGGCGGTTCGCTAACATTTATTTCAGATTTGTTTAGACTTCCGCCTGCAGTCGTCTCCCTTTGCAACTAGATCTGTATGTAAGGATAGGAACATCTCCATGGAACTCCAGATCAGTATCTGCCATCTTCCTGTATGCCTGTGAAATACGGACCCTCGCAACAGATCTGGAGAGACGAATCTAAGCCATAGCAATGAGAGGTTCTTGTAAGGTACTAAACATCAGATCTATATGATCGTATCACCAATGGCAAGGGGGACACTTCTCTGTGTTTGTTTCTGTTCTCCGTGTTTTGTTTGACTATGTTCAATGTTCAGCATCGGTCAGCCTGTGTTTGTTTCTGTTCTTCTACATGTTTTGTTTGACTACATTCAAGATTAAACAGCATTGGTCAGTCTTTTTCTGTTATCCATTTTTTGTTTGAGTTATCCATGTTTTGTTTGACAATTATCCATGTTTTGTTTGACAATTATCATGTTTTGTCTGATCCATGTGTTGTCTGACAATTATCCATGTTTTGTCTGACAATTATCCACGTTTTGTTTGAGTTATCCATGTTTTGTTTGACAGTTATCCATGTTTTGTCTGACAATTATCCACGTTTTGTTTGACAATTATCCATGTTTTGTCTGACAATGTTCAGCATCGAATATTGGTTAGAAATTTCCTTGCATATCAATCATGCCGACCCTACTTGTGTTGATTGCGTTCTATGTGTACTGTCTACAGACCAAAAAAAAAAAAAAAAAAAAAAAAAAAGTTTGTGTTCATTTTGCGAATCGCTGTCGGCGTAACTGGCCAGACTGAAATCGCTGTATGCGAGCAGCACTTCGTCTCGTTCGTTTTCAATCATTTCTCTCCCTTGGTGTGTGTGTGTTTTTTTCCGTCGAAGATCAAAGCGAATTTAATATGAAAACACCTCAATGTTCTCTACACACACACACACACACACACACACACACACACACACACACACACAGATTTACACATCTACCGTTTAAACGAAGCCGACCTTAAAATTGGACAGAAAGACGTCTTTCAAAGGCATTTCTTTCAAAGGGAGGTTATCTTGTAGGGGCCTCCTGTTTAAAATCCTATTAAATAACGTCCCTTGTTAGTGCTTTCGGCATGTGGTGATTACAGCAATCAATAGTTGCGTGATCGTTTCAGAATGGGAGCTGGAGTTCTCTACGTACCTTGTGCATTCTCTCTTAAAGGATGCAGTTCGCCCTACTGATTCCAAGGTTTATTACCATTCTCCCTTTTCATCTCCCATAATTTCAGCCGTTTATTGATATCATTAGTCCATCGGTCTGTGTGCCCACAGAAAAGGTAACGAAGTGATTAGGAAGTATATACTCCAGAAATGGTTGGTTGACGATCTGAGAACCTGACGAATCACTTTGAAAGAGACAACAGATGACGCGCGTGTTGCTTGCTTTATCTACTTGTAAATTATGAAAAGAAGGCAAAGTTTAGATAGTATATTGAGACTAAATTTCATCATTTAAGCGAAAATAGAATGTTCTACGACGACATAAAAACTTCTTTTCAATATTTAAGGAATGGAATTTTTCGGAAATCTACAAAAGGAATGACGACTGTCATCTAATAAGTCAAGTATTTAGTAGGCACAGATTATTAAAAAAAATGTTTCCTGCAATGAAAATATATCACCAAAACCAAACCGGGTTTACCGAACTAGTGGGAGAGGAAATCTTAAAACCATACACCGTGCACCCATACTTTTACTCAATGTATCATATTTCCATTATTATTCATACAATCATGGTGAGATTTTATGACTTTGTTAATAAAAAGGTCCAAACGTGTGCTGCCCAAAAATGATGCAATTTCGTCTTTTAATAAAGAAGTAAACAAAACAACAAAACATCGTATCAATTACATGAGGCAGGGAATAGTAAGCGGTAAATGAGAGAAGGATTAACCCTACTTGTTTGATATCTACGAAATACTGGGTTTACGAAAAACAAACCAATCTCTCACTTTCCGGATGTTTGACCGATTGCTGAAGCGATCTTGAAGGTTGGGAAAGCACACAACACTTAAAAAGATACATGCACACACGCGCGCGCATGCATGCACACACACGCACAGAGACACAGCATCAAATTCATTAGTACAAAACAGGTTTATTCAATAGTCATATATAATAACAGCATGAGTTAGACATCCACCGCACATAGTATATAAACAAGACAACAAGAGAATGGCGACCACAGACAGACAGACAGACGGACAGACAGACAGACACACAGAAAGACACGCTATTAACAACTACATCTTTGTCTCTTGTCCTCCACACAACCGCCACAGGTGCAAGTTTATTTTATAAAGTCAACACACCAACAAAGTTAATATCACATGTTTTTCTCCTTTCATTTTGTTACGGGCATTCACACATACAAGCATCAGGAAAACACATGTGAAAAAGTCGTACCAAAAGGAAATGCAACAAATGTCAGCAATCTAAACAGCGTTTTCCGAATCGACATCAATTCACTTGGCTAGGTTTGGTCACCAACCGTAGTTACGATGTAATAAATAAATCAAAGATACGCGTCCACAAAAAAGTGCGTGCGTGTGTGTGTGTGTGTGTGTGTGTGTGTGTGTGTGTGTGTGTGTGTGTGTGTGTGTGCGTGTGTGTGTGTGTGTGATGGAGAGAGAGAGAGAGAGAGAGAGAGAGAGAGAGAGAGAAATGAGAGAGAGAGAGAGTTTGTGTGCGAGTGTGTGTGTGCATGCTTGCGTGCATATGCCCGCGCACTGGCTTGCGCACGCACGTGTGTGTGTGTGTGTGTGTGTGTGTGTGTGTGTGTGTGTGTGTGTGTGTGTGTGTGTGTGTGTGTGTGTAGGAACTATTTCGGAACAAATGTAAAAGCGAATGAATGAGAATACAGGTTTGGAAATAAACATCAAACAAGCAATAAATCATTCATTTCAAAGTATTGTTACCAACCCATGCGCCCGAACTAGGAAGAAGATAAGGTAAGAGAAGGCAAGAAGAAGAAAAAAAGCAGCGACGTTTTATACCTGTTCATTGAATTAACCAAAAACAAAACAAAACAAAACAAACAAAAAAAAAACAACCAACAAAAACTCAAAGCCAGCAGATCATTAACACACATCCTCTTTGTCTCTGTTTCTCTCTGTGTCACGTGACCGGAAACGAAAAGAAATATGGGCGTTGGTAGACATCATTCAACATGGCTGCCTGGATCACCAGATAAATTAAAGAGGGAGGTGTGGAGTCCCACAGTCTCCCCTGTATGCATGTTCAGGGCCGTTATTCAATCCTCCTTTCTTACGTCTCCGGAGATCCGAGTCAGACAACAGCATAACAGAACCAAACAAAATAACATTTCTGAAGAGAAAAACAAAAAATAAAAATCTGTATAGTATGTTTTACACACACACACACACACACACACACACACACACACACACACACACACACACACAAACATATCCATGACATGACAACAAGGTAATGCGCAGACCAAGGCTAAGCGTTTGCTTTTCTCAAGAAATCGTTTCGTTGCCATTAAAAACAATACAACATATTCAAACGGGCTAGATTCTCCTTCGAGTTGCAACAAACTGTTCTACCTTTTTCTTTCTTATTTCTCTGAATAGTCAAGTTATCACCATCTCTGTTCCAACGAAACATGACTTAACGCACAGAACGACGACTTCGATTTCAGACCAAACAAACAAAAGTAATATGAATCGGCGGCAGAACTCATAACTGCCGTCACCAGATTAACTCGGAACTCGGAAGATTGTTATTCATAATAGGCCATAGCCCCTCATGATGAGATGTTTGAACAATACATAAGCAATCGTAATCAGAGAGAGAAAGAGAGAAAGAGAGTAGTAAGAGAGAGAGAGAGAGAGAGAGAGAGAGAGAGAGAGAGAGAGAGAGAGAGAGAGAGAGAATAAACAGTCTACATACGAGGACGCAAATCCTGCGCACTTAAACCCTGCTCTGCACCAATGAAAACGAAGCCCTCTTCCCTGCTGGAACATTTTGTTTTTCACTCACTAACGTATGATTTCCCCACTGGTATGTCGCCAAGCTTGCTTCAAGAGACCACCAAAGTTCATCGCCTTTTCACACGGTGTCGACCATACTACTACTACTACTACTACTAAGCTTTTGAAAAATGATGACCCTCTTTATTTTTGTCTTACTTTATCCTCTACCATTTGTATTTTTTTTTTTCTCACCTAAACCTCTTCAGTATCAATCTTTCTTACCATTGCCATTGCTTGCTACCTTGTGTCCTACCATTCCTGCCTTAGAGCACTTTTTTAAAAATACAATTTCCCACCCCTTTCCTTCCACTTGTGCTCTTCCCTACCTTATTCTGTCTGTTCTACGATTTCTTTGAAGCTCTTCCCATCCTTAGTACCTACGTCTATCCTTTAAACTCCTTTTTAAAGTCAGCTGTTTCAACGGAAAGGCAGCAAGCCAAGCGGCGGCATGTACAACTGCCCGGGATACAGACCCAGGCAGACGACACTGCCACGCTACCACAACAGGAAGGGTCACGTAAATAACCCGAACTACATAATTATTATAATGATAACATAATTATTACCTACGGTTGACGTCCGCCGCTTCATTTACTTCAATCTGTGCACAGTGTGTTTTCACGGTGGCAAGGTCTGACGGGCAGTCGTCCAACCACGTTCTGCCGTCACCTTTTGTCCAGGTTGCACGCGCAGGTCCGCCGTGTTATGTTTTACTCACATCCTCCTCTTCAAACACCGCCAAAACCAACGAACGAACAAACGGAAAAAATGACCTTTTTTTCTTTTTGTATGAGACATACGGCTGGCTGGGTTCTACACTACACACGGATTAGTGGCAAGGCCCACTGGAGATAGCAGACCTCCACCGTGGTCAGTTGGAGCTAGGTACGCCACCTTTGACTCCGGATCTGCCCCAAACGTTAAGCCTCCTTCCCCTCCCCATCCTCTCCCTCGCCCCTTTCCCCCTAGAAAGTGTTTCCTTTCATATGGGAGAATCAACTGGGTCGTCAGGTTGGCCTGACTTTGTTTCCTTTTTGCTGAAACTTGTGTGAGCAGATCTGTCTTATGAGTGGTAAACAAAATTATGTTCCCACACGTTAGGTAAATATGGGAACGGATCGGGTTTATTTTCCTGTTATTTTTTTTCAGTCTCCTTTTTTCCCCCCAGCCCCCCCCCCCCCCCCCCCCCCCCCCCGAGAATATGGAAGGTACAAAATGTCAACGTTAATATCAAAAGAAAATTCTGATCCTCCATGAAAATGTAATATCTCACAGATAGCTGTCAATTTATAAACAGCAACTTATCCACGTTCTGTTCATCGGACAATTTGTAACCAGCTTGTTAAACTGATCCTGGCACCGCCGCCGTTCGATCCAGATTGACAGCACAGATCCACACCAAAATTCCACACCAAGTTCCATCTGTGAACCAAGTTTTGTTCACGTCAGTTTGGTAGCTTTGGCAGGATCTTGCCGTCAGACAGACAGAGAATAGTTATTGTAAACGTAACAGCGGAAACGCAGCTTTTTAGTAAAACGGCGTTTGAAGCAAACAGCAGGAAAATGTTGCGATGTTGGCTGAAAGGCATCTGAAGTAAAAGAAAAACAAAACAACCACTGTTGGAGTACGATACGTGTGGTCAAAATAGGGGCAGGTAGTTCTGGTCGAACTTGACTCTATAAAGATTTCGGTCTGGGAACGAGTTGTCCTTGACGTTCTCTGGCCGATGGGACGCAATTTTACCATCTACTGCAGGTTGAACGTATCTCTGGCAAACGCGTTAGTCTTATCCGTGACAGTGTGGATATAACTCGGAGGATTGAACGTTGGGGACTTATAAATCAATGACAGAGAGACAGAGAGAGAGAGAGAGAGAGAGAGAGAGAGAGAGAGAGAGAGAGAGAGAGAAGAAGAAGAAGAAGAAACAAATTCTGCCCCTATGTGCTTGGGTACGAGTTTTCGTCAGCAATAAAACTTAAATTCCCCTTCATATTGACATAGGAGGAACGCTTACATTCTTTACACAAAGAGCCAGAAGAAAAAAAGAAAACATAAGTTCAACCTTAAGTGGACAACAGAAGGGGACACAAGGAATCACAGAGGACAACACGATCAACATTCCGCACGGAAATCAAAGAAGCGGCTTTATATACATATATGAATCAAAAGTAACAGACACCGAGAAATACAACGTATGTACGTCCTTTCTTTCTTTTTTTTTTTCTTTTGAAACATCTGTACCTGTTATCAACAAAGAAAACAACTGAAGATCAGCAAAACTCCCAATATTTAACAACAAAAAAAGGGTATAACTGTCATCACTGGCAGATGTAGTGATGTAGAAGAAAACGAAGATCTCATTAAAAAAAAAAAAAAAAAAAAAAAAAAAAGAAAAACAGGAAGAAAAATCCTCCTGAAGAAACTGATCATCTGATGCTGAATAAGCCATGGTCGCCAAGGCTTTGTCAGTCAGTCAGCGAGATCACAGAGAGATAAGGCAGAATGGAAAGCAGTGAAAAAGGGGAGGAGGGAGGAGGGGGATCAGTGGGAAGGAGGGTGTGTGTGTGT
The DNA here is from genome assembly GCA_033310375.1 of Conus canariensis. Taxonomy (NCBI): domain Eukaryota; kingdom Metazoa; phylum Mollusca; class Gastropoda; order Neogastropoda; family Conidae; genus Conus; species Conus canariensis. The sequence goes on from CM065727.1 coordinate 13,169,901, forward strand.
GTGTGTGTGTGTGAGAGGGGAGGTTATGTCCCTTTCACGAAAAGCTTTCATGTTTACAGGAGGGTGGAGAAATAGTATCGTAAGCTGAGGTTAAGTATTCGGGGAAAAATAAGCCTTGTGATCAGTTCAACATTCCTCTTTGAAAAAAAAAAAAAACTTGGAGAATCAACACAAGTTCAGAGCGGATGGGATTACAGTCAGTCCCAGCTTGAGCAACCATGCAGACAAGCGTGTTTCAAGCAACTGTTAAGCGTTTCGTAGTTCTACTGGTCTCTGGGTCCAACTGAATCGATTTTATCGCGGTCTTTTGCATAGTAGTTACGTAATACACCCTTAAAGAACACACACGAACGCGCTCGCGCACACACACACACACACCCTGGTTGACCCCCTGCACCACCACTCCCCCTCTCCAAATCTTTCCCACCCTCTTTCTACCCCCCTTCCCGTATATCCGCAGTCCAAGAATTAACGGGGGTATCTTTTCAAAATCACAATAACTCCCCCTTCTGTCAAATTTTAAGGTCGCCTGAGCCGAAAAATGTGCAAGCTTTGTGTGCACATTAAGCATTTCTAGCACACTTAGGGTGTTTTCTACTGGACTTCAACAGGAAGAATTCAAATCCTAACACGACAGACAGACCAGTTTGATGGCAAACGAGTCTTTCAAGCTGCAGATCCTGGAACTCCAAGGAATTCCATTGTTTCATGAACATGTTTCACACACACACACACACACACACACACACACACACAACACACACACACGTGCGCGCGCACGTCCTCTCTTCTTACACAAGTACGTGTAAGCTGTGTCGGGTTACTAATACACATGATGTATGTATGTATGTATGTATGTATGCATGTATGCATACATAGTTTGTCCACTTTCATTAAAATATTGCAACAATATCCTTTTTTGTCAAACGCCAGCAAACATGTGCCCTGTTTCATTAAAAATGGTAAAAGACGTCACTTCAATGACATCATGCAACAGCATATATCACTATTCAGTAATAAAGAAATAAACTTAGTAGCCGTAAGTCCTTTTTCATTTTCAATCCTGCACTTGAAGATCCACGTGTCGGTGAAGTCAGTGTCGCGCAGTTATGGTCCCTGTTTCACTCAAGTCTTGTAAACATACGCATCTGCATGTCCTATATCAGAAGTAAAAAAAAAAATTACAACTGTATACCCCGTTTCATTAAGTATTGCAACAGCACGTCCCGTACTATTACAATTCTGCAATATTATGTCTGTTTTAATAAAAAAACAAACAAACAAACAAAAAAACCCGCTGCAACTGCAGGTCCCGTTCGATGAACACTTTTCAACAGCCTGTTCAGCTCTACAGTTCTTCAGTCGTTGTTAAGTCCTGGTTCAAGCGAATCCTATTGCGAATGTGGGCCATTGCATCTCTTAGGAGATCCAAGTAAAGGTTGTCCTGCACAATTCTTAGCCACTGACAGTGCTTGGGTTACTGAACAGCAGAGATGACCACTCAGACTGTTCCATATCTTTTGATCTCCCTTGCATCCCTAAATGGATCCTCAAGCATAGGCTCAAAGATTGTCCCCCTACATTCAGGAGGAATTGCGATGGTTTCCTCATGAAGCTAATGAAAGGTATTTATATTTATAATATACATTTTCCCATTTTCTTCATCTTCAACCCCCCACCCCTTTTTTGTTATTAAATTTCAAATCTTTGACAAGTCATTGCTATAATGATGGAAGAATTGCTAACCTGCACTTGTTTTCCGTCACTACTTAACTGTTGAACATCCCATTGCGAATGTGTCCTTTGTCATGGCCCGCTTCATCTGAATAATCCTACTACGTCAGATGTGTCCTATGTCATGCCCGCTTCATCTGAATAATCCTACTACGTCAAATGTGTCCTATGTCATGGCCCGCTTCATTTGAATAACCCTACTACGTCAAATGTGTCCTATGTCATGGCCCGCTTCATTTGAATAATCCTACTACGTCACTTCCCCTCTCGTGAAAAAAAGAGAGCCGTACATGTATATCACGGCTACGGTCGGGGTTTACCTAATACATCTGCATTTACTTAGAAGATGCCATGCTTGTGTATATCGTTTCTACTTCTAGACAGTACACTTACAGTGTTCCTCGTGTCCAGCCAGGACACTTTGGTAACTGGGCAGTTTCTTTCCGTCGCATTCTGCCTCTGTACAGACCACGACCCATTTCACCAACGGCCCTGCAGGCGTCACAAACAATGCAACTAAACGTTATTAATCCCTAAATCTGAAAGTCACGTTGAAGTAAAAAGTCGGAATCGGGTCATTTAATTTTTTTTTTTTTACATAGGGCCGCCTTTTGATGACGTTGCTTCATTCGGAAGTCCTCTGCACACACACCTGTCTCCAGTTTCTTCAAGCTGTGCGTCTGAATGTCACTTTTGATGACGTTGCTTCATTCGGAAGTCCTCTGCACACACACCTGTCTCCAGTTTCTTCAAGCTATGCGTCTGAATGTCACTTTTCATGACCTTGTTTCATTCGGAAGTCCTCTGCACACACACCTGTCTCCAGTTTCTTCAAGCTATGCGTCTGAATGTCACTTTTCAATTAAAAGAAAACCTGGATCCGTTTCAGCAAGTTCCTCCTTAAATTCCTACACGTGGTTGAATCAAAGTCCCCTACGTGCAAGTTCTGTTTCCCTAAAGTCAAAAAACACACACACGTTCAAGACGCACGCACGTTTCATTGCGCTGATCAGACTTGGTGACCAAACACGAGTTTGTGTGAAAAGTATGGGTCAACATCAAGTGATAACAAAACTGTGAAGTCATCTAAGCTGCATGACGCTGAGGAAGTTTTCACTACACAACCATGCTGAATATTGAGGAAGTACTCACATCAATGAAGGCTTTCTTTTGTTTCTTATTTTCTTTCTTTACAGACCGGAACGAACAAAAGGAATGACGAAAGGAAGAGGGGGAAGAGGAGGAGAAGGATGATGATGGGCGACAGGAAAGTGAATGGTTAAACCCTACTACATTCAGCCCATTACGGTAGCAAAAAATATGTTTAAAAAAAACAACAACAAGAAACAACGCGCGCGCGTGCACACACACTCCCTCTCTCTCTCCAGAGAGAGAGAGAGAGAGAGAGAGAGAGAGAGAGAGAGAGAGAGAGAGAGAGAGAGAGTGAGAGAATGAGAGTAGCAAGATCAGTAACCGAGGTTGTTTCACGGCCGAAAAAAAAAAAGAAGAAATATCTCGTTCTGTTCAAAATCAGGGTCATTATAAAACAGACTAAAAGATGGTAAAAAATGTACACATGAGCGACGGAACGGAAGACAGTTAACACGCCAGAGATATTAGTAAAAGACGGAACCGCTGTAGGAAAAAAACACAACACAAAAACAATTGGTTTCAGTCTGGCACAAACCTGACACTTTACAGATATGGGTATTCAGCAGAGATACAATTTTGTGGGATTCTGTTGACATCGTACGAAGCCTGGAAGTCCCCGTTGATTCCAGGCAAAACAAGAGACACAGAAAGACAGTTGACCTCGCTGTATGTTGGGGACTACCTCGCCTGCAAATTCAGCAGAGACGTGATTTGGACGGCGTCGATGGTCCGTGTGACACTGTACCACAAGACACTTCTGCACCATTCGCGCTAGCTCAGCTAAGCCTCCTTATTACACTTACTAACACCAGGGTATTTCAAGTATCGAACACGCCCGAAACGTTAGCTATCGAATGACGTGATTTTTGTTTGCTCTCTCTCTCTCTCTCTCTCTCTCTCTCTCTCTGAACAACAAACTCATCCAGAAGTTGGCCTGACAGTGATAACAGAAATATATCCCTTCCCGCTAATTAACGAAAAAAAAAAAAAAAAGGCAACGGTATAAATCTTTCAAAACATAATGCTCCAAAGCCTGATCGCGCGCATGGTACCAGTGTACAGTTAAAAGAAAGCCTAGGCCTGTGCTCGGACATCTACTATCCTTACACTTCGGTGTTGCCTTTGCAGTGAACAGCAGCAATATTATGTAGCCAAGGCAGAACTTTCTTCGAGTAGTTCTCATCCCAGGCCTGATCGGATAAAACAAAGCTGATTAAAAGCGGGGACGTTTTCAGTGTCACCACGATTGCTTTGCGCGTCTAGGAGCTCAATGTGATGATTGATTTCAAAAGACTGGAAGCTCAGTAGTGTGCACGATGACGCTCTATATTTGTTACAAACAATGAAGATCATGTGACAATAGACGATAAAAAACAATAAAAACGTAACCCGAATGAGACCGAAGGAAATATTTGAAAAAAAAAAAAAAAAAAAAAAAAAAAAAAAGGGGGGGGGGGGGGGGGGGGGGGGAGAACTACACGTACATAAAAAAAAATGACCACAAAAGACACGGAAGCGCGAAAGGGGAAACGAAGTTGAAAATTTGAACAAAAAGAAAACAAACCAAAAAGAAAACAATTCAAAATACACTTTTGTTCTTTGTCATTCAACCCATCCAGATCAACAATAAAAAACAGATCGATCAACCCACCCACAAATAAACAAACAAAACAAAAAGATACCATCCGATCTGACCCCTAGGCAGTGGCAGAAACAAATGTCGACAGTTCTTCCTACGAACCGGACGACATTACACAGTTTGGTAAGCGGAGCAAAATGGCTGGACATTATCAGAAACCATGTCCTTTTTTTTTTTCTTTTTCAAAACTTCTATACCTTACGTTGAAAACATTTACCTGAAAGAAAAAGATAAACCCAAAGGTGCGGGTGGGATCCAGAGATGTGTTTATCCTTTTCTTCAAGGTAAATGTTTAGCCTCTATCACTTAGAGAGAAAACATTTACCTTGAAGAAAAAGATACACCCGAAGGTGCGGGTGGGACCCAGAGATGTGTTATCTTTTCTTCAAGGTAAATGTTTAGCATCTATCACTTAGTATTAAGGTGGGACCCAGAGATGCGTTATCTTTTCTTCAAGGTAAATGTTTAGCATCTATCACTTAGTATTAAGGTGGACCCAGAGATGTGTTATCTTTTTCTTCAAGGTGAATGTTTAGCATCTGTTACTTAGTATTAAAGAATAAAATAGATTTTAAGGCGGAAGAAGCTGAATTAGAAACTAGAATGTTTAAACTTTGTCTATATATATATATATATATATATATTATATATCTATCCTCCCAGTCACTCTCTCTCTCTCTGTGTTATATTACAAATATGAATACAGGTTTCGGACAACGTCATTCACCGACCTCTGTAAACTCTCATGCGATTGGTAGGAAGAACCCTCGGAATTCGCCTGTCGAATGATGAAATAAAGAAAGAAAGAAAGAAACAAAGACCAAACCACCACTTTCAACACACATCAAACCAGGAGTGATTAAGACAAGATCCTCTTCATCTATTAGCCGCAACAGAAAACTTCAACAAGTCATCAAGAAAAAAAATCATAGAACAAATAAAACAATTAAGCAAAAAAAAAAAAAAAAAAAACCAAAAAAAAACTAAACAAACAAACAAAACCCCATGTGCTCCATTCATTATTACTGAGTTAAACTGTGGCCGCTTACACAGCCACACCAAATCGCAACAACGCTCACTTTTTGGACGAAAATCATTTTTGTCATACAAAAAAAAACAACAACAAAAAAACCAAAACAAAACAAAACAAAACAAAACAACAAAAATTGTTTGCGTCAATTCAAATGCCGTGCCAGGATCAATTTGAATTGACGACATTTCCGATCAAGTGAGCAGTTAAAACGCTGGTACACGAACGTTCAGGAAAAAAAAAAAGCCCTGGGAAAGACGCACAAACACGAAAAAAATAGCCCACACAGAAATACAGGCAGGTCATTCTTGAACTTCCCAGTCAACTACATAGCAGTCTTTTTGCTCTTGAAAAAAAAACAAAAAAAAAAACAAACAGCCCTTGGTACTTGCAAGATATCGAAAATTGAATCAACGAGCCAGGTTTAATTTATGGAAAAAAAACAACAACAAAAAAGAAACAAACAACAAAAACGCGTTCAACATCAGCAAACATCAATTCACTCGTTGGATTATTCCATTAATTAAAGCATCAGAATCAGAACGGAAGCAAACGCACGCGACGAATGTGGATGTCTTGTCCTGCTTGCTTTGTTTCTTCTCTTCTGCGCCCATTTCAGTCTTTTTTGTCTTTTCTTTTTTCTTTTTCTTTTCTTTTTTCTTTTTTTTTTTAAACATTTCACCGTCAAAGGGGTTTGGTTCCATGTGCACCGCCACAACTTCACCGTGAATGTCACCATTTATTTGGACCATATTTGTCGAACATATAGGACATGTGGACAGACCTGTGAACAAGACAGTATACCACAAACAGGCTCCCAGGAGTCGCCGATGACGACTGATCAATCGGAAACAGTCCACACAGACAAAGACACAGACACACACTTGCACACACACACTTACACACAATATCTCATAGTACTGGCAGAAAGGCGAAATGCTGCAAGCGCGCGTTATTTATTTATTTATTTTTTTTTCTTTCACCATTTCTCAGTCAGCCACACAACATTCTTTTTTTTTTTGTTGTCGGTGTGTTTGGTCAATTTGATTTGGTAGTTTTGGCCCTTTCGACGTCATTGAAAAAATCAAATGTCACATTTATGACGTCAAGATGAACACACACACACACACACACACACACACCACTTTATTACGTGTTCCCCAAAGCCAGCAAGCGAGTGATACAGAGAAATAACCTCAGTGCAGTTATTATGAAACAACAGACGAACAGGTTTGCTGCCGTAGCTGGCTTGAATAGTAAAAGGGGGAAGGGGGGTTGGATCTTAGCCCACACATCAATGAGAAAGAAAACAAGAAGAACCGAATCATACCGAATTCTGGCAGATGACACAGCAGTCAAAACACGTGACCATGTTCCCATGGCTACCACCACCATTCATCATCACACATTTCCATGACGTCATCAATGCTGTGGTGGGACTCACGAGGACAAGAAGAAGAGCAGGAGGTGGCGGAGAAGGTGGACGTTCGAACGCTGGCAGGCAGACAGCGGACTGACGAGGAGGTTCACGAAGCCCTTGGCGCCATATTCTTCTGTGCCTGGCAGAGAGAGAGAGAGAGGGGGAGGGAGAGAGAGAGAGAGAGAGGGGGGGAGGGAGGGAGAGAGAGAGAGAGAGAGAGAGAGAGAGAGAGAGAGAGGGGGGGAGACAGAGAAGGGGGCGGTGGGAGCAGGGAGGGATGGGAGGGGGAGGAAGGGGATTGGGAGGGGGGGGGGGTCCTCCTGGATCCTGCTTATAAACTAACTTCACCCCCCCCCCTCCCTCCCGCATCCGCCCCTGCTAATCTTGTTTCTTCATACGCAGTTCCAATACTTTCTAATCGGGATCAGAAACAACGTAACTTGCACCTTGACCGTCTCTTCGTAAAAAACAACAACAACAAAAAACAAAACAAACAAACAAACAAAAAAACCCCTCTCCATCCCCATCCCCCCCCCCCTCTCTCTCTCTCTCTCCACCCCCTAGACTTTGACCAACCAAAACAAGATTACACACCGAATATTCACCGATATATAGAGCCTAATTGCAGGCGGCGCCTCACTCTCCGCTCTCTCTGTCTCTGTTTTGGCATTCTGAAAGTTTCTTTACCCAGGCTAGTCTCACAATTTGTTCCATGTGGACGTTGAATGAAATGGGGCGGCTATTTGGAAAAAACACACACACAAACAAATGACATTTGTTCTCTCTCTCTCTCTCTCTCTCTTTCTCTCTCTCTCTCCAGTGGTTGTGGTCTGCTCTTTCGCTGTTAGGCCCTTTTTGCATAAGAATGCTTGAGGGAATAGCAACACTTATGACTAGTCAGTTCGTGCTGTGCCAACACCTAGAAGCATTCCCTTCCACCCGGCGCATCTGACATTGTAAGGAACGGGACAGTAAAGATTCTTCAGCGACATGCTCGCTCTTCTCTCTCTCTCTCTCTCTCTCTCTCTCTCTCTCCCCATCAATGTGACGTGCTTTAGTTCTCACTGTTATTCAAAAGATTGAGGAATAACACTCCCAGAAAAAAAAAACAAAAACATCATGCCCTCACCCCAGCAAGCATTCTCTCCCACTCGCGGCAGACGACTTCACGCACACTTCTCTCTCTCTCTCTCTCCACCCCCCCCCCGCACACCCTCCCTCTCCATCCCTCCCCTTCTCAACCTGACACGCTCAAGAACGACTTCCAACAGACAGGTCCGGCACTCCCATCCCCCACCCAACCCCCGCCCCCAATCGAAGCGATCCACTTTCACGCACCCCCCCCCCAAAAAAAAAAAAAAAAAAAAAAAAAAACACAACAAAAAACAAACAAAAAACAACAACAAAAAAAACAACAACAAAAAACCCCCACCCAACCCGCTTGCGGACAATCCAACCTGCCTGAACCCATCCTGCCACCCCTCCCCCACCACCCAACCCCTCATTCCTCTAGCACCCCTGCCTAGTCCACCAGGGTCATACCATGGAGACCTTCTGACAGCGGGGGCTATCGGAGGACCCGCCCCGGGTCAGGGTGCTCGAGTTGTTGGTGTCGTTGTGGCGGTCCTCCATCAGCAGCCGGTCGGTGGTGTTGCAGCCGGTGGGGGCCGACACGTAGCGCACCTCCACGTGGTCGTGGTCGGGGGGCGCGCGCTCCGTGCTGCGGAACTTGCGGCGGTGGTAGAAGCCGCAGATGAGCAGGATGATGCAGAAGAAGGAGGAGATGGAGGTGCCGATGGCGATGTGCAGGATCTGGAAGCCCCCGCTCTTGGGACCTGGCCGACAGCCACACAGGGAGACAACCCGTGATTGGGACAAAATGGGCGGAGGGTGCGAAGATGGCAAAGGATAACGGAACATTTGGGGTGAGGGTGGGGAGGGCGGGGAGGGGGAATACGGACATCAAGAAAGGCCTGAATATGGTGAATGATACGAACATGGAAACGGATAAGGATATGGCTAAGGATGACAGAATGGCAAAAAGATACAAATATGGCGAAGGATATGAACATGTTTAAACAACAACAAACAAAAACAAAGGACAAGAAAAGAAACAGAACAATGGAAAAGAACACGTTGCAAAGGATACGAACAAGACGAACTATACGAACCAGAAGGACAAAAACATGTCGAAAGATACAAACATGGTACAGGATACGAACAAAGCAAACGATAAAATCAGGCGCAGGCTACACACCTGGCGAATGATACAAAATGTGTGGAAGGATACGGAACATAGTGAAAGATACTAGACATGGCAAAAGAATACAAACATGAAGAGGGAAAAGAACATGGCGAGTAAGACGAATACAACATGGCGAAGAAAAAGAACATGGCAAAGGATAAAAAAAAAAAAAAAAAACACGGCCAAGAACAGGAACATTGCGAGAAATAACCATCATGGCAAGTATACGTTCAAATTAACAAAAACTCCTGCTGCTTTTTAGAGAAAAACAAACAAACAAAAAACCCCAAAAAGAAAAAAAAGGAAGAAAACGGAGGAGGAGGGAGGGGGAGGGGATAAGGAGGGGGGGGGGGAGCAGGTCGGGGATCTGGTTCTCCCCCCCCCTCCCGTACCCCATTTCTCTTAACATCCCTTACCCCTCCTAACCCCTCTCCCCGGTATCAATGCCAAGTGACATTCGCCAGTCGCCACGTCTTAAGCAACATGCTAGAAGGGATCTCAGCATCTTTTCCCATGCATGTTTGCAGACAAGTGAGGAACAAGAGTGTTCAAAAGAATGGATTCAATCATAGCTGACATTCGTCAAGCAAAAACATTCAGAACAATCATGTACATATATTGAGCAAGTCAATACACAAATGTGCGGCAGACGACTTCAGGCGCGAGTTAATTTGGTTTTAGGTTTCATTTACTGTAAATTTCATATCTTTCACAGTATCAGCAACAGAATGTGGAACAGCACAACATTATGCAAAACCATATATGATAAAAAAGGAAAGAAATCTTATGATTATACTTACCACAGTACGACAAGATTATATTATAGATATTATAGAAAACCAAACAGGATTACATGCTCCTTGAGGAAGGTTTTGGTTTAAAAAACCAAAATTGTTTTCAATAGAAGACTGATATGCATCATGACAGCAGGTAAAACTGCCATCAAAAGTAATGGTCATTTCGACCATAGTACTGTAAATACCCTCAGTAGAATCAAACATGGCGGCGGCTCTGCCGCAAGTATACATCAACCTATCCAAGATGCTTTTCCCACAGTTCTCCCCCTTTCCTTTTCGTTCCTCAACTGCCCCCCCCCTCCCCTACTCCCCTCTCTCTCAGACTCATACTTCTAACATCTGACAAAAGATGAAACTGATCTCTGCCTCAGTGACCTGAACAGGCTCCCTAGAAGAGCTAGAGTTTGTCTGCGTTCCGTACACAAGCTTTTAGCTTTTTTACCACATAATTTTTGTATGTACAACTTTTCATATGAAGTCATGTACATGTAAACACACACACACACACACTCACACACAAATACATCAACCTAGCTGTAAAACACACACACACACACACACACACACACACACACACACACACACACACACACACACATGTGCGTTTTTTCGTCCAGTGTCTTTTCTAATGAGAAGACGCTGAACTGAACCACGAACGGAGTCACCTGCAATCATAAAGCACTCTCCTTTTGTTTGGTTCTGATACGAAAAGGTTAAAAAAAATCAACTGTCAATGAAACCTTCGGTATCCCTCTCTCTTTCTCTCTCTGACTGTCTCTCTCTCACCCTCTTTCTCAATCTACATATATATTTAACTGATCTCTCTCTATCTTCATCTATCTATCTATATGTATATATATGTCTCTCTCTCTCTCTACATATGAGCATAGTCACACATCTGCTTTTTTGCTTTGAAAACAAGCCAACTAAAGTGTATCCCAGCCCCCTACATTCATTAATGTTGCAGAAGTCACCACAGCACCAACAGAATAGAAGGAACTCCCAGTCAAAGTGTTAGTTCTATTACAGCCCAGCCAACACAGAGAACAAAGGCTGTTCTATTACAGCCCAGCCCCTGTATAGAACAAAGGCTGTTAGTTCTATTACAGCCCAGCCCCCATAGAGAGCAAAGGCTGTTCTATTACAGTCCAGCCCCCATAGAGAGCAAAGGCTGTTAGTTCTATTACAGTCCAGCCCCCATAGAGAGCAAAGGCTGTTAGTTCTATTACAGCCCAGCCCCCATAGAGAGCAAAGGCTGTTAGTTCTATTACAGCTCAGCCCCCATAGAGAGCAAAGGCCGTTAATTCTATTACAGCCCAGCCCCCATAGAGAGCAAAGGCTGTTAGTTCTATTACAGCCCAGCCCCCATAGAGAGCAAAGGCTGTTAGTTCTGTTACAGCCCAGCCCCCATAGAGAGTAAAGGCTGTTAGTTCTATTACAGCCCAGCCCCCATAGAGAGCAAAGGCTGTTAGTTCTATTACAGCCCAGCCCCTCTATAGAACAAAGGCTGTTCTATTACAGCCCAGCCCCCATGGAGAGCAAAGGCTGTTAGTTCTATTACAGCCCAGCCCCCATAGAGAGCAAAGGCTGTTAGTTCTATTACAGCCCAGCCCCTCTATAGAACAAAGGCTGTTAGTTCTATTACAGCCCAGCCCCCATAGAGAGCAAAGGCCGTTAGTTCTATTACAGCCCAGCCCCCATAGAGAACAAAGGCTGTTAGTTCTATTACAGCCCAGCCCCCACAGAGAACAAAGGCCGTTAGTTCTATTACAGCCCAGCCCCCATAGACAGCAAAGGCTGTTCTATTACAGTCCAGCCCCCATAGAGAGCAAAGGCTGTTATTTCTATTACAGTCCAGCCCCCATAGAGAGCAAAGGCTGTTAGTTCTATTACAGCCCAGCCCCCATAGAGAGCAAAGGCTGTTAGTTCTATTACAGCTCAGCCCCCATAGAGAGCAAAGGCCGTTAATTCTATTACAGCCCAGCCCCCATAGAGAGCAAAGGCTGTTAGTTCTATTACAGCCCAGCCCACATAGAGAACAAAGGCTGTTAGTTCTATTACAGCCCAGCCCCCATAGAGAGCAAAGGCTGTTAGTTCTGTTACAGCCCAGCCCCATAGAGTAAAGGCTGTTAGTTCTATTACAGCCCAGCCCCCATAGAGAGCAAAGGCTGTTAGTTCTATTACAGCCCAGCCCCTCTATAGAACAAAGGCTGTGTCTATTACAGCCCAGCCCCCATGAGAGCAAAGGCTGTTAGTTCTATTACAGCCCAGCCCCCATAAGAGCAAAGGCTGTGTTCTATTACAGCCCAGCCCCTCTATAGACAAAGGCTGTTAGTTCTATTACAGCCCAGCCCCCATAGAGAGCAAAGGCCGTTAGTTCTATTACAGCCCAGCCCCCATAGAGAACAAAGGCTGTTAGTTCTATTACAGCCCAGCCCCACATGAGAACAAAGGCCGTTAGTTCTATTACAGCCCAGCCCCTCTATAGAACAAAGGCTGTTAGTTCTATTACAGCCCAGACCCCATAGACAGCAAAGGCTGTTAGTTCTATTACAGCCCAGCCCCCGTACAGAGCAAAGGCCATTAGTTCTATTACAGCCCAGCCCCATAGAGAGCAAAGGCTGTTATTTCTGCTACAGCCCAGCCCCCATAGAGAGCAAAGGCTCTTAGTTCTATTACAGCCCAGCCCCCATAGAGAGCAAAGGCTGTTAGTTCTATTACAGCCCAGTCCCCATAGAGACAAAGGCTGTTCTATTACAGCCCAGCCCCCATAGAGAGCAAAGGATGTTAGTTCTATTACAGCCCAGCCCCCATAGAGAACAAAGGCTGTTCTATTACAGCCCAGCCCCCATAGAGAGCAAAGGCTGTTAGTTCTATTACAGTCCAGCCCCCATAGAGAGCAAAGGCCGTAGTTCTATTACAGCCCAGCCCCCATAGAGAGCAAAGGCTGTTATTTCTGTTACAGCCCAGCCCCCATAGACAGCAAAGGCTGTTCTATTACAGTCCAGCCCCCATAGAGAGCAAAGGCTGTTAGTTTCTTTACAGTCCAGCCCCCATAAAAGAAGGCCAAAGGCATGTATGTTTCTATTAACAAGCCTCTCAGCCCCCCATAGAGAGCAAAGGCTGTTAGTTCTATTACAGCTCAGCCCCCATAGAGAGCAAAGGCCGTTAATTCTATTACAGCCCAGCCCCCATAGAGAGCAAAGGCTGTTAGTTCTATTACAGCCCAGCCCACATAGAGAACAAAGGCTGTTCTATTACAGCCCAGCCCCCATAGAGAGCAAAGGCTGTTAGTTCTATTACAGCCCAGCCCCCATAGAGAACAAAGGCTGTTCTATTACAGCCCAGCCCCCATAGAGAGCAAAGGCTGTTAGTTCTATTACAGTCCAGCCCCCATAGAGAGCAAAGGCCGTTAGTTCTATTACAGCCCAGCCCCCATAGACAGCAAAGGCTGTTATTTCTGTTACAGCCCAGCCCCCATAGACAGCAAAGGCTGTTCTATTACAGTCCAGCTCCCACAGAGAGCAAAGGCTGTCAGTTCTATTACAGCCCAGCCCCCATAGACAGCAAAGGCTGTTCTATTACAGTCCAGCTCCCACAGAGAGCAAAGGCTGTCAGTTCTATTACAGCCCAGCCCCCATAGACAGCAAAGGCTGTTCTATTACAGCCCAGCCCCCAGAGAGCGCAAAGGCTGTTCTATTACAGTCTAGTCCCCGTAGAGAGCAAAGTCTGTTAGTTCTATTACATCCCAGCCCTCCATAGAGAGCAGCGGTCACCACACAGTCTTACCTTGAACAACAGGGGAAAAAAAACAAAACTTTCAACAAAACGGACATGACTTTATAGTTAATCCGTAACGTAACTGTGCATCTGTGGACGTCCTTATGGTGAATAAGACAAGGTCGTGTTGACAACGCTCCGGTTGATGTATCATCCACAGTTTAAAAAAAAAAAGGAGGAAAAAAAATCAGATGTTAAGAACAGTAGAAAGAGAACCTGCACAATCAGCAGTTTGTTTCCACTCTGACAAATCTTTCCATTTCATTACCTATAGTCAACAGTTCACCACGAAAAGCTGACACGTTGTAATGACAGTTAAAAAAAAACAAAAAGTAAAACTTTATAATGCTGAACAGTTACGTAGTGGGTGAAAACAAGTGCAGGCTATCAATTCTTCAGTCATTATAAATGACTTGGCAAAGATTTGAACTTTTAGAAGAAAAAAAAATGGAAGATAAAGAACATGGAGGGAATATATCATAAATATGAGAAACCTTAGTAAAACTTTGGTAGAGCGAAGGCAGGTTCAGTTCAATTTGATTCTTGCCCAGACAACCATGTGGGAACCATATGAGGGGCATCATCTTCTGGTCAAAGTCAATTCCTTACACACTTAGTTACAAAAAATGAAAACCACAGACATGTGAAAATGTCAGAAAAGAAAGAAAGAAAAAAAAAGAAAGAAAAGAAAAAGCTGATGATAGAAAAGTTTCAAATGTTTTTAAATGGCAGAATCAAAGTGAGCCGCAGAAAGGAGAAGATCGCTAAAAACAAGATTTCCAGATGGTGGGGATACAGTTTTTATTGAAAGAGCCCCCACCCCCACCCCACCCCACCCCCAGCGTGCACACTGGAACGTAGTATGTGCAAGAGTGATGCAAAGAAGACTGGAATTAGAAAATTGTGTAGAATTGCTTTCCCATGACAAAAGAAAGCACGTGAACAGATGAAAGTGAAATAATTGATAAGAAAAGAAAGAAAAAAGAAAAATGGAACAACATAAGTTTGAATCTTACGTAGTAACGTACAGTACAAAAAATAAAACGAAAAGAAAAACGACCACTCGGTTAATCAATCCATCCTCGAAGAAGGTTTACTTAACCCATGCCCAGTATTGCAGAATGGTTAATTTCGTTTTTTGAAAGGAGAATCAAGAAATGTAGAGACAACTAACTGCAGCAGAACTACCAACCGTCATCGCTCAGAGAGTTGTCTGTGCTTGTTTCTTTGCCTGCGACGTACAGCATCAAGATGCATTCAACATGGCGTAAAACTGTTATCACCACAGCATACCAATAAAACAGTCAACTGCTGTTAAACAAATGCAGATTTGCCATCTTATACCTTCTGGAACAGTTTGACATTCGGAAATTGAAAACATAAGAAAAATAGCAAAACGTAATGAGGAACTGTTTAAAACCGTTCTTTTGTGTGCCGTCTGGATCCCTCAGCACAAGAACGCTTTTTGATGAACAATGGAAAACTGAGGCGATTCTGGGTCGACTTCCTTTGTGTCGCGGGACGATTTGCACATTTGGCAAAACACAGTGTGAGAGAAGTCTCTGGTATTTCACTTTTAATGTCCTTTTGGTCAGTGACAGCAGTGTGACACGGTCGATTTCCTCAAATTTCTGCCCAAGAATGCTTGCATCGATCCTGCTTTTTGTGTGTGTCAGATTAAGGTCCGACCTTTATCTTTTTTTAGCTGAGCAGTGGAGAAAAGTCAGAATATCCTGTGTGGCTATACATTCACTGTTTTATATTCTATGCCCAATGCCTCTTCCAGAGTCTAGTTCATATTTGCAAGACCTTAAGTTTTCACCACAAGAATACACCAAAAGGAAAATGACTTTGATAGGAATCATAAATCTCATAAATGATTTTGATAGATTTCAGGGCAGTAGTGGGTTTTGATGATGGCATAGATCGACAGCTATATCACTCCAACCAAACCATGTAAATTCTTTCTGGTCTTCTTTGAACCCCCTCCCCCTTCCGCCCACTTTCCACCACTTCCCTCCCCCCCCCACCCCCACACGCACGCGCGAAGTGAAACACCTTTAAGGACAGGCCTACTATTCATGTCATCTTGAATTTGGAGGATAAAGTACAGACGTAAAATGGTAAACGAATAAATAGCAAAACAACCCGGTTAACATACGAGCCCGTTCACAGTCAGATGAACAACATACTAACGTGTGCATACACACTCCTGGCCAATACACACATGTGGACAGGCCTATATCTTGTCTGCAAAAACATCCCAACTACGAAAATCAAAAGAATGCTGCAATTCAACATGTTGAAATAATCCATTCATTCATTCATATGAACATAACGAAAAATCCCGTGATAACGATTTTCCCTTTTCAGCAAGGTATACATTTGTATACAGAAACCACCACAGCGCATATATATAAAATCGCCCCAAAGAAAAAGAAGAGAGACAAGCACATCAAGGTGGACCCACCGAAGCAAAGAATTCACTGAAGCCAAACAGAAGGCCACATTGGCAGACAACTATGGGAGAGATTAAAACTGCCGACTATAAAAAGCCTTTAAATGATCCGGTGTATGGTTTAATGTAAGCAAATAAGTAATTAAAACACACACACACACACACACACACACACACACACACACACACACACACACACACACACACACAAGAAGTAAATATCACAAATCTTTTATAATTTTATTTACAAAAACAAAGAAATCCAGACTTTTTAAAATCATAAAAAAGGTAGTGGGGAAATCGAGTATCACGATTGAATGATAAACCCTAAAACTCTTATTAAAAAAAAAAACTTTCATACTTCCGTAGAAGCGCACGCATTTGTTAAAATAAACAGATCTTTAGAAAAGGTTAGAGTTAAGTAAAAAAAAAATTAAGAGAATTTTAGAAAAAGGCTAGCGTTGTTAAAATCAACAAAACTTTGGAAATGGTTAAAATCAACCAAACTTTTGAAAAGGCCAGCGTTTGTTAAAATCCACACAACTTAAGTTAAGGCCAACGTTTGTTAAAATCAGCAGAACTTTAAATAAGGCTAACGTTTGTTAGACTGAACAGAACTTTATAGTAAAGGCTAGTATCGTTAAAATTAACAGAACTTTAGTAAAGGTGTTATATTTCTTTTTCAAACATAGAATGAAAATAGAAAGGTGACCAGATTGCGAGATACTTATAAATGCATAGTCAAACCCAATATGAATATGGAAGGAAATCTATAATAATTCAGAATGCACAGATATATAAACAAAAATAACCCGTAAAACACTCCTCTCAAGATTAGTTAAGAGTTAAGAAAAGCGACACGAGCAAAGAACTATCCACCATTACCACTCCGATCATTACCTGCGATTTTTCCTTTGCCTGTGACGGCGAGCACGTGCAACACAAGAACACACACATACACGGCATTAAACTACTACCACGATGACGCAACCAAAAGCAAGCAGGCAAATAATAAACGACATGCACATTCATCATAGACAGTTTTGAAACCTTACATTCAGACGACCGGAAAATAAAACAGCACAAAAATGATGAACGTATATAACGCACACGCAGATTTTGTTCCTTAAGCATACATTGATTTCCTGTGGTTGCTGTTACTACTGATATTTAACAACCCTTTTCTTTTTCACCAGATAATTCTCTCTCTCTCTCTCTCTCTCTGTCTCTCGCTCTCTCTCTTTGTGGGTTTAAAGTAAAATCTAAGTTTTCACCACTTGGTAAACCACACTTTTTAAAGGTTAGGAAAACACACACACACACACACACACACACACACACACACACAACACACACACACACGTGTGCATGCGGGGATGTTCTCGTGCTATACTATCAGTCAGATCGTAAAGTACTGCAACTGGCGACTGTCTGTCCCACCTCCAAGAATTTCTGCAGATCATCTATTCTTTTCTGATTGCTGGCTGCATAGCATGCCCGCTTTCAGACTGCAGGTCTTTGACTTCTTGTCAAGTTTATTGAAACAAAGAAGAAAGATTGTCTTCGGTCAGACAGTCGGTTTGGGTACCCCTCTCCCCCCCCCCCCCCCCGCCCAACACACACACACACAGGTTGTCTTCGGTCAGACTGTTGGCTTGGGTACACACACCCCGCCATTCTTCATGCCCAAAAATCTCCTGCTTACTCCTCCTTTTCAAAGCAGAAAGTGAAAATTGAATTTGCCTCCTGTAAGAGTTAGACGTCATATTTTTTTTCCTTTCCTGATGGAAGAATAAAACCTTGCTGATTTCGAAGTTCAATACCGATATATTTCATTACAAAGTTAAAAAAGTCCCCATCAGACTTTTGATTTAGTTCGAGATGAGAGGGAAGGGATTGAAACCCGTGATTGTCTTCTTCTAGAATCTAAATTTGGGTAATTCTTTCGCTCTGTTTAAAAGCAGAATGCAAGCATGTCTCCTGTAAGGACTGTAGATTGGGGTCTTCTTTGTCGTTCCTGTCACTCTGTGGATCGTCTTCCGCCGGAGCGCAGATTTCCATGTTTCATATATTAACAGAAATCAGATTATGATTCCTGTCTTCTGTTAGACAGAATTTTTTCCCCTTGTTACCGGCTAAAGAAGAAAGAAAAAGATACACCCGAAGGTGCGGATAGGACCCAGAGAAGTACTGTCCTCGACTGCCGAACAAACCAGCCGGGAGCAATCCTGCACCACCCTTGGAAGCTTGCGCTGTGTTCACATAGGGTGCAGGCGCGCACAGGGCATTCCATTAAGAAGTGAAGGGACATAATTGCTCCCTGGCAAACGCCATTCTGCAATGGCCACTGGATGTGTCACGACAGAACCTCCACGGGAGCGTTCCCATGGGTGTACCAGCCCGTATTTCATGACTGCAGAGCCCACCGACAAAAAACAAAAACAAAAAACAAAAACGCCATCGCCAAGCAACTGCTAGCATAAAGCAGAATTTAGTTCCTATTTTTTTGTTCTGTCAAGAAAGCAAAAGTAACTTTCTGTAAGAAATTAGTGTTATTTTCGCTTGTTGCGCAGCGAAGTGATTTTTGCCTTCCCTGAAAGTGTAGGGGAGCCTTTCCCTTAATCAGTTGTGAACAATTATTTTTGTCTTCTGCTAGGCTAGGTCAGGGACTTTTTGTGTTAGACAAAAAATGGCGCCTGTAGTCTGTCTGACTGCGTGGACTGGAAGTTTTTTTTTCTCCCTCTTAGGAAGTAAACATCACACTTTGCTTCTGTCAGAGTGGAGAAATGTGCTTTGGAGCTGCTTCTCCTGCGTGTATGTGTGTGTGTGTGTGTGTGTGTGTGTGTGTGTGTGTGTGTGTGTGTGTGTGTGTGTGTGTGTGTGTGTGTTGTTGTTGTTTGAAAGCACACCGAGGTTTAGCTTTTAGTGAAATGTAGATGTCAGGTTTCTTTCATGCCTTCCACAAAGCAAAATTCACGCACCTCTCCGGCTATAGGCCTACAAACTAAAGGTTTTTCATATTGTATGTTAAAACAAAATCCATGCATCTGTCAGGCAATACTTCTTTTGGCCAAACCTGGCTTCTTTTATTTCATGTTAAAAAGCAAAACTGTACAGTTGTCAACTGTTACATTGGGATTCTTCTTTGTTCATTACATGTATATCAAGGAGCAATACCCATGCTGTCATCCACCAGATTTTGGAACGTCTTTTTGACCACATTCAAAAGCACAAGCCATGCTTGTCCACTTGTCAAATGTGGACCAGCTAAACTTGCTCGTCACAAGGCCTGTCAGATTTGGAGCTGCTTTTCTTGTGTGTTACAAACCCAAACCCATTCCTGTCATCTGTCAGATTTGGAGCTGCTTTTCTTGTGTGTTACAAACCCAAACCCATTCCTGTCATCTGTCAGATTTGGAGCTGCTTTTCTTGTGTGTTACAAACCCAAACCCATTCCTGTCATCTGTCAGATTTGGAGCTGCTTTTCTTGCGTGTTACAAACCCAAACCCATTCCTGTCATCTGTCAGATTTGCCTTTCTTGCGTTATACAAGTAAACCCATGTTTGTCATCTGTCAGCTTTGGGGTTGCTTTTCTTGGACGCTACGAAGCAAATGCTAGTCTCATCTGTGGGATTTGGGGCTGCTTCTTCTGTGTGTTACGAAGCAAATGCTAGTCTCATCTGTGGGATTTGGGGCTGTTTCTCCTGTGTGTTTCGAAGCAAATGCAATATCATCTGTTGGATTTGGGGCTGTTTCTTCTGTGTGTTTCGAAGCAAATGCAATATCATCTGTGTGATTTGGGGCTGCTTCTCCTGTGTGTTTCGAAGCAAATGCTGGTCTCATCTACGGGATTTGGGGCCGTTTCTCCTGTGTGTTACGAAGCAAATGCTAGTCCTATCTGTGGGATTTGGGGGTGTTTCTGTGTGTTACAAAGCAAATGCTAGTCTTGTCTGTGGGATTTGGGGCTGCTTCTCCTGCATGATGCAAATCAAAATCCATATCTGTCATCTGTAAGATCTGAATCTACTTCTTTGGCATGCCACAAAGAAAAAGACATGCTTGTCATAGGCTCAACAGGGAGGGCTCAGAGTCAGTCTTCTTTCATTCCGGTTAGAAAAGCAGAAATCGTGTAAATCTTCAGGCTATGAGAAACTCTAGAGTTCGTTTGGAAATGTCCTTTCTTCTTCTTCTTCCAGAACGCATGCTGTGGGCGCACACTCTTCCTCATGCCTGCACATGCTGCGGTTGTGGCCATGCCTCCTTACCTCCGCCTCTAGCAACCAAACACAAGGGTACGGAGGAAGAGAGAAGAGAGGAGAGTGAAGGTTGGGGGGAAGAGGAGGGCACTGCCGGAACTGCTCAGTCGGCTCGTGCCTACAACAATGTACATCAGGATTCCCGGATTGTACCCTCGTGTGACACACACACACACACACACACACACACACACACACACACACACACACACACACACGCACACACACTCACTCACCAAACGCAGGTACAAAAAAAGGTAACCCAATGTCTAAACCATCACTTCCAACACAATGCAAATAAACTACCAAAGAAATGGGTCTCTGGTGTTGCACTGATCAAAAACATTTTCTTTTTCAATTTTCTACCAGCAAAAACTTTACACACACTTGAAAAAAAAAAGCTGAAATCTAAGCAGGCTACACAAGAAAACCCAAAACCGAAAAATTACATGAGTGCAAATTTGGGTAAAAGTGGTTTTTGTAACACAACACACGAACTTATTTTTTTGGGAAAAAGAAACAACAACAACAACAACAACAACAACACGCAAACTGCTGTGTACCTTATAACAAGAAAACAACAAGAACATCAAAGTCAATTTCATGTACATTTGATATTTTACGTTGCAACAGCAGAATAATTTTTAACTAGCTGTCCATTCTATGCAAGCTGTTCCGAAATGTTAACATTCATCTAAACTAATCAAAAAATAGATTCTTTCGAATCTGTTGAAATTAACACTTTACGGTGTTCATTACTATTTTTGACCACTGACGAGCTAAATTAAAAAACAAACAAACCTAAATCAAACAAAATTATAAAGATAAATTAAACAAAATAACAAACACAGAGAAATACACTGTCAAGACAGATACATAAAAAAACAAAACAAAACAAAACAAAATCAACAAACCGAAAAACCCAACGACCTAGGTACACACGATATGAAAGAGAAAAACTGATAAAGGCCTCTCCACACGACAGCGATGAAAAAGCTCTCGCCACACGGACCGACCGACAGACTGCACACAGACAGACGACACAGAGAGTGGGACGCGCAGCGCGAGCGACTGCTGTGCTCACCATACATACATTCTGCAGTTTCATCCGAGTCGTCGTTGGCGCCGCAGTTGGGCTGGCCGTCACATTTGAGGGCCTGGCTGATGCAGTAGTTGTTGACTGCACAGCTGAACTGCAGGCAGTTATCTGAAAGGGCAACGATCATGAGGATAATTATGGCGATGGCGATGGTGATGATGATGATGATGCTGATGTTGATAGCAACAACCATAATAAATGATAATGGCACTAGTAGTTGTCATTGTGATTAAAAACAAAAAGACCCTGTCTTACACAGAATGTACCTGTATCATTATTCATTGCAAGGCAGAGGATCCCACACACGACTCCAAAGTGAGAAACAGGACCCTACACGTTATAAAGAAAGCAAAATCACATGTGAAGTAGCAAATACCGAACCCCACGCATGTTATGAAAAAGGCAGACAGAACCCAATACATGTTATAAAGAGGACAGACACAGAACCCAATACATGTTATAACGAGGACAGACACAGAACCCCATATGTGTCATAGAGGACAGACACAGAACCCTATACATGTTATAACGAGGACAGACACAGAACCCCATATGTGTCATAGAGGACAGACACAGAACCCTATACATGTTATAACGAGGACAGACACAGAACCCTATACATGTTATAAAGAGGACAGACACAGAACCCTACACATGTTATAACGAGGACAGACACAGAACCCCATACATGTTATAAAGAGGACAGACACAGAACCCTATACATGCTATAAAGAGGTCATGCACAGAGCCCTATTTTGTTATAATGAGGATACTTACAGAACCCTACAGTGTTATAAAGAGGTCAGACACAAAACCCTATCTATATCAGAAAGAAGTCAGACAAAGAGCCAACCACGTTATAAAGGGGACAGGCTCAACCTTACACATTTTATAACACTTCAGACGGAGAACCCTATAATGTTATTAAAACAAAAGACTGACATAAATTCCATATGAAGAGAACAGACTCAGAACCCCATCAATGTTATAACATGGACAGATATGGAATCTCGCACATGTTATATAAACTGGACAGACACTGAACCCCAATTATGCTATAGCAAGACTCTGAAATCCACGCATGCTTATAGTGAACACCATCTGTCTCTTTCTCTCTTAAGCGCATCCATACACACTGCTGTGCCAGAAGCTCAGTGGTCGAACACAGACTTCTCAGTCAGAGGTTGCTGGCTCGAACCTCGCTGTCGCCCAACACAAAAGCTGCCCTTTTCGCTGCCCACCCCAGCGTCCTGTTAGATCCTGCGCCACATCATGGGCGACTCCTGGGAGGACGGGGGTCTCCAACACACCAGTGCCTCCCGGAGCAAACCTGTCTGGCCTGGAGACAGTCATCATCCATGGAGGCTGGAGACATTCCTGATCCATGGAGGCTGGAGACAGTCATCATCCATGGAGGCTGGAAACATTCATCATCCGTGGAGGCTGGAGACATTCATCATCTGTGGAGGCTGGAGACATTCATCATCCGTGGAGGCTGGAGACATTCATCATCCCTGGAGGCTGGAGACATTCATCATCCATGGAGGCCTGGAGACATTCATCATTCATGGAGGCTGGAGACATTCATCATCCATGGAGGCTGGAGACACTCATCACCCATAGAGGCTGGAGACACTCATCATCCGTGGAGGCCGGAGACATTCATCACCCATGGAGGCTGGAGACATTCATCACCCATGGAGGCTGGAGACATTCATCATCCGTGGAGGCTGGAGACATTCATCATCCGTGGAGGCTGGAGACATTCATCATCCATGGAGGCTGGAGACATTCATCATCGTGGAGGCTGGTGACATTCATCATCCGTGGAGGCTGGAGACATTCATCATCCGTGGAGGCTGGTGATATTCATCATCCCTGGAGGCTGGAGACATTCATCATCCCTGGAGGCTGAAGATATTCATCATCCGTGGAGGCTGGAGACATTCATCAACCGTGGAGGCTGGAGACATTCATCATGCTTGGAGGCTGGAGACATTCATCATCTGTGGAGGCTGGAGACATTCATCATCCGTGGAGGCTGGAGACATTCATCATCCATGGAGGCTGAAGATATTCACCATCCATGGAGGCTGGAGACATTCATCATCCATGGAGGCTGGAGACATTCATCATCCGTGGAGGCTGGAGACATTCATCATCCATGGAGGCTCACCACCGAAGGGTCGGACACGAGGTCCGGATGGACAATACGCGGATTTCCGAAGCTGAGTCTTCCTCTCAGGTGGCACCTGGCGACATGAGCACTGGGTCGGCCACCCACCCACACTTCACAGACTGTCCCTTGCCACTGAGCGGAATGCCTGGCGACTCGCTGTCCACCATGGGAGGAGAGTCTTTGAAGTGAGGAACCTAGAGGGTCTGGGCCAGACAGGTCCAACCCGCAAGGACAGAACACCTGGCCAAGCCTCTGCTGTTCCGAACCTACATACAGGGCGGCCGCAACTGCACATCTGACTCTGGGCTGTGCGTGCTCACCTAACGGTGTCAATGACATCATCACCGCTCTAAATGGACCTCTGATTACTATCAGTGATAGATCCCCTTACCATCACTCTTATGGTTACCTTCATTTGCTGTTATCCTTCAGGTGCGAGTGGGCGGTAAACCTGAATGTGACTGAATGCAACCGCTGTGCTGCGCGGTGAACATGGGCCCAGCAGACTTACCACTGGAGTGCGTCTCTGTCCAGGACAGTTCAAACCCTCGGGCTCCCAGGGAGGCTGGCGAGGAGATGAACCTGAAACATGCCAGAGGATTTTGCTGTGAAGGGCATCGAAAAACCCAGGATGAGATGGTCCTGGTGAAGGTTGGTTGCTGGGGGGCGGGGGAGGGTGGGGGAGGGGGGGGGGACGTGAAGGGCGTTACTTCCATGACGCGTCTGTTAGAATGTTCACCCTCTCCCTAAAAAAATGTATTTTCTGTGTGTGTGTGTGTGTGTGTGTGTGTGTGTGTGTGTGTGTGTGTGTGTGTGTGTGTAATCATCGCTTAAAAACGAACTCTGAAAAACAAAAATCATTCTTTCATCCCTGTTCCTTTCAGAACCACGTGGACAAAACAGGGTACAGACAGACAGACAGACAGACATGCACGCACACACAGATACACACACGTATACGCAAGCATACACACAGAGAGACACACACACACATGTAATGGGGCCCTGGTTGCCTAAGTGTTTTCCTGATCTATAGCTCCTGGGTTCCTCCCCCATTCACCCCCCCCCCTCCCATCTCGCATCAGACAGCCTGCAGGACCTTTCAGAGGGGAAAGCCCCGGGGCGCTGTTCCTTGGGTCGCTGTTTCCCGTTCAGTCGACGTAGAAGTTGTTTGGTTCATACTGTTATTTCCCTTTATGTATTGGAAGAAACCCAAGGTTTTGCACCTCCAAGTGTGTGTGTGTGTGTGTGTGTGTGTGTGTGTGTGTGTGTGTGTGTGTGCGCGCGTGCGTGCGTGTGTGTATGTGTGTGTCTGTGAGAGAGAGAGAGAGAGAGAGAGAGAGAAGAGAGAGAGAGTGTGTGTGTGTGTGTGTGTGTGTGTGTGTGTGAGAATGTATATATATATATATATATATCTAACTTTTACACACACACACACACACACACACACACACACACACACTCACACACACACACACACACACACACAGACCACTTCAAACTGGAGAAAACACTCAGAGACAGGAAGAAACAGTAAAAGTTGACCTTAGCTGTGAGAAGAAAGAAAATAAAGCCGTTGTTTGGTAGCTGGGAAACAGTGACGCGTCGTCTGAGGGTGAGGCCGTTAGATCTGTTTGGTGGATAATCCCAACATAACGAGCATCCACGTACAGGAAGATAACATGCTGTGAGACTGAACTGGAGGATCCCTGGCTTGCCACATCCTTCTGTGTGTGTGTGTGTGTGTGTGTGTGTGTGTGTGTGTGTGTGTGTGTGTGTGTGTGTGTGTGTGCACGCGCGCGTGTCTTTGTCTGTGAGCACATGTGCGAGAGTATGTATTATGTGCTCAAGAGCGCACACATGGTAAATATGTGTGTGCGCGCGCGCGCGCGCGTGCGTGCGTGCGCGCGTGTGCGCGCGCGTTTGTGTGTGTGTGTATGTGTGTGTGTGTGCATGCATGCATGCATGCATGCGTGCGTGCGTGCGTGCATGCGTGCGTGCGTGTGATTAAGTGTAGAGAAAAGAGATACAGGCCTACACAGGTGCTGATGCACACACAGAAACACGCACAATTTCACGTGCACGAACGTATCCGCGCGCGCGCACACACACACACACTCACATGTGTAAAGATACGTACGCACACACACACACACACACACAAATGCATGGGTGCAAACAGGTGCACACACACACACATACACAACGTAGTGTACTCAAGTACCTACATTTGTATCAGGACAGTAACTCATTTATATACACGCTCTCCGTCTCTCTGCACCTAGGTGTCAACGAGTGTAGTGGCCTATGCACAACAGCAAATAAATCAGGCAATGCACAACATGCTGATGTTCGATCATTACAGACAGAACACACACACAGACACACACACACATACAACACACAGTTTGCACGTACACCACACAGAAAGAGTATGCACACACACACACACACATACACACAGAAAGAGTAATGCACACACACACACACACACCCATACACACAGAAAGAGTATGCACACACACAGAGATAAAGAGTATGCATCCACACACACACACACACACACACACACACACACACACACACACACACACACAGAGCGTGAACACATCCCCCCCCCTCTCCTCTTTCCAGCAGTGTCACCTGAGCTTGAGGGAGGCGTGGGCGGACATGAAGGTGATCTGCTCTGAAGACTTTCCACACAGGGTGGCCAGGGGTTTGATGGCTGTGCGGTCATCGTACACCTTCAGCACCGCGTGCTGGCAGTCTGGCACACACACACACACACACACACACACACCACACACACACGCACACACACACACACACACACACACGCACACACACACACACACACACACACGCACACGCATACATACACGCACGCACACACACACACCACACACACACGCACACACCACACACGTTTGTACATAAATACGACATGTGCAAATTAAAATGTTAATCGGTAGTTCGAACATACACTCAAAGATACATACACACACAAAAAACATGCACACACAGATGTACAGAAACACATACTGTTTAACGTCTAATTGACTTTAAATGAGATGTTCAAAAATGAACACACAGACACACACACACACACACACACGCACGCGCGCCTGTGATGGAATGCGTGTATTTTACCAGGTTTCAACAGACAACATTGGGACACTGGTATACTTCATTCAAATACTTCCAGAAAACATTCCCATGGTTAACTGCATTTTTCCCCCACTGCCAGCCTCACATATATTAAGCAAACACACTGCATACGTGCATAAGCCAAGTACTTCTGCCTACATATCAGAAACAGCACTATGTCCCTCCCCCCCCCCTCCCCGGGTGTGCTGGAACACGATTATGGCATTCTGAAAACGGCTGGCATGAGGTTCAGGACACAACACGGAACAACGGGTCTCATGGTTACACTCTGCTTTGTCGCCGTCCCACAACTTGTCGCAGTCCTTCATGAAGTGGTGAGCTTCCCCCCCCCCCCCCCCCCCCCCCCGAAAATGTCCTTGTTTTGCTGCAACTGCTACATTACTTCGGGAGATTGGGGGGTGGGGGTGGGGGGGTGGGGGGGGTATGGATCCCTACATTTTATTATAATCGAGCCAAAATGGTGGGCTATCCAACAATATGTTGCCACAGGTGACAAATGACAGCGATAAGATAAGTTTCAAGGTGAATCGGTTCCTGTGAACTGCTTGTGAAACCCCTCAACCGGTCAAACGACTTCCTCTTTTTCTTTTGAATATTTTTGTCTTTTGAATTATTCTGCTCCGGTTTGGAGTAATCTTTCCCTGAACACGGTGCAGAATTCTCCTTTTTCGTTCTTGCTTTTCTTCACACACACACACACACACACATACATACATACATACATACATATATGCATAGAGAGAGAGAGAGAGAGAGAGAGAGAGAGAGAGAGAGAGAGAGAGAGAGAGAAAGAGAAAGAGAGAGAGAGAGAGAGAGCGAGACAGACAGACAGACAGAAAGAGAGAGAGAGAGAGAGAGAGAGAGAGAGAGAGAGGGAGAGAGTGAGTGAGAGAGAGAGAGTGGGGGTGCAGTGGGTTAGCAGTAGGAGGACTAAGTACGTATGTACATTTTTTCATTAAAAAGAGAAAAGAAAAAAAAAAAAAAAAAAGGAAAAATCTGACGGTATGGTCGCTTTAGTCACGATTTGGAGACTCGCCACGTTTTTGCGCACAGCCACGATTATTTGTGGGGGCCGCCTCCCCCTCCACCCCACCGCTTCCCCTTTCCTCGCTCCCCTCCCCTACCCCCTCTCTCCTTCCCCACCCCCATCACTCCTCCTTCCTCCCTTCATTTTTTTTTTTTTTTTTGTAACCAAGGTGAGACAAATCATAGGACTGCGACACTTCGCAAGAGGAGAGGTTAGCTCCCCTCCCCGCCTCGCGGTGGCCCACACGGTGTGGCGGGCAGAGACCGGTCACCACAACACACCACACCACACCACACCACACCACGTACTGTCGGTGAAGCCCTCCATGTTGAGGTCGGTCAGTTCCAGCAGGATCTTGTTGGAGGAGCGGCTGGCGTGCAGAATCCAGTCACAGACCGTCAGCTGCGAGTACTTGCGGGGGTAGTTGGGGCTGGAGATCAGGCCCCCTGACCCCTGACCGTTGATTTCCTGGGGGCCGCACCCTGGCAAGGTCGGCGAGAGGGAAAAGGGTCAAGGTCAGCGCGCGGTCCGAAGGGTGGGGTGTGTGTTTTGGAAGTTGTGAAAAATGGAGAAACACACATACATAGACACACATCAACGCACGCACACACGCATGCGCGCTGACACACACACACCACACACGATGCCGTGCATTCATATAGACAGACTCAGACAAGCAGACATACACACACACGCACATACACACTCGAACACACACACACACACACACACGCGCGCGCGCGCGATGACGTGCATTCACATAGACACACAGACATAACACACACACGCACATACACACCCGAACACACACACTCACATACACACTCGAACACACACACACAGAGTATCCCCAAACCACCCCAAATCAAAACATAAAAGCATTCATGACACATGATCTCCCTGTTGAACACATTAAGATCAGGAAATCTCAATTCAAGATTAGTGGCCTGAACATAATCCGTACAATTCTCTCTCTCTCTGTGTCTATTGCCTGTTTCTGTCTGTCTGTCTGCCTGTCTGTCTCTCTCTCCACACACACACTCTTCCTCCAGGTCTGTCCATACCTCCTCTCCTCTCTTCACCCCCACCCCCTCATCTTCCAGCTCACGTTCCATAACCTCTCCTCAATATTCCTCTACCCCAATCCTCTTACCCCCACCCCTACCCCCTCCCCTTGCTCCGAACCCACGTCTCACTCTCACAGACGAGTAGGATATGAGCTTTGGAAGTGTACTTCGCTGTCCAGTCCTTCTAGCTGGAGTGGAAGGAGGAGGGCGGTATTTACCACCTGAACACCCTCCCGCCCCCCCCCCTCCTCCCGAAACTCTCACACCCACCTTCCGCCAGTATCACCCCCTCTCCTCAACCTCCTCCCCCTCACTCAGACTCATGTTTAATCATCCTCCCTCTAGGACACGAATGGGAAGGGAATGTTGAAAACGAAGCTGCCTTCTTTACGGCTACAGTGGATGATGATGATCTTCACCACAGTGACACCTTCCCGCTCCCGCCCTGTTTCCACCCCCCCCCCCTTCCCCAGCCCTTCGCCACCCCAAGTGACCCCCTTCCAGCCCCCCCCCATCTTCCCACCCCCTCATATTTCATCACCCTCCTCCAGGACATGAACCGGAAGGGAATCTTGAAAATGAAACTGCCTTCTTTAATGGCTACGATGATCTTCACCACATGTACACCTTCCCGCTCCTGCCCTGTCCACCCCCCCACCCCCTCTGCCCCAGCCCTTCGCCACCCCAAGTAACCCCCCCTCTTCCACCACCACACCCCCATCCTCCCCCCCCGCCGCCACCATCCGTTCTCCCCCCCCCCTCTCCCCTGGACCCACATCCCCACACTCACGTCTCATCATTTCCCCATCGGAGACGAACTGGTAGGAGGCCTTGAAGCCCACGTTGGAGTCCTTCTGGTTGGAGTGGAAGACCACCTTGACCACGTTGCGCGTGGCGTAGGGGCCGGGCAGGAAGTCCTTGTTGCAGTACTTCTCCGTCAGCGTGAAGTTGTTCTTCGCCCCGATCTCCTCGTACACCGCCACGTAGTCAGACCGCCGACAGCTGCCGGACACAGCGGTTGGGGTTTTACGGGCAGAGAGAGAGAGAGAGAGAGAGAGAGAGAGAGAGAGAGAGACAGAGAGAGAGAGAGAGAGAGGGGGGGGACAGAGAGGGAGTGAGAGAGAGGGGGAGAGAGACGGTGTGAGAGAGAGTGGGGCGAGAGAGAGAGAGAGAGAGAGAGAGAGAGGGCAGAGCAAGAGAGAGAGAGAGAGAGAGAGAGAGAGAGAGGAGAGAGAGAGAGAGAGAGAGGCAGCAGAAGCGCTGGCTGCATCAGAATAGGCATCCAGTGAAGATTACTGAAGTGAATCGGAGCAGAAAGGTGAAGGTGCCGAGTCTCCTCTGGCTGGATGCCTGTTGACAACGTGACATTGCTTTACTTCCTGTGGAGTGCCGGTGACGGGATAAACCAGTGGTTGGATGCCTGTTGACAACGTGACATTGCTATACTCCCTGTGGAGTGCCGGTGACGGGATAAACCAGTGGTTGGATGCCTGTTGACAACGTGACATTGCTTTACTTCCTGTGGAGTGCCGGTGACGGGATAAACCAGTGGTTGGATGCCTGTTGACAACGTGACATTGCTTTACTCCTGTGGAGTGCCGGTGACGGGA
Organism: Conus canariensis; assembly: GCA_033310375.1. Lineage (NCBI taxonomy): Eukaryota > Metazoa > Mollusca > Gastropoda > Neogastropoda > Conidae > Conus > Conus canariensis. The sequence goes on from CM065727.1 coordinate 13,200,563, forward strand.
TAAACCAGTGGTTGGATGCCTGTTGACAACGTGACATTGCTTTACTCCCTGTGGAGTGCCGGTGCGGAAAACAGTGTGGATGCCTGTTGACAACGTGACATTGCTTTACTCCCTGTGGAGTGCCGGTGACGGGATAAACCAGTGTTGGAGCCGTGACAACGTGACATTGCTTACTCCTGTGGAGTGCCGGTGACGGATTAAAACAAGTGAACTGAACAAGGCTAGAGATGCAGTGACAAACGAGTGACACGAACATTAAACAAAAACAAACAAACAAACAACTACAATCATTACCGCTTACAATCACAGATGGCAACAACTGCGTTTCTCTTCTCTTCTTCCGGATTCATTTTTTTTGTTTGTTTTTTTTTTGCTCAAATAAAACAAGTTTTACTGCATGCTTTCATTAACTTATCAATCGCTTTTAAAATGATGGAAACAACGATGGCGAAGGTTTGTTTACACAAAAGAAATCGATTGACACAAAGGGAAAGAACCATTCCGAGTGAATTCAAAGCACGCCTAAAAGTTGTTTCCCTTTGCTCAACAGCGTCCTTGTTGGAGTTGGTCACATCAGCCCAGATTGGTTACGCCCACAACCCGTTTCAGTTTGTTTATCTGTCTTGCAAGGTTACGCGGAAACTACAGAACCAGTTTGAATAATAATAATAAAAAAAAACTTTGTGGGAGACGCGAAATGTAGCCCCAGAACCAAGCCCGTGGAATGTTGGCGTGGATTCAGGACACACTGAACAGGGCTATTACACGTTTTCCACTAGACAAACCCTATAGGAATTAATAACTTTTGTTTTTTTTGTCCTCCACCAACCTCCAATTTTTTTCTCCACATATTTTCAAGTCCTTTCATTTTCTTTTTTTCTTTGCTGGGTCCTTCATCCTCCCATTTCTCTCCTCCCCCCCCCCCCCCTTTTTTTGTTTGTTTTGTTTGCTTTATCAACTCTCACTCACCATGCAAATCCGTATCTTTTATTACCGATGGACATTCTCATGTGAACTTTAGTGTTTCAGTGTTTGATACAGAGCGCCTGGGTTTATTAATATGCTAATGTTTGGTGCTGAATTGATAACGATCTACCAGGCAATATACTCTCATGGAACAGTAAAACCGTCCATGTAACATAAAGTTGACTCTTACTTGTTTGCCATGTCCTTTCGACGAAAGAGAGGACAGTTGTCATTTCAGCCCCAATAAAGGAATGAACCATTGAACTAATAACTAGGCGGTGGGCAATACATTTCCATGGAATAGTAAAACCGCACTTGTAACATAAAGTTGACACTTTCTTGTTTTCCATATCATTTTGACGCAAAAAGGGGTACGTGGAAAGTTAAATTTGTCGGCCCGTATTAAGAATTGAACCCTCGATGAATTAATCACTATGTGCTGGGTATTGTATTTTCATGGAATAGTAAAACGTGGTAAATATCGAGCCGACATTTTCTTCTTATTTTCCATATCCTTTCGTAAAAAAAAAATTAAAAAAAAAAAAAAAAAAAAAGGGGGGGGGGGGGGGGGGGGGGGGGGGAGGGTTGAAGGGAAGTTATTTTGTTATTTTGTCATCCAGTACCTACTGTTATTTCCCCTGGCGGAAAATATGGTCACAGTTTTGTTTGGGGGGGGAGGGGGAGGGAGGGGGAGGGGGGGCTCTCTAACGATCCAGCTTTGTTTCCTTCCATGTTAAAGTAAAAACACCATTTTTTTTTACCTTTTGCTTTCATTTTGATACGGATCATGATCAAAGGGTGGATCCTGGATCAGTCCAACGTTAATGGAGGTTTGCGCTCTGTCGAATGCACTTTTGTCTCTGAATGAATAAACCCATTCTCTCACTCTCTCTGTATGTATGTATGTGTGTGTGTGTGTGTGTGTGTGTGTGTGTGTGTGTGTGTGTGTGAGTGTGTGTGTGTGTGTGTGTGTGTGTGTGTGAGAGAGTGTGGTTGTGTGTGTATGAGACTCTGTGTGTGTGTGTGTGTGTGTGTGTGTGTGTGTGTGTGTGTGTGTGTGTGTGTGTGTGTGTGAGACTCTGTGTGTGTGTGTGTGTGTGTGTGTGTGTGTGTGTATGTGTGTGTGTGTGTGTGTTCTCTGTCTCTTTCTCTACATACATATTTCTGTGTGTCTCTGTCTCCTTTCTTTATCTGTCTGTCTGCAACTTTTTGAAGACACTCAAGAAAAATACAATTCTGCATTTAAGGAAAGAAAAAAGAAGAAAACAAAAAGAAAAAAAAAGGCACAAAGCTTCTCCAAATCCAACCACCTCATTTCACCCCCTGGACACTGCCTCTCTCTCTCTCTCTCTCTCTCTCTCTCTCTCTCGAAAAAAAGAAGTCTATAGCCATCTTGATCATGCAGGAGTCCGGCTCACCTGGTGACCATGGCGCCAGACTGTCGTTCCGGCAAGGCCGGGGAGTGAGGGACGGAGGAGGGGAGGGGGGGGGGGGGTGGTGAGGGGGGGGGGGGGGGGGGGGGGTACTCGATTCTTACTCCATACAGCCAAATTTTAGAGAGCTTTTCTCTTCTGAAATGCCGTATCTGCAGACTGCCATCTCCGTCTGGTCCTCCGAATGACACACTGAAAGTCAAGGTCCCCAGGCGAAAGCGCGCATGCAAAAAAAAAAAAAAAAAAAAAATCTTGCAGGCATGTTACATCCCAGTGCATCATTCGGAAGAGAGTTAGACCGTCATCGTGTGCCTGTGGGATAGATGGACGACACGACAATAGGACACACACACACACACACACACACACACACACACACACACACACACACGCACGCACACACACACACACACACACACACACACACACACACACGCACGCACACACACACACACACACACGCACGCACACACACACACACACACACACACACGCACGCACTGGTGTCGCGCTTAAGACATCATCCCCGGAGACGGACCGTGGCCACCCTCCTGGTGGGATTAAAAACGGCCCGCGTACGCAAAAAGCTCATCGATGATGAACCTCGAGGTTCTCGCCAAGGAACGATGACAGAAAGAAAGAAAGAAGGAAGGAAAGAAAGAAAGATGGAACGAAAGAAAGAAAGAGATAAAGAAAGAAAGAAAAAGAGAAAGAAAGAAAAAGAGAAAGAAAGAAAAAGAGAAAGAAAAAGAGAAAGAAAGAAAAAGAGAAAGAAAAAGAGAAAGAAAGAGAGAAAGAAAGAGAGAAAGAAAGAGAGAAAGAGATAAAGAGATAAAGAAGGAACGAGATAAAGAAAGAAAAATGACACAAAGAAAGAAGGAAAGAGATAAAGAAAGAAAGAAGGAAAGAGAAAAAGACACAGAAAAGAGATACAGAAAGAAAAAAAAGGAAGAAGATAAAAAAAAAAAATGAAAGAAAGAAAGAGATAAAGAAAGAAAGAAGGAAATACTCAAGCAGAGAAGCAGACCAAAGGGAGGGAACCAGGTGTATCGAGTACCCTCTCCGCCTGGTCCGCCCCACACAGTCTGCACCCTACGCTCCTTCCCCCCACCCTCCCTTCCCTGGATCCGAACCCCAACCCCCAGCCCCTTGTCATCCCACCTTCCCCCCCCCCCCAGCCCCTCACACACTCACTCCGGGTCCTGCACTTGCGAGTCCGGGAAGAGGAGGACGTGGAAGTAGAAGACCAGCATCTCGTTGCCCACGGGGCCCAGGATGTACTCGCAGTCCGTGTTGAACGGGTACTTGGCCGGGTAGTGCGGCGAGTTGAAGGTGCCCCGCTTCTCCACCCGACTGCCGTAGAAATACTTGCACCCGGGGGCTATCGTGGGGCCAGGGATTCTGTAGTCTTGAGGGTGGGAAAAGAAACAAGCGCAATCAGTAACAAAAGCTACAATAACACGAGGCACTGTGAATATCATTACTACAAAACGAGAGGCTGCGAGTTATGACCATAAATACAAAGCGAAGTACTGTGAATATTAAGTTAACCCCCTTCCCCCAACACACACACACACACACACACACACACACACACACACACACACACACACACACACACCAAACAAACGAGGATATGCAATTAATGTTTCAATTGGGGGAGCTTTGACTAGTACTAGAACAACAAAAAAGATGCTTTGAATAATACTAGTCATAACAAAATGGGGAGATTTGAGTATTTCTTTGCAAACGAAAGGAGAAAGAAAAGAAAGAGGACTGACAGACTCCGCGAACAGCCAGTGACACAAGGCCAGGCAGACAGACAGACACATTGATATACACACAGATAACAAGATAAGGTAAGGTAATGTTGCTTATAGCCCAGCCGACCGCAAAGGGCCATATCAGGGCTGTCACCACGTTGAAATCATCTCACAAGTCATCAAAAACAACAACAACAACAACAAAAACACCATTCACGCATCTGCTTTAAATACACCTTCTAAAAACGCACCAGAAACTTTGTTAAAAATAAGAAATAAACACAAATACGAGAGAGAGAGAGAGAGAGAGAGAGAGAGAGAGAGAGAGAGAGAGAGAGAGAGAGAGATTCATACTCCTTTTCAATTTCAAGGGACAAACTACCTTTTCGGAGTAAAGCTAAATCTTGTGGATTAGGACGGACGCCGTATTTTTAACTGTTACCCTTAGAGTCATACTCTTTTAGAATTTAGATCGTGCAAGCGACATGGGTAGCGGATTGAACACTCACTTGGCAGTTACGACATAATGATGTGACCTGGCGTAACAAACTGCACGCCTACTAACTAGTCCTCCTCCACACACACACACGCACACGCACACACACACACACACACACACTGACTACTTGACTAAGTGGAACCGGGTTTCTAGAAAGGCAAACATCTGACGCCATACAACACTTGTAAGAAGCAGAGTAATATTTCGGTGTATTCCAGCACACACACACACACACACACACACACACACACACACACACACACACACACACAGAGGCACACACACACACAGAGGCACATACACAGGCACGCACGCACACACACACTCTCTCTCTCTCACACACACACGCACGCACGCACGCCCACACACGCACGCACACACACACACACATACACACACACACGCACACACACACACGCACACATACACACACAGAGGCACGGGCACTCCCCCGCTCGCTGGTGCGCGCTGACATGCACATCACACGCTCAGATGAAGACATGTTTACCTAAAACACCAAGATACCTGTGGTAACATTACGACATGATTTACATGATTTGCACACAGACTAGTGACTGGCTTGGTTAGCACTCCACCTGGCTCTCCTATTTGGCATAAAGACACATAGAGTTACCCCATATTTTTTATTCATGTTCAGTGTGGGCTTCCCTCCGTTTCTATTTTCGTTTTGCTTGTGTGTGTGTGTGTGTGTGTGTGTGTGTGTGTGTGTGTGTGTGTGTGTGTGTGTGTGTGTGAGAGAGAGAGAGAGAGAGAGAGAGAGAGAGAGAGAGAGAGAGGTCGTTGTCTGAGCGTCTCCTTGTTTTACTTGCGATATCCACTGTTTCGTCCAATGTTCTCGCTATTTGTATTATTACTGTCAATTTTCGACTACAGTATAAAAAAAAAGAAAAAAAAAAAAAGAAAAAGAAAAAAAAAAAAAAGAGTCGCCTGTAGTGTAAGTCGAGTACGTGCCATAAGCCTTGCCTTGTTGTATTGGCATGCCGTCCCATTGTTACTAAAATACTTTGTGGATAGAGTTTTCGTTGTAACCATTCCAGTCTTCATCCAAGAAACCAACTGGGCCAAATGAAAACCAGTTCGCTGTCAGCTTGCTGTGATTTTGAGCCGAAAAAGTCGACAAACAACAAACATTTTGAATTTACAGACACTGAATCCCCCAAACCAGGCTTGCATGCAGATC
>CM065727.1:13211424-13226424 GCA_033310375.1 Conus canariensis
AATCAGATATGAATGTGTAGCAACCTTCATGGTCGCCTCTACACACGCCATTCAAAATACTCAGATCTAATGCAGTACACATGTTTAATAATAATTTCCCATAGTTGTTCAAAGTAAGATCGTTTGATTGCCGGGTCAAATTAAGAGACAAATTATTGAATAGTGGGTCAAAATTATTTTTCACAGAGTATTCTTGAGAAACATCAGCAGTTCTACTGTTCAAATCACCAACTAAAATAACATACACGTCATTCTGTAACAGAAAATCAGTTAAACACTCTTCAAGCATACTAATGCCATTGTCTATATCAAAATGAGTGTAGAAAGGAGATCCTTCTGGAGGTATATATGTACAAACATACAGAATATCTTTATCCAATCCAAACAGCTCTTTGTCAATCAGAAAGATTCAACAATTGACATGATCAACATCAACACTTTTGACATACTGGAAAAGGTCATTTTTTTATCAAGCAAACAAGTCCTCCCGAACGTCTACCATGTTTAGTAAATTTCACAGCAGGTTTACAAAACAATCTGTATCCAGAAAAGGTATCACACTGACATTCCTCTATGAATGTTTCAACTAAACAAACAAAATCAAATTCACAAACAAAAGAAGTAAAATCGGAATCATACATTTTTGTCAACAACCCATTCACATTCTACAGCAAAAAAGAAATGTTTTGATTCAGCACGCAGTGTGTGTTGCACGTGCTCATTCACGCTGCCGCTGGTTGGCACAACCTCGCTCTCCTGACCAGCATAGCGTCGCACAAGTGTGTCACTGACATGAGAGACAGGTGAGCGCACACACGGTGTTAGATTACCTCTGTTCCCTCTCTTGCTGTTATCAGGGGGGGGGGGGGGGGGGGGGGGGGGGAGGGGGGGGGAATACATTCAGAACGTGGCCGGCCGATCTCCTATCTGGATTCGTGCAAAGTGTCCCCCTCATCAAGGAAATACTTTTTGCCATCTATGAGTAGGTGGTCGAAGACCATCGTGGCTCTTTTCCATAATTTCTAGCTTTAGTCAGGTGGGGGGACAGTCTGCGCCGAATCTCCCTCACTCGGAAGGAGAAGTCTTCCCCTACAAAAATACTGGTGTTCTGCAGTTTCTTTTTTACTTTCAGAATTTGCACTTTGTGTTTGTAAAAAGTGCACTTCGCAATGATCGGAGAGTCTGGCCTGCCATTCAAACGATGGACCCTATCAAATTCAATGTCAGTACTGATATCCAGTTTATCAGCAATGACATTACGCAGTTTACTTTCACACTGTTCTGTGGACTCATTCTGGTCTTTACTGATTCCATAGAATATAAGGTTTTTCCTCTAGGATCTGCCCTCCAGGTCGTCTGTCTTTTTTTTTTTCTAGCTGTTCAACCCCGGAAAAGCAGATCAGAGTTTTTCTTCAAAAGATTTTGGTTTTCTTTTTTCAGATCATCCACTTCATCTTTTAAACCCATCACACTACTTTGCAACTCAGCATACTGCTCTCTCAGTCCTTTCACACAGCGTTCCACTTCATCAAGCTTACAGTTTGTTGTGGCGTTCTGGACCTTCATGGACTGAAGCATCTCCATGACGTCAGTAAGAGTAGGCTGCCGGGAAGGAGAAGAAGTCTGCCCGCTGCCCTGGGATGCCGTGGCCCTGTCCAAGCTCGACCGTCCACTGCTGCCAGTCGTGACTGCCTCAGGCTGTCCTTGGGTCCCGGGTTCTGCTCAACATCTCCGCACCTCAACAGCAAACTGCCCCAGGACAACAGGGTGAGGAGCAGGCCAAAGGTGATCGACACCGTCCAGTCTGCCGCGAGGTGTCAACATGGCGACTCGCGCGGCTTTCTTCTCTATGGCTCTCCTCGTCATAAATGAGAAGAAAACCGGCAAGAAGGAGCCACATGTCGCTCGAAAAGCGAGTGGGGTGGCCGGCATGGCTCAGTAGAAGGCCACTGGCAAAAAATGGCGACCAGGTTCGACTTCTTTCTTCTTCCTCAACTGGCAGAAATTGACGAGACGCCACTACATGCGACCTGCACGTTCCACTGTCAGGTCACGACCCCCGAGAGAGAGAGAGAGAGAGAGAGAGGAGAGAGAGAGAGAGAGAGAGAGAGAGAGAGTGATATATTACATCACATCTCATATCAACTAAGATATAACATCTTGAATCAACTGAAACACTTCTTTCATCTTGTCATTCACTTCTCAATGAGTGTAGACTGGGACGGCCATCGAACCTCCCAGACAGATGGAATCGATAATTCAATGGCTTGTCACACGCACTATCCAAGCTTTCCCCTCCCCCCCCCTCCCCCCCCCCCCCCCAACCTCCCCTAAACAGAAGATTATTTCTCTGACATTTGTCGCCGGCGGTACATCACTGCGACAATAAGATATTGTGCTGACGTCACAATCACACCATTTACCAACGAACTGCCATTGTTTAAATTTACTGAGAGAAGAGAGAGAGAGAGAGAGAGAGAGAGAGAGAGAGAAGAGAGAGACTGAGACAGATAGAGAGACACAGACACACAGACAGAGAGAGAGAGAGAGAGAGAGAGAGAGAGAGAGAGAGAGAGAGAGAGAGAGAGAGAGAGAGAGAAGAGAGAGAGAATGACACCATTTGGCAACGGACTGTCAATACTTAAACTTATTGTGGACAGAGAGAGAGAGAGAGAGAGAGAGAGAGAGAGAGGAGAGAGAGAGAGAGAGGAGAGTTACTGTTTTGAAAAAAAAAACAACAACCAAAAAACAATAAATTCCAATCCGGTTTCTTTAGTTTTCTTAAAGTTGCACCAGCAATGCTCGGAAATATTTATGACGTGATTGTTAATAAATTTATGTATATGGGACACATGCATATATTGTAATGAACAAGGATTAAGAGAGGAGTCACTCTTGAATCGGACTTGTGCATAGCAACATTCTATTGCATTGTTTAGCAGTTATTTTTTCGCTTGTGCGTGCGTGCGTGCATGCGTGTGTGTGTGTGTGTGTGTGTGTGTGTGTGTGGTGTGTGTGTGTGTGTGTGTGTGTGTGTGTGTGTGTGTGCGTGTGTTCTGTTTTTTTGTTTGTTTGTTTGACAGATCATTGTTTTGTTATTTACTGGCTTATTTGTTTGATTATCAGTTACTTTTGACAGAGTAATCCATGTAATGATTTGTATATGTCTAATTTGCACCGCATGTTTTCAACAAAAGGTGACAAAAAAAAAAACACCAAACTTGAAAAAACAAACAAACAAAACAAAATAACGCTAAACACTGCTTCGTGACACATTGGCGGTGATGACGATGAGAATGAAGACGACGACGACGACGACGACGACGATGATGATGATGATGAAGATGATGACGACGATGATAATGATGGCAAAACGACCAATGACAATACGCTGCTGCTACTGCTACTCGCGGCGATGACGATGTTGAAGATGATGGTAATGGCAACATTAACACTCAAACACAAACATGCATGAAAGGTTCATTAAACACACTCATGCCTTCCTCACACAGAATGGGCAATGCTCATGGCAGCTGGTGACGACTGCTTATGAGCAATGATTGTCACAGTGATGACGTGACAACTGACGTATTGATGGTGACGACTGCTTATGAGCAATGATTGTCACAGTGATGACGTGACAACTGACGTATTGATGGTGACGATGACGTAGCACTGACAACCTTGATGACTGAAACTGTTGTATGTCGACAGCTATGGCTACAACGACAACAGGAATTAAAAACAACAACACAACAAACAACAACAACAACAACAACAACAACAACACAACACACACACACACACACACACACACACACACACACACACACACGTACCTCTAATGAACTTGTATCGGGCCACGAACTTGCCGCCCTGGGTGGACCCATACGTGTTGAGGACGAGCACCATGCGCGCGGCCTTGCTGACCAGGGGAGGGGGGTCCAGGGAGCCGCAGAACCTGTCTGTCACCTCCCCCACCCCCATCACCGTGTCGTTCTGCTGGCCGATGTAGCCGATGGCGCAGCTGGAAACAGCCAAGGTTCAGCCGCTCGTCATGCTCAGTTCACGGAGTTGATGCGTTTGGTTCGTCTTTAGATTGAACGCGGAGCGGTTTAGCATTTAAAAAAAGAAGAAAAAAAAAAAAAGAAAAAGAAAAAGAAAAAGCGAGGCCTTTCCCACTCACGTGAGATTATTAATAATTCCACTTAATTTCTTGTTCTTTCTCCGCACCCCCCTCCCCTCCCACCACCCCCATTTCTTTCTTTCTTTTTTCTTCTTTTTTTCCCCCCTGCTGTCCCATTTTCTGTGTCACCTCAGTGGCAGTGCACCCACGCCGTTCATTCCGACCTCCCGCCCCCCACTCCCCCCCGTCCACAGCCACAGACCGGCCCGTCCTGCCGCAGCCACGGCATCGGTAATCAGGAAGGAGCAGTCAGTGTAAAGTCGTCAAGAGGCAACCCACCGGAGAAGACACTGCACTGCTATCAGGTCAATTTGGTGGTGTTCAGTGGCGCCTGTTCTGATCCGGCATACCATGGACACCACTTCCTAAGCCCTCTACTGACGATAATAATTGCTTAGTCTTGAAGCCGGCGTAAGTGAGCTCTCCCTCCGGAGGGCGCCACCACGTCCGTCCAACGACAGCCCCCATGAGTCTGCCGATACCGGTGACCCCGACAGAATTAAACGAAGGCGACAGATGTGGACAGGATATCGATGCTGAGGTCACCATGAGAGGAGGGAGTGAAGGGTCACAGAACTTCAGACATTTAAAAAAAGTGCTGATCACTTAGGATGAAAATGATGAAAATTATGCTACTGATTTCCATTCCGGTCTGAGACTGCATGACAGGGCTGTACTCTACGCTTACTTTCATAATACATCCCGCGTCAACCAGGCCCGAGAGATACAGTCACCTTGCAGTGTTGGTCAGGAAATTTGAGCAACACTCTCAGAGACGCATCCATTAAGTTGATGACACTCAACTGTGTGGTCCCAGTCTTCCCAACTGAGCGCGTAGCAAACTCAAAGCTGGGTAGGAGCCGGTCGGGGCAGAAAAATCCCACAATTAGATGACTCTGATGGGAATCGATCCCACAACCTCCCAGCCAGAAGTCCGTGTCGTTAACCACTTCGCCACAGCGCCCCCCCCCCCCCTTTTTTTTTTTTCTTTCGTTCGTGTTATGTCACAAGTTTGTGAACATACGTGAAATTTAAGGGTTTTTTTCTTTCCACGGAGGAAAATACAAGAAACAGAACAAAACGAAAAACAAATGATTTATACAAGAAGACTGCTCGGAGAAGCAATGGGTGGACTTTGAATGATGTTGTGACCTTGACTTTTCAATCATTTCAGGAACTGATGTAGCTACAATTCACTGTATTGATTTTGAAGACAGCTGGATGATGATCCTAGCTCAACCATGCCTCGACTTTTTCTTTTCACCTATTATGTTGTTTCATTATCTTGACATTCACCTCTGATCTTGATGTCAACAAAACTGAGGTTCTCCTTATGACCAACCACTGGATCAAGATTTACGTGACGATTGGGTGTAAGATCCAAGATCTACCACGCGTACATGCTTTTTCTCTTATGCTGTCTCCGGGCCTTGACCGTTGACCACGAGTTGCGAGGATCCGTGATGAAATGACAGGAACGTTCTTCTTACGATGTACTGTTCTGCCATGTCTGGTTTCTTAAAGTATTCGCCACAGCTAATGATATGTCAGTGTTGAATCTTACCCACAGACAGACAGACAGACTGACACAAGCGCATGCGCACGCACTCGAGTTTTGTTTTCCATTTTGTCTCCGTTTTGTTTACTTTCACAAATCAAAAAGAAACAACCATAACATGAAAGCAAAAGCTAAACACAGAAGAAAAAGGCAACGCCGTTTAAGGCTCCGACAAACTAGCCACTTACTAAATGACTGTGTGAAACTCGGCTTACTCATGCCGGCTTCACGACTAAGCAAGCAAGCAAGCAAGCAACCTTTACATCAACGAAGATCTATCCGGTACCCAATACGGCAGCTTCAACCAATCACCCTACCAGACTCCAAAGGTCTTTCTGGTACATACTTGGGTAAGTTTACCCAACCATCTTACCAGTCTCCCGAGGTCTATCGGGTACATATCAGGGTACGTCAAACCACCAACCCTCCAGTCAGCCAAGGTCTATCGCGTACATATCAGGGTACGTCAAACCACCAACCCTCCATTCAGCCAAGGTCTATCGGGTACATATCAGGGCACGTCAAACCACCAACCCTCCAGTCAGCCAAGGTCTATCGGGTACATATCAGAGTACGTCAAACCACCAACCCTCCAGTCAGCCAAGGTCTATCGGGTACATATCAGGGCACGTCAAACCACCAACCTTCCAGTCAGCCGAGGTCTATCGGGTACATATCAGAGTACGTCAAACCACCAACCTTCCAGTCAGCCGAGGTCTATCGGGTACATATCAGGGCACGTCAAACCACCAACCTTCCAGTCAGCCGAGGTCTATCGGGTACCCATTAGGACAGGTTTAATCAACCACCTTACCGATCAACCAAAGTCTATCAGGTACCCATTAGGGCCGGGTTAACCAACGGACTTACCAATCGACCAAAGTCTATCGGGTACCCATTAGGGCAGGTTTAATCAACCACCTTACCGATCAACCAAAGTCTGTCAGGTACCCATTAGGGCAGGTTTAATCAACCACCTTACCGATCAACCAAAGTCTGTCAGGTACCCATTAGGGCCAGGTTAACCAACCAACTTACCGATCAAGCCAAAGTCTACCGGGTACCCATTAGGGCAGGTTTAATCAACCAACTTACCGATCAACCCAAAACCTATCGGGTACCCATTAAGGCAGGTTTAATCAACCAACCAACTAGCCCACCCACCCACCAAGCCAGAAGACACGTCTGCCACTCACTAGGGAATGTTTCCCGGGATGTTGAAGTGGGAGAAGGAGATCTCCACCTTCTCCAGGTTCTGCTCATCGATGAGGCCGTCCAGGTAGTAGTGACACACCACGTTCTCCGGGAAGTCGCCCGGGTAGTTGGGGGAAAAGATGGTCCCGTTCGACTCCTTGCTGCTCAAGATTCTCTGGTCGCACACTGCGTTCAACAAAACAAAAGGCACGGCCTACATGAAAATGTTGTCCCATGTGGGGCGTCCCTTAAGTAACAATGTTCGCTGGCAATATAACGGGGTGGGTTGTCTTAAACTTGTGTTTGCGACTAGAACACCGTATGGTGCACGCCACACATTCTTCTTGTGCTGACTAAACGTTTAAAAACCAGTTTCTCTCCAAATCACACTCTGGCCTTTGTTGCCATAAACAATTCCTGTTCACTTCGCACACCTTCATACAATCGGCAATCAATGTAGAAAGAGAAAACTGAAAAGAGAAAAAGGCTATTGAACCCCCTCCCCACCCCCACCCCCTTAAAATGTATTCAATGTAAAAGTGGCGGAAGAAGCGACACGTTTTGTTATTTTGTTGTTTAACAGTTGCTACTTGAATTGATCCTCGACATCTTCGAAGGGATGGGAGGACTGAGGGACCTGGACTAAGAAACAGGATATTTCCAGAAGTCTGAGACAGAGACAGAGAGAGAGAGAGAGAGAGAGAGAGAGAGAGAGAGAGGGGAGGGAGACAGAGAAAGACAGAGAGAGGGACAGAGAGAGAGAGACAGACAGACAGAGACAGAGACAGAGAGAAACAGAAGAGAGAGAGGGACAGAGAGAGAGAGAGAGAGAGACAGAGAGAGACAGACAGAGACAGAGAGAGACAGAGACAGAGAGAGAGAGAGAGATGGTGGAGTTGTGTTTTGCATACATACATGTTCCGGGGATATGAACCGCTTCTTCTGTAATGAATTCTGAAAACAAAACACATAAAAGTGACATCCGCGTTTCAATAATCAAAGTGTCAAACCAGCAAAAACTTCTTGTAAAGAAAAAGAAAGAGAAATTACAATGGCAATGATCAAATCATTTATGAACGTTTACATAGACTTTGAAAATCAACTCAGACAAAACTCATTCAAACTGACACAAAGACAAACACGTTTTAAAAAAAAAAAGAAAAATAAAAAAAATAAAAAAACCAAAACAGAGAAAATATCGGTCAAGTTACGTGAACTTCTTTCCTATTTGTCTCCGACAACCAGCTACATACAGAATGCATCGACAACATACTGCAGCAGCTTCTCGAAAGATTGTCATCACTGGTCTGTGACTGTCATCACTGGTCTGTGACTGTCATCATCGGTCTGTGACTTCGCTAGGGCTTGAACGACTTCAGCCAAGATGGAGGGAAGAACAACGGGTTTAATGGATCGATCTTTCAACTCGTGTGACGTGAGGTGTGTGTGTGTGTGTGTGGTGTTTGTGTGTGTGTGTGTGTGTGTGTGTGTGTGTGTGTGTGTGTGTGTGAGAGAGAGAGAGAGAGAGAGAGAGAGGGAGGGGCAGAGAAAAAGAAAGACAGAAAGAGAGAGAGAGGGTGAGAGAGAAAGAGAAAAGAGAACAGAAAAAATGAGAGAGTGAGAGAGAGAGAGAAAGAGAAAGAAAGAAGAGAGAGAGAGCGAGAGAGAGAGAGAGAGAGAGAGAGAGAGAGAGAGAGACAGACAGAGACAGAGAGGAGAGAGAGAGAGAGAGAGAGAGAGGGTGAGTGAGAGAAAGAAAAAGAGAGACTGAGACAGAGAATGAGAGAGAGATAGAGAGAGAGAGAGCGAGAGCGAGAGAGAGCGAGAGAGAGCAACAAAACTAATGCTGTTGTTTGCTTCTGACAGGGTGTAATGAGGTGTAACACGATGTATTGCTTGTGTGGGCTTCCCCGTCTAGACAGCCGCTCAACTGACCATGTGACAGGTCAGAGTTCTACTCAGACCACCGCACCAAAACCTTTATCGTTTATCATGTTGTTTTTAAAAAAAAAACTTCCGTTTCTGGAGCTTTTATGAACTAACTGACAACACTAAGTCATGTCTCACATCTGACAATCCCTTCACACACGGAAACCCGCACATCAAGTTACATTAAATACAACTGCAAAGCTCTTTGATTTTTTAAAAATAAATTTTCAATTGTCACGGTTGGTTTGTTTTGTCTGCGGAAGATTTCATTGTCGAAACGCGTTACTTTGGTGCTGTCGTTTGTTTGTTCCGTCCGTTTGGCAGTCTAGTGACATCGCAGCTACCGTACTGCTTCCACTGCCGCCTGCAGTCACGATATCATTTCAACCTGGAACAGGGGGGCCGGAACAGCTCAGCGGTAGAGCGTCGGACACGGTAATTTTGGTGATCCTGGGATTGCCGGTTCGAATCTCCGCCGGGCCGTTTCGATTCAGGGGGATTTTCCCCTGGAGTTAACATTCGTTCTGACTCCATTTCCCATACAGTCCTACGAATGAGACTATAAACCGAGGTTCCGTGTGTGAACGCACGCATAACATCTTGCACACACGTCAAATCCCATCACCAACTTTCGAAAGAGAAGACCAGCTTGGCCGTTGGTATGGATGACACATTACACACAGCATGCACCTTCCCCGAAGCTGGAGTATGGCTGCCTTAATGGCATACCAAATTTCATTAAAATCCACCAATATATAAAACATAACGGCAAAATAACGGTTTTAACGGTTATATAACCGATGTACACTTTTGAAACTGGTATTTTAGTCCTCACTGGACTAAAGCCTGTGTACATACCAAATTTAATCCAAATCGGACCATATGTCAAGAATAACGGTTTTTAACGGTCAAATTTTGAAATACTATAGAAGTAATACAGAAGTGCCATTTGTGTATGATAACCTTTCTATATACCAAATTTCATTAAAATCCATCTATCTATACAGCGAAATAACAGTTTTTAACGGTTGTTTCATCGATTTTCAGCATTACATCACTTACATATGGAAAGAGGCTTCGATTTGCCACAAGATCATCCAAACCGCTTACAAATCGGCCAAGTGCTTTCTGAGATATTCCATAAAGAAGAAAAACCGTTTGGGGCCGTTATAGCCGTTAGTAACGGCTATTCTGGTAACATAAAACATCGGGCATCATCCGTGACCCATAATGAACATACCTACAAATTTTCAGAAAGATCGGCCCAGAAGTTTTGTCTGGAGCGAGTGGGAGTACAAAAAACTGCCTCTCACTATCCCTCAAATACGATTTCTCACCGTTGTGTATTCTTTCCGTCAAACATCAACGTGAATTTGACTAGAAAGCACCTTAACGTCCCATATCAATGCCAAATAATCACCCAAGTTAACGCATCCGTTATTTGAAACGAATCCGTCATCTAATATTTTAATGTTTGACAGAAAGAAGCCATCTTTGCAACTTCAAGGGAAGTAATGTTCTTAAATTTTTTTCCCTTTTTTTTTTCAACCATGAACCGTCTGTCGAAAACCCTGTTAGCTAAATTCCCTATTAGTTTACACCGACACTTACCTAAATCGACGAAGTCGTCGCTGAATTCGAAAGTGATGTTGAAGCCTTTCCGCTCGAAACTGAAGTCTGCTTCCTGCTCGATGGGTGGTTTGCCGAACTTGATTCGACCTTGACCCGTCACGAACTCCAGGTACATGACCTCGTGAGTGGAGTACAGGATGGTGGACGAGTTGTAGCGGCCACAAAACGTGCCAATCACCGGCGAGTTTTTGTCCGTCCCGTCGTAGATCTTGACGTAATCGAATGGACAACTGAAACAAGAGTGTCGCAGTGACGTTATTTCTGAGTGCCTGCGCTCTGTACTCGTTTGAGATATTCACGTCTTGCACAGCCTAATGAAGGTGTGAACAGACGAGAGAGAGAGAGAGAGAGAGAGAGAGAGAGAGAGAGAGAGAGAGAGATTTGCCGTTTCCACAAAAGAGAATAGAATAGAAAAAGAAAAATGAACAATACAGAATTACCACAGGAAAAAAAAACTAGAAAAAAAACCACCCAACAAAGAAGTTATCACACACACACGCAAAAAAAAAAAAACACCAGGTAAAAAGAAAAATGAAACAAAATCATGTCTTATTGACGCTAAAAACACAAACAACAAGAACAACAAACAAGCAAAAACCTAAAACGTTGAGACATGGTGTGCACGCAATTCAAAAGATAATTGACGAAAGAAAACACAGAAAAATGAAAGACAAAAAAGTAACGAACAAACCAACACACACACACACACATGCACACACATACACGCACGCACGCACGCACACGCACGCATGCACACACACATACATCACAACCACCTCCGCTACTGTCATCAATGTCCCTACGTAAAAACAGCAGGGAAAATAAACAGCATCCGAAACAACGATATCACACTGTTCACAACAACAATCAATAAACAGAGAGAGAGAGAGAGAGAGAGAGAGAGGAGAGAGAGAGAGAGAGAGAGAGAGAAAGCACAGTGCGAGACACGTTACTGACACAGATATGATAACACAGTTTCAAAAGATCATTGAACAACCATTATTCAGAATCTTGAAAGAAAACTTCATAAATTAGAACTACTATTGTTGTCACTGTTGTTACCGTAGTGATCATCATCTGCAGTAGTAGTAGCAGCAGCAGTAGTAGTAGCAATAGCAGTAGTAGTAATAGTAGTAGTAGTGGTGGTGGTGGTGATGGTAGTAGTAGCAGCAGTAGCAGTATTGGTAGTTGTACTAAGAGCACTACTGAATTGTAACTGATGTTGCATATGACGATTTGCACTATTATTTGTGTATATGGAAATAAATGAAAACGTGAATCAACATTCGTACCTACGGGAGCATGCTGTGTGTGTGTGTGTGTGTGTGTGTGTGTGTGTGTGTGGTGTGTGTGTGTGTGTGTGTGTGCGCGCGCGCGTCGCACGCGCGTGTATGTATGTGTGTGAGCGCTTGAGCATGTGTGTGTGTGTGCGTGCCTGCGTATGTGGGTATAGGTGCGTGCTTTTGTAGTACGTGCATGAATATGCTTGCATGCGTGCGTGCGCGCGTGTGTGTGTTGTGTGTTGAAATACATAGCCTTAATATCAACCAATAAATACATGCGTAGGCGATTGACATTCTCAAAACTTGCACTCAGAAATACAATGATAAGCACCTGTGCACACGAGCATGCTATAAGGTTACATGTACTGGGAAAACAAACACACACACACACACACACATATACATATATACACAACATAATATAATGATCTATGATATAATATAATGCAATATGATATAATATATCATAATGTGATATGATATAATATTATATTTGCTCATTCTCCATAAACGTATAAATTCTAAAGAATTGCAAAGAAAGGTTTTAACAGTTCGGATGAAAATTCGTTTGACGGAAAAAAACACAACATTTCTATAAAATGTGGCCAACTTAGGACAAGACAAGACAATGCATTATCTGCGAATAAACCTTAACAATTTTTATTCTGCTTGAAAATATGCTGTACAATGTGTGAAGGTACGATTAATGTTATTTTTGTTTGTGTGTAAGTTGTTTTTTTCCCCCTTTTTTCTTTGCTATGAAAGGTACAACATAAACCGCATGTGTAAAAAAGCTGATAAGTAGGCTAAGAAGCGTATTTAAAGAAAGTAATTAAATATTTTTGATAAGATAAAACACAGCGTGTGTGTGTGTGTGTGTGTGTGTGTGTGTGTGTGTGTGTGTGTGTGTGTGTGTGCGTGCGTGCGTGCGTGCGTGCGTGCGTGCGTGCGTGCGTGTGTGTGTGTGTGTGTATGTGTGTGCGCGTTCGTGCGTGCATGTATGTAAATTCTCCACCTGCTGACCACACGAACGTCGAACAGACGACGAAGCAACAGGCATACACAGCTAAAAGCATGGACCAATCACAAGAACGTTTACAGAGCTCGGCGAATCCTGTTACCCGACACACAATGACAATGTCATGATTATCCTTGAAGAGCCAAGAGAAAGTTTAAAGAACCTAGTCTCTGACTGGCTTCTTTCCCTTGACAGTCACCTTGACCTTCGGTAGAAACAAGGTCAATGTCGCCAATTCAGGCAAGAGATTGGAAAGATTTTTCTTTTCTTTCTTTCTTTTTTTTTTTTTTTTTGCTTCCGATTATGTTCTGCTCTTATTCTGTTTCAGAATTCCATAAACAACAACAATAACAACTATGATAATAATAATGATAATGAAAGGATGGTGATGATGATGCTAAAGATAATAATAGTAATAATAATAACAACAATGATGATAAAAATAATAACGCGATGATGGTAATGATGATGATAAAACTACAACTACGAATATGATAAATATACCAACAGTAATAATATGCACTGATTTTGCGCTACAAATCCGCATGAAGTTCTACAACAACAACAACAAAGAAAACTATGATTCAATTACAGAAGAAAATGCACAAAATGCACAAGGAAGGCACACACACACACACACAAACCCAACAAAAAACGACCCCCAATATCATACAAAATGAGACTGAACCAATCATCTTTTGGAAAGGATCATAAGCATCAGAAAGGCGCGATCTGTCATCACTTCTAAAGGTGCCTTCGCACCCCATGTTCCGTCTAACAACTGCTTTCAGCAACATTCCTTCCTCATCCCCATCCCCCCCCATCGCGCACACACCGACAAATACGGCAAAACCTTCGCTAAGATCATTCTCTTTTTTCTTCTTCTTAGCCTCACCAAAGGAAGGCTGAATACGTTTGGAGAATGTAAATCCATTGAAGACACAGACACGGAACCTTCTGCGCTTTGCCAGTCACGGTATGATACCATTTTGAACTGAAATAACATGCGCGGTGCTACATGCACTTGCCCGTTATCCCCTCCCCTTCTCCCCCCCCCCCTCCTCTCCACCCACCCTCTCTCCGTTTGAGAGAGCTTAAAAGTTCGCTGTGTTTTTTGTTTGCTGCATCCTTAGCAAAACTTTGAAGGGAATCCACAGCACAAGCAACACAAAATGAAAACATTACAAAGGTTGAAAAGATCAGCTTTTCAGTGCTTTCTCTCCCCTCCCCCCCCCCAAAAAAAAAAAAAAAAAAAAAAAGTTAAGGTAGATGGAGTGTGTCTCACATGAAGAAGGATTCCAAAGTTATAGTGTTTGAAATTGAAAAGATAAAAAAAAAAGACTGATGACTCCTGCACTTGTTGGTCCGTAAAGTCTGAGGCGTCTGAACAATTCTCTCGTCAGAATGGCGGCCGAAGAAGCGGTCTCTCTGATTGGTCCTTGCTTTTTGCAGCGTTTCTTGTTCTTTTGAACACACCCTTGATGCGCACCGAGCCAACATGCCCACAAGGCTACTTACCCTACTTACCTGCATGCACCCCTCATTGCATGTATGCATTGTCAGGTGCCATGTACCCCTGGGCATCAATGTCCAAGCCCACTCCAAGAAGAGATTACACAGTGCACACGAAAGCCAAAAAAGAGAAGAGGTTATGGAATGACACGTCATCATAATCCTGCAAAAAAAAAAAAAAAAGAAAAAAAAGAAAGAAAAAAAAAAACACAACCCAAACCACAGCAAGCCACAGGATTGAGTATGTGGGACACAGCACACATACACACCACACTGGGAGGTGACAGCCACTACTGGTTACACGCCTCATCTACCCCGGCAAAGTGTGTTGGTGGAGATGCTGTGTAGACTTACTTCCCTTGCCATCAAACCCGATCGTTCTCGCTCTGAGCCTCGTTGTTCCTGTTGTTTGTCGCCTAATTGAACACAGGGAAGAGAGAATTGGGATGGGACGGCGGGGCGGGAGGGGGGGGGGGGCGGTTACGAGGGGAGGGAGGACGGGGTGTGGTGGTGTAGAGGGGAGGGGGGGGGGGTGACAAGGCTGGTACCTTGCAGCTAAATATTAACCCTTAAAAACTCAGCTTTATGGAACGGCCTTCATTTCTAATTGTCTTAGACAAACCTGAGCATGTGAAGTGTGCTTCAGGCACATTTTCGGAATCCCAAACAAAAAGACGTGCTTATTTAA
>CM065727.1:13243924-13251424 GCA_033310375.1 Conus canariensis
TGTGTGTGTGCGTGGTGTGCGTGCGTAGTGCTTGTGTGCGAGCTTGCGCGCGCGCGCGCGCGCGCGTATGTGTGTGTGTGTGTGTGTGTGTGTATGTATATTTGTTTTTGGTGTGTTGTGTGTGTGTGTGTGTGTGTGTGTGTGTATGTGTGTGTGCGTGCGTGCGTGTGTGCGAGCATGTGTGTGTGTGTGTGTGTGTGTGTGTGTGTGTGTGTGTTTGGTGTGTGTTGTGTGTGCGCGCGCGCGTGCGTGTGTGCGCGTGTGCTTGCGTGCGCGCGCGCGAGCGCGCCTGTTTAAGTGTGTGCGTGTCTGCATGTGTATATATGCATGTAGACGGTGTGTGCGTCAGTGCGTGTATGTTTGTGTATGTGTTCTGTTGCCTTCATTCTATCAACTCCATCACCCTCCTCTCTCTCTCTCTCTCTCTCTCTCTCTCTCTCTCTCTCTCTCTCTCTCTCTCTCTCTCTCTCCTCTTTCGCCAACAGCGCTGACCTTTAAACCCAAGTCCTACCCTTTCAGACGTCTAAAATTCGATTGGTTAGCTGCAGCACGGAAAAGGTCAGAACTCCATCACCTGGGGCGAAGGACGGAAGTGGCATCCTGCAGCCAGGCTGGGTGGGCATCAATAGTTGACGCTTCATTTGATAGCTGCCTTCACACCTACCCAGCCCTGAAGTGGCATCCTGCAGCCAGGCTGGGTGGGCATCAATAGTTGACGCTTCATTTGATAGCTGCCTTCACACCTACCCAGCCCTGAAGTGGCATCCTGCAGCCAGGCTGGGTGGGCATCAATAGTTGACGCTTCATTTGATAGCTGCCTTCACACCTACCCAGCCCTGAAGTGGCATCCTGCAGCCAGGCTGGGTGGCATCAATATTTGACGCTTCATTTGATAGCTGCCTTCACACCTACCCAGCCCTGAAGTGGCATCCTGCAGCCAGGCTGGGTGGGCATCAATAGTTGACGCTTCATTTGATAGCTGCCTTCACACCTACCCAGCCCTGAAGTGGCATCCTGCAGCCAGGCTGGGTGGGCATCAATAGTTGACGCTTCATTTGATAGCTGCCTTCACACCTACCCAGCCCTGAAGTGGCATCCTGCAGCCAGGCTGGGTGGGCATCAATAGTTGACGCTTCATTTGATAGCTGCCTTCACACCTACCCAGCCCTGAAGTGGCATCCTGCAGCCAGGCTGGGTGGGCATCAATAGTTGACGCTTCATTTATAGCTGCCTTCACACCTACCCAGCCCTGAAGTGGCATCCTGCAGCCAGGCTGGTGGGCATCAATAGTTGACGCTTCATTTGATAGCTGCCTTCACACCTACCCAGCCCTGAAGTGGCATCCTGCAGCCAGGCTAGGTGGGCATCAATAGTTGACGCTTCATTTGATAGCTGCCTTCACACCTACCCAGCCCTGAAGTGGCATCCTGCAGCCAGGCTGGTGGGCATCAATAGTTGACGCTTCATTTGATAGCTGCCTTCACACCTACCCAGCCCTGAAGTGGCATCCTGCAGCCAGGCTAGGTGGGCATCAATAGTTGACGCTTCATTTCATAGCTGCCTTCACACCTACCCAGCCCTGAAGTGGCATCCTGCAGCCAGGCTAGGTGGGCATCAATAGTTGACGCTTCATTTGATAGCTGCCTTCACACCTACCCAGCCCTGAAGTGGCATCCTGCAGCCAGGCTGGGTGGGCATCAATAGTTGACGCTTCATTTGATAGCTGCCTTCACACCTACCCAGCCCTGAAGTGGCATCCTGCAGCCAGGCTAGGTGGGCATCAATAGTTGACGCTTCATTTGATAGCTGCCTTCACACCTACCCAGCCCTGAAGTGGCATCCTGCAGCCAGGCTGGGTGGGCATCAATAGTTGACGCTTCATTTGATAGCTGCCTTCACACCTACCCAGCCCTGAAGTGGCATCCTGCAGCCAGGCTGGGTGGGCATCAATAGTTGACGCTTCATTTGATAGCTGCCTTCACACCTACCCAGCCCTGAAGTGGCATCCTGCAGCCAGGCTGGGTGGGCATCAATAGTTGACGCTTCATTTGATAGCTGCCTTCACACCTACCCAGCCCTGAAGTGGCATCCTGCAGCCAGGCTGGGTGGGCATCAATAGTTGACGCTTCATTGATAGCTGCCTTCACACCTACCCAGCCCTGAAGTGGCATCCTGCAGCCAGGCTGGGTGGGCATCAATAGTTGACGCTTCATTTGATAGCTGCCTTCACACCTACCCAGCCCTGAAGTGGCATCCTGCAGCCAGGCTGGGTGGGCATCAATAGTTGACGCTTCATTTGATAGCTGCCTTCACACCTACCCAGCCCTGAAGTGGCATCCTGCAGCCAGGCTGGGTGGGCATCAATAGTTGACGCTTCATTTGATAGCTGCCTTCACACCTACCCAGCCCTGAAGTGGCATCCTGCAGCCAGGCTGGGTGGGCATCAATAGTTGACGCTTCATTTGATAGCTGCCTTCACACCTACCCAGCCCTGAAGTGGCATCCTGCAGCCAGGCTGGGTGGGCATCAATAGTTGACGCTTCATTTGATAGCTGCCTTCACACCTACCCAGCCCTGAAGTGGCATCCTGCAGCCAGGCTGGGTGGGCATCAATAGTTGACGCTTCATTTGATAGCTGCCTTCACACCTACCCAGCCCTGAAGTGGCATCCTGCAGCCAGGCTGGGTGGGCATCAATAGTTGACGCTTCATTTGATAGCTGCCTTCACACCTACCCAGCCCTGAAGTGGCATCCTGCAGCCAGGCTGGGTGGGCATCAATAGTTGACGCTTCATTTGATAGCTGCCTTCACACCTACCCAGCCCTGAAGTGGCATCCTGCAGCCAGGCTGGGTGGGCATCAATAGTTGACGCTTCATTTGATAGCTGCCTTCACACCTACCCAGCCCTGAAGTGGCATCCTGCAGCCAGGCTGGGTGGGCATCAATAGTTGACGCTTCATTTGATAGCTGCCTTCACACCTACCCAGCCCTGAAGTGGCATCCTGCAGCCAGGCTGGGTGGGCATCAATAGTTGACGCTTCATTTGATAGCTGCCTTCACACCTACCCAGCCCTGAAGTGGCATCCTGCAGCCAGGCTGGGTGGGCATCAATAGTTGACGCTTCATTTGATAGCTGCCTTCACACCTACCCAGCCCTGAAGTGGCATCCTGCAGCCAGGCTGGGTGGGCATCAATAGTTGACGCTTCATTTGATAGCTGCCTTCACACCTACCCAGCCCTGAAGTGGCATCCTGCAGCCAGGCTGGGTGGGCATCAATAGTTGACGCTTCATTTGATAGCTGCCTTCACACCTACCCAGCCCTGAAGTGGCATCCTGCAGCCAGGCTGGGTGGGCATCAATAGTTGACGCTTCATTTGATAGCTGCCTTCACACCTACCCAGCCCTGAAGTGGCATCCTGCAGCCAGGCTGGGTGGGCATCAATAGTTGACGCTTCATTTGATAGCTGCCTTCACACCTACCCAGCCCTGAAGTGGCATCCTGCAGCCAGGCTGGGTGGGCATCAATAGTTGACGCTTCATTTGATAGCTGCCTTCACACCTACCCAGCCCTGAAGTGGCATCCTGCAGCCAGGCTGGGTGGGCATCAATAGTTGACGCTTCATTTGATAGCTGCCTTCACACCTACCCAGCCCTGAAGTGGCATCCTGCAGCCAGGCTGGGTGGGCATCAATAGTTGACGCTTCATTTGATAGCTGCCTTCACACCTACCCAGCCCTGAAGTGGCATCCTGCAGCCAGGCTGGGTGGGCATCAATAGTTGACGCTTCATTTGATAGCTGCCTTCACACCTACCCAGCCCTGAAGTGGCATCCTGCAGCCAGGCTGGGTGGGCATCAATAGTTGACGCTTCATTTGATAGCTGCCTTCACACCTACCCAGCCCTGAAGTGGCATCCTGCAGCCAGGCTGGGTGGGCATCAATAGTTGACGCTTCATTTGATAGCTGCCTTCACACCTACCCAGCCCTGAAGTGGCATCCTGCAGCCAGGCTGGGTGGGCATCAATAGTTGACGCTTCATTTGATAGCTGCCTTCACACCTACCCAGCCCTGAAGTGGCATCCTGCAGCCAGGCTGGGTGGGCATCAATAGTTGACGCTTCATTTGATAGCTGCCTTCACACCTACCCAGCCCTGAAGTGGCATCCTGCAGCCAGGCTGGGTGGGCATCAATAGTTGACGCTTCATTTGATAGCTGCCTTCACACCTACCCAGCCCTGAAGTGGCATCCTGCAGCCAGGCTGGGTGGGCATCAATAGTTGACGCTTCATTTGATAGCTGCCTTCACACCTACCCAGCCCTGAAGTGGCATCCTGCAGCCAGGCTGGGTGGGCATCAATAGTTGACGCTTCATTTGATAGCTGCCTTCACACCTACCCAGCCCTGAAGTGGCATCCTGCAGCCAGGCTGGTGGGCATCAATAGTTGACGCTTCATTTGATAGCTGCCTTCACACCTACCCAGCCCTGAAGTGGCATCCTGTGGCATCCTGCAGCCAGGCTAGGTGGGCATCGATAGCTGACAATTCATCTGATAGCTGCCTTCACACCTACCCAGCCCTGAGTCCTCACACTTACAGCACTGTGCCAGCTACCTGAGCTGCTTTGGCTTTTCTCTCTGCCTGTGTCATCCTTTCGCCATTCTTTGTTCTAAAACAACCAGCCTCTTCACATCTTCTCTACAAGCAATTTCATAACATTCCCTGCCTTGGCTTAAGGCTGTGTCAGACCAACTGACATAGGCTAGAACACCAAGGCCACATCAAAATGTTGTTATGCTCTGCAGAGTTATGCTGGGGATTGCCTTCAGTCGTGACGAGCTCCTAGCATAACACCATCAGTCTCCAAAATCCCTCGAAGTCGGAGTGTGGCTGCCTTAATGGCGGGATAAAAAAAAGGTCATACACTCAAAACTCCACTCCCTTTGTTGGGCGGATGGGATTAAACCTTGGCCGTCTATACAGGGGGTGTCCGCATGCTATGTATAACATGTCATCCGTACCAACGGCCAACCGGCCTTCTCTTTCGAAAGTTGGTGATGGGATTTTACGTGTGTGTACAAGATGTTATGCGTGCGTTCACACACGGAACCTCGGTTTACAGTCTCATTCGAAGGACTTTATGGGAAATGGAGTCAGAACCAATGTTAACTCCGAGGGAAAAATCCCGTGTAGCGAAACGGCCCGGCGGAAATTCGAACCGGCAACCCCAGGATCACCAAGATTACGAATCCGGCGCTCTACCACTGAGCTATTCCGGCCCCATATCCCAACACTCGATAGAAAGATGTTTTCTGCTCAGCGGTTGATCGCGTGGGAAGCAGCAAGGAACCTCGTAGCTCTATGAAAAGTCAGAACGACCCCAGCGCTTTGTGACCAAGACGGATGCAGCCAGTTCCACGGTTTCCAGAACCAGGGGGAAAGAATCCCGTTAAGTCAATGAATTTGAAAGAGTGTTATTGCCAGTTTGTGAGTTCTGTTCCTTCTCCTGGAGGTCTTCTGACGCAACTCCGGATTCCAGCTTTGAGGCCGGTAAACTGAATGGACATTTCGCAGTGGGAAGAAACTCTAGGGAGAGCTTGACAGCAGGTCTTCAGAGAAGACCCCCCCCCCCCCCTTGTTGCCATTCCCGATAAGGTAGTCGCTGGGTAACCTCGCTGCCCAGAATACCAACATGATCCGGCATCTAAATGAGAGCAGTACAGTTACCATCGTGTCTGCGAGAAGGGTATGGTTCGTCAGATTCTGGCAGTGCGGGATGGGTTCTGTTGCGGAAGGAAGGCAATGGCCTTAAGAACAGAATGGGAATCGGTGAAGATAAACACGCCTTTATGTTGACATTGAAAAACCTGTTTCTACGCTGGGAACAGAGCTTGTCTTCAGTCGTGACAAGCTTCTAGCATGACACCATCAGTCTCCAAAATCCCTCACACACGTAATGGTCTCATCCCTAGCTGATGCATTTGTACCACAGTGTTCAAGTACTTCGGCTGTTCGGATGATCCCTGGAGTCTTTTAGCCAGGGCACGACAATAACAAACAATTTCTGACTGATATATTGCAGGTCTCTTGACCCAGGTGGGGCCGCAATAAAGCCAAAAGCAGCAAAAAAAAAAAAAAAAAAAAAAAAAAGAGAGAGAGAGAGAGAGAGAGAGAGAGAGAGAGAGAGAGAGAGAAAGGTCGCAGGTCGTCATCGATCATTATTTTGACCAACCGCTCAGATCAATGGTATTTTTTTTTCTAATCTTGTTTACTACGAGGCATTTTATCGTGTAAAATACGTTTTTGAAAGAAACAGCCATGAAACGCTCTTTCCTCTAAAAGCTATTGACGCTTCTCTGGAGCTGGTAACAAACACATCACAACAGTACTGCATGGCCTAAGTCGCGAAGGAGATCGATCCCTGTCGCCTTCAAACCATGTACAAAGCGAAGATTATCAGATGAGGACAGAGAAGTAGAAGGCTCAGTGGAGAGGTAGGAAGGTGGTGAGGGTGGAGGGCGGGGGGGAGTGGGGGGGTGGGGGAAGTGGAGGCGCGGGAGGTGAGGGGAAGGGGGTCAGAGGGAAGGTAGGAGAAGTAATCGGGTGGATTGGGGAGGGAGGGAGGGGGGTGAAGGGGCCAGGGCAATGGGGGATGTTACCACCTCCTCCTGCCACCATCTCTTCCCGACTCTCCGCTCTTATCTTCCCATGTCCATGTCCGGGCAGATCGGGTCGATACGTCCGGCAGGGAACACTGGGAGCGTCGTCAGGAGGACGGGGAGCTCTGACACAGGGCCACATGGAACAACAGCGCACCATGCAACAAGGCTACATTTTGGCGCGCAGCAAACTGCGAGAATCCCACACAACTTTCTTGCCTTTCTGCTGTATGTGATCCACTTGCAAAATGTAATTAATTGCTACAATTTGCACGCACGATGTATTACATGCAAGACAGAACAACTGTTACATTCTGCGCGGCGAAAGTGTTTTAAAGAGGGAATGAGGAACAAAAAAAGAGAAGGTGACTCTCTTATCTCTCTCTGTACGTGTGTGTGTGTGTGTGTGTGGTGTGTGCGTGCGTGCGTGCGTGCGTCGTGCGTGCGTGCGTGCGTGCGTGCGTGTGTGTGTGTGTGTGTGTGTGTGTGTGTGTGTGTGGTGCGCGCGCGCGCGCGCGCGTTCATTGTTTACCCATGCTCACATGCTGCCTCTTTGGCTGAATGCTTTGAGCACTGGACTGTGAAATTCATTGTCCAAGTGGAATCCAGGCTGGCACCTCCCTGCAAAGCTCACTTCTGCTGTTCATGTGAATGCAGCATCATTTCAGTGACGCGGTGTGTTCATGGGGTGAACATTCATCTGTAAAACTAAGCGTGAAAATGGACATAAAGCAAGTCATTTGGTTTGTACATGCACTCGGTATTTCTTTCCCGAAGAAAAATCGCGCGCGCGCGTGTGTGTGTGTGTGTGTGTGTGTGTGTGTGTGTGAGAGAGAGAGAGAGAG
>CM065727.1:13258924-13263924 GCA_033310375.1 Conus canariensis
GAATTGGATGAAGATAAGTGATTGCTCGTTCATTTTCGTTGTCCTGAGTGTTGTGTATCTTGCCTGAAGAAGACCTAAGAGGTCAAAACGCGTCGCGCCGAATTGGATGAAGATAAGTGATTGCTCGTTCATTTTCGTTGTCCTGAGTGTTGTGGATCTTGCCTGAAGAAGACCTAAGAGGTCAAAACGCGTCGCGCCGAATTGGATGAAGATAAGTGATTGCTCGTTCATTTTCGTTGTCCTGAGTGTTGTGTATCTTGCCTGAAGAAGACCTAAGAGGTCAAAACGCGTCGCGCCGAATTGGATGAAGATAAGTGATTGCTCGTTCATTTTCGTTGTCCTGAGTGTTGTGTATCTTGCCTGAAGAAGACCTAAGAGGTCAAAACGCGTCGCGCCGAATTGGATGAAGATAAGTGATTGCTCGTTCATTTTCGTTGTCCTGAGTGTTGTGTATCTTGCCTGAAGAAGACCTAAGAGGTCAAAACGCGTCGCGCCGAATTGGATGAAGATAAGTGATTGCTCGTTCATTTTCGTTGTCCTGAGTGTTGTGTATCTTGCCTGAAGAAGACCTAAGAGGTCAAAACGCGTCGCGCCGAATTGGATGAAGATAAGTGATTGCTCGTTCATTTTCGTTGTCCTGAGTGTTGTGTATCTTGCCTGAAGAAGACCTAAGAGGTCAAAACGCGTCGCGCCGAATTGGATGAAGATAAGTGATTGCTCGTTCATTTTCGTTGTCCTGAGTGTTGTGTATCTTGCCTGAAGAAGACCTAAGAGGTCAAAACGCGTCGCGCCGAATTGGATGAAGATAAGTGATTGCTCGTTCATTTTCGTTGTCCTGAGTGTTGTGTATCTTGCCTGAAGAAGACCTAAGAGGTCAAAACGCGTCGCGCCGAATTGGATGAAGATAAGTGATTGTTTCTTCATTTTCGTTGTCCTGAGTGTTGTGTATCTTGCCTGAAGAAGACCTAAGAGGTCAAAACGCGTCGCGCCGAATTGGATGAAGATAAGTGATTGCTCGTTCATTTTCGTTGTCCTGAGTGTTGTGTATCTTGCCTGAAGAAGACCTAAGAGGTCAAAACGCGTCGCGCCGAATTGGATGAAGATAAGTGATTGCTCGTTCATTTTCGTTGTCCTGAGTGTTGTGGATCTTGCCTGAAGAAGACCTAAGAGGTCAAAATGCGTCGCGCCGAATTGGATGAAGATAAGTGATTGCTCGTTCATTTTCGTTGTCCTGAGTGTTGTGTATCTTGCCTGAAGAAGACCTAAGAGGTCAAAACGCGTCGCGCCGAATTGGATGAAGATAAGTGATTGCTCATTCATTTTCGTTGTCCTGAGTGTTGTGTATCTTGCCTGAAGAAGACCTAAGAGGTCAAAACGCGTCGCGCCGAATTGGATGAAGATAAGTGATTGCTCGTTCATTTTCGTTGTCCTGAGTGTTGTGTATCTTGCCTGAAGAAGACCTAAGAGGTCAAAACGCGTCGCGCCGAATTGGATGAAGGTAAGTGATTGCTCGTTCATTTTCGTTGTCCTGAGTGTTGTGTATCTTGCCTGAAGAAGACCTAAGAGGTCAAAACGCGTCGCGCCGAATTGGATGAAGATAAGTGATTGCTCGTTCATTTTCGTTGTCCTGAGTGTTGTGTATCTTGCATGAAGAAGACCTAAGAGGTCAAAACGCGTCGCGCCGAATTGGATGAAGATAAGTGATTGCTCGTTCATTTTCGTTGTCCTGAGTGTTGTGTATCTTGCCTGAAGAAGACCTAAGAGGTCAAAACGCGTCGCGCCGAATTGGATGAAGATAAGTGATTGCTCGTTCATTTTCGTTGTCCTGAGTGTTGTGTATCTTGCCTGAAGAAGACCTAAGAGGTCAAAACGCGTCGCGCCGAATTGGATGAAGATAAGTGATTGCTCGTTCATTTTCGTTGTCCTGAGTGTTGTGTATCTTGCCTGAAGAAGACCTAAGAGGTCAAAACGCGTCGCGCCGAATTGGATGAAGATAAGTGATTGCTCGTTCATTTTCGTTGTCCTGAGTGTTGTGTATCTTGCCTGAAGAAGACCTAAGAGGTCAAAACGCGTCGCGCCGAATTGGATGAAGATAAGTGATTGTTTCTTCATTTTCGTTGTCCTGAGTGTTGTGTATCTTGCCTGAAGAAGACCTAAGAGGTCAAAACGCGTCGCGCCGAATTGGATGAAGATAAGTGATTGCTCGTTCATTTTCGTTGTCCTGAGTGTTGTGGATCTTGCCTGAAGAAGACCTAAGAGGTCAAAACGCGTCGCGCCGAATTGGATGAAGATAAGTGATTGCTCGTTCATTTTCGTTGTCCTGAGTGTTGTGTATCTTGCCTGAAGAAGACCTAAGAGGTCAAAACGCGTCGCGCCGAATTGGATGAAGATAAGTGATTGCTCGTTCATTTTCGTTGTCCTGAGTGCTGTGTATCTTGCCTGAAGAAGACCTAAGAGGTCAAAACGCGTCGCGCCGAATTGGATGAAGATAAGTGATTGCTCGTTCATTTTCGTTGTCCTGAGTGTTGTGTATCTTGCCTGAAGAAGACCTAAGAGGTCAAAACGCGTCGCGCCGAATTGGATGAAGATAAGTGATTGCTCGTTCATTTTCGTTGTCCTGAGTGTTGTGGATCTTGCCTGAAGAAGACCTAAGAGGTCAAAACGCGTCGCGCCGAATTGGATGAAGATAAGTGATTGCTCGTTCATTTTCGTTGTCCTGAGTGTTGTGGATCTTGCCTGAAGAAGACCTAAGAGGTCAAAATGCGTCGCGCCGAATTGGATGAAGATAAGTGATTGCTCGTTCATTTTCGTTGTCCTGAGTGTTGTGTATCTTGCCTGAAGAAGACCTAAGAGGTCAAAACGCGTCGCGCCGAATTGGATGAAGATAAGTGATTGCTCATTCATTTTCGTTGTCCTGAGTGTTGTGTATCTTGCCTGAAGAAGACCTAAGAGGTCAAAACGCGTCGCGCCGAATTGGATGAAGATAAGTGATTGCTCGTTCATTTTCGTTGTCCTGAGTGTTGTGTATCTTGCCTGAAGAAGACCTAAGAGGTCAAAACGCGTCGCGCCGAATTGGATGAAGATAAGTGATTGCTCGTTCATTTTCGTTGTCCTGAGTGTTGTGTATCTTGCCTGAAGAAGACCTAAGAGGTCAAAACGCGTCGCGCCGAATTGGATGAAGATAAGTGATTGCTCGTTCATTTTCGTTGTCCTGAGTGTTGTGTATCTTGCCTGAAGAAGACCTAAGAGGTCAAAACGCGTCGCGCCGAATTGGATGAAGATAAGTGATTGCTCGTTCATTTTCGTTGTCCTGAGTGTTGTGTATCTTGCCTGAAGAAGACCTAAGAGGTCAAAACGCGTCGCGCCGAATTGGATGAAGATAAGTGATTGCTCGTTCATTTTCGTTGTCCTGAGTGTTGTGTATCTTGCCTGAAGAAGACCTAAGAGGTCAAAACGCGTCGCGCCGAATTGGATGAAGATAAGTGATTGCTCGTTCATTTTCGTTGTCCTGAGTGTTGTGTATCTTGCCTGAAGAAGACCTAAGAGGTCAAAACGCGTCGCGCCGAATTGGATGAAGATAAGTGATTGCTCGTTCATTTTCGTTGTCCTGAGTGTTGTGTATCTTGCCTGAAGAAGACCTAAGAGGTCAAAACGCGTCGCGCCGAATTGGATGAAGATAAGTGATTGCTCGTTCATTTTCGTTGTCCTGAGTGTTGTGTATCTTGCCTGAAGAAGACCTAAGAGGTCAAAACGCGTCGCGCCGAATTGGATGAAGATAAGTGATTGCTCGTTCATTTTCGTTGTCCTGAGTGTTGTGGACCTTGCCTGAAGAAGACCTAAGAGGTCAAAACGCGTCGCGCCGAATTGGATGAAGATAAGTGATTGCTCGTTCATTTTCGTTGTCCTGAGTGTTGTGGATCTTGCCTGAAGAAGACCTAAGAGGTCAAAACGCGTCGCGCCGAATTGGATGAAGATAAGTGATTGTTTCTTCATTTTCGTTGTCCTGAGTGTTGTGTATCTTGCCTGAAGAAGACCTAAGAGGTCAAAACGCGTCGTGCCGAATTGGATGAAGATAAGTGATTGCTCGTTCATTTTCGTTGTCCTGAGTGTTGTGTATCTTGCCTGAAGAAGACCTAAGAGGTCAAAACGCGTCGCGCCGAATTGGATGAAGATAAGTGATTGTTTCTTCATTTTCGTTGTCCTGAGTGTTGTGTATCTTGCCTGAAGAAGACCTAAGAGGTCAAAACGCGTCGCGCCGAATTGGATGAAGATAAGTGATTGTTTCTTCATTTTCGTTGTCCTGAGTGTTGTGGATCTTGCCTGAAGAAGACCTAAGAGGTCAAAACGCGTCGCGCCGAATTGGATGAAGATAAGTGATTGTTTCTTCATTTTAGTTGTGCTGAGTGTTGTGGATCTTGCCTGAAGAAGACCTAAGAGGTCAAAACGCGTCGCGCCGAATTGGATGAAGATAAGTGATTGCTTCTTCATTTTCGTTGTGCTGAGTGTTGTGGATCTTGCCTGAAGAAGACCTAAGAGGTCAAAACGCGTCGCGCCGAATTGGACGAAGATAAGTGATTGTTTCTTCATTTTGGTTGTGCTGAGTGTTGTGGATCTTGCCTGAAGAAGACCTAAGAGGTCAAAACGCGTCGCGCCGAATTGGATGAAGATAAGTGATTGTTTCTTCATTTTCGCTGTGCTGAGTGTTGTGGATCTTGCCTGAAGAAGACCTAAGAGGTCAAAACGCTTCGCGCCGAATTGGATGAAGATAAGTGACTGTTTCTTCATTTTCGTTGTGCTGAGTGTTGTGGATCTTGCCTGAAGAAGACCTAAGAGGTCAAAACGCGTCGCGCCGAATTGGATGAAGATAAGTGATTGTTTCTTCATTTTCGTTGTGCTGAGTGTTGTGGATCTTGTCTGAAGAAGACCTAAGAGGTGAAAACGCGTCGCGCCGAATTGGATGAAGATAAGTGATTGTTTCTTCATTTTGGTTGTGCTGAGTG
>CM065727.1:13268924-13276424 GCA_033310375.1 Conus canariensis
TTTACCAAGCCTTGCTGTCTCATTTCATTACCTCGACTTCACGCAAACCGGGCATTAACCCCTTCTGGGTCGTCCGCCAGGATGATGATGCGCAACGGGTTAAATGACTTCCACTAATCATCCCCCGACCAGTGACCTCAGAGGATTAAGGGCTAATCATCTTCAGGGATGGACACGAGCTCAGACACAGCGGCGGAGCTTGTTAGCTGTCTGTGCCGTGGGCCAAATTGGCCACCAGTATAGACAGTGGAGGGGAAGGGGCTAGGTAAAGTCTCCGTAAGTTCTCTGTCGTGAGAGGGTGAGGGTGGGGGTAGGCGGAGGGGCGGGAAGAGGGGTGGGAAGGAAAAGGGGGGCACGGTGTTGTGGTATCCACCCTCCCCTTCACCCCCCACCCCCTGCCAGTGGGATCTATTGGCTATAGATACATCTGCTTCCTCTCTTCGGGCAAGGTCGAGAGTGTACTAGTCGGTCCCAAAAGATACGTCACTAGCCATGCTGGCCGCAGCATTACTGGAATATGGAATATAGAAAAAAAAGTATATATACCTCTTGTGGAGAACATGCTCGTTCGTACACGCACAGGAAACAACACACACGCGCGCACACACATGCATCCCCTCCCCCGCCAATTTGTTGACACTTCATCACATTCGTGAGCGGGGCACACACACACACACACACACACACACACACACACACACACACACAGAGAGAGAGAGAGAGAGAGAGAGAGAGAGAGAGAGAGGAGACAGACAGAGAGAGAGAGAGAGAGAAACAGAGAGAGAGAGAGAGGGAACAGAGAGAGAGAGAGAGTGAGAGAGAGAGAGAGAGAGAGAGAGAGAGAGAGAGAACGCACAGAGAGAGAGAGAGGGAGGAGAGAGAGAGGAGAGAGAGAGAGAGAGAGAGAGAGAGAGAGAGAGAGAGATGCACACACATACACACACGGCACCTACACGACCACAATCAACATCACCACCACCACCACCACCACCACCACCACCACGACACCAAACATCGATTCGAAATACAGCACGATATTTTGGCGTGATCTGATTTGCTGAATCCTTCCCCAGTATGTCAGAAAGATTCTGAGTTCTAAATGATCTTCTCTCTGATTGTTGTTGTTGTTGTTGTTTTCAGGCTGGTAATATCGAACGAAACAAACATCAAACAGAACAGGAGTCTGAGAACTACCTCGCACGACAACTGACTGGAGGGAAGGGAGGGGCTAACAAAACACCCCTCTCCTTCCCTCTATCACCCCACCCCTACCCCCTCCCTACCCCCACAGCAAGAGAAAACAAAAAGATGTCTTGGGATGATACTGCACAGCTTTTGGGATTTGCACAGTCTGAAATCAGAAAGAAGAAGAAGAAGGAGAAGAAGAAGAAGAAGGAGAAGAGAAGAAGAAGAAGAAAGGAGAAGGAGAAGAAGAAGAAGAAGAAGAAGAAGAAGAAGAAGAAAAAGAAGGAAAGATTTCAAGCGGAAGTTATCATTAAGCAGCTGTTCAAATCGCTGAATCTGTGCATGAACTGAATAATGTTTTGTCTTCAAACGAAAAGACCCGAAGCTATCAGGAGGGGGAGCGCGGGGTGGGGTGGGGGGGGGGGAAGAAAGGGTGGTAAGTGTGTGTGTGGGGGGAGGGAGGGAGAAAGGGTGGTAAGTGTATGTGTGAGTGTGTGTGTGTGTGTGTGTGTGTGTGTGTGTGTGTGTGTGTGTGTGTGTGTGTCTGTAAAGAGGGGTGGGATGGAGGCGAGGGATCCAGGGGGATTTGGCGGACAGTTTTAAACCATCGAACATCATCGACAGGCTGAGAATCGCTCGCTCCTGATGCACACGAGTAAAGAATTTAATCTGTGAAGCGTTAGGTCTCCACGTGAGTATGTGATGAAATGTTTGAGTGTGTGTGTGTGTGTATGTGTGTGTGTGTGTGTGTGTGTGTGTGTGTGTGTGTGTGAGAGAGAGAGAGAGAGAGAGAGAGAGAGAGAGAGATGCAGATGTTTATTCGTAAAGGCCATAGCCCCTCAGAAGGGGTAAATAAATAACAAAGCGCGCAATTCATAGAGAGAGAGGAGAAGAGAGAGAAGAGAGAGAGAGAGAGAGAGAGAGAGAGAGAGCATGAGTTTGACTCATTCGTTACTCACTCCACCTTTCATACCACTCCTTCCCTCTCTACCATTACCTGCGTACAAAAAAAAAAAAAATAAATAAAGGACAAAAACAAAGAGAAGATGAAAGTGAAGAGGAGATAAGCAGGCCAACAGTTTACCAGCGGGTACCCATTACCAGCTAATAAAAGAAAAAGGGGCCAGCTAAGTGAACCTAACGGTGAAAGGAACCAAGATGCCAGGTGTTCAGAGTGAAAAGGACCTCAATAAACAAAACACAAGAAGAAAAAAAAAAGGAAGACGTTAATCACCTGGTCAAAGATGGACCATGGCCGTGCAGTTAACCCCCAGAATTGACTCACAGCTGCCCAAGGCTACGTCCCTGGAAGGCGGCCATCTTTGCTTCATGGAATTCCTATGCGCATGCGTGCGCGCTTCCACGCAGAGAGACGTGGAAGAGTGGTAAAACAATCGGAGTGAGCGCGATGAGTCCGAAGAGAACAGTAAACAGCACTGGGGTCTGGGCAGTGTGCGTGACGTCACCTGACTTTGACGCGCGAGCAGTTGAATGAACTTTACCGACTTTTTTTTTATCAGAAAAATTTCTTCCTGACTTTTCTCGTTCTTTTTTTTTTTTTTTTTTTTTCCAAAGCTTGCTTCTTCTTCAAAACCTTTTCTTTTGCCCATGCCTTTATTTTTTGGTTTTCTTCTTCTTTCTCCTCGCTTTCTTCTTCTTCCTCTTGGCTTTTTTTCTTCTTTTTTCTCTTCTTCATCTGCTTTTCCTGTTGCTCCATTTGATTGTCCTTCTTCTTCCCCTCGCCTATTCTTCCTCCTCTTCTTCTTCCCCTCGCCTATTCTTTCCCCCTCTTCTTCTTCCCCTCGCCTATTCTTCCCCCTCTTCTTCTTCCCCTTGCCTATTCTTCCTCCTCTTCTTCTTCCCCTCGCCTATTCTTCCTCCTCTTCTTCTTCTTCCCCTAGCCTATTCTTCCTCCTCTTCTTCTTCCCCTCGCCTATTCTTCCCCCTCTTCTTCTTCCCCTCGCCTATTCTTCCCCCTCTTCTTCCCCTCGCCTATTCTTCCCCTCTTTTTCTTCCCCTCGACTATTCTTCCTCCTCTTCTTCTTCCCCTCGCCTATTCTTCCCCTCTTCTTCTTCCCCTCGCCTATTCTTCCCCCTCTTCTTCCACTCGCCTATTCTTCCTCCTCTTCTTCTTCCCCACGCCTATTCTTCCCCCTCTCCTTCCCCTCGCCTATTCTTCCCCCTCTTCTTCCCCTCGCCTATTCTTCCTCCTCTTCTTCTTCTTCCCATCGCCTATTCTTCCCCCTCTTCTTCCCTTCGCCTATTCTTCTCTCTCTTCCCTGCCTATTCTTCCCTCTCTTCCTCGCCTATTCTTCCCCCTCTTCTTCTTCCTGCCTTTCTTCCTCTCTTTTCCCCTCGCCTATTCTTCCCCCTCTTCTTCTTCCCCTCGCCTATTCTTCCCCCTCTTCTTCCCCTCGCCTATTCTTCCCCTCTTCTTCTTCCCCTCGCCTATTCTTCCCCCTCTTCTTCTTCCCCTCGCCTATTCTTCCCCTCCTCTTCTCTTCCCCTCCCTTTCCTCCTTTTTCCCCCTCTTCTTCTTCCCCTCGCCTATTTCTTCCCCTCTCTTCTCTCCCTCGCCTTTCTTCCCCTCTTCTCTTCCCCCGCCTATTCTTCCCCCTCTTCTCTCCTTCTTCCTCTTCTTCCTCCATCTTCCCCTCTTCCTCGCTTTTCCCTCTTCTCCTCCATTCTTCCCTCCCTTTCTTCCCCCTCGCCTTCTCCCCTTCTTCCCCCCCTATTCCTCTCTTCTTTCCCGCCATTCCTCTCTTCCTGTTTCTTCTATTCCTCTCTCTCCCGCTATTCTTCCTCTTCTCTTCTTCTTCCCCTTCTTCCCCTCCCCCGCCTCTCTTCCCTCGCCTATCTTCTTCCCCTTCTTTCCCCTATTCTTCCCCCTCTTCTTTCCCCTCGCCTTTCTTCCCCCTCTCTCTTCCCCTCGCCTTTCTTCCCCTCTTCTTCCCCTCGCCTTTCTTCCCCTTCTCTTCCCTGCCTATTCTTCCCCCTCTTCTTCTTCCCTCGCCTATCTTCCCCTTTCTTCCCCTCGCCTATTCTTCCCCCTCTTCTTTCCCTCGCTATTCTTCCCTTTCTTCCCTCGCCTACTTCTTTCCCTTCTTCTCCCCTCGCCTATTCTTCCCTTCTCCCTTCTTCCTCTTCTTCCCCTCGCCTATTTTCCCTTTCTTCCCCTCGCCTATCTCCCCTCTTCTTCCCTCGCTATTCTTCCTCTCTCTTCCCCTCGCTATTCTTCCCTCTCTCTCCCTCGCCTTCTCCCCTCTTCCCCTCGCCTATTCTTCCTCTCTCCCTCGCCTATTCTTCCCCTCTTCTTCCCCTCGCCTATTCTTCCCCTCTTTCTCCCCTCGCCTATTCTTCTCCTCTCTTCTTCCCTGCTATTCTTCCCCTCTCTTTTCCCTCGCCTTCTTCCCTCTTCTTCCCTCCCTATCTTCCCTCTCTTCCCGCCTATTCTTCCCTCTTCTCCCCTCGCCTATTCTTCCCTCTTCTTCCCTCCCTATCTTCCCCTCTTCTTCTTCCCCTCGCCTATCTCCCTTTCTTCTCCCTCGCTATCTTCCTCCTCTTTCTTTCCCTCGCCTATTCTTCCTTCTCTTCCCTCCTATTTTCCCTCTTCCTCGCTATTCTTCCCCTCTTCTTCTCCTCTTCTCTATCTCCCCTCTTCTTCCTCGCTATCTTCCTCTCTCTTCATTCTTCCCTCTTCCGCATTCTTCCCCTCTCTTCCCTCGCCTATTCTCCCCCTCCTCTCCCCCGCCTATTCTTCCCTCTCTTCTCCCTCCCTATTCTTCCCCTCTTCTTCCTCGCTATTCTTCCCTCTTCTTCCTCGCCTATTCTTCCCTCTTCTTCTTCCCTGCCTATTCTTCCCTCTCTCTCCCCTCGCTATCTTCCCTCTTCTTCCTCGCCTATTTTCCCCTCTTCTCCCCCGCTATTCCCCTCTTTCCCTCGCTATTCCCCTTTCCCCTCGCCTTCTCCTCTTCTCTCCCCTCGCATTCTCCTCTCTTCTTCCTCCTCCCTCTCTCTTCCTCGCCATTCTCCTCTCTTCCTCGCCTATTCCTCTCCTATTCTTCCCCTCTTCTTCTCCCTCGCCTATTCTTCCCCCTCTTCTCTTCCCTCGCCTATTCTTCCTCCTCTTCTTCCCCTCGCCTATTCTTCCCCTCTTCTTCCCCTCGCCTATTCTTCCCCCTTCTTCTTCCCCTCGCCTATTCTTCCCCCTCTTCTTCCCCTCGCCTATTCTTCCTCTCTCTTCCCTCGCCTATTCTTCCTCCTCTTCTTCCCCTCGCCTATTCTTCCTCCTCTTCTTCTTCCCCTCGCCTATTCTTCCTCCTCTTCTTCTTCCCCTCGCCTATTCTTCCCCCTCTTCTTCTTCCCCTCGCCTATTCTTCCTCCTCTTCTTCTTCCCCTCGCCTATTCTTCCTCCTCTTCTTCTTCCCCTCGCCTATTCTTCCTCCTCTTCTTCCCCTCGCCTATTCTTCCCCCTCTTCTTCTTCCCCTCGCCTATTCTTCCCCCTCTTCTTCTTCCCCTCGCCTATTCTTCCCCCTCTTCTTCTTCCCCCTCGCCTATTCTTCCTCCTCTTCTTCTTCCCCTCGCCTATTCTTCCTCCTCTTCTTCCCCTCGCCTATTCTTCCTCTTCTTCTTCCCCTCGCCTATTCTTCCTCCTCTTCTTCTTCCCCTCGCCTATTCTTCCCCCTCCTCTTCCCCTCGCCTATTCTTCCTCCTCTTCTTCTTCCCCTCGCCTATTTTTCCCCCTCTTCTTCTTCCCCTCGCCTATTCTTCCTCCTCTTCTTCTTCCCCTCGCTTATTCTTCCTCCTCTTCTTCTTCCCATCGCCTATTCTTCCTCCTCTTCTTCTTCCCCTCGCCTATTCTTTCCCCCTCTTCTTCTTCCCCTCGCCTATTCTTCCCCCTCTTCTTCTTCCCCTCGCCTATTCTTCCCCCTCTTCTTCTTCCCCTCGCCTATTCTTCCCCCTCTTCTTCCCCTCGCCTATTCTTCCCCCTCTTCTTCTTCCCCTCGCCTATTCTTCCTCCTCTTCTTCTTCCCCTCGCCTATTCTTCCTCCTCTTCTTCTTAACCTTCCTGCTTCATTTTCTCAGCTTTCTTGCTGGTTTTTCTTCTTCTTCTTCTTCGTCCTCCTCCTCTTTCTTCTTCTTCTTTTTCTTCTTCCTCCTCCTCTTTCTTCTTCTTCTTCCTTCTTCTTCTTCTTGTTCTTCTTCTTCTCCTTTCTCCTCTTCCTCCTCAGTGAACGGCCATCCCAAAGAGGCGCTCACAATCAGATCGCATTACCAGCGTTTAAGAACTGGATGCAGGCGAAGGCTCTCTGGTCTCCCTTGTTCCACTCCTTGGCATCGCAGAGACAGGGGAAGGGCAAGCGTTTGACCCCCCGCGCGGCCATTTGTGCCCCGTCTTCTACAGAGAGAGAAAGCAGATGTTTTATGTCACCCCCGCTGAAAAGCAGTCAAGTCAACTTCACTTGCGCGAGTTCAAGAACTGAAACATAGGGGCTGTTTGCTTTGTTCCGTCCGTGTCATTCTCCTGGTTTTTATTGAAGGCACTGTAGTGAGCTTCGCCCCGGCAGCGTTTCGAGACTGCCCAGCGATGGGGGTTTGATGTCTTTTGCGAACAGAGGACACTGTTTGGGATTCTAGTGCCCAAGCATCAGAAGGGGAACCAGGAAATCATTGTCCAAAACGATGTCAGCTCGCCCACTTCGGCCCTGAATGCTGCTCATCCTGGGTGCCACACAGAAGGCTCTACCTGCCGTGGTTCTCTCACAGAGGGGACAGAAGTAGGAACTGAACGAGTTGAAATGCCAGGCCCACTTAACATCACCTCCAAGAAATGCTGTTGTTCTTTTGTTTTGGCATTCGTTAATGGTCGAGAGGACATTTCCAACAGTCTTCCTTATTACATGGAATCATATTCTTCACATTCTCTCACATTCGTCATCTTTGCTGATACATCATGCACCTATTGATATGGGTGGCTTCATCAATATTAAGGGAGCACAGCGACCCCCCTCTTCCCTTACAAAAATATAATGATTAAAAAATACAAAAGGCAATGTCTCTGGGATGTTCTGTTCTAATCTGAACGACCCCCCCCTCATCATCCCCGCACCCTCCCCCCCTCCCCCTCCAACAGATAAATGAATAAAGCACTTCATCAACACCACGTGTGGACGTGCGTTTGGTTTGTGGAACTGCTTCGGAGTCGTGGCTTTATCACTATGAAGGCCTTGATTAGATACACGAAAAACAAGAGATATCTTCCGGACTTGTTTGAGATTTGCGTACGTAGGTGTCAAGGTATGATATAAAACAAT
>CM065727.1:13281424-13303924 GCA_033310375.1 Conus canariensis
CTATCTCTGTCTGTCTGTCTGTCTGTCTGTCTCTGTCTCTCTCTCTCTCTCAGACCATCTGTGTGAATTTATCATTTTACAATATGAAGAAAAACTACGGAAAGTTTGGATGTGATTTGTGTGTTTGAGAACTGGCCCCCCCCCCCCCCCCCCACTCCCATCTGTCTGTCTGTCTGCTGTCTCTCTCTCTGAGACCATCTATACGAAGTTGTGTTTTTAATATGTAGAAAAGAACTGGATGAAGTTTGAGAGCTGACCTGTGATTTGGTTCTGCACACAATAAACAAATATTAGATTAAAAACATCAAAGAAGTTTAAAGAAGTTCAAAGAAGTTTCCGTCCTTTCTGTTTGTTAACAAAGCCTGCATAAACTGAGAAAGCCTTGGCGAAAATGCTGATCATCAGTCGAAAAAGTCGGACCCCTTCTCTGCTTTGGAGGTCAGAGCTGGCCGTAACTTCAAACCCCATTAACTGCTGAATTTATTTGATCTATACACTTCCCTGACATTTGATGATTGAACCACAGCTTTTGCTTGTGCTCCCGGTTATATTGGCATCTGAGGCCACGAGGTGCGTCGCTCAACTGGCCAAGAATGGCACAAATAAAGAACAGTGCAGATTCTCTGTCCTCACACCGATCTGAAACCCAAATCTGACTTCGGTCACAGACATCTGACAACAGGACTGGAACAAGCAGATGATGATGAACTCTTTGAAATCTATCCAAACCTTGGAGATATTTTAACCTGCGCCAGCAGATGATGATGAACTCTTTGAAATCTATCCAAACCTTGGAGATATTTTAACCTGCGCCAGCAGATGATGATGAACTCTTTGAAATCTATCCAAACCTTGGAGATATTTTAACCTGCGCCAGCAGATGATAATGAACTCTTTGAAATCTATCCAGACCTTGGAGATATTTTAACCTGCGCCACTGGTGGTCTTAAAAATAAGAAAGTGTTGTGCCATTTGCACACAGGCCACTCCTTTTACATCCACCCGTATCTTTTAAAAGGTGAAGAAGCTCAGTGTTGCATTCCGTATGGCCTTCCATTCACTACAAATCTTGTTCTTATGAAAGTGTTGGTTCTGACATTATCTCAAATATACACACTGTACAGCACACTCGATAAAAAACCTTGTTCACAAATGTTCCAGCTGATGTGATTGATCGAGTCACTGAAAGAGATATACTCTAAGATTCTACGGAAGAAAGATCTTAAATTGAAGACTGTTCTCAGAAAATCTATTTTAATGAGTTGTGAGCACGGTTGTTGTCGTGATTGTTGTTGTCAGCATCTATGCAAGAAAGCTGACTTCGGGAGGTGACAGCCCTGATATGGCCTTTGCGGTCGGCTGTGCTGTAAGCCACATGCACTGAACGTTTATCTGCTGCATTCTCCAGCGGGCATCACCTCTGGTTTTGAAAAGTCCTGTTCCACTCCATCTTCATGGAAAACACACTCCTGTGAAACATTAGTCACAGCCTAATCTATTTTGGACTGCGTTTTGCTGATGCCATCAGACCTATTCCGGAAAAAAAAAAAAAAAAAAAAAAACTTGGCGGGAGACGGAGGGATGTGTGTGTGTGTGTGTGTGGGGGGGGGGGGGGGGGGGGGGTAGGGAGGTAGGAGGGGAGGGAGGGGGGAGGGGGGGCGGAGGAGGAGCACAAAGAAGAGTGGTGCTGTCCGACCTTTAATGCAAAGAACATCGTTGAAGCACCCCTTGAGTGCCTGCCTTTGACCCCTCCGCCGCGGCCTTATCAGAGCTCGTGCCTTAACAGAGAGAACTCATTTGGAGAGAAAACGGAGCCAGGGAGATGACGTCATGGAACCAAAGACGGCGCAGTGGTGTGTGCTTCTTTTACGCTTTCATTCCCCAGTTGAGGCTTACAGTAGTCTGACGGTAAAGGAAAGAAGATTGCGAGAGACTGCTCATGAAATATGAACAGTGTTCACGTGGATTCTTCGTGCGGTTCGAGCTATTTGTTGCAGTACTTAAACAGTAATTTGCCGCGAGTAGTCCGAATATTGTCGATTTGGCATTGCGCTTGTACACAGCAGTTTGTATACGCCAGGCAGTTGTGTTTTGATCGCTCCAATCTGTCTGCCCGTCTGTCTCTATGTCCATCTATGTATCTACTCATTGTGCTTTATTCGAATCATATCCCTTTCGATGTGAGCCCTGAGGTTTAGATAAATAAATCATCTTAGTCTTGGGTCTCTTACCGCAATATAAACCAGCTGTTCTGTCTCTGAATCTTGATTTTTTTTTTTTTTGCGCGCACACACACACACAGACATGCACGCGCGCACGCACCCCCCCCCCCCCCACACACGCACGCATGCATGCACGCACGCACACACACACACACACATTTCTTGAACATTTCAAAAACCAGAGAGAGAGAGAGAGAGAGAGAGAGAGAGAGAGAGAGAGAGAGAGAGAGAGAGAGAGAGGATGCCTTATATCATGCAGCATTAGGATTCTTTGTAACATATTCATTTCTGAGAAAAATTCAACGAAACACACATGAAGAAACCTTTGTTGTCAGGTGCCAATATAGCCAAGGAAAACAC
This sequence comes from Conus canariensis, assembly GCA_033310375.1. NCBI lineage: Eukaryota > Metazoa > Mollusca > Gastropoda > Neogastropoda > Conidae > Conus > Conus canariensis. The sequence continues at coordinate 13,284,007 of CM065727.1, forward strand.
TTCCCACTTTATCTACAAATGCATCCTCCCCTATAGACCTCGAAACGGGTAACTAACGACACGAATGCCAGAGCTCCACGCCTCCCTCAACCCCCCCCCCCCCTCCCCAAACACACAGGCACTCGTACACACGGAGGTGGACATGCGCGAGCCTTTCCTCGTTGGAAATCGATAGTTCTCCTTGGAGAGCTGCACAAGATAAAAACCAGACTTTGAATGTTAACTGGTTAAGAGCTGGAGAAATGTTTTTTGACCGTGCATTTAATCCCTCCCCCCTCCGTCCCTTCCCGCATGCCCTCCCACCCCCACTATCCCCTCTGATCTTCCTCCTGCGGCCTCTGTGTGTGTGTGTGTGTGTGTGTGTGTGTGTGTGTGTGTGTGTGTGTGTGTGTGTGTGTGCGTGTGTGTGCGCGCGCGCGCGTGCATGCGTGTGTGTGTGTATGTGTGTGTGCATGTGTGTGTGTGTGTGTGTGTTGTGTGTGTGTGTGTGTGTGTGTGTGTGTGTTGTGTGGTGTGTGTGTGTGTGTGTGTTTTGTGTGTGGATCGGGGGGTAGGAGTCCGTACTGGCGCAGTGTTTGCATATCATTGAATAACATTAGATCATTTATCTTCACTGGCCGATTTTCGGTTTGTTTTGGGTGCCTGTGCTAGTCAGATTTCATTCTGAGTGATGTTCAGAGAAAGACGGAGTCAGAGGTTGTTTGGAGGTGCCAGTAATGCCGCAGAAAAGAGGTCTCTGAGGAAGGCTCAGCGCCGGAACGTCGGACAGAAAGAGCTTGCTTGTGTGCTTCCATTGTATGGTGATTTCTGTCTATGCTTACCTCCCTCTCTATATCTATCTACACACACAAACACACCCTCCCTATCTTTCTTCAGCTGCACTGACATTTTCGCCGAAAAAAGAAAATGACAGGACATTGTAATTTGAAGATGTGTTCATGAGGATCGTGCATGTCATGGTGTCTGATATCCAGAACTGTTCCTCCACATCACCTGGATAGGAAGTTTTCTTCGTGGTTTTCCAGGCGGTCATCCTTTCATTCATTCATTGGTCCATTCGATTTTCCTTATAAACATGTCACAGCATGGCCGAACAAAACCGTTCCATTTCATATATTCACTTAGAGGACACTCAGGCAACAATGTTTATACGCTTGTTTGAACGTGTTGTTGCGAAACGAAAAACCACACCTACTACTCTTCCCGTCAAACTAAGCGAGTCCATCTACTGATTACAAGGACGTGTGCCTGCCACGTGTTTAATGAAAAGACTGATTAATGGTGTTTTACCTAACGGCGGAGGCGCCGTACTGGCCTTTACCAACGTCGCATGATGGCGACGTAGGCACTAACCAGCCGTATCTACAGAAACCATTCCAGACGCACCCCCTCCCCTTCACCCTCCTCCCTCTCTCCCATAAATCGAGCCGTTGGGTTGCCGCGCAAACATAAATTTGAGGTCAGGCCATTCTGGAACGACCTAAAAAAAAAAAAAAGTCGCAAAACTAGGACCCGGGTTTTGGGTAGGCCAAAACATGATGATACCCTGACCTGGTTTGTTGTTGATGTAAAACACGGCTTGCACACACATAGACACAGATTTAGACACAGACAGACAGACAGACACACATACATACAGAGAGAGAGAGAGAGGGGAGAGAGAGAAGAGAGAGAGAGAGAGTCAGACAGGCAGACAGACAGACGGACAGAGAGAGAGAGAGAGAGAGAGAGAGAGAGAGAGAGAGAGAGAGAGAGAGAGAGGACAAGACAAAATTCTTTATTTACGAGGATAATAGATAAGCACTGATGTGTTTTTTTTTACATCCAGTCCTCGCCCTGAGTAGGGTCAACAAGAGAGAGAGAGAGAGAGAGAGAGAGAGAGAGAGAGAGAGAGAGAGAGAAGGGTACACTGTGACAAGACACCAAACCCATCAGAGACAAACTCATCACAGATGACCTCCTCCTCCATCTCCTCCTCTTCTTCTTCCTTTCTGTAATCACTCCACAATCATGATACTAATGATGTCTCTACATCCACGGACACAGCGCCATCGATTTTTCTCCTCTCCTAAGGTATTCCACCCCTGCCCCGGCCATCGTCTGTACCAAGCGCGCGGCCAGAAGCCTCCTTCCTCTCTATATGGAAAGATAACCTGGACACGCTACAGAGAGAGAGAGAGAGAGAGAGAGAGAGAGAGAGAGAGAGAGAGAGAGAGAGAGAGAGAGAGAGAGAGACAGAGACAGAGAGAGACAGAGAGAGAGAGAGAGAGGACAGAGAGAGACAGAGCGAGAGAGACTGAGAGAGAGAGAGAGAGAGAGAGAGAGAGAGAGAGAGAGAGAGAGAGAGATGTCACGAGTAATGAGAAGAGTTGCGAGACGGGGGCGGAGCAGAAAAACAAGTAGACAGGAGATGAGCCCGGAGAGGAAGGGAGGGGGAGTGGGGTGGGGGGGGAGGGGGAGGGGGAGGGAGAGGGGCGAACTGGGCCGCTGGAGGGGGGCGGAGTGGGGGCGGCGAAATTAGTCTCGGTAATATCAGGCGTGGGCCACAGAATTCAATTAAGGATGCTAATAACAACAGTGGTGAGGGTAAAATAAAGAAACTTATGATAACAGTAATATTATCGCTGCCCCTGCTCTACTTCTTCTTCTTTATCTGTCCATCTTTCTTCTCCTTCTTCTTCTCTACCTCCTCCTCCTCCTCCTGTTCTTATTTCCGCATCACGTGCGGTCAAGCATGACGGTGATTTTCCTTTCTACTGGGCGTCCAACTTCTGCAGTGTCTGTGTGAGCCATCAGATCTATCCCCTAGGACAGGACAGTGTGTGAGCCATCAGATCTATCCCTTAGGGCAGGACAGTGTGTGAGCCATCAGATCTATCCCCTAGGACAGGACAGTGTGTGAGCCATCAGGTCTGTCCCTTAGGGCAGGACAGTGTGTGAGCCATCAGATCTATCCCCTAGGACAGGACAGTGTGTGAGCCATCAGATCTATCCCTTAGGGCAGGACAGTGTGTGAGCCATCAGATCTATCCCTTAGGGCAGGACAGTGTGTGAGCCATCAGATCTATCCCCTAGGACAGGACAGTGTGTGAGCCATCAGGTCTGTCACTTAGGGCAGGACAGTGTGTGAGCCATCAGATCTATCCCCTAGGACAGGACAGTGTGTGAGCCATCAGATCTATCCCTTAGGGCAGGACAGTGTGTGAGCCATCAGATCTATCCCCTAGGACAGGACAGTGTGTGAGCCATCAGGTCTGTCCCTTAGGGCAGGACAGTGTGTGAGCCATCAGATCTATCCCCTAGGACAGGACAGTGTGTGAGCCATCAGATCTATCCCTTAGGGCAGGACAGTGTGTGAGCCATCAGATCTATCCCTTAGGGCAGGACAGTGTGTGAGCCATCAGATCTATCCCTAGGACAGGACAGTGTGTGAGCCATCAGGTCTGTCACTTAGGGCAGGACAGTGTGTGAGCCATCAGATCTATCCCCTAGGACAGGACAGTGTGTGAGCCATCAGATCTATCCCCTAGGACAGGACAGTGTGTGAGCCATCAGATCTATCCCTTAGGGCAGGACAGTGTGTGAGTCATCAGATCTATCCCCTAGGACAGGACAGTGTGTGAGCCATCAGATCTATCCCCTAGGACAGGACAGTGTGTGAGCCATCAGGTCTGTCCCTTAGGGCAGGACAGTGTGTGATCCATCAGATCTATCCCTAGGACAGGACAGTGTGTGAGCCATCAGATCTATCCCCTAGGACAGGACAGTGTGTGAGCCATCAGATCTATCCCCTAGGACAGGACAGTGTGTGAGCCATCAGATCTATCCCCTAGGACAGGACAGTGTGTGAGCCATCAGATCTATCCCCTAGGACAGGACAGTGTGTGAGCCATCAGGTCTGTCCCTTAGGACAGGACAGTGTGTGAGCCATCAGATCTATACCCAAGGACAGGACAGTGTGTGAGCCATCAGATCTATCCCCTTGGACAGGACAGTGTGTGAGCCACCAGATCTATCCCTAGGACAGGACAGTGTGTGAGCCATCAGATCTATCCCTTAGGGCAGGACAGTGTGTGAGCCATCAGATCTATCCCCTAGGACAGGACAGTGTGTGAGCCATCAGATCTATCCTTAGGGCAGGACAGTGTGTGAGCCATCAGGTCTATCCCTTAGGGCAGGACAGTGTGTGAGCCATCAGATCTATCCCTTAGGGCAGGACAGTGTGTGAGCCATCAGGTCTATCCCTTAGGGCAGGACAGTGTGTGAGCCATCAGATCTATCCCTTAGGGCAGGACAGTGTGTGAGCCATCAGATCTATCCCCTAGGGCAGGACAGTGTGTGAGCCATCAGGTCTATCCCTTAGGGCAGGACAGTGTGTGAGCTATCAGATCTATCCCTTAGGGCAGGACAGTGTGTGAGCCATCAGATCTATCCCTTAGGACAGGACAGTGTGTGAGCCATCAGATCTATCCCTTAGAACAGGACAGTGTGTGAGCCACCAGATCTATCCCTTAGGACAGGACAGTGTGTGAGCCATCAGATCTATCCCTTAGGGCAGGACAGTGTCTGTGTGAGCCATCAGATCTATCCTTTAGGGCAGGACAGTGTGTGATCCATCAGATCTATCCCTTAGAACAGGACAGTGTCTGTGTGAGCCATCAGATCTATCCCTTAGGACAGGACAGTGTCTGTGTGAGCCATCAGATCTATCCCTTAGGACAAGACAGTGTGTGAGCCATCAGATCTATCCCCTAGGACAGGACAGTGTGTGAGCCATCAGATCTATCCCCTAGGACAGGACAGTGTGTGAGCCATCAGATCTATCCCTTAGGACAAGACAGTGTGTGAGCCATCAGATCTATCCCTTAGGACAGGACAGTATCTGTGTGAACCATCAAATCTATCCCTTAGGACAAGACAGTGTGTGAGCCATCAGATCTATCCCTTAGGACAGGACAGTGTCTGTGTGAGCCATCAAATCTATCCCTTAGGACAAGACAGTGTGTGAGCCATCAGATCTATCCCTTAGGACAGGACAGTGTCTGTGTGAGCCATCAAATCTATCCCTTAGTACAAGACAGTGTGTGAGCCATCAGATCTATCCCTTAGGACAGGACAGTGGCAATACAGATAGTACGTAACAGTGTACACACACACACACACACACACACACACACCACACACACACACACACACACTCAATCACACACACACACACTCAATCACACACACTTACACTCACAGAATATATATATATATATATATATATATATATATATATATATATATATATATATGGAGAGAGAGAGAGAGAGAGAGAGAGAGAGAGAGAGAGAGAGAGAGAGAGAGAGAGAGAAGAAGAAGAAGAAGAAGAAGAAGAAGAAGAAGAAGACGAAGACAGAGAGAAGATGATTATTCATTTATGCATAGATCATTGCCCTTCACACACATACACACAAACACACACATACACACGCGCGCGTAGAGAAGGGGATTTGATTATTCAATTATGCATAGGCCATTACACACACACACACACACACACACACACACACACACACACACACACACACACACAGAGGAAGAGAGAGAGAGAGAGAGAGAGAGAGAGAGAGAGAGAGAGAGAGAGAGACAGACAGACAGACAGACAGACAGACTGACAGACAGAGACAGCGTGCAAGGACACAATCGTGCTTACGCTCTGAGCTCGACCCCTATTCATATTCACGTTCGGTCCAACAGTATCACTTCCCCTGTCCCCCCTTCTCAGTCTCCATCTCTCCCTTGTTTCCTCCCCTTCTCCACTCCTCATTTAACTCCCCATATAATCCCCTAGACCCCAACACTTCCATCCAACCGTTCCCCCATCTGTCTTCCCCCTCCCCCCCCCCCCACCCCCGCCTCTCCCCGGACACACAGAAGACCCTGTAATGTCTCTACTTCAGAACCTCAGCGTCCCAGGCCGCTCACACCCCCTCCCAGTCCCGTCCCCCTCATTTCGCTCTCCTAGCCTGTCCCGTTCCAAAAGAAAAAAAAAAGACATCTTTGGGTGGATGGGGCGAGGAAAAAAGTAGAGGGGGTGGGTGGGGGGTGGGGTTGGTGGGAGTGGTGATGGAGGGGGGGGGGGGGGGGGGGGGGGGAGGAGAAGAAAAGAAAAAGCATCGCTGTGAATACATCCCATCTTCCCAGCCAAATGGCGTGTGATGGAAGGAAGGCTTGTGAAAAAGATTCTAAATCTCCCCCTTGGAGCTAAAATGGTTCTGACAGGGTCTGGTCCTGTGCCCATCTCTTTTACGTTCAGTCCTTCATCTTCCGCATCAGCTGAGTAAAATATTATGTAATGAGGACATAATCATCTCCTTGTTCACAAACCCTCCTCCACCTCTTGGCCTCTGACGGGAAAAAAAAACCGAAACAAGAACCACACACACACACACACACACACACACACACACACACACACACACACACACACACACACACACCGGCTTCTGCTAGACCAGCCTTCCTCCAATGTTACAGTTGGTGACACCAAAAATGTTTTGATCAATGATGATTCGCAATCACTCAATCACGCATCAACATTTACTACTAAATGGCAAGAGAGAAAATCCTTCTCAATCACGCATCAACATTTACTACTAAATGGCAAGAGTGAAAATCCTTCTCAATCACGCATCAACATTTACTACTAAATGGCAAGAGTGAAAATCCTTCTCAATCGCGCATCAACATTTACTACTAAATGGCAAGAGTGAAAATCCTTCTCAATCACGCATCAACATTTACTACTAAATGGCAAGAGTGAAAATCCTTCTCAATCGCGCATCAACATTTACTACTAAATGGCAAGAGTGAAAATCCTTCTCAATCGCGCATCAACATTTACTACTAAATGGCAAGAGTGAAAATCCTTCTCAATCACGCATCAACATTTACTACTAAATGGCAAGAGTGAAAATCCTTCTCAATCACGCATCAACATTTACTACTAAATGGCAAGAGTGAAAATCCTTCGAAAAGGCAGGATAAGAACAAGATGAAGTGCAAGGTAGGTATCTTTGGATCGTCAATTCTTTTTCAAACACTTGACATAAACAGAAATGAATAAACATCTGAGGGTATTTTCAATAAAGGGCAGGAAGTGCAAGTGTTTTTAATCTTCCTGCCTTTTGTTCAAAACACATGGAAAACGGCGTGAACGTTTGTTCTGTCTGGTATTGTGACATGCTTGAAAGGATCTTAGGGGGCAAAATTTCCTTACACATAATCTTGTTCTTGTCCAGTCGGCTTTAATTTGTACGTGGCAACAGTTCTTCATGCTGACTTCAGTCCATTCGTTGTACAGTTCTTCATGCTGCTTCAGTCCATTCGCCGTAACAGTTCTTCATGCTGACTTCAGTCCATTCGCTGTAACAGTTCTTCATGCTGACTTAGTCCATTCGTTGTAACAGTTCTTCATGCTGACTTCAGTCCATTCGCTGTAACAGTTCTTCATGCTGACTTCAGTCCATTCGTTGTAACAGTTCTTCATGCTGACTTCAGTCCATTCGCTGTAACAGTTCTTCATGCTGACTTCAGTCCATTCGTTGTAACAGTTCTTCATGCTGACTTCAGTCCATTCGCTGTAACAGTTCTTCATGCTGACTTCAGTCCATTCGCTGTAACAGTTCTTCATGCTGACTTCAGTCCATTCGCTGTAACAGTTCTTCATGCTGACTTCAGTCCATTCGTTGTAACAGTTCTTCATGCTGACTTCAGTCCATTCGTTCGACTCTCAGTCAGGTATTCAGGCAAAGTTCAAAATCAATAATGGCCGAGACAATAATATTTTCAGGAAAAGGCCAACAGAAATGAGAGTGCAAAACAAGCTGAAGTAGAAGAAAAGAAGAAGAAGAAAGAAGAAGAAGAAGAGAAGAGAGGGAGGAGAGAAGAAGAAGAAGAAGAAGGAAGAGAAGAGAGAAGAGAAGAAGAAAGAGCACCATTAGAACTGAGAAAATGACAGGAATGAATAGTAACCCGCATCACACCTAAGAACTGTTCCGAAAGATTTTGATGTGCTTGAATTTTCCGAATGTCATCGGGGCAAAATATTTTTCAAAATAATGGAACCGAAAAAGAATCTCAGAAAAAGAGTATTCTTGTACATTTCAGTTTTAAATGCACAGATCCGACGGGGTCTTAAACCAGCAAAGAAACACCACTCCCTGGAAAACAAAAATGGATGGACAGGAAAAACCTAAGACAGACAAAACAACAACAACAACACACAACAAACAGGAGGAAAAAAACACAACCTACAACACTGGCACATTGGCAGTTAACTTAGAGATGCTTGATACCAACGCCCCCAGAGATGCTTGATACCAACGCCCCCAGAGATGCTGATACCAACGCCCCCCCCCCCCCCCCCCCCCCCCCGCCTCAACTGACGGACCGTTTTCCAGTTCAAAGGAACTGGAAGAGGAATTTGTTGAAGACCACAACTTTCGCCACAAGTTTCCAGTGGCGCCCAACTCGATTACGAAACTGTGGAGATCTGGAGCTGGGTGAATCCTTCAAAGGGACTGAACTCGTCTGACCTTTCGGCTTTTTCATCACAAACAGTCCGCCAGTGCCTCAGCTTGCTCACTGAAGCCGAGGATGAAGAAAGGGGACAGTTGGGAAGGCGTGGGAGAAGGAGACCGGTGGTGGGGAGGGGGGAGGGGGGGAAGAGAGAGAGAGAGAGAGAGAGAGAGAGAGAGAGAGAGAGAGAGAGAGAGGGGGGATGATTAGAAAGAAATGTTCCCATAGATGTGTCCAGATTGTAAGGAGGTGAAAACATTTACCAGTGAAGACGGGGAGAGAGAGAGAGAAAAAAAAATAGATAGATAGATAGATGGAGAGAGAGAGAGAGAGAGAGAGAGAGAGAGAGAGACAGACAGACAGACAGACAGACAGACAGACAGAGAGTGACAGAGTGTGCGCGCGCGCGCGCGCGCGCGCAGCGCGCCGCGCGCGCGAGAGAGAGAGAGAGAGAGAGAGAGAGAAGGGAGAGGGGTGTGTGTGCGTGTGCGTGTGTGTGTGGGCATGCGCGCGCGCGCGCGCGCGCGCGTGTGTGTGTGTTGTGTGTGTGTGTGTGAGATAGAGAGAGAGAGAGAGGAGACAGAGAGAGACAGAGACAGAGACAGAGAGAGAATGTGTGTGTGTGTGTGTTTGAGAGTGAGTGAGTGTGTGTGTGTGGTGGTGGTGTGTGTGTGTGTGTGTGTGTGTGAGAGAGAGAGAGAGAGAGAGAGAGAGAGAGAGAGAGAGAGAGAGATTGATAGACAGACAGACAGACAGACAGACAGAGAGACGGTAAGCATATGGAGTGACGCCCTCAAGATGCCAAAACAAACAATCCAGGCTGGGTGTTCAATGAGCCGTTGCTTGCATCGGTGCAAATCCACACACAGCGTCCCTCTGTGTACCCTCAGAGATCTCCAGGCCACACCGCAGGGAACCCTTGACACGGGACCTCCCTTTTCTTGGCAGCTCTGCTAACACGTCTGATTTCACAGCCTCCTGTCCCTCTCGCCCGGAGACCAAGACAGCCGGCAAAACTCCAGAGGAGAGCAGATCTTTCCAGCATTAACAGAAGTTAGGGGGGAAAAAAGGGGTTGATACCTGATACGTGCGTGCTGAAGAAGATGAAGGATCGCCCCCAGGGACTTACAACCCTGCTCTGTTCCACCTTCCATGGCAAAATTTCGCCTTTTGGACAATCATGTGTAGTCTGAGGATTGTTAGACTTTGACCAGTTCTTCTGGGATACGTTGTACAAGGCACCACGTCTGAAAGTGCCGTTGAAGAGATGCAGTCCACTACTTTGAAAGCTTTTTGAGTTGCATCTTTTGGACGCACGAGCGCAAGCACTCACGCACGCACACACTCACACATACATATACATATATAATAATAATGATAATAAAGGTCTCTCAGGTTTCGAAATACTGGTATCTGACCAGGAGTTAAGATATCTTAGTGAGTTTCCTCCCCTTTGGAAGATTGTCTCCCCCTTGGAGACCATAAGCTTGCTGAAGGCTCATTTTTAGAAGCATTTATTATTCCCCTTTCACCCACTCAAGCACATACTGTTAGTTAGGCAGAATTATCTACCACTGCAGATATGAAAGCTCATCTCCCCCTATCTTTTTCAATCTAAGACAAAAGCAAGCTTTGTTTATATATATATATATATACACACACACTAAAAACCAGCACATACACAAGGACATCAGGGAAAAGACTGCTAGGAAATGAATGTTTACAGTTTTGTTCTGAAGGATGAGAGGAATGGACTGTGGCGAACGGAGACGGGCAATGAATTGCAACTTTGTGCAGAAGAAGTACTGGAAACTCTTCCCCGAGTCTGTTGCATCATCTGAAACTTTGAAAAAATCCTGACCAATTAAAATGATGTAGACAACACCCTGCAGTTCCACGTTGGTCTGGTTGAAAGAAACCCTTTCTTCTCAAAATAACGCAGTAACAAGGAGAAGAATTGTGAGTACAGCACGCCACGGCTTCTATATATAGCACGTACTGATACAGAGACGTACACGGTGATCTGAACTCAATACTGTCGGCCACAGTATCTCTGGGTATAAACCAGGCACCTGCAGACAGTATCTCTGGGCATAAACCAGGCACCTGCAGACAGTATCTCTGGGCATAAACCAGGCACCTGCAGACAGTATCTCTGGGCATAAACCAGGCACCTGCAGACAGTATCTCTGGGCATAAACCAGGCACCTGCAGACAGGAACTTTGTACGGAACTGTTAGCCGTGCACCCACGGACTGGATGAAACTCAGTTGTGTGACCAGGTTTTCCATGGGAGTCCACAGCACACACACTATACCCAACGGTAAGAGGCGGCTGGGATTGTGATGAAACTCAGTTGTGTGACTAGGTTTTCCATGGGAGTCCACAGCACACACACTATACCCAACGGTAAGAGGCGGCTGGGATTGTGATGAAACGTGTCACAAATGTTTGCAACAGATAAGGTTAGAATCATCAATCGGCATGCCCACAGGCTACAACGCTGGTTACTGAACCCTGGCAGCTGGTTCTAGACAGACTTATTTGTCCACACACACACGCGCGCGCGCGCTCTCTCTCTCTCACACACACACACACACACACACGCGCGCGCGTGCACTATGCACGCACACACACATACACACACAGCTCTTAGAACCTACCAAATATGCAAACATACTCCTCTCTCTCTATCCCCCTCCCTCCCTCCCCCCCCCTCTCTCTCTCTCCAACCAGAACATCCCAACAAACCAAAGCAACCACTCAGCAGAACGAAAATCGGATGCGCCAGAGACTCGAAAACACTCATTTGGAATAATAATTATCCCCCAGGAACTGTCTGCAACACTCTGCTCCAGGACCCAGTACTAAACAAAGGACAGAAATGATAAAAAAAACTCCTCCAAAAGTAAGACATGAAGGCTTTGGTTCCAGAGCGATCCCTGGTAACACAACACGCCCGTCTCCTCTCTCAGAAAGAGATGGCGGGGTGGGGTGGGGGGGGGGGAGGGGGGGTATCAAGCGTGGAACCCACGTCTGGCTGCAGGCACTGGAGAGCTCTGACATCTGCCCCCACACAGAAAAGAAGAAGGAGAATGGCGTGGGGAGGAGTGGTGTGCAGTCAGGGGGTCAATACTTCACAGCTTTTCTCGCGGCAGCTCTGTAGATGCCGTCTGCATGTCTGTTGAGCTTTCAACACCAGTTTGTAACCCCCGCCCTGAAGGAGTGATCTGCGTTCAGGTCTTCCTCAAACTTTTTCATTTTGAACGAGAGAGAGAGAGAGAGAGAGAGAGAGAGAGAGAGAAGAGAGAGCAGAGGAAGAAGAGAGAGAGAGAGAGAGAGAGGAGAGAAAAGAGAGAGAGGAGAGAGAGAGAGAGAAGAGAGAGGAGAAGAGTTGCTGGCAGTCACAGAGTTGAGAGGTGTTGTGTGGGAGCTTAGCTAGAAATCAGGAAGTGAGAAAAACAGAGTACCAATCTATGTATGTTTCCATCTTCTATCTACATATCTATCTACCTGTCTGTCTGTCTGTCTGTGTGTGCGTGCGTGCGTGCGTGTCTGTGTGTGTTGACATATAACAATGACTGATGATTTTGATGATAACCATTATGACATCAGGTGTAAGTTCTGGTGCTGGAATTGATTCATTTTCGTTTACACACACAACACAACACACCACCACAACACACACAACACACACACACACACACACACACAACACACACACACACACACACACACACACACACACCCGCATTACTTTCATTCAGAGACATGCAATATACTGAAAATGTCAGCAGATGAAGTGGTTCAACTCTTTTCAAGGGGTCTAGCTAGCGCTATCAAATATCTATCTATTTTGAAGCCTCCCCCCAACACACTCACACATACGCGCGCGCGCGCACACGTATGCATACATACACACATGCAAACACACACACCTATATGCAAGCACACTTGTATAAACACGCACACACAAATTCACTCACGCACAAAGACACACACCTCGCCTTCTCTTTACGACGGTAAAACAAAACAAAACAAAACAAAACAAAACTGCACATACGCACACTAAGAAACCGGCACTTCGATGCCAGAATCGGTCTGAAAGAGCGACTCCCGCAACAGCGCGAACAATCCACAAGACTGATTCCCAACACCCGACCATCACATGCGAAAGACGTCTACAAATGCCCTCTCAACAGGACAGCAGAGCCTTTCTTCCAGGGCCAGCCCGTGACGTGGCAGCATAATCCGGCTCTCGGCCTGAAGAGAGGCGCAGGCTGCTTTCCGCATGAGCGTGTCATAAACGTCTGTCAGGTGACATTTCAGATCTCAGAAACTCGCTGGACTGGCCGTGGACCCAGGAAGGGAGGATGTAGGGATCTGTAGCTGTAGTTGATGCCTTCCCTGCTGCAGGTCTCCAGACGCTGTCTTGCAGGTCTGTGGCGGGCTTGGTGAAGGGACTGGTCTGATTTTACTCCGTCTGGCCGACCACCGTGGCTACTTCTTCTTTCCACTTTTTTGTGTTTTTTTTTTGAAAGACTTATCCATCTACTATCAGAATAGTAAAAAAAAAAAAATAGTGCGAGTTGGGTAGACAGAAGAACATGGGGGAGGGGGGGGGGCGAGAAGAAGGGATGGAGGGGGGGGGGAGGATAGATAGATAGAGAGAGAGAGAGAGAGAGAGAGAGAGAGAGAGAGAGAGAGAGAGAGAAGCAAATGGTGAAGAATGAGATTAGAGAAGAGAAAAGACATGCAGAGTAAGGACATGGAAATATACGGAATAAAGAGAGAGAGAGAGAGAGAGAGAGAGAGAGAGAGAGAGAGAGAGAGAGAGAGAGAGAGAGAGAGAGTGTGTGTGTGTGTGTGTGTGTGTGTCAAGACGTTTAGCATTTACCAATAAAAAAATCCAACAATCTTCATATCGTTCTTCTGAAAGTTTCTCACTGGTTAATGAGAGATCACTTTGCCGAAACAAAGTGATGCAGTGAAGAAGGAGAAAGAACAGACACACAGACACACAGACACCTGGACAATCATGTTCATACATTTGGCACCGCCGTCTATAGATACCGTTTTGTGATGCTAGAGAAACACTTGGAAAATAAAGAAGAACAAAAAGAAAAAAAAATTCAAAAACAAAAAGAAGAAAAGAAAGAAATAAACAAAAGAACGACAGAAAAAGATACCCCCCCCCCCCCCCCCCCCGTAACCTTCCAAACCAACTGCAGTCATAAAAAAACAGGCATGACACCATTGTACCCATTGACTGGTCGTTGTCTAAATCTTAAGGAATTGGTGGAAGAGGATCTTATTGAAGACGACGAGTTTCGCTACAATGTCGACTCTATAAGAAAGCTGGGAATCCTCAAGTTCTAGGAATCCCCCAAAGGGACTAAACTCGGCTGACCTTTCAGCCATTTCATGGCAAGACGACAGCCCAGGGTTTAGTGTTCTAGCTGAAGCCACGTGGGGGGTTTCTGCGATTGGAAAGGGGTGAGAAAAGAGCAGAGCAGAGCAGAGCAGAGAGAGAGAGAGAGAGAGAGAGAGAGAGAGAGAGAGAGAGAGAGGTGTGTGTGTGTGTGTGTGTGTGTGTGTGAGGTGGGTGAGTGTGTAGAATGTCCTACACGTATCAGTGTAGAAAACATTTATGGTGAAGAGAGAGAGAGGGAGATGAGTAGATGGAGAGGTCATGAGGAGAGTGAGAGAGTGTAAGAAAAGTGTTTGGGAAGAGAGAGGGAGGAGAAAACAACGGGAGAGAGAGAAGAGATAGAGAGAGAGAAGAGGGAGGGAGGAGAGAGAAACATAGAAAGATAAGAGAGAAGAGGAGAGAGAGAAGTAGGAGAGAGGGGAGTGTGTGTGTGTGTGTGTGTGTGTGTGTGTGTGTGTGTGTGTGTGTGTGTGTGTGTGTGAAGGGTGGGTTTCGAGTGTGTGCATATGTATGATGATGTGTGTGTGTGTGTGTGTGTGTGTGTGTGTGTGTGTGTGTGCGCGCGCGCGCCGCGTATGTGTGTGTGCGTGCGTGCATACGTGCGTGCGTGTGCGTGCGTGCATGCAGAATAATTCTCTCCAGATACCAAACACAGTTTGCAAACAAGCCTGGCTAGGTCTTCAATGAGCCATCGCTGTCATAGTGCAGGTAGACACACATAGAACAGGTAGTGCAGGTAGACACACACAGGTCATAGTGCAGGTAGACACACACAGGTCATAGTGCAGGTAGACACACACACAGGTCATAGTGCAGGTAGACACAGGTCATAGTGCAGGTAGACACACACAGGTCATAGTGCAGGTAGACACACTCAGGCATAGTGCAGGTAGACACACATGGTCATAGTGCAGGTAGACACACATAGAAAGTAGTGCAGGTAGACACACACAGGTCATAGTGCAGGTAGACACACACAGGTCATAGTGCAGGTAGACACATAGAACAGGTAGTGCAGTATACACACACAGGTCATAGTGCAGGTAGACACACACAGGTCATAGTGCAGGTAGAACACATAGAACAGGTAGTGCAGGTAGACACACGCAGGTCATAGTGCAGGTAGACACACAGAACAGGTATGCAAGTAGACACACACAGGTCATAGTGCAGGTAGACACACATAGAACAGGTAGTGCAGGTAGACACACACAGGTCATAGTGCAGGTAGACACACATAGAACAGGTAGTGCAGGTAGACACACATAGAACAGGTAGTGCAGGTAGACACACATAGAACAGGTAGTGCAGGTAGACACACACAGGTCATAGTGCAGGTAGACACACAGAGGTCATAGTGCAGGTAGACACACACACAGGTCATAGTGCAGGTAGACACACACAGGTCATAGTGCAGGCAGACACACATAGAACAGGTAGTGCAGGTAGACACACACAGGTCATAGTGCAGGTAGACACACACAGGTCATAGTGCAGGTAGACACATAGAACAGGTAGTGCAGGTAACACACACAGGTCATAGTGCAGGTAGACACACACAGTCATAGTGCAGGTAGACACACATAGAACAGGTAGTGCAGGTAGACACACGCAGGTCATAGTGCAGGTAGACACACATAGAACAGGTAGTGCAAGTAGACACACACAGGTCATAGTGCAGGTAGACACACATAGAACAGTAGTGCAGGTAGACACACACAGTCATAGTGCAGGTAGACACACATAAACAGGTAGTGCAGGTAGACACACATAGAACAGGTAGTGCAGGTAGACACACACAGGTCATAGTGCAGGTAACACACATAGAACAGGTAGTGCAGGTAGACACACACAGGTCATAGTGCAGGTAGACACACATAGAACAGGTAGTGCAGGTAGACACACATAGAACAGTAGTGCAGGTAGACACACACAGGTCATAGTGCAGGTAGACACAAAGAACAGTAGTGCAGGTAGACACACACAGGTCATAGTGCAGGTAGACACACATAGAACAGGTAGTGCAGGTAGACACACAGAACAGGTAGTGCAGGTAGACACACACAGGTCATAGTGCAGGCAGACACACAGAGGTCATAGTGCAGGTAGACACACACGACAGGTCATAGTGCAGGTAGACACACACAGGTCATAGTGCAGGCAGACACACACACAGGTCATAGTGCAGGTATACACACACAGGTCATAGTGCAGGTAGACGCACACAGTCCCTCTGTGGACCCCTATATAGTGATCTCTAGGCCCTTCCCCAGGGATCCCGTGACACAGGACCTGTCCGGTGCTTCTGCCTTCTCTCAGCAGCCGTAACAATATCCCGGCTGACTTCCAATCCTTCTTTCTCTGTCGCCTGGGGACCAAGACAGCCAGCAAAGACCGAGGAGCTTAGATCATCCCGGCAATAATGGAATTGGAAGAGGAAAGGTCAGGACTTAGAAACTGTAGGCGATAGAGAGAAGACACGATAGTGCCCCAAGAGCTTCCAGCCCAGTCTCACAAGGTAGCAACTACAAGCTCAAGACCAACTATCCACAAAGGCTCAATGTGTGGGCCTGACTGAACAGAGAAACAGAGGATGATGGAGTTGTTGTGCACGAGCGAGCGAGAGAGAGAGAGAGAGAGAGAGAGAGAGAAAGATGACGTCACAGATAATGTCATCAATGGACGTCATGTTTTCTATTGCGTCACTTGTTGTCATGCGGCCTGAAGAAGAGCAGTGGCTCGAAAGCTTGCGCTGATGGTGTTTTGTGTTTTTATTGAATATAAAGGTATTAACCTTTACCAATCTACACGGTACTGTGGCAAACTTCCTGCCTTGTTCAAGAGAGTGTTTTGTGGTGTGATTCGATCTTAACCCAGATTGGAAAAAGTTATCCAAGGCACCGATCGATCATAACGTTCATGACTTGTTCACTTATGATTCCATTACACTTAACGAAAACTTGTCGCACGTTGTGTAATCTACACTCCCTTTCTCAAACATGACTAATTTCCATGCATTACAGCAATGTACGCCTGCAGTTCATGCAATGTGAACCGTTGATATTTGTCAGATCAAAATAATTAAATTAACTGTTTCCTTTTCCTAAACTAGTATAATTATGTCGGCTGCAATTATGCATAGAAAAATTATGTAAAATGAATAAAAAAAAAAATCGAGCACAATATGAACTAACGGAAAAAGAACTACTTGAAGGGGGAAGAGAGAATGAAGTGTTGACAAAACATGACTAAGAATTGGTAGTCAGCTAAACCCATCCATATCTTGTACCCTTGTACCAATTTTGAACAGCAATGTGAAGATTCAATTAGTAGCAAAGTTGTAATACACTATAGAGCTTTTATCGCCTCATATATTATTTACAATATATTACTTTCGCTCACATAACTCCTTTCAAGTATCAGTCGTCTTTTCTGCAAACGTTTCAAGTTCTTTAATTGGTTAAATACAACCTAACTAATTCAGATAGTTTACTGTTATGCGCTACTTGTCAGACCAACCTTTGCGGTTAAAACATTGTTCATTTCAATTTAAGACAGCAGCCCATATTGATTTTTCTTCTTTTCACGTTTCACAATAAAATGGAAAATCCAAATAGGCTACAATTCAGGTTTTTTTTTTTCTTATCCAGTTCTAAGCGTGTTTATAGTGTAGAGTACACCTTAAATTTGTCCTTTCAGAATATATTTACCTTTTAATATTAAACTGAAATGATAAGATTTTAAGTTTTCTGTTTCTGGGCATATGGTTTGAACTATTTCTTCCAAATGTTATTCTTTTTCGCTGATTTTCTTATCCAAAGCAATTTCAAAGTTTGTATTAAAGCTGAGCTATTCTGCAGTCCAATACTCCCTTTCTCTACATTATGGACTGAGTCACCTATCAAATATTGAGAGTCTTGAACACAGCTGACTTCGCAACCAGCTTCCGCCACTCCTCCCGGTTCTCAGTGGCTCACAGGCAGTTGCTGAGTGTGAGGCCAGTCCATGCACTGATGTTGTCTTCCCATCTCTTTCTCCGTCTTCCTCTCTTTCTGCCTCCTCGCACTATTCCTTGTAGAATGGTTTTGGCAAGTCCTGTTGATCTTGATACATGACCATACCATCTCATTTTCCTTCTCTTTACTGTGGACATCAGGTCAAATGGCTTGCCTCACTCTGGTCTTGACCAAGCTGGTCATGTAGTCTTTGTATGAGACGCCAAGGATCTTGCGGAAGCATCTAATCTCTAATGCCTGAATCCTCTCAGGTTCAGCTGTCAGAGTCCACGTCTCACAGACAGAGAAATATGGCAATGACCAGGGAGCGCCTCAGTCTGATCTTGGATCTGATTGTGATGTTTCTGTCATTCAAGATGGGTCTTAGTCTGCTACTGCTGCTGTCGTTCGCGCAACCCTGGAGACCACGTCAAGTTTTGATCCCTCGTCTGAAACAACTGCCCCGAGGTACTTGAAGTTCTGAACTGTCTCCCTTGATAGCGACTTTAGTGTCAATGCCATAGGTGTTGTTGGTCATAAGTTTTGTCTTTTCGGCGCTGATCTCCCTGCCGAATGTTGCAGACCATTCATTTTGTCATGGCGCTCTGCTAGGTTGGCTAGTTCCTGCTCTTCTCCTGCTAGCCCGTCCATGTCATCAGCAAAACGTAGGTTTGTTTCTACCCTGCCACCAATGCTTGCGGTGCCTTGATGTCCCTCCAGGATTGAGTACATTCGTTCGTTTGATGGTTTCTTTGCCCCATACAAGTGAAAAGGTTTCTGTAGTTGTTTTATATCACTGTAATATTTATGTATTAATTTTGATAAGACGAATGATTTAAGTATAGGTTATTTGTCTTGGTGTGTGTACATTCTTTGAGGCACATTTTGAGGATTCCTTTTCACTTAAAAATATATTGTCCATACTGATTTTGGTTATATCTGATGGCTCATTTCTAAACTAGATTCAGTGATTCTAAGTTTTGTTTGATTTTTTTTTCTGCTAAATATTTCTATTAGATTTTCGCAACACATACAGATAACTGTTTTCTAATAACTCAATTTTAACTACGAAATGTCTACGATGTTTTCTAATGCTCTCAACTGATTTCCTGGATTCTCTTAAGGTCACAGAGGCACTATCAACAGACCACCCTACACTAACTTTGGTGTCTGATATCTCGAACCTTCACTGTCTGTATCTTCATTTGGCATGCAACAATTTTTGCACGACGTGCAAAGACAAAATCAGGTAAAATAGGGCGACTCCGTCGACGACAACTAATGTTTACATTGGAACACATACACACGCCCACGCGTCGTTACCAATGAAAGCGAAGCCTATTTATAGCCTGTACAACGCCCCAAAAGAGAAACTACCCTCCCCACTGCCTCCCTCCTCTCCTCAACCAGGACAACCAATCCATCAACCAACCAAGCAAAGCCCCACTAAACAGAGCGAAAATGTACTCTGCGCCTGTGGAAGAGACTGGAGAAACACCATTCCCGTCCTATTTGAAACTAGCAACTCCGAAAAGTGCTCGTCGCTAAACAGCTTCGCAGTACCCCGTACAAAAGCGTGAAGAACTTTCACCAGCCCTTCCAAAACTGCTTCCCAAAGCAGTCCATGGCAGCGCAAAGCGCCTGTCTGTTTTCTGGCGCTGATGGGAGCCAGGGTACCACGTGGGTAACAGAAGTGTGGCAGGAGCAGTGGAGAGCTCCGGACCTCTCTCCGCTGGCAGAGGAGGAGAGCTGCCTGGGGTGGAAGAGGGCCAGGGATCAATACTGTGTAGTAGTTCTCGCTGCAGATCTATAGGTGCCATGCCGCCTGCGCGTCTATGGAGTTGTCAGGATAAGTTTCCAGCCCACCCGTAATGACTGGGCTACCTCCCCATTCTTTGTCAAACTTCCTTTTCTTGAAAGGTGACAG
>CM065727.1:13308924-13338924 GCA_033310375.1 Conus canariensis
GAGAGAGAGGAGAGAGAGGAGAGAGAGTAGACGAAGGGATTGAGAGAAAGAGAGAGAGAGGACTGAGAGAGAGAGAAAGAGAAAAAAGAGAGAGTGAGGAGACAGAGACGGTCAGAGAGACAGAGGTGGAGGGGAAGAGAGAGAGAGAGAGAGAGAGAGAGAGAGAGAGAGAGAGAGACAGAGAGAGAGAGAGAGAGAGAAGAGAAGAGAGAGAGAGAGAGACAGACAGACAGACAGACAGACAGACAGACAGGGATGGAAACAGAGAGAACGGCCATGAAATTGTAAGCATCAGAGCGGATGTACGTTTTGAAATGCTGCTGAAAAAGAAGTGATAGTCACTAATGGTACTTCACTGTTCTTTAAAATAAGAACTAAAATCCAAAGCAAGAAATATAATTTCTCTCCAAGATTTGTTTTTGGATTTTCTCTCTTAGTTTTCTCCGATGTGTGTTCATATGTAATACTCAAACGCAAATTCACATAGAGACATACACAATGAAACAGACAGACAGACAAACACGCATTCACGTACACAAACGCACACACACACTTACATACACACATACATACACACGCGCACGTCACACACACACACACACACACACACACACACACACACACACACACACACACACACGGACGGACGCGCATGCACGCACACAAACATAAACACGCGTGCGCGCATGCACATACAATACATACACGCACGCACGGAAAAAGACATTCATACGCACTGTCACATGAGAGAGAGAGAGAGAGAGAGAGAGAGAGAGAGAGAGAGAGAGAGAGAGAGAGAGAAGACAGACAGACAGACAGACAGACAGACAGGACAGACAGAAGAGAGAGACCGAGAGGTGGAACAGGTGACACCAAGACATACGCTCGCTTTCACGATAACTGGCTCATACAATAAACCTCTGCCACACATTTCCTAGCGCCAGGGGAAGTACGAAGTACAATGAGACCCGAGGGAAACTTGGACAGCAGAAGGTCTCCAGAAAATAAGCTCCCCCCACCCCACCCCCTCCTCCCCGCCGCTTCCTTCTCCTCCTCTCCTAATGCAAATATTTCGGCCCTTAAACTCCGGCTTGCACTTTATGGGGGTCAGGCTGCATCCAGATCAGGGCCTGCAGGTACCCTTTAGCTTCCATCTTTTGTTTGTTTGTTTTGCTGCTGGAGGGCGCAGGAGGCGTTGAAGGAGGGCGCAGACGATGTCGACAGAGAAAGAGCTGGTCCGAAAACATAAAGGATCGGATCAAAATGACCATGCCGGATCTCCTCACGACAGCTGCCAACAGAGGAGCCTGGAGAGAAACGGCGGCTGCCTCATTACGTCCCCCTCAACGACCCCAGCGGTCAGGGGAATGAGTCCTTTGCTGCTGGCTGGATTCCAACCTGCGCTTCATGTCACTGGAATTCCCTGGCCAAGTGGCCTTGTGACGGGTGTCTATTGAACCTCTGTTGAAAGCTGGGCAGTTAAATCCTCATCAAGGTTACGTTCTGCTCCTCAACGATCAGATCCAGCTGGACGTCTTCTCAGCTGCTTCTTCTGCCGTAGCCTGGGGGGCCCTGGTCCTCTTTTACCACGGACAGTTTGAGAGCTGTTGTTGAGGTGTGCCAGAACCCCAGACTACCTCTCTGCCGGCATACTTGTCTGTCTTGTACTCCTCCTCCATTCCGCATTACAGCACAGCGAGTTCTGTCAGAATGCTTTGTTTGGATGAATGTGAGTGGAGTACTAGATCTGGTCCCATGCCGCTCTCGCTGATGATTTGTTTTTTTGCATTCTGGATGCAGCTCGGTCCTCTTAGAGAGTAAGGAGTTTAGGACCGAAACACTTGTCTGAGGGTCGCTTGTCAGAAGATTTGCTGTCACGACCCCCACCCTCCCCCATCTACACACACACACACACACACACACACACTCACACACACACTCACACACACACACAGACACACACAGACACACACACCACGCACACACACACACACACACACACACACACACACACACACACACACACACACAGCGTTTCTCCCAGCCGACACATCGCTGGACCATGTAGCTCTGGGAATAGTTTCAACGCGAGATGACTGAAGGCGGAAATTGAAGCAAATCTCAAAAACAAAAACCAGCGGAACCTGTCACTTTTCTTTTACAAAATTCTGGGAACAGTCCGGAGGACGCTCGAGAAAACCCGGATAATACCGGAAAAGATCACATTCACGGTATGTGTCAGATGGCATGTCATCAGTACTTTGGATCAGATGTTTGACAGAATATTGTACGACACTGGACAGCGTCACCGTCAGAAGAGGTTGAGTAAAATTCACGGTGCGGTTTCCAAGGAGACCCGGTCGTCAAAGTTCAGTGCCAGAATACCTTTTTTTTTTTTTCTCTTTGCCTTCTGTTTTTCTTCGCTTATCAAAGTGGAATTATCTATTTTTCCACAGTCTTAAAAAAAACTTTCCCAGTTTTCTAATTAATCATGTGATTAACTGTTTAGTTTGTGAGATTATGTATTACATTATTTATTTCACGAAAGTTAATAGCCTGGGTTTCAAAGTAAGAAACAACAACAACAGCAACAACAACAAAAACTAAAATGGAATCACTTCGTGGTTGATAAAGGAACGGAGAGGATAGGGGGTTGGGGTGGTGGTGGTAAAAGCATGCAAATTCTGGTACGCTTTCACACTTCCCTCCTCTCTGTTTCCAGTGCCACCATCACATTCTCGATTTTTTTTTTGTCCGTTTTTGTTTCATTCTCAACTTTCAGTGCAGTTCTACTGAGGCATCTGTGGTGGGCCGATCTGGACACATCATGAGTCGAGTTGGGTCCACGTCAGTTCTGAGCAAACTGTCATGTTCCCCAGACTGACCAAGACACATGGCGTCTACTGATTAAACTTCTGGACCCAAAATCAAATTTTAAAATGAAATAGTAGTATGTCCGCCAAACAACAAGGGCAAACATATTACAAGACAAAGCACGACGAGTTTCGACATTTTAGGTTTTCTTCAGGCAAGATAAGCGACATTCAGGACAGTGAAAAGGAAGAACGAGCGATCAGTTATCTTCTCAAAAATCAATTTACACACACACACACACACACACACACACACACACACACACACACACACACACATGCACGCACGCGCGCGCGCACGCACGCACGCACGCACGCACACACACACACACAGACGATCCGACAATCTACCTCCAAGACCACATGCCTGCTGTCAGCCGTAGCCCGGGTCATTCCAACAGCTTCTCCCCCCTCCCGCCCCCCCCCCACACCCCCTGGGCACCCCACACCCACCTTCACCCCACCAACACTCCCTCCTCCATTCTCCCCAACATTCTTTTAAAATCTCTTTCCTTATTTCTCTGTCTTTTGTGTATGTGTGTGTGTGTGTGTGTGTGTGTGTGTGTGTGTGTGTGTGTGTGTGTGTGTGTGTGTGTGTGTGTAAAATGCCCAAGGGTTCATTTGAAGAGGTTCTGTCGAAACAGCTCTCTCTCTCTCTCTCTGTCTCCGTCTCTCGATCGACAAGGATGAGGAAGAGAACAGTTTAATGAAGAGAGGAGAGGTCATCGCTAAAGCATTTGACAAATGCCACCGGTTTTTTTTTTTTTATCTTCCTCACAATTTAAAACAGGAATCTCTCTCTCTCTCTCTCTCTCTCTCTCTCTCTCTCTCTCTCTCTCTCTCTCTCTCAGTGTTTTTAAAAACTCCACTGAGACTCTTAGTACGCCATACCCGGGCCGGAAATCCTCAAGCTAACATCTAGTCTGTGAGTCCTCACGTCTGTCTCTCTGTCTGTCACACACACACCACACACACACGCACACACACACACACAAACACACACGCACACACACACATACGCACACACACACACACACATACGCACACGACGCGCACACACACACACACACAACACACACACACACACACACACACACACACACACACACACACACACACACATTCGTGGCTTGGCTAACATTTTTCCTTTTTCTTCACACGGTTTGAAACTGGTTTCCTTAGGCCTTCAAATTTCACACATGCACTTGTTTGTTACGAACCGGGCACGTCCGCCGTGGTCGAATAAGTCCGAGATCTGCCCTTTGACCCGGAGATGCAGCGACATTCAAGGGATTCGACCTTGGGCTGCAGGACGTCTTTTCGCCGACTTCCGTTAAAATCGGTTGT
The DNA here is from genome assembly GCA_033310375.1 of Conus canariensis. Lineage (NCBI taxonomy): Eukaryota > Metazoa > Mollusca > Gastropoda > Neogastropoda > Conidae > Conus > Conus canariensis. The sequence goes on from CM065727.1 coordinate 13,313,145, forward strand.
GTGGCTTGGACGCTACCTTGTCGACCGGATCCTGAACACGCTTTGACTCGTTTCCACGTCTGATTGGAATGGCTTTGTATCTGGACCCCATTTCACCTGTCCCTGAACCCCGTTTCACCTGTCCCTGAACCCCGTTTCACCTGTGTCTCTGAACCTGAACCCCGTTTCACCTGTCTCTGAACCCCATTTCACCTGTCTCTGAACCCCGTTTCATCTGTCTCTCAACCCCGTTTCATCTGTCTGTTAACCCCGTTTCACCTGTCTCTGAACCCCGTTTTACCTGTCTCTGAACCCCATTTCACCTGTTTCTGAACCCCACTTCACCTGTCTCCGAACCCCATTTCACCTGTCTCTGAACCCCATTTCACCTGTCTCCGAACCCCATTTCATCTGTCTCTGAACACCTGTCTCTGAACCCCGTTTCACCTGTCCCTGAACCCCATTTCATCTGTCTCTGAACCCCGTTTCACCTGTCCCTGAACCTGAACCCCGTTTCACCTGTCCCTGAACCCCGTTTCACCCGTCCCTGAACCCCGTTTCACCTGTCCCTGAACCCCGTTTTACCTGTCTCTGAACCCCGTTTCACCTGTCCCTGGAGCCCATTTCATCTGTTCCTGAACTCTGGAACCCATTTTATCCGTCTCTGGACCATAATTCATTTGTTTATCGGTGGCGTAGTTTTTGCGACATCTTGCTCACAGACGGGCAGATAAACGAACGTTTGCGGGTTTCAACTTCCTTGGTGGACATAATGAACGTCCTCTCCACGGAAACAAATCAGTGTTTTCGCCAGAAAAATGTGTAATTCAAGTAAAAGGTAAACAAAGAAGATTGTCAGCGATGGATTTGATTGACGGGTCACTCACTTAAACGGATGAGCGGAGGCAAGGATGAATAATAATGAATTGTAAATAAAATAATGATAATAATAATAATAACATCAAAAACAACAAGAATAAAAAAAAAATAATGTTTATTCTTATTCTTCATATTATGATAATAACATTTGCCTCAAAATATAATTAGAGTGAAGTTCAACGAGGTTACCGTCCTAATACGGCCCTTTGCGGTCGCTGACACACACACACACACACACACACACACACACACACACACACACACACACACACACACACACACACGCACACACACACACACACACACACACACACACTCACAAACACATGCGCGCAAACAAATACACACAAAAACAAGAGAGAGAGAGAGAGAGAGAGAGAGAGAGGTGACACTTTTTTTCATCCATCACCTTTCTTTTCTAAAAAAAAAACCCCCAGAAACAAAACAAAAGGGGGGGGGGGGGGGGGGGATTCTCGAGAGATAACAGTCTAAACCTCATCTCACGTTCACCCTCCCAACATTCCTCTTTCACACCCTTACCTCCCCCCCCCCCCCGCCACGCCCCCCCCCTCTTCCCCCCCAGGCCTCAAAAAGGCAATCGTGGACAGGAAGGGGCAGTGAACTAACTCGATCTCACTCGCCTTTAGGCGTAAACTTCCCCCCAAGCCCCACCCCCACCCCACCCCACCCCCCACGCCATCTCAACCATCATCACCCTCATTTGGGAAAAAAAAAAAAAAAATCGATAGCGTGTTCCATTTGTCCCGGAAGCAGGGGGCGCTGGTCGTGGCCACCAAACAAAACGAGGCTGGCGGGGGCAGAGAGGGTGCCTCCCCCCCCACCCCCACCCCCAGATGCCGCCGTCACCTCTGGGGGCGTTCATGGCTTCATTTCCACCTCCGAGGCACCGGCCGGGTTCTTCAGCCATTTGAGCCTGAGAATTGTCACTGTGTGGGGCCCCGGTGGTGCCTTGGGGGCATACGCGCTCTCTCCATGGACAGAGAGAGAGAGAGAGAGAGAGAGAGAGAGAGAGAGAGAGAGAGAGGAGAGAGAGAGAGAGAGAGTCGCCTCCCTTGGTGGCGGCTCTGAAGGCGCAGAACGGTGCTAGGGACAGAACTGCCGTCTCCTCAATTCTGACCTCCGGTTCTTAAAAAAAAAAAATTGGTTAAACGACAATCAATTGATTTGAAAAAGTGTGCCAGTCTTGACGAATCAGGTCTCTCGGATTGACTCTTTACGAGCCCCCCCCACCCCCCCCCCACCCCACCCCACACCCATGCGCACAAACATGGCACGAGCGCGTCGCACAAACACACACACTCGCGCGCGCACACACACACACACACACACCGCCTTTCTTCTCTCTCTCTCTCTCTCTCTCTCTCACACACACACACACACACACACAGGCGCGCGCGTGTGCAACTTCTGTTATGCGCCACCCTCTACCCCTTCCTGTCCCCCCTCCTGCCCAATCCCTCCTCTCACCCGCCCCCAAAACACACTCATACACAGGTCAGTCTTGACACATTAGGCGTTCACCATTTGTACTGTCTACTAAGGTTGGTTGGCACTACCCGTCACCCAACATCTTGCCTCCCTGCTCCAAACTCCGCTCACACTATGGTATATCAAAGACCATGATAATATTCATAACCGGGACTTCATGATAGCTCAGGTAAGGTGAGGTAATGTTGCTTACAGCCCAGCCGACCGCAAGGGGCCATATCAGGGCTGTCACCACGTTGAAGTCTGTCCACGAGTGATTCATTCCCACAACCCTTTAAAATACACCCTCTTAAAAACACACCCGAAATTTTGTTAAAAATCTTTTCTACTGTAAAATCTCAGATCAGTTGAAAAATTTGTCTCCCTCAGAAATTCGAAGATCACATCCGGTGGAACATCTCTGAAGGTTTTTTTTATGGAGTCTGCTGTAAAATGTTTGTGTCTCACATCATGCAAGTCCCAACACTCTAAACGAAAACGTTTCATTGTGACATGGAATGCATCATTAATCCACTGGCTCAGGAGAGGTTGCAATACAAAAACGGATAAATAAACGAACATGATTAAAAAAAATCAACCTATATTACTTTAAAACAAACAAACAAACAAACAAAAAACAAGACAAGACAAAACAAAACAAAACCGAGTAGTCTTCGTGGTACAGAGGGTGATTACATACTACAGCTAAATAACTACTGAACAATTGAATAAACGAATAAATAAATGATCAACACTATATTTCACAAAATGATTTGTTTACATATAAAATGAAAAACGGCAATGGCGCAGAGAGAGAGAGAGAGAGAGAGAGAGAGAGAGAGAGAGAGAGAGAGAGAGAGAAGAGAGAAATATTCAAACATATTTCGCGAACACAACACCCATCATCATATTTGCTCACTCTTTCGCTGATGGATCACGATATTGAAATATGACAGCCATTTACGTTCCGTTGAACGTGCGTCTGTTCCCATCACAGAATGAAAAGATATATCCACTGTGGAATCCGTTTTTGCAAGGACATTATAAAAAGTTGAGCTCGTGAATAAATGTAAAATTTGCAAGTGTAAAAGCAAGGACATTATAAAAAGTTGAGCTCTTGAATAAATGTAAAATTTGCAAGTGTAAAAGCAAGGACATTATAAAAAGTTGAGCTCTTGAATAAATGTAAAATTTGCAAGTGTAAAAGCAAGGACATTATAAAAAGTTGAGCTCGTGAATAAATGTAAGATTTGCAAGTGGTAAACACAAAACTTTTCCTCCCCGCCCCCTCCCCCTCCCGACACATACACACTGGTGTTCTATGTTGGATTCTGCCCCCTGGATTCCACTTTCTCACATCACAATGTTGACGATGTGTTGAAACCAATGCACACAGTGTATATCAACTCTTTTCATCAAGGGAAGTCCAGGGTCAAACGAGCGGAAGTGACCTTGGTGAGTTCAAACCATTTGTGGGGTGGGATCTGTACAGCTTGAACCCCCTCTCTCTGTCCACCCTGTGGTAAGTCGATATCTGATTCAGTTCACACTATTTGTGGGGTGGGATCTGTACGGCTTGAACCCCCTCTCTCTGTCCACCCTGTGGTAAATCGATACCTGATTCAGTTCAAACTATTTGTGGGGTGTGATGTGTACGGCTTGAACCCCCTCTCTCTGTCCACCCTGTGGTAAATCGATATCTGATTCAGTTCAGGGCAGGTTTAGGCAGCGGAGGGTGAGGGTTGGTCTCGTCTTCCACGGAGGCGAGTGAGCTTGTAATAGTTGTACTATCCCTGTTACCATAAGAATGGGACCTTGAATTAAACATTTTGTAACGAAATGTAGAACTGTTTTCATGAGGGAAATTCATCATGTAAACCTTTTGAAGGAAGTGAACCAAGACATTTCTAATGCAGGCATGGAATACAAGTACACGTTTTTCTTCTTTTCATTGATAGGCGTATATCAAAGAATCACATGTTGGCGCTTTCTTTGATTATTTCCTTTCTTTATCTTTTATCTTTTTGTTTCTAATAGACGCATTTTTACCTAATATATGTAAAAAATATATTCACGTTGTATGTGCAGTGAAAAAGTAACACGTAACCCTCTCACCACTCCACACTGGAGTGAGAAGAAACATCCCTCAATTCAATCAAACACGGAACCCCCGCACCATATTCCGCAGCCACCTCTACCCCCGATAGACGCGGGCTTAGGTGATGCCCGTGCATCCAGGCCCAGCCTCTCTGATTCCCTCGGCACCCCTCCTCCCGCCTCCTTGATGAAGTCGCTCCAGACAGAAGTGTCACCGTTGCTCCCGATGCCAGATCGCGTGTCCTGATGCACTGAGGCAGGAGAGGACATCCTTGCAGACAGCCATCTGCACCCATGATGCCAGATCGTGTTGCTGCCCAGTGTACTGAGGCAGAAAGTACATCGCTGCAGACAGCCAGGCCATGGCGCCAGACACGACGACAGCTTCGTGGGGAAGATCTCTTCTGGATCAGTTGCGTGGGGCGAAAACAACAGCGAATGACAGTCCCTCAGAGAGAGAGAGAGAGAGAGAGAGAGAGAGAGAGAGAGAGAGAGAGAGAGAGAGAGAGAGAGAGAGGGAGGAGGGAAGGAGGGAGGGAAGGACTCTAGAGAGATACAGAGAGAGAAGGGGGGAGGGAGGGAGGGAGGGAGGAAGAGAGAGAGAGAGAGAGAGAGAGAGAGAGGGAGGGGGGAGAAAGAGACGTACAGAGAGAGAGAGAGGGGGGGGGGAGACAGACAGTAGGGATGAGACATGCACAGAAAAGAGAGAGAGAGGGAGGGAGGAAGGGAAGGAGGAAGAGAGAAAGAGAGGGGGGAGGGAGGGAGAGAGGAAGAGAGATACAGACAGAGAGAGGGAGAAAAGAGAAAGAGAGAGAGAGAGAGAGAGAGAGAGAGAGAGAGAGAGAGAGAAGTGAGGAGTGGGGCAAAACAAAGTTTTCTAAGGAAGGAACCACCCGATCCATCTCCTCCCGTACCTTCCTTCCGTCCGGAATAATAATAATAATAATAGTAAAAACAAATCGAAACAAAACAAAACAGGACAAACAAACAACAACAAAGACTCGCAACAGCGTAATATTCACAATGACCTTACATGAGACAGGAGAAGTAACACTAAGGAGAAACAAGTCCCAGGACAATAAACAAGTACCGCAACAAATGTAAAAAGAATTATTAGTAAGTCCGCCAAACAATAGGAACAAATTACAAGACGAAGCACGACACGTTTCGACCTCTTAGGTCTTCCTCAATGTAGATAACAACATTCAGAACAATGAAAACGAAGAACGAGCGATTACCTATCTCCTCAAATTCGGCGTAAGATGGGCGTTGAATCCGTAACCATCAACAAGACATAAATACAGCAACCAAATGAATCACGAAAAATTTCAGTATCATAAAAATGATAGAGAACAGTCACTGAGCCAGCAACAAAACGAATATATCTATATTATTCAGTCCCTGCGCTTCATGACAAGATGTCTGATGCGGAACAGTACCAGGCCGAACCTGGGTAAGTGTGAGGGGAAGGGGATGTGGGGAGGGGGGGGGGTAAAGTGTGAGGGGAGGACGGAGATGGTGGTGGTTAGGTTGGTTTCAACGCCTGGGGTTCATGACGAGTTCGCCGCCTTAAGCAGAATCTCAGAACAGAGCTCACTGGAGGGGGGGGGGGGGGGGGGGGGGGGGGGTGACGGAGTGTGTGTGTGTGTGTGTGTGGGCTGGTACATTTTATGGTTTAAACCAACCAAACAAACAAAAACCCAACATGCTAAGTGATCGCTCGTTTTCATTTTCATTGTCCCTGAATGTTGTTTCTCTTGCCTGAAGAAGACCTATGAGGTCGAAACGCGTCGTGTTTTACCTTGCAATTTGTTTGTCCATGTTTAACTGACGGATTTACTTCAGATTCCTTCTAAAATTTGTTTCCCTCACTTTGAAAAAAAAATGCAACAACAACCACAACAAAACCTGCCAGGTACCCACCCATCAGGTCTCCTCCCTCCCCCCCTCCCCCCCCCCCCCCTCCCCCGTCCTCGCTCTCCCGGGTTCGGGACTGCTGATGTGGGGTTGCGTTAACCAAACCGCCGATCTTGGTGAATCAAACTTTTTACAAGCTATTACAACCTAACATAAACGAGTGACCTTTACCTGAACACTGATAAAGACTCCCCCAACCCTCCACCCCCAGACTCTCTTCATCTAAAAAAACAAGAACAACAACAACAAAAAAAAAAAAAAAAAAAAAAAAGAAATGCGAGACACAAAGATTACCATCCCTATATCTCCTTTCCGACCCTATCTTCCCTCCAGCCGTCATAAAACATTGGAGGAGGCGGTGTACTAATATAAACGCCGGACAAGGGCGGTAATTGCGGGACCAGTCTGGACAGAATTAAAAAAAAAAAAAAGGGGGGGGGGAGGGAAAGAGGGGGCGAGGGGCGAGGGGGGAAGGGGGGGGGGGGGGCAAGAAAACAAGGGGAGCAATTTAGAAGGAAAGAGAAGGAGGTAGGTGGAAAGCGGGAGAGTTTCAGGATGGGGAGGAGGACGGGTGGGGGAGGGGGAGTGCAGTGCATGGAAAAAGTGAAGGTGGTGGTCGTAGAGAGGGGGAGGACATGTGCAGGAGTGGGTGGGGTGGGTGGGATGGTGGGGGGTTGTCTGTGAAATGACAGGAGAAGGGGGGATAATTGGATCATGGTCCCGAGATGCCCGGCCCTGGATAAAAAGACAACAGGGTAGTAGCGCTGCTCGCTAATGGACACCTTTTTTTTCCTTTTAGCTTCATCTCTTCTTCTGGCTGGCCCTCCCGGTCCTCTGGACTCGCTGGAGATTGCTTTTTTTTCTTAGGTCAGCGGCCGAGAGAGAGAGAGAGAGAGAGAGAGAGAGAGAGAGAGAGAGAGAGAGAGAGAGAGAAGAGAGAGCTCAGCGCGTAACGAGATTTCACAAGCGCTTAGGAGCGAAATGATTTTTCTTCTGCCTCAGCGTTCTACATGCTGTACTGCCACCTAAAGGGTGGAACATTCTTTCTTTGTTTCTGTCTTTCTTTATTCGGCTTATCTTTATTTCGACATCCGTTTAATTTTCACATCTGTGGGAAGTAACTGCCGCCAAAACACTATCCGGTGCTTAGGCCGTATAAAGGCTGTGCAGGTATTGCACGCCACAATTAGGATTTTGCATTCAGCCACATCTCATAATCCATGTAAGTGTTTTGAGGCGTACCATAAATTTGACACAAAAATTGATATCAAACCGATAATAGATCAACAACTGAACAACCCCAGCCAATCATCTCACTTGTTTTTCAACCGATGACATCATTCACAACCTAGAAATACACGAGCTACCCTTATCTGACGTCACATTTCAGACCTTCGCGCCCATCCGTGACCCTATCTTTGCGACAGGTGTTTTCCCCAAATAGTCCCATTCCTTTCATATTCATCTTTAGTCCCATTCCATTCAGGCATATCCCTTCATGAGCATACGAAAGAAAAAAAAGGCAAATCGAATTTCCGACAAAACAAAAATTTCCCCAAACAATATACTTGTGCCTATCTATGAATACTCGACTCCTTTAAGCAAGGCCTTGATGCATTCATTTTTGGTGTACAGCCTGCAGTGCTCCTTCAGCGCCCGGCTGTCTGCCTGGATGGTCCTCCCCATGGCGACCAATACCCAATAGACTCCAGGCAACCTCTGGACTTTACTTCACCAATCAGCGACTCGATGTACGTGGCAGCCTGCACAGCGTCGACTGACGTAAGGAAACGAAACCATGTCTAGTCCGGACAAAAGATTTTTAGGGGCCCCGCGTTTTTTTTTAAATTTCACCGCCGATTTTCAATGTTGAGCCATTTGAAAAGGAATATTGAAGTGTGTGGTGGCTAAGTATGTTAATCTACCAGTGGGGCGTTTGGAAATAAATGTCACGTCACTGACTCAGCTATCCGTTTGGAAATAAATGTCACGTCACTGACTCAGCTATCCGTTTGGAAATAAATGTCACGTCACTGACTCACTATCTAGTCGGTCCTCGCTACCAATGCTGCAAAACCATTCTGAACAGCCGAAGTCTAGCACTGTTACCTTTTACTTTATACCACGTGGTTTTCAGACGAAGAGGCTGGAGCATGGGGTAGCCACGCAGACACACTGATAGATAGGTGGCTGTTCCGAGCAGAAATCGGCGTTGATTTGGGGAAACAACTAAGAAATGAAATTTCAGAACATGGATGACGGTATTAAAAGTGCCTGAGCAGTGAGACCAACGTGTGAAATAGCGGACTCTAAACTGCAGTCTGTGGCCAAACTGGATTCATTCAGGCACCGCAGAAAACAACGCTTTTCATCAGAATGTCTTGTGAGAGGTGACATCGAGAAGAACTGAATGCACACAACTGAACATAATCATTGATTCATTTGGCCGATGGACACCCTGTAGAATACAGAACTATAAGTTTGTTGAATTTGTTTTGAGAAATGTCTTCAAGATTTGCAACTGACCATAAACATGATATTGAAGGAATTTGAATAAAAAAACAGTCGTTGAACGTAACTTTACAAATTAGACTAGACCAAGAAAAACAAGCATAAACTCTCTCTCTTCCTCTCTCTCTGTGTCTGTCTGTCTGTCTCTCTCCCCCTTTCCTTTCCTCCCTCTGAGAAGACAGGAGTATCCAGTCCATTCCTCTCATCGTGCTCATTTTGCTTGCGCAAATGCCTGCGATTGTATGTATGTAAGCGAACATAACCGACAGCCTGTCTTAATGAGTGAGCGAAGACCCCGCGGTCAGTGACCATGACCGACAGCCTGTCTTAATGAGTGAGCGAAGACCCAGCGGTCAGTGACCATGACCGACAGCCTGTCTTAATGAGTGAGCGAAGACCCGCGGTCAGTGACCATGACCGACAGCCTGTCTTAATGAGTGAGCGAAGACCCAGCGGTCAGTGACCATGACCGACAACCTGTCTAATGAGTGAGCGAAGACCCCGCGGTCAGTGCCCAGACCGACAACCTGCCTTAAGGAGTGAGCGAAGACCCTGCGGTCAGTGACCATGACCGACAGCCTGTCTTAATGAGTGAGCGAAGACCCCGCGGTCAGTGACCAGACCGACAGCCTGTCTTAATGAGTGAGCGAAGACCCCGCGGTCAGTGACCAGACTGACAGCCTGTCGTAATGAGTGAGCGAAGACCCCGCGGTCAGTGACCACGTGACAGTGGCCTGGCTGGCCTGCTGGAGTCCAGAATTGCTCTCTGCCTTCAACAGTCCTGAGTTCAGTCTACCTGGCTGCTTCCAGGTGAGAGGGCTGATCCTCTTCGAGTCCAACATCATTATGTGTAGACTCATTCCCTCGAGTGCTTGAGACTTTCACCAGAGGCCCTGGGTGAGAACGCATGCACTGAAACAACAAACAAACAAAAAACAAAAAAAGAAACAAAAAGGCGTTAAATCCCATTCCGTCCTTCACAACATTATCAGTCTCCAAAATCTGTCGAAGTCGAGCGTGGCTGCGCACGTGGCGGGTTAATCAAAAACGGTCACACACGTAATGTTCTCATCCCCAGCTGATGCATTTGTACCATAGTGTTCAAGTACTTCAGCTGTTCGGATGATCCCTGGAGTCTTTTAGCCAGGGTACGACACAACAACAACAACAACAAAAGCGTAAATCCATGTGCACAGATTCAATAATTTAAAAACAATAAAAAAAAAAAGCAAAAAACAAACAGCGAGAAAAAAACACTGGTACAGTGTTCAAACCTCATCCACGAAGGCGGGGTGAAGCGGCCTGAAGGGTGGGATGAAGAACGGTTAGATACGGGTTAAAAATAAAGGCCTGAACAATGGGGAACCGCGGATGTCTGGCCGAGGAACAGAGGAGAGAAAAGGACTAGAAACTGGAATCCACTGTCTCTCGCTCTAAGTCATTAAACATTCCACTGGTTTGCATCCCGACACTCTACCAGCTGCGTGTACAAGAGGGCGTCACTATGCACAACGGAACACACGCATGCGCATAATTTGCAGCACGCACTCACACACACACACACACACACACACACACACACACACACACACACAACACACACACATCACCACACATAACGCGCGCGCGACACAGGACAAGACAGGGGGGGAAAGAGAGAGGAAAGAGAGAGAGAGAGAGAGAGAGAGAGAGAGAGAGAGACAGAAGAGACAGAGAGGGAGGGAGGCACACGTATTTACATACGCACACACACACACACACGCAAACACACACAAACACACACGGTGTTTTAAATTGAAAAGCATGCTTACTCTATTCTGAACATACACAAGCCGAATACACAAGAACAACAACAATAACACAAACAAAAAGAACAAGAACCCCTCGATTCGATTCTCCATCTCAGTTACTCGTGCTTTAGAAATGCATTCATGTTTGATCATGTGATGTTTTCACTGCTCCTTCCTGTTACAATGTTCTCTATCGAGGTAACAGAGTTATTCTCATTCTTATGACAGAGAACAGGAAGAAACACATGAGATTAAAAAAAAAACAAAAAAAACCAAAACAAACAAACAATATGCAGAGGATGAAAATACACAACAACAAAACCAACAACAAACAACGACAATGTTTATTCACACCCATAACATGATCACGCAGCATACAGCAAATATTAATTTTAGCTTACATTTTTTTTGTAGCAAATATGTAGCTTCACATTTATTGTTTGTTTGACTGGTTGCTGTTGTAACGTTGACAACATTTATACACCACGACAATGATTCAGCTTTCACACTCTACACACAAACCATCCATCACTTTTTGAAGAAGAAGAAGAAGAAAAAAAAAAAAAAAGAACGCGACAGAGAGAACCTTAGGTCCAAATCTCACGGACACCCTTGAGGTTCATCGGCCCAGTAGCATCACAGCCTCCCTCGACGAGGTTTTCCACCCGAGTCAGTCGCGCGAAACGACTCGGGATGGATGACGTATTGGAAGCTTTTCTTTTCTCGCCAAAACACCGGAGACCACTTCCGCCGGCCGGTCTGCGGCGGCGGGAGGTAAATGGATCGGCAGACGTCCAGCTTAATGACGGGACGAAGGGAGGGGGGGGGGGGGGGGGGGGGAGGAGGGTTGGTTGAAAGAACAGCAGAGCTCAAGCACTTTTAGCTGATTGCTGGCGTGGTGTTGGGTCTATGAGGAACACGGATGGGAATCTTAAAAGTGCGTTCAGGTGATACTCTTTGTTCCTGCCTGTTCTGATACTTTCAGGTGATACTCTTTGTTCCTGCCTGTTCTGATACTTTCAGGTGATACTCTTTGTTCCTGCCTATTCTGATACTTTCAGGTGATACTCTTTGTTCCTGCCTGTTCTGATACTTTCAGGTGATACTCTTTGTTCCTGCCTGTTCTGATACTTTCAGGTGATACTCTTTGTTCCTGCCTGTTCTGATACTTTCCTTCCAGATTGTTTTTTTCTTTTCTGAACGATTGTTTGCTTTTTCTGCTGTCCTCTGTCTGGCATTGCCTTCCCCTGTCTTCCTCTCCCCCCTCTCCCTTCCCCTTCACTGCCTTCCCCTGTCTTCCTCTCCCCCCTCTCCCTTCCCCTTCACTGCCTTCCCCTGTCTTCCTCTCCCCCCTCCCCTTCCCTTCACTGCCTTCCCCTGTCTTCCTCTCCCCCCTCTCCCTTCCCCTTCACTGCCTTCCCCTGTCTCCTCTCCCCTCTCCCTTTCCCTCACTGCCTTCCCCTGTCTTCATCTCCCCCCTCTCCCTTCCCCTTCACTGCCTTCCCCTGTCTTCATCTCCCCCTCTCCCTTTCCCTTCACTGCCTTCCCCTGTCTTCCTCTCCCCCTCTCCCTTCCCCTTCACTGCCTTCCCCTGTCTTCCTCTCCCCCCTCTCCCTTCCCCTTCACTGCCTTCCCCTGTCTTCCTCTCCCCCCTCTCCTTCCCCTTCACTGCCTTCCCTGTCTTCCTCTCCCCCCTCTCCCTTCCCCTTCACTGCCTTCCCCTGTCTTCCTCTCCCCCCTCTCCCTTCCCCTTCACTGCCTTCCCCTGTCTTCCTCTCCCCCCTCTCCCTTCCCCTTCACTGCCTTCCCCTGTCTTCCTCTCCCCCTCTCCCTTCCCCTTCACTGCCTTCCCCTGTCTTCATCTCCCCCCTCTCCCTTCCCCTTCACTGCCTTCCTCTCCCTCCCTCTCTCCTTCCCCTTCACTGCCTTCCCCTGTCTTCCTCTCCCCCCTCTCCCTTCCCCTTCAATGTCCCTGCCCCTCCCATCTTTTCCAACCTTTCCATCATCGTCATCATCATCATTATCATCATCAACATTCATCTAGCTCCTATCTCTCAATCAATCAATCACTCATTCAATCAATCAAGCTCTGTCTGTCTATCTTAGATATCTATCTATCTATCTGTCTATCTATCTACTTCTATCTATCTATCTTCCTTCTATCTATCTATCTATTTATCTATCTATCTACCTTTTATCTATCTTATCTATCTTCTATTTTCTATCTATCTATCTGTCTGTCTGTCTGTCTATCTATCTATCTATCTATCTTCTATCTAACCACTGTTTTCAGTCCTCAGTGCCAGCAATAACTGACACCCCTTCCTCAGGTGTCCTGGCAACAACCCGGAACGCCCCCCCCCCCCCACCCCCCCATCTCGACTCTGAGACAATCGGGCTCAGACCAAAGGATGGAGACCAGTAGCACTATCAATCACCTTCAGTCCTCGCCAATCCCATTCTGTCTTCCCAACAAGGCGTGATAGGCCCGACCAGCTCGCTCACCCGGCAAACGAAGCGCGTTGCACGAAAACCTGTCATTGCCCAGGGGAAAAAAAGAACCACCACCATTACCCCCCCCCCAAAAAAAAAAAAAAAAACCAAAAAAAAAACGAAACAAAAACAAAATCCAAAACGAAACAAAGAAAAACGGCACAAATGATCGAGAGTGTCACAATAGAGAAGAAGTTAGGGTCGATGAAAGTAGCGGTGGTGGGGTGGGAGGGATGGGTTTGGGGGGGGGGGGGGGTTAGAAAGTGAGGGGGTACCAGCAGACATACGGGTTAACCAAGGATGAAGCGGAAACTCACAGAGGACGGCGTGAAAAGGGCCAGCAGACCAAACATACTCACGGAGATTGCTGGCTTTGACAGTGTACTGGACACAAGGGCCACCCCCACCCCCACCTCCAACTCTCCCCCTCCGCCCCCCTTCCCCATCCCTACCCCACCCCAAGTTGATTAACTGTGTGTTGGGAGATGTCTTCAGCGAATTGTCGGCACTGGATTAACTGCCACGTTGACTGGACTCTGCAGAGAGGTCTGTGCCAGTCGGATGCAGAAGTGGGTCTGTCACGTCACTGACCACTGTCCGACCTCACTGACCACTCCCACGAATGGCATTGCCACTTCTAAGAAGATGAAGAAAAAAAGGAAGAAGGCGACGACGACGACGACACGATGAAGAAGAAGAAGAAGAGGAGGGAGGAGGAGGAAGAGAAGGAGAAGGAGGAGGAGGAGAAGACAAAGACAAAGAAGAAAAAGAATAAAAAGAAAGAGGGAGGGAGGGAGGAGGGCAGGAAGAGGAGAAGGAGGAGAAGAAGATGAAGACAAAAACAAAGAAGAAGAAAAAGGATAAAATGAAGGACGGAGGGAGGTGGAGGAGGAGGAGGAAAAGGTGGTGGAGGAGGAAGAACAAGAGGAAGAAGAAGGAAGAGGAGGAGGATGAAGAGGAGGAAGAGGAGGAACGAAGAGAAGAGAGAAGAAGAAGGAGAAGAGAAGAAAGAAGATGAGGAGGAGCGTTTTCGTATGTGTAAGACTGTTGCACGTGGGGAATGTGGAATATGAGGGGGTTCATTGCATAATTTCTTTTCATTATAGGATTGGCCTCGTCGGGGAAGAGACAACTGATGAGCGATATGTAACAAACTAAATCCCTAAATTCATTTAAAGACGCCGTCTCTGTCCGCCTGTCTGCCTGTTTGTCTGCCTAACTGTCTGTCTGTCTGTCTTCTCTCTCTCTCTCTCTTTCTCTTTTTTTTTCTTTTTTCTTCTCTCTCTCTCTCTCTCTCTCTTCTTGTGGGGGTGTGGGTGGATGTGGGGGGTGGGGGAGGGGGTGGGGGTGGATGGGTGTTGGGGTGGGTGGATGGTGGTGGTGGTGGTGTGTTGTGAAGAGCGCTCACGCGCTTGGGTAGGGGGAAGAAGAGGGAGACGGGCAATAGGGACCAACGACATCCTTTCAGGCATGTGTGTATACAGAATTGGTTGCTTTTGCATAGTTTTTGCTTTGGTATCGTGTCGTGTATTTAACAGGTTTCTACCATTGTTAGCATATTTGAGAGAGAGGGGGGAGGGGGAGGGGGGAGCGAGAGTATGTGTGCGGGTGTATGTGTAAAACAAAATGAAAAACTAAAAATAATTAAGTCCTTTGTTTCATCTATGTTGGTTCCGTTTCCGTATAATGGAACACTTTATCAGAGCGAGTGTGCCAGTACACCACACATTAGTACATCAACAAACCCAGACACTTTGTATCAATTGCCAAAACACTAAAATCAGCAAAAATATGTCCATTTGTAAGAGAACATACAGACTATGCATGGTGTGTAAGAGATTGGTTGGGAAAGAAAAGAAGAGAAAAAAAAGAGAGAAAAAAACCTAGTAGTGGAAATTGTTTTTGTTTTTTTTTCCGCTTTTTGTTTTTTTTGGCAGATGAAGAGGACAGTGTGATGCACCAAAAAATGAAGAGGTGCATTTTGGCCTTAGGGAAGAAAAAAAGAAAAAATTAAAATTAAAAAAAAAAGAAAAAAAATCACCACCTTAGGTGCTCCATTGATCCGAGAACTGATGCCACAAAAAAAAAAAAAGGAGGAGGAGGAGGAGGAGGAAGGTGGAAAATGACGACAATGACGACGTCAATGACGATGACGACGACGAAGATGTAGAAGAAAAAGAAAAAGAAGCGACAGGAGGAAAATGAACAGGAGATGGAGGAGGAGAGGAGGAGGAGGAGGAAAACAAGATGAAGAAAAGATGAGGGACTAGAAAAAAGTAGTAGTACTGGGAATAGTAGCAGCAGCAGCAGCAGCAGCAGCAGCAGTAGTAGTAGTAGTAGTAGTAGTAGTAGCCGTCGTAGTAGTAGTTATAGTAGTAATGGTAGTAGCAGTAGTAGTAGTAAAGCAAGAAGAAGAAGAAGCAGAAAGAGAAAAAGCGGTTTAACCACATCTGTTTTGACATCATCATCATCATCATCATCATCATCATCATCATCATCACCATTGTCATCATCATCAACATTCCTCAAGCTCCTAACTTCGAGTCAGTCAGTCAGCCAGTCAGTCAGTCAGTCTGTCTATCTGTATGTCTGTCTATCTGTATGTCTGTCTGTCTATCTACCTATTTATCTATCTACTGTTTTCAATACTCAACGCCATGAACAACTAACACCGCTTCCTTAAGTGTCCTGGCCTCATCAACACCCCCCCCCCTCTCCCATCCCCCCCCCCCCTTTGCTGACTCCAGGACAATGAGCTCAGATCAGGGGGATGGGGATCACAGCACTAACAGCCTGCTTCGATCCCCGCCAATCTCATCCCATCTCCCAAACAAGGCGTGATGCACGACCCGCTCGCTCACCCCGTAACGAATCGTATTGCACGAAAACCTGTCATTTCCCAGGAAAAAAACCCAACAACCCCTAAACAATAAAGAACCCCCCCCCCCCCCCCACAACCCCAAAAGCAAGCAAACAAAGAAACAAAAACGGCACAACTAACTGATTCTATCACAAAAGACAGGAAGCTAAGGTCGATGGAAGTGGCGGGGGTGGGGTGGGAGGGATGGAGAGGAGGGGAGGGAGTGGAGGGTGAAGGGGGTACCAGCAGACATACGGGTTAACCAAGGATGAAGCGGAAACTCACAGAGGACGGCGTGAAAAGGGCCAGCAGACCAAACATACTCAGGGAGATTGCTGGCTTTGATAGTGTACTGGACACAAGGGCCACCCCCACCCCCACCTCCAACTCTCCCCCCCCACCTCCCTTCCCCATCCCTACCCCACCCCAAGTTGATTAACTGTGTGTTGGGAGATGTCTTCAGCGAATTGTCGGCACTGGATTAACTGCGACGTTGACTGGACTCTGCAGAGAAGTCTGTGCCAGTCGGATGCAGAAGTGGGTCCTGTCACGTCACTGACCACTGTCCGGCCTCTCTGACCGCTCCCACGAATGACACTGCCGCTTTGATCTCTGTCAACTTCGCTTTTGTCTGCTGACTGCGTCCTTTCTTCCTGTGTAGCGGGAATCACATCAGCCTGAGAGACTTCAGGTCCCGCAGCTGCCGGTGGAATATGTCTGTACTTTTGTCTGAAGGCACTTACGGGACAGAATTATAATGATTCTTTTGTTGCTATTTGTCATCTTTGTCTGTTTTTTTTCCCTTAACCTTTCTAGCATCTCAGCTTTCGAGACTTTTTCGTTCTTTCTATTTAAACCTATCATTGTGACTTTTTTCGTTTCCTTTTCTCTGATTAAAATATTCATCATTCCTTCTTTTATTTCTCATTCCCTATGTTCGCAATTTATTTTTGCTCTAGATATTCGTGCGTCACACCATCCAGCAGCACACAGGACAATACGAAGATCTAGCTGACATTAGTCAGGAAATGAAAACTTGGTTGACAACAAGATCCAATGGCCTTGCTTTAAAACAATCCTCCGGGGAACTGTTGGAGATGGAGGGGACCACACACACACACACACACACACACACACACACACACACACACACACACACACACACACACACACAGGACCGACACCATTGCAAAGTGGACAGGGAAGACTTCTGCAGTAATCCCAGCCTTGTCACACAGCCAACAGAACTGGAGGAACCTGGTGAACTGTTCTTTACTGTGGTGCACCAGTGATTCCCCATAGGGTTAAGAAGAAGAAGAAGAAGAAGAAGAAGCAGAAGCAGAAGAAGAAGAAGAAGAAGAAGAAGCAGAAGAAGAAGAAAAAGAAGAAGAAGAAGAAGAAGAAAAAGAAGAAGAAGAAAAAGAAGAAGACACCTGTTTCTTTGTATAACCCCTCAGTAATGAATCACATGAAAGTTCCATTCCCCCAATTTCATAATCACAGCCCAGAAGAACATAGCTCTCAGCACATTTCCTATTCAAGGCAGCAAACAGACTTTTCATCCTAGCTGCCTTTTTTCTCTTCTTCTTCGTTTTTTTGTTTTTGTTTTCTTTCTTCTCTGTCTCATGTGTTTGTCTCGCCTGATGAAGTCCTGTCCTTAATTGAAGTCATCTGTATTGTGTTTTTCGTTCTCTACGTTTGGCGGTCTGGCAGAGAAGCTTTATCCTCCTGCTTCTCTCTCCCGATTCCAGTCAATCCACTTCAAACCTGTAATTAACATTCATTACTTTCGTGCCACTGTGGGCGGAAGAACACGTGCGCTGTTGACGTCAGATACTGTGCTCGTTAAACCACCCAGTGAATGTCCACCATAGAGGCTCGCAGTCACGGGGCTGGGGGTGGGGTGGGGGTGTGGTTGTGGGGGGTCGGTTGTGGATCTGATGGTCAGTGATCGAACCACTCGTGGGGTCGGGGGTTTTACGGTTTAAAACCCCTCTCTGTACTTCCAGCAGTCAATGGGCACCTGATTCAGTTGGAGGAAGGTTAATTAAAGGCGGCAGAGGAAGAGGGATGGGCACCGCCTTTCTTAATGCAGTGCTTTATTAGACACGGTGTATCTTTATTACTGCATTGCTGCTACGGCGCAGTAATGATCCTTTTGCACACACACACACACACACACACACACACACACACACACACACACACACACACACACGTGCATTGCGATCCAAGAGAGTACTTTCACTTTGGGTAAATTTGAACACGTTCACACACACACAGACACACACACAGACACACACACAGACACACACCACACACACACACACACAACTCACACACACAAAGAAAAAAAAAGTTGTAGCCCTGCCCCCCTTCCGTCCCTTTCACACACATGCATGCATAAGTTTTACACGCATATACATGCATCACAACAACAACCACGAACATAAAACACACACACGCACATGCGCGCGCGCGCGCGCGCCGCACACACACACACACACACACACTGCCCCCCACCCCCAGCCCCAACCAGTCTGACCCAAACCTTCCACATCAGCTTCCATTCCACAAAGTGCCTGTAGTCACTAATGCGATCAGACCTCGGCTTCGACGTCACTGGCCCCTCTCCCCCCCCCCCCTCCCACTCTCCCCGCCTCCCCAATTAACCACTCACTGGTTACCTCCCCCCCCGTAACCCCTTCTCATCAAGTCCGACATCCCGGCTCTGTTCCATCAATCTGAATAGGGAAGGAGGGTGGGGGAAGGGTGTGAGAATGGGCGTGTCTGGCATGACAACTGGTTTGACTTTGAAAACCACAACGCCCCTTCAGTGAAGTTCACTTTAGTACCCAGTACACCGCATGGTTATAGCACGGAATGTAATCCGGCAAAGACGGACAGACTGCTTTAAGGGAAGTATTAATGTGGGTGATGAGACGAATGTGCAATTAATGTGTAACAAAAAAAGAAAAAAAGAAAAAAAAAAAAGAGTTAATACCACTCATTGTCCATTATGTGTGAACATATGAAATGGAGTATACTGACTTCAATAAAAAGATGAAATGCAATATACTGACTTCAATAAAAAGATGGAATATGCAAATTATACTGATTTCAATAAAAAAGAATGAAATGCGAAATTATACTGACTTCAATAAAAAGATGAAATGCAATATACATGAATCTTAAATTTAAAAAAAAAATGAAATGCAATATACTGACTTCAATATAAAAAGATGAAATGCATATGACTATATGACATGACTTCAATATACAAAAAAAAGATGAAATGCAATATACGGACTCCAATAAAAAGTCTGGGAAACATGGCATCTCCAGAAAGGTGCCTGGAGAGGGTATTCAATTAAGGAGGAGTCTGTTGTACAGTGCCCAGGTCTCACCTCGCGCTGCAAGCCCCCAGCCTTCAGAGAGCAAGACGGTGACTAGTGAGCAGTGTACTGCACGACATGAATCCCGATTCATCTTCATCTTTCAACAAGGCAGGAGTCAGGAGTACACAAGGTGGGACACATGTGTCACAGAAAAGAACAAAAAAATAAGAGGAGGAAGGAGAAGAAGAAAAAAAGTGGAGGAGCACGAGAGAGCTGGAGGTTGGGGCTTTGGGCTTTGGGCTTGGTCGGGGAGAAAGGACACAAATCAGAAGAACGAGGAGGTGGATTTGAAAGAGGAGGACAGGGAGGAGGAGGAGGAGGAGAAGAGGGGAAGGGGAAGAAGAAGAGGAGGAGAAGGAGGAGGAGGAGGAGAAGAAGGGAGGAGGAGGAGAAGAAGAGAGGAGGAGGAGGAGGAGAAGAGAGGAGGAGGAGAGAGAAGAGAGGAGGAGGAGAGGAGGAGAAGGAGGAAGAAAAAGAAGAAGAGGAGGATAAGGAGAGAGGAGGAGGAGAGGAAGGAGGAGAGAAGAAGAAGAAAGAAGAGAGATGAAGAAGAAGAAGATGAAGAAAGAAGAGAGAAGAAGAAGAAAGAAGAAGAAGAATGAAGAAGAAGAAGAGAGAAGAAGAAGAAGATGAAGAGAGAAGAAGATGAGATGAGAGAGAGAAGAAGAAGATGAGAAGAAGATGAAGAAGAAGAAGAAGATAGATGATGATGATGATGATGATGATGATGATGATGATGATGATGATGAGAGAAGAAGAAGAAGAGAAGAAAGATGATGATGAAGATGATGATGAGTGATGATGAATGATGATGAAGATGAAGATGAAGAAGAATGATGTGATGATTGTGATGATGATGATGATGATGATCATCATCATCATCATCACACATCACATCATCATCATCAACATCATCATCATCATCATCATGAAGAAAAGGAAGAAGAATGCACAGTGAGGTCGGGCAGCACAGGGGAGACTAAACAGGAGGTGAATCATCAGGAAAAGGGAAAGAAAGAATCTGATCGGGAAGGCCAGGGCACGAATCGCCAGTCCGTGACACCGGCAGAGAAAACAGAAAACGCAGAAACACAGAAAAGCTTGAGATAACGTTAAGACAACAACAACAACAATAACAAACCCCAACAAACCCCCTCCCCCTTTCCCCACTCCTCCACCACTACCCTCACCATCCAGCCAACCAAACAGGAAATCTGAACACAGCCCTGTTTGTGTGGGGCACGTGCCACAGACCAGTGGTCTCTGACTAATCTCTCCCATCTCTCACAGTGAGAGAAACTCGGCAGCGGCCGATGAGTGAAGCGGGTGGAGTCGGGGAGGGGTTGGGGGTGCGGAGGGAGGGGGGGGGGGCCTGGGGCCAGACCTGCTGATAAGTTCCAGTTCCCAGGTGAACGAATGTACAGACTGCTAGTGCCAGTACGCATGGTCTTGTCATCATCATCAGCATCAACATCATCATCATCATCATTACGGTCACTGTCGACACCACCAGCTGTGAAAAGGTTTGGAAGTGAAAACAAGGAGAGAGAGAGAGAGAGAGAGAGAGAGAGAGAGAGGAGAGAGAGAGAGAGAGAGAGAGAGAACTGATAAAGAAAAGGAAAGAAGGAGGGAAGAGAAAACAGTTAATACGTGGAGACAAGATAATAAGAAAATAACACATCCGCTGTGATGTACGCAAATAAACAAACAAATAACATCTTGGAACACAACACTGGCCCATCAAAACAAACACAATCTCTATTGAAGCACTACATTAGGTTCACACTGGAGGGGAGAGAGAGAGAGAGAGAGAGAGAGAGAGAGAGAGAGAGAGAGAGAGAGAGAGAGAGAGAGAGAGAGAGAGAGGACAGACAGACAGACAGACAAAGAGAAAGAAGATAGAAAGTGAGAGAGAAAGAGAGAGAGACACAGAGAGGAGAGAGACAGACACACAGTGAGAGACAGACAGACAGAGAGAGAGAGAGACAGACAGACAGAGAGAGAGAGACAAACTGAGAGAGAGAGAGACAGACAGACAGAGTGTGTGTGTGTGTGTGTGTGTGTGTGTGTGTGTGTGTGTGTGTGTGTGTGTGTGTGTGTGTGGTGTGTGGGTGTGTGAGAGACAGACAGAGAAAGAGAGACAAACTGAGAGAGAGAGAAGACAGACAGACAGTGTGTGTGTTGTGTGTGTGTGTGTGTGTGTGTGTGTAGGAGAGAGAGAGGAGAGAGAGAGAGAGAGAGAGAGAGGAGAGAGAGAGAGAGAGAGAGGAGAGAGAGAGAGAGTTGCCCCGACAATTTATTGTACGTTCTGATTATGAATCGGTAAAGTATTTCAATGACTGAATGAAATATGTTTTTTTTTCTTTTAGATTACCTAGATTGACATGAATATTAGCAGAACAGTGTCAAATTTGATTCCAAAGTAATCCACCTGAGTACTCAAGACTTGATTTAAAAACATCTATTGTGTGAAAGGGTAACAATTTTGTCAGTGATTCTTATTAAACTGATATTCATGTACAGTAGATAGAGACGCATAAGAAAACCTGAGGCTGCACAATCAGAATAAGAAAGTGTTCCCGATTTTAACAAAAGTTTAAAGCTCGCCTATGAAGACTAAGTAATGGCTTTGGAATATGCTAACTTGCTGAGTCCCAACGCGTGGATGCATAATTAACATGTGATTCAATGTAACCATGGAATATACTTTGCAAGAGTGGGTGTTTAAGAACTATTTTACTCTACACAGTAGATAAATCTTTGTTGACAATGTTTTACGCACACTTGGTACGTAATCGGACCAAAGATAGTACGCCTCACGGAGGGCGTACTATCTTTGATCGGACCACGATGAATTCTTATCAATAATTACTCCAACAACATTCTGGCAAGGTCCTTCCACGATACGTTTGCCAGTGATTTACAGGGGAGCAGAAGGATAGGGAAGATTTTGTCATTGTTGTCTCGTAATTATCATCATATATTTAGTTTTATTTGGGTGATTTGATTCAGATCATTCGATATCAATTGATAAATATTTTCTTGTAACACCAACGCTACGTCTTCAACTTTAGAATGGCTAATATGAATGATTGTATCATCTGCATGTATTGAAAAGTGAAAAAGTCCTAGGACAGAGCCTTAAGAAACACCATATCTGACAGTCAAAAAAGATTCATAGTCCATAATTGAAAACTAGATATCTGTTGTTCAAGAACGATGGTATGAATTCTGACGTATTATTTGATAGACCATATTAATCTACTGTTTATATTTCAGGAGCAGCGCATGATTAATAACATTGAAAGCCTCAGCAAACTCTACGCAGAGACTATCAGAAATATCATCATCTCTGATTGCAGGAGCCATTTACCTATTAGGGTGGTCAGTGTTGTGTGGCGATAATTGTATTTCCTAAACCTAGACTGATTAGTGGGTACGAGAGAGAGAGAGGGAGAGAGAGAGAGAGAGAGAGAGAGAGAGAGAGAGAGAGAGAGAGAGAGAGAGAGAGAGAATATACTCAATACGTACTTAACGTGTAGATGTACACAAATCTGGCCAGTATGCTAGCTACTAGTCCCCACTCCCTTCCTCCCCCATCCCCTCGTTTCTTTCTCTCCCAACCCACCCTTCCCCTTCTTCTCCCCCTTCCCTTCCGACTCCTACGAATAATGTGCTGGTCACTTTGTGGATGTTCACTTTTCTTTGAGTTCACAGGAGGTTCTCTCCCTTTTATGTTCTCGGCGCCTTTGGAACTTCAAAGACTGTCTAACAGCTTCAAAGAGAGTACACAAGAGACGGGGAAAATTAATGGGTACGAGAGAGAGAGAGAGAGAGAGAGAGAGAGAGAGAGAGAGGAGAGGAGAGAGGAGAGAGAGAGAGAGAGGAGAGAGAGACGCTGCTGACTTCAAACTAATTCACAGTCTATCACGTTTTCTAATGAAGACTCCATTTCAAAGTACATTTCTCCACCGGCAAGATCAGCGTTTAACGCTCTTCCAATTAGTCACACTCGTCCCATGACAAGACCATCTTCCTCTGTTCGAAACAATCCGGTTTCGCGGTGCATTGTCACATCCCTGTACTGCTGAAACATTAGTGATACTCCCTGTACTGCTGAAACATTAGTGATACTCCCTGTACTGCTGAAACATTAGTAATACTCCCTGTGCTGCAGCGCTCCACAGACGGACTCAAAGCTTGCAGATGATCTCTACCATTTTGTGTCCAGATAATGACGGCGGCAACACAGACAGGCGATCGAACGGGGTTAAGCCACTAGACGTTAGAACGTGCTCACTGAACTGAGAGAGAGAGAGAGAGAGAGAGAGAGAGAGAGAGAGAGAGAGAGAGAGAGAGAGAGAGAGAGAAAGAGAGAGAGAAGAGAGAGAGAGAGAGAGAGAGAGAGAGAGAGAGATTATTCCAGGAACAGCCGGTTTGCCTGCCTTCCCCTCCCTTCCTACCCACACACCCCCCTCCCCCAGCAACAACAACAAAATAGCAAACGAAAAACAAGAGAAAACAAACAAACAAGAGAAAACAAACAAACAAAAACGATTTAGCCACTTGTAAACAATTTCTCTGGCAATCGATGTCCACTTTGATTTGAGATTTGTGGCATGTTCAGACAATGACAGGAAAAGGGGCTGTGCGTACGTTGAGGGGTGTGTGTAATGGGGTGGTGTGGTGGTTCATATATTGCCAAATATGCATACCATGACAACAGACGTAACAATACGTTCCAACAGGAAATGAGAAAGAAAGCGTCAAAACGTTATGTTCAGAACTGTAGAAATGTTACACATAAACAGCTTTGTACGATGAAATGAAAAACGTACATGTGCTCATGTATCATTTATTTATTTGTTTATTTATTTACTTATTCATCAACTGTTTGGCAGACACACAGAGGAAACATTTGTTCTGAGAATGATTTCAACGGTGTGAAAATCATCTGTACGGTGGTTGTATGAATTAACGTCTGTTCCTGTCGCGCTGGTACTGAGAAGTAACGGTGTGATAAATCACTGTATGCGTGGTGTCAAACAAACACAAACTAAGTCTAACAAATAAAGTTTCTAAGCGAAGGAGAGACGCACAGAAGTAGAACAGGAGCCTGGCAACATGAAATCCCTCCAAACAAAAACTCCCTCTCTGATGATGATCATCATCATCATGACGATGATGATGATGATGATGATAATGATGATGATGACGATGATGATAACGACTGGAATTTCCAAGACCTTATAACCACACACACACACACACACACACACACACACACACACACACACACACACACACACACACACGTCCCTATTCATGATCATGCAAGCGGACACAGGAACAAACCATAAAACTCTTTGCACCTGCAGGTGCTGTTTGAAAAGAGACGTGTTGGGGTTGGACCTGAAAGCTGTAACAGAAGTGAAATGTCTCACACTGAATGGAACGCACTACCAGGGCCGGAAACCCTAGACACAGCAGGAACGGGAGCCACGAGATTTAAGGTCGAAGCAGTGCTGCCGACGAAGTCGTAAGTGAGAACAAGGGAGAGAGCGGGATGGTGTGTATAGTAACTAGGCGAGAAAGAGAGAAGCAGGTGCGAGCAGATAAAGTGTGTGTGGCGCCAACAGTACAGCAGACGCAGACTATCTTGCCGCCAACTCTGGAGGAAACAAGGAACCAGTGAAGTTTCATCAATAAAAGGTTCTAGGGTTGACGATGTTGGCCGCTGAACATCAGGCGAGCAGCAGAGTTCTGGATCTTTTGCGCTGGATGAAGAGCAGACTCGGGACATCTGGCACCATGAAACTGACAGAAATCTAACAGAAAGTCACCAGTGTGTCGGTGCCATCTTCAGAAACGAACTTCCTAATTGAGCACGTTTTTCTTAGCTCATAGTGGCAAATCTGACAAGATTGTTCTTACTTGTTCTCGAGACGTTTTTCCCCCAACATTTTCGAACTTGTCAGCTCTTGATTTACTCAGAAACAAACATTTCTTCCCGTTAGAAACTTTTTTTTTCTGGTACCTTTTTTTTCTGATGCCTATTTTTTTTTCTCTCTGGTGCCTTTCTGTTTTTAATTTACCTCGAAACAAATATTCCCTCCCTTTGGAAAACTTGCTCTCTGGAACTGTTTTCTTTTTAAAAGGAATTTAACGTAAATCCGCCGTTTAAACATGGACAAACAAATGACAAGACAAACCATGACGGCGCGGTCCTGGTTTGTCTTGTCATTTGTTTGTCCATGTTCATCGGCGGATTCACTCTGAATTCCTTTTTAAAATCTGTTTCAATGTCCACCTGCAGTCCCCTCACTTTGAGGCTGCCTGTTTTCTTCGTTTTGTTTCTGCTGGTTTCA
>CM065727.1:13343924-13356424 GCA_033310375.1 Conus canariensis
TTGCAAACAGAACATTACGACCCCATTAAAACAGATCATTATGACCCTTGCAAACAGAACATTACGACCCCCATTAAAACAGATCATATGACCCTTGCAAACAGAACATTACGACCCCCATTAAAACAGATCATTATGACCCTTGCAAACAGAACATTACGACCCCCATTAAAACAGATCATCATGACCCTTGCAAACAGAACATTACGACCCCCATTAAAACAGATCATTATGACCCTTGCAAACAGAACATTACGACCCCATTAAAACAGATCATTATGACCCTTGCAAACAGAACATTACGACCCCATTAAAACAGATCATTATGACCCTTGCAAACAGAACATTACGACCCCCATTAAAACAGATCATTATGACCCTTGCAAACAGAACATTACGACCCCCATTAAAACAGATCATTAGACCCTTGCAAACAGAACATTACGACCCCCATTAAAAAGATATCATGACCCTTGCAAACAGAACATTACGACCCCCATTAAAACAGATCATTATGACCCTTGCAAACAGAACATTACGACCCCCATTAAAACAGATCATATGACCCTTGCAAACAGAACATTACGACCCCCATTAAAACAGATCATATGACCCTTGCAAACAGAACATTACGACCCCCATTAAACAGATCATCATGACCCTTGCAAACAGAACATTACGACCCCATTAAAACAGATCATTATGACCCTTGCAAACAGAACATTACGACCCCATTAAAACAGATCATTATGACCCTTGCAAACAGAACATTACGACCCCCATTAAAACAGATCATTATGACCCTTGCAAACAGAACATTACGACCCCCATTAAAACAGATCATTATGACCTTGCAAACAGAACATTACGACCCCCATTAAAAGATATATGACCCTTGCAACAGAACATTACGACCCCATTAAAACAGATCATATGACCCTTGCAAACAGAACATTACGACCCCCATTAAAACAGATCATATGACCCTTGCAAACAGAACATTACGACCCCCATTAAAACAGATCATATGACCCTTGCAAACAGAACATTACGACCCCATTAAAACAGATCATTATGACCCTTGCAAACAGAACATTACGACCCCCATTAAAACAGATCATATGACCCTTGCAAACAGAACATTACGACCCCCATTAAAACAGATCATTATGACCCTTGCAAACAGAACATTACGACCCCCATTAAAACAGATCATTATGACCCTTGCAAACAGAACATTACGACCCCATTAAAACAGATCATATGACCCTTGCAAACAGAACATTACGACCCCCATTAAAACAGATCATTATGACCCTTGCAAACAGAACATTACGACCCCATTAAACAGATCATATGACCCTTGCAAACAGAACATTACGACCCCCATTAAAACAGATCATTATGACCCTTGCAAACAGAACATTACGACCCCCATTAAACAGATCATTATGACCCTTGCAAACAGAACATTACGACCCCATTAAAACAGATCATTATGACCCTTGCAAACAGAACATTACGACCCCCATTAAAACAGATCATTATGACCCTTGCAAACAGAACATTACGACCCCCATTAAAACAGATCATTATGACCCTTGCAAACAGAACATTACGACCCCCATTAAAACAGATCATATGACCCTTGCAAACAGAACATTACGACCCCCATTAAAACAGATCATTATGACCCTTGCAAACAGAACATTACGACCCCCATTAAAACAGATCATTATGACCCTTGCAAACAGAACATTACGACCCCCATTAAAACAGATCATTATGACCCTTGCAAACAGAACATTACGACCCCCATTAAAACAGATCATTATGACCCTTGCAAACAGAACATTACGACCCCCATTAAAACAGATCATTATGACCCTTGCAAACAGAACATTACGACCCCCATTAAAACAGATCATTATGACCCTTGCAAACAGAACATTACGACCCCCATTAAAACAGATAATTATGACCCTTGCAAACAGAACATTACGACCCCCATTAAAACAGATCATTATGACCCTTGCAAACAGAACATTACGACCCCCATTAAAACAGATCATTATGACCCTTGCAAACAGAACATTACGACCCCCATTAAAACAGATCATCTATGACCCTTGCAAACAGAACATTACGACCCCCATTAAAACAGATCATTATGACCCTTGCAAACAGAACATTACGACCCCCATTAAAACAGATCATCATGACCCTTGCAAACAGAACATTACGACCCCCATTAAAACAGATCATATGACCCTTGCAAACAGAACATTACGACCCCCATTAAAACAGATCATTATGACCCTTGCAAACAGAACATTACGACCCCCATTAAAACAGATCATTATGACCCTTGCAAACAGAACATTACGACCCCCATTAAAACAGATCATTATGACCCTTGCAAACAGAACATTACGACCCCCATTAAAACAGATCATTATGACCCTTGCAAACAGAACATTACGACCCCCATTAAAACAGATCATCATGACCCTTGCAAACAGAACATTACGACCCCCATTAAAACAGATCATTATGACCCTTGCAAACAGAACATTACGACCCCCATTAAAACAGATCATATGACCCTTGCAAACAGAACATTACGACCCCCATTAAAACAGATCATTATGACCCTTGCAAACAGAACATTACGACCCCCATTAAAACAGATCATTATGACCCTTGCAAACAGAACATTACGACCCCCATTAAAACAGATCATTATGACCCTTGCAAACAGAACATTACGACCCCCATTAAAACAGATCATTATGACCCTTGCAAACAGAACATTACGACCCCCATTAAAACAGATCATCATGACCCTTGCAAACAGAACATTACGACCCCCATTAAAACAGATCATTATGACCCTTGCAAACAGAACATTACGACCCCCATTAAAACAGATCATCATGACCCTGCAAACAGAACATTACGACCCCCATTAAAACAGATCATCATGACCCTTGCAAACAGAACATTACGACCCCCATTAAAACAGATCATTATGACCCTTGCAAACAGAACATTACGACCCCCATTAAAACAGATCATCATGACCCTTGCAAACAGAACATTACGACCCCCATTAAAACAGATCATTCATGACCCTTGCAAACAGAACATTACGACCCCCATTAAAACAGATCATTATGACCCTTGCAAACAGAACATTACGACCCCCATTAAAACAGATCATTATGACCCTTGCAAACAGAACATTACGACCCCCATTAAAACAGATCATTATGACCCTTGCAAACAGAACATTACGACCCCCATTAAAACAGATCATTATGACCCTTGCAAACAGAACATTACGACCCCCATTAAAACAGATCATCATGACCCTTGCAAACAGAACATTACGACCCCCATTAAAACAGATCATATGACCCTTGCAAACAGAACATTACGACCCCCATTAAAACAGATCATTATGACCCTTGCAAACAGAACATTACGACCCCCATTAAAACAGATCATCATGACCCTTGCAAACAGAACATTACGACCCCCATTAAAACAGATCATCATGACCCTTGCAAACAGAACATTACGACCCCCATTAAAACAGATCATTATGACCCTTGCAAACAGAACATTACGACCCCCATTAAAACAGATCATTATGACCCTTGCAAACAGAACATTACGACCCCCATTAAAACAGATAATCATGACCCTTGCAAACAGAACATTACGACCCCCATTAAAACAGATCATTATGAGCTCTGAAAACCGATGGTTAGTACTCTTGAAAAAGACAACTATGTTTAGAGAAAACAGACTGGATTATAACTGAAAACTGATGATGATGATGAAAACAGATCATTTTGACCTCTAAAAGCCCCTTACAAACTTTTGCCCCTGCGGAAACAGGTCACCGCGACTTACGGTCATACGTGCTATGATCGTTGGTATCACTGCGCAGGATGATGTGGGCTTTTATCAATAAAAGAGTACAGTGCACTAATACCATCTTTTCCTGTTTTGACTGCTTACGGCTTGTTACGTAATACATCGTAAGCCCCCCCCTCCCCCCTTTCGATTACTGACCTTCTGTCTCAACAGCGTTTAAGAAAAACAAACCTTGAAATAATTCTTTACCAGTGAAAGTTATCGTTTCATAGCTATTTTTATGTAAACACCATCAGGGGTTTTCTTACAATGGTAATACTTTGTCTTAACGTGACATTTTCGTGATGTTGTTTTCTGGAAGGTGTGACGTGGAAGCGGTGTGGAGCAAACTGTGGACTGGTCACACTTAGTTCCATCCTACCCTCTGAAGAACGAAGGGGCGTCATGGGGCACGCTATGTGACACAAACAGCTTCCTGTGCATTCTCCATCTTTTCAATGAGCGCTGGGATGCGTACGACCAAAGGCACTAACATTTCACAGCGGACTCCATGAAGACCTCGTTCTCAGATTTCCCTCCTGGAGTTTTTTTTTTGGTTTTGTTTTGTTTTAACAATGAAATAAAGATCCCCCCTCCGCCCCCCCCCCCTCCCCCCGATCTGACTTAAACGTGGTCGGTTGGTATACTTTGCCTCGAATATGTCTTTCTTTCTTAAAAGCAGTTTTTCTTTCTTCAAATCAGTCGTGACTTGGTTTCTATCTCCGGTCTTGGCGTTTTCATTTGTACATAGTCCCGTTTCCAACAAAAAAACAGCTCCTGATGCGTCATCCGCGGTTGGCTTGACTATAAACAATATGACTTGAAATTGTGTTACATTTTGAAAAACGGTCAACGAGAAATCTTTGGAGGCCAAGAATCTCCCACACATCGGTGAAGAACGGAGGGGATTTAATTAAACGTCCTCTCGACCAACTGACGAGTAAGACGGAAAAAATGGCGGAGGAATAAGGTAGAGTAACAGGGCAATGCCGCCGGGTGTCCCTGCCAATCGGAAGGAAGATAACAACATTCGCCGAATCGCTCAGCTCAATATCTATATCAGTATCTGTAAATGAAAAACAGATGACAAACAAAGACGAAGTCCCATCTAATTCTTCATTCAGCTTCTCTCCCTTTGAAATCCACTTCATCTCTTTTATGCACAAGGTAAATGTTCAAGGGTTTAGAGGTTCAAAAAACAAAAAGGAAAAAAAAAAATCGAATTGTGTTCAGCCATCATTTTCATACCTCGTGCACCAAAAATAGTAACATTTTCTGATTGGCAGGCAGAACTGCCGACATTTTTACCCTCCAGGGTGAAGGTCGGGGTCAGACTGTCTGTTTTGGGATGTCGCTAACACGGAAACGCGAGTTCACAAATAAGGTTTCGATTGAGCTACTTTTACATACAGTGTTTAACTAGTTCGTTCCGTTTAGTCAAGCTTAGATCGACTTCCATGTTGGAAAAGACACGCCAATGAGCTTGAAATGACGTCCTGATCAGTCTGACGTCAGATCTGAGCAGTAAAACGATGTGTACTTGTTAGGGACGTTCATTACCGTTTATGACCCCACCAACAAACATCCTGGTGAACCATTTTCTGAGACGTGTGGTTCCGCAATAATGGTGGAGAAGTGGGGTGGGGGTGACTAGGGATGGGGCGGGGGGTGATTCAGCTGCACATGTCACGTGGGTGTGGGGAGGGGATGATGGTAGGGTGGGGTGGGTGTGGAAGGGTGGGGGGATGGAGGGGGCTGTGGGTATTATTTGGGTCTTATGAGCAGTAATGGAGACAGGTGGTGCAGGGAATAATGGTGCACTGCTGAGTAGAGATCGATGGGTGGGGCTAAGGGCCTGGTGTAACAGGCCTCTGTGTGTGTGTGTGGTGTGTGTGTGTGTGTGTGTGTGTGTGTGTGCGCGCGCGCGCGCGCATGCCTGTGTGTGCGCGTGAGCGCATGCGTGTGTATGTGTCTGTGTGTGCGCGCATGCGTGTGTGTGTGCACATGTGTGTGTGTGCGTGTGTGCACATGTGTGTGCGTGCGTGCGTGCGTGCGTACGTTAATGTGTGTGTGTGTGTGCGTGTGTGTGTGTGTGTGTGCGTGCGTGCACGCGCGCGCACGCGCGTGTGTGTGTATGTGTGTGTGTGTGAATGTGTGTGTGTGTGTGTGTGTGTGAATGTGTGTGCGTGTGTGTGTGTGTGTGTGTGTGCGCGCGCGCGCGCGTGTGTGTGTGTGTGTTATGTGTGTGCTACGTCTACGTGTGTGCGGGCGTGCGTGCATGCGTATGCAGATGCGTGTGAGCGTGAGTGCCCGCGCGCAGCTGGCGCACTTGTGCACCCATCTGCATTAATACACACATGTAAAAGCGACAAGGCGCATATAACCGTCATCCGGCAACCACGTGCCAAACCACGCACCACTATTTATGTGGCACGTGGCAGCCCACGATGAAATAGCCGTGCATGTCTGCACAATACGCAAACAGCTGAACACTTAGCTTACCTCTTCCCATCCACCCCCCCCCCAACCCACCCACCCCAAGCTACCCTTCTCCTCCATCGTCCCCCCCCCCATCCCTCTAACATCCCTTCACTCCCCTCTCCCCCTAACACTTGAACGCACAACATGGACCCACAAGGAGCAAACACTTCAACGCTTCGGCAAGCCGAGAGCAACAACAATGCCGACAATTCTTCCTACCAATCAGAAGCTGTTTCGTCCCTGAGGCTGAACACGAACCAATGGCTGAACACGATCAGACAAGAGTTTCGTTAGACCGTCTGTCCTTTCAAGCACACCAGTCATGTCCTCTGTATTGAAGTCGAAGTGGATGTCGAGGGGAAAAAAGCTGACTTACAAACTACACTGTTTCAACTCCCTCGTCTGTGGTCTTCATTTTAGTCTCTTTCATTGCTAATTATTAGTCTGTTATACCAGGCTGTCTGATTTGCCGCATGCTATATATAAACTGTCTTTCGATTGGCAGAAGAGTCACAGGTCTTCACCTTTACGAATGGGAAGCGCCACGGCAGATGGTGGTTTGAGGAGAAGCAGCGGAAATTATCATTCACAGACGTCGGCGGACGAGGGGGGGAGGGGGGGGGGGGGGGGGGGGGGGGGGGGGAGGGAAGGGAATGGGGAAGGTTCACCTGGAGGTGCGCATTTCTGCCACAGGTTGTTTGTTTTGCTCTATATCTCTGCAGTCTGTCTGTCTGTTTTGTTCTATGCAGTCTGTTTTGCTCTACGCAGTCTGTTTTGCTCTTATGCAGTCTGTTTTGCTCTATGCAGTCTGTTTGTTTTGCCTATTGCAGTCTGTTTTTTTGCTCTATGCAGTCTGTCTGTTTTGCGCTATTCAGTCTTGTTTTGCTCTATGCAGTCTGTCTGTTTTGCGCTATTCAGTCTGTTTGTTTTGCTCTATGCAGTTGTCTGTTTTGCGCTATTCAGTCTGTTTATTTGCTCTATGCAGTCTGTTTGTTTTGCTCTGTGCAGTCTGTCTTTTGCTCTATGCAGTCTGTTGTTTTGTCGCTTCAGTTTGTTTGTTTTGCTCTATGCAGTCTGTATGTTTTGTTGCTATCAGTCTGTTTAGTTTTGCTCTATGCAGTCTGTTTGTTTTGCTTTTATGCAGTCTCTGTTGTTTCGTCTGTTTTGCGCTATTCATCTCATGCAGTTCTTTCCTATTGTCTGTTTTTTTGCTCTATGCAGTCGTTGTTTGCTCTTCATTGTTTGCTATGTGCAGTCTGTTTGTTTTGCTGTGCATTTGTTTTTTGCTCACGTCTGTTTGTTTGTTTTGCATCTGTGTTTTGCCTATGCAGTCTGTTTGTTTTGTTCTATGCAGTCTTTTGTTTTGCTCTATCAGTCATTTTTGTCTATGCAGTCTGTTTGTTTTGCTCTATGCAGTCTGGTTTTGCTCTGTGCAGTCTTGTTTGTTTTGCTCTTGCAGTCTGTTTGTTTTGCTCTATCAGTCTGTTTGTTTTGTCTTGCAGTTTGTTTGTTTTGTCTATGCAGTCTGTTTGTTTTGCTCTATACAGTCTGTTGTTTTGCTCTATGCAGTCTGTTTGTTTTGCTCTGATGCAGTTGTTTTGTTTGGTTTTTGTTTATGCAGTGCAGTTTGTTGTTTTGTCTATGCATCTGTTTTTGTTTGTTTTTGTTCTATGCAGTCTGTTTGTTTTGTTCTATGCAGTCTGTTTGTTTTGCTCTATGCAGTCTGTTTGTTTTGCTCTGTGTAGTTTGTTTGTTTTGCTCTATGCAGTGTTTGTTTTGCTCTATACAGTCATTTTGTTTTGTTCTATGCAGTCTGTTTGTTTTGTTCTATGCAGTCTGTTTGTTTTGCTCTATGCAGTCGTCTGTTTTGCTCTGTGCAGTTTGTTTGTTTTGCTCTATACAGTCATTTTGTTTTGTTCTATGCAGTGTTTGTTTTGTTCTATGCAGTCTGTTTGTTTTGCTCTATGCAGTCTGTTTGTTTTGCTCTGTGCAGTCTGTTTGTTTTGCTCTATGCAGTCTGTTTGTTTTGTTCTATGCAGTCTGTTGTTTTGCTCTGTGCGTCTGTTTGTTTTGTCTTGCAGTTTTTTGTTTTGCTCTGTGCAGTCTGTTTGTTTTGCTCTATACAGTCATTTTGTTTTGTTCTATGCAGTGTTTGTTTTGTTCTATGCAGTCTGTCTGTTTTGCTCTGTGCAGTTTGTTTGTTTTGCTCTATTGCAGTCTGTTTGTTTTGTTCTATGCGTCGTTTGTTTTGCTCTATGCAGTCTGTTTGTTTTGTTCTATGCAGTCTGTTTGTTTTGTTCTATGCAGTCTGTTTGTTTTGCTCTATGCAGTCTGTTTGTTTTGCTCTATGCAGTCTGTTTGTTTTGCTCTATGCAGTCTGTTTGTTTTGCTCTATGCAGTCTAGTGATTCGTTTGTCCATGTTTTTTTTGGCGGTGCGCTAACCTTAATATTTAAGATTATGCAGTCTGTTTGTTTTGCTCTATGAGGTCTGTTTGTTCTGACCTATGCGGTCTGTTTACTGCACTTTGTGCGGTCTGTTTGGTATGATCTGTGCAGAATGCGTGTTCTTGACTGTGCAGTCTGTTCTGGTCTGTGCAGAATGTTTGTTATCGTCTGCGCGGTCCGTTTGTTCTGCTCTTTGAAGTTTGTTTTCTCTGGTCTGTTCAATCTGTTTGTTGTCTACTCTGCGCATTTGCTCGTTCTGGTCTGTGCAGAATGTTTGCTTGGTCTGTGCAGAGTGTCTGTTCTGGTCTGTGCAGTCTGTTTGGTCTGTGCAGTCTGTTCTGGTCCGTGCAGTCTGTTCTGGTCTGTCTGTTCTGTCTGTAGTGTCTGTTTTGGTCTGTGCAGTCAGTTTGGTCTGTGCAGTCTGTCCTGGTCTGTGCAGTCTGTCCTGGTCTGTGCAGTCTGGTCTGTGCAGTCTGTCCTGGTCTGTGCAGTCTGGTCTGTGCAGTCTGTTTGTTTCACTCTGCACAGTTTATTTCTTCTGGTCCGTGCAAAATGTTTGGTCTGCTCTGTGCAGGCCGTTTGTTCTGGTCTGTGCACAATGTTTGGTCTGCTCTGTGCAGGCCGTTTGTTTGTCGTGCAAATGTTTGTGCCTAGTGCAAAGCGTTGTTTGTCCGTGCAATGTTGCTGTCTGTGCAGTCCGTTTGTTCTGGTCCGTGCAGAAGGTTTGTGCTGCTCTGTGCAGTCCGCTTGTTCTGGTCTGTGCACAATGTTTGGTCTGCTCTGTGCAGTTCGTTTCTTCTGGTCCGTGCAAAATGTTTGGTCTGCTCTGCGCAGGGCGTTTGTTCTGGTCCGTGCAAAATGTTTGTGCTGCTCTGTGCAGTCCGTTTTGTCTGTGCACATGTTTGGTTGCTTTATGCAGTTGTTCTGTCCTGCAAAATGTTTGTGCTGCTCTGGCATCGTTTGTTCTGGTCCGAGCAAATGTTTTCTGCTTGTCAGTCGTTTCTGGTCCGTGCAAAATGTTTGTGCTGCTCTGTGCAGTCCGTTTTTCTGGTCCGTGCAAAATGATTGTGCTGCTCTGTGCAATTCGTTTCTTCTGGTCCGTGCAAAATGTTTGTGCTGCTCTGTGCAGTCCGTTTGTTCTGGTCCGTGCAACAATGTTGTGCTGCTCTGTGCAGTTCGTTTCTTCTGGTCCGTGCAAAATGTTTGTGCTGCTCTGTGCAGTTCCTTTCTTCTGGTCCGTGCAAAATGTTTGTGCTGCTCGTGCAGTCTTCTTCTGCTGCAATGTTTGTGCTGTGCAGTTCCTTTCTTCTGGTCCGTGCAAAATGTTTGTGCTGCTCTGTGCAGTTCCTTTCTTCTGGTCCGTGCAAAATGTTTGTGCTGCTCTGTGCAGGCCGTTTGTTCTGGTCCGTGCACAATGTTTGGTCTGCTCTGTGCAGGCCGTTTGTTCTGGTCCGTGCAAAATGTTTGTGCTGCTCTGTGCAGGCCGTTTGTTCTGGTCTGTGCAAAATGTTTTGTCTGCTCTGTGCAGAAGGTTTGTGCTGCTCTGTGCAGAAAGTTTGTTCTGGTCTGTGCAGTCTGTTATTGTTTGTGCAGAATGTTTATGCTGCTCTGTGCAGAGTTTTTGCTTTGCTCTCTGCAGTCTGCCTATTCTGGTTGCTGCTTTCTCTTTGTTCGGGTGTGTGCAGTCTGCCTGTTCTGGTTGCTACTTTCTCTTTGTTCGGGTGTGTGCAGTCTGTCTGTTCTGGTTGTTGCCTTCTCTTTGTTTGGGTGTGTGCAGTCTGCCTGTTCTGGTTGCTGCCTTCTCTTTGTTCGGGTGTGTGCAGTCTGCCTGTTCTGGTTGCTGCCTTCTCTTTGTTCGGGTGTGTGCAGTCTGTTTTTTCTTCTATTCTCTCCGTTCTTGTCCGAGCGGTCCGCACTTGTT
Source organism: Conus canariensis (assembly GCA_033310375.1). NCBI lineage: Eukaryota > Metazoa > Mollusca > Gastropoda > Neogastropoda > Conidae > Conus > Conus canariensis. The sequence goes on from CM065727.1 coordinate 13,354,697, forward strand.
TGTGCGGGTCTGTTTGCTCTGGTGTGTACTGTCTGTTCATTGTTCTCTCTGTTTAGTCTGTCTGTGTTCTGGCTGAACACAATGCCAGTCTTCTTCAGAACAGATTTCAGGAGGGGGGCGGGGATAGAATTGCGCGCGAGCGCCCGCGTGAGCGAGTAGGTGCGTGTGTGTGTGTGTGTGTGTGTGTGTGTGTGTGTGTGTGTGTGTGTGTGTGTGTGTGTGTCCGTGGGAATTCTCAACGTTGGCATTTTCTCTCCAACACACACACACACACACACACACACACACACGAACACATGCGCGCTCGCTCACACACACAGACACATAAGCACGCACGCACGCGCGCGCGCACACACACACACACAAAAGCGCGCGCGTGCACACATGCACGCACACGCGCAATTTCTCACTCGAAAACACACTCGCACACATGTCAATCACGCAAACGCTCTCTCTCTCTCTCTTCTCTCTCTCACACACACACACACAAGCGCGCACGCATACGCACACACAAAACCACGCGCGTGCACGCACACGCGCAATTACTCGAAGACACACTCGCACACACATGTCAATGACGCAAACGCTCTCTCTCTCTCTCTCTCTCTCTCTCTCTCTCTCTCTCTCTCACACACACTCACCACACTATAGGCCTATGTAGCGCTCTCTCTCTCTCTCTCTCACACACGCACACACACACACACACACACCATACGTAGCGCGATCCCCCCCCCCCCCCCCCCCCAACTCTCCCAGACGTATTTCCCTTCTTTTTCTCTCTGTCACTTTCTCTCCTAGTGTGTCTCACTCCCATTCTCCGATTTCTCCATCTTCTCTCATTTCTCTGTCTGACAGTTCCGTTTCTTCCATCACTCCACCCCCACCCCTCCACTCCCCCATCTTCCTCCAAACCAACCCCCTCCTCCCCTCTTTCTTCTTTCTTTTCTTTTCTTTCTTTATTTTTTTCATTTTTTTTCTTTCTTCTTCTTCTTCTTTTTTTTTTTTAAACTATTTTCCACCCGCAATCTTTGTCATAAAGCATGGCTGCTTGCTGTTCGTCGACAAGCCCTGACAACGATACTGTTATGTATTGTTTCGTGCGCGGTGTGGGCGGCAAGTGCTCGTCTGGTCGTAGATCATGGCTGATGTCAGATAAAGAATTCATGTCTGTCTGCCTGCCTGTCCCCTCTCTTTACCCTCTCTCGCTCCAGATCCATCTCTGTTCCTCCTCCTCCTCCCTCCTCCTTCTTCTTCCTCCTCCTCTTCGTCCTCGTCCTCTTCTTCTTCTTCGTCCTCGTCCTCTTCTTCTTCGTCGTCGTCGTCCTCTTCTTCTTCTTCGTCCTCTCCTTCTTCTTCTTCTTCGTCGTCGTCGTCGTCTTCCACTTCTTTCCCCTTTCTTTCTCATCTGCCTGTCTGTCAGTCTGTCCGTCTCAGTCTCTGTCCCTGTCTCTCTATATTTCTTTCCTCTCTCTTTCTATCTCTCCCCCCTCTCTCAGTCTTTCTCTGATTCTCTCTCTCTCTCTCTGCTTCCTCCTTCCCCTCCTTCTTTTCTTTTCTTCTTCTTCTTTTTGCTCCTTTCATTTGTTCATGTTCATTCTACCCAACTCTGCCTCTTCACGTATTTTCATCCACCTGAATCTACCTGCCAATATAGTCATCATGCTTGCGAGAGTGCGCCTCGGCCTAAAATCTGAAGGAAAAGATCAGCCAGTCAGTTAATCATTCTCT
>CM065727.1:13361424-13366424 GCA_033310375.1 Conus canariensis
TCCCCACTCCCTTACACACACACACACACACACACACACACACACACACACACACACACACACAGAGGCACACACACACACACACACGCACATACACACACACACACACACACACACAGAGGCACACACACACATACACACACAAACAAACACGCGCACGCGCGCGCGCGCACACATACGCACCCACGCGCGCTCGCCGCCACACATACAGCTAATCATCAAGCGGAAAATCGACGCCAATCCTGCAATCAAATGCCAATGATCTCAACTCCCGAGCCGCCGCCAAATTACACCCCTATAAATAAACATAGCAGCGCTGTCAACGTTATCAGTCCAACAAATACCAAAGATTTCTCTAATAAACACATCGCCATCTTCTTCCTCCTTAACATCACCCCTACCCCTTCTCTCCAACCCCCCCACCCCCGCCGTCCTCCAACCCTAATCCCAACTCCCTGCCCCTCCCCTCCCCGCTTCTCTTCCTCTCTCTCCCCCCCCCCCCCCCCATCCCAGAATCCCTGAATGGATGAGATTTTATTACCATGTTGTTTTCGTCTTGGCATTGCCACCCTCTCCCCCTTCCCGCCCCTCCATCCTCATCCCTTCCCGCCCCCCCCCCTCCCCCCTTTCTCCGTCACCTTCTGGAACCCTCACTGTACGTTGAAACCAGAAACCTATCCTTGAAGACTGGAAAAGAAACGTTATTTTCGGACTGCACCTCAGTCAGACTATAGACGCACGCACCACAATGAGTCTTTCCCGCCCGCTTTCTGCTGTTAATTGAATATGCAGCTATTCTAGTCTCAGCTAAAAAAAAAAAAAAAAAAAAGGTCATTTCTACGGAAGAGTAAGCCTTCGGTTTCACAACAACAATAGTCTTTTCTTTTTTTTTTTTTTTGTTCGCTGTTTACGACTTGACATACGTAGGCGCTGTCCCAGATTCCGATTGCCTACGTCGACGGACAAGGCATAACATTTCTAGCAAACGTAGAGAAAATCAGTCTCTCTCTCTCTCTCTCTCTCTCTCTCTCTCTCTCTCTCTCTCTCTCTCTCTCTTTCACGCGCTCGCGCCTGTGTATATGTGTGCGTGTGCGTGCGTACGAGTGTGTGTGTGTGTGTGTGTGTGTGTGTGTGTGTGTGTGTGTGTGTGTGTGTGTGTGTGTGTAAGTGCGTGTGCGTGTGTGTGTGTGATGTGTGTGTGTGTGTGTGTGTGCGTGCGTGCGTGCGTGCGTGTGTGTGTTGTGTGTGTGCGTGCGTGCGTGCGTGTGTGGTGTGTGTATGTGTGTGTGTGTGCGTGCGCACGTATGCGTGCGTGCGTGTGTGTGTGTGTGTGTGTGTGTGTTGTGTGTGTATACATATATATATATATATATATATATCGATATATATATATAAATATATATATATATATATATTTATATTTTTTGTGTGTGTGTGTGTGTGTGTGTGTGTGTGTGTGTGTAACAAATAAACAAGTTAAAGATAAACAGACACTGATACTGTAATTCGGGGAGCGAGGTGGGTGGTGGGGGAGGGAGGGTTCTTGTTGATGAACGACAGTAGACTACACCGTAAACAAACAGAAAAAAAAAGAAGGAAAAAAAGATAACGCCTGTCTTTACACTTGCAAACAGAATTAACGCCCGTCTTTACACTTGCAAACAGAATTAACGCCCGTCTTTACACTTGCAAACAGAATTAAAGGCCTGTCTTTACACTTGCAAACAGAATTAACGCCTGTCTTTACACATGCAAACAGAGTTAACGCCTGTCTTTACACTTGCAAACAGAATTAACACCTGTCTTTACACATGCAAACAGAATTAACGCCTGTCTTTACACTTGCAAACAGAATTATCTTTTCTCAGTTTATGGGTCAAGCCAACAGATCTAGATAGTGACACCAAATTCAATTTGACTGGCACACCAGGCTGACAATCGGGCTATGGACTGCCATTACTAGACAGTGACACCAAATTCACTTTGACTGGCACACCAGGCTGACAATCGGGCTATGGACTGCCATTACAGGCGCGCCGTTTGACGCCCATGTGTTGGCATTTTCTTCTCTCTTTGCTGAAACTGTCATTAAACCGACGGGGCCAAATCACTTTGGGCGTGCTCGGTAGCGGGCATCTGCCCCACGAAAACAGCGGGGTCACTCTCGCTGAACGCGAGGTCTAACACAGATGATTTCCCTTGCAGATTTCCCCAAATCGTCAGTTGTTAATCTGCCTTGTGGTGGTTCGGTGGCCTTGGAGGTAAAGCGCTTCGCCAAGCAAGCGAGGAGCCAGGGGTTCGAACCCCGTACGGGGCAAAGAACTCTTCACCGAATCAGTAGACCATTTGGGTGTGGTCTAGGCGCTAGTGTTTCGGATGAGACGATAAACCGAGGTCCTGTGCGCAACATGCTTTCTGCGCACGTAAAAGAACCCACTGGAACAAGAGAGTTGTCCCTTGCAAAATTCTGTTAAAAAAACCTACTTCAGTAGGCAAAAACATACACACACAGACACTTTCCCCGAAGTTGGAGTATGGCTGTCTTAATGGCGGGATAAAAAAAAAAAAAACGGCCACACATACACAAAACTCCACTCTCTTTGTCGGGTAGATGGGATTAATCCTTGCCTGTCTATACAGGGAGTGTCCGCAGGAGTTTCAACCTGCGTACGCAGAAAGAAAGAAAAGAATTTGCCTTGCATTCTAATATCCAGTTGTTTTTCTCCACTCAACTACGCGCTGCCTTACAACCTATGTTTTGGTTTCGGATTCCTAAAAATACTAGCGTCACCGCCGTGCGGGGTGGTCCTTACACGCGACACCACATCTGCCACATCGTGAGGCCAGCGCTCAGTATGTAATGAAGAAGGAAGAAGCACAGTGAGGCGACTGCAGGCGGAGAGCTGAACAAATCTTTATCAAGACATTGAAGTACTGTATCCGCCGAACATCAACAAACGAATCACAAGACCAAACACGACGCGTTTCAACCTGATAGGTCTTCCTCAGGCAAGGCAAGCAAACGCTCAGGACAACGAACATGAAGAACGAGCCATCACTTGTCTCACTGAATTCGGCGCAAGACGGCCGTTGAACCATTCTCGTTCATCACTTTGGTTGGCCTGGGTGTTGCTCATCTTGCCTGAAGAAGAAGACCTATGAGGTCGAAACGCGTCGTGTTTTGTCTTGTGATTCGTTTGTTCATCTTTGTCGGATACAGTACTTAGATTTAAAAAAAAAAAAGACATGCCAACACTTGTGTTTAGTACACTTAGGGAAGGAAAAGGAACGATTCTGTGGTGGGAGGGAGGGAGACTGAAGGAGGAGAAGGGGAGGGGGGGGGGGGAGATGGGGATTAGGGAAAGAGCACTCCACCACCACCACCACCCCACCCTACTCCCGCACCATTGCCTCCCATCTCTCTCTTTCTCTCTCTCTCTCCATGTGCAAACTTAATCATGTGCATATTCGTTCTCTCTCTCTCTCACTCACTCTCTCTCTCTCTCTCTCTCTCTCTCTCTCTCTCTCTCTCTCTCCTCGCTCTCTCCCTCCATATGCAAACGTAATCATGTGTATGATCGTTGATTGAACGCCTTTGTGCAACGCAGATACATGCCTACATTCCTACATACTGCTGCCATCAGAGCGTTTATGTACGTGGAGGATATGCACGATTGTACTGTGAACGCGCGGGAGCACGCGGTGCTGCCTAAACTGCCACATTACTGTTGTTGCACGACAAACTGCCTACATTACTGTCCATGCTAGTGTGTCAGCATGCATGAAGAAGAGGGCGCGCGCAGCACGCTCGCGTGGGTGGGTGCATGTGCAGTTCATGCAGGCATGCGTTCACCTGTGTGTGTGTGTGTGTGTGTGTGTGTGTGCGTGTGTGTGTGTGGCGTGTGTGTGTGTGTGTGTGTGTGTGTGTGTGTGTGTGTGTGTGTGTGTGTGTGTGTGTTGCCAGGACCTAAAAAAAAAGGCTAAGAATAAAAACTTTGTTCAAACCACGACCATTGTAAAGAAACCGCGACAGAACTGTTGTTCTTCGTCACCATTATCACAAAGAAAAATATCAATGAGCCAAACCTGCGAATGAGTGAAAAGAAAGTACAAATGACATTTTTTTCCCCTGAATACCACTTTACAAAGTATTCACACACCTACACACACACCTACACACACCACACACACGCGCGCGCGCGCGCGCTCGCGCGCGTGCACACACACACACACACACACACAAACGCGCCTACACACACACACACCACACACAACACACACACACACACACACACACAAGCGCATACACACTCTGTGTCGCAATACTGATGAGAAACGTCGTTAAATTAATTATCAGTCATGACAGAGGAAAGTAAGTAAAGGCAGAGAGAGACAGAGACAGAGAGAGGAGAGAGAGAGAGAGAGGAGGAGAGGAGAGAGAGGGGGGGCGAGAGAGAGAGTAGAGAGAGAGAGAGAGATGGATAGGAGGAGAGATGAGAGAGAGAGATGACAGACGAGAGAGGAGATGACAGAGAGTCAGACTGACAGTACAGACAGGCAACAAACAGATAACAATACAAACAGACAACGAGAAGATAATATCAACAAACTGTTGTTCATTTAGCGGGTGCATTGTCCCGAGATGGCCACATGCCAAGCCTTTCATCATCATGAATCATCATCATCATTCATCGTCATCATCATCATCGTCATTATCATATCATCACCATCATCATCATCACCATCATATCATCACCATCATCATCATCACCATCATATCATCACCATCATCATCACCATCATCATCATTCATCACACCATCATCATCACCATCATATATCATCACCATCATTATCATCACCATCATATCATCACCATCATATCATCCATCATCATCACCATCATATCATCATCATCACCATCATCACCATCATATATCACCATCATATATCATCATCATCACCATCATCATCATCACCATCATATCATCACCATCATCA
>CM065727.1:13371424-13373924 GCA_033310375.1 Conus canariensis
GCGTGCGTGTGTGTGTGTGTGTGTGTGTGTGTGTGTGTGTGTGTGTGTGTGTGTGTGTGTGTGTGTGTGTGTGTGCGTATGTGTGGTATCATAATCATCATCATCATCATTAATATTATCGTTTTTATTCTTGTTTATTGTTACCACGGTTCTTCTTCTTAAATGAAAAAAAAACAACAGCAGCAGTAGTAGTATCGTTACTACATCATCGTTATTATTATTGTTATTATCATCATCATCATTATCATTACTGTTATTATCACTACTACTACCATCATCACTACTACTACAACTATTACTACCACTGCTATTACTGCTACTACCACTACCACTGTTATAGCCACTACTACTACTACTACTACCATCAATGTTACAACTACTGACGTAACCATTTTTCTTCTTCTGTCTCTTCTTCCTGTCTTACGACTACTAGCGCTACTACTGCAACCACCACCACCACTACTATTATTATCATTATTAATATTAGTGTTGCCTCAACAACAACAACAACAATAATAACAACAACAACAACAATAATAATATGATTAGTATCATTATCTTATTTTAATCTGTATCTTTTCCCATTCAAACGTTTCCCTCTTCTCTGTAGTTAAGTTCCACGATTTTCAGTTTCTGACTCAAGACCACGTTCTGCACTGAGATGGAAGTGATAAGTGATTGTTTGTTCCTCCTTCGATTTCCACAGTTTGAAGATGAGTCCAATCCTACCTGAAGAAGACCGCTGGATTGAAACGGATGTGTCTGTTTTTGTCGTTTGTTTGGTTCATTCGTTTGGCGGCCAACTAATTCTACTTTTGGGACTGAAGAGACAGACAGCAATTTAAAAGGTGTGTGTGTGTGTGTGTGTGGTGTGTGTGGGAGGGGGTGGGGGGGGGGGGTGGGGGCGAGCGGCGAATAATGAAGATGGCACAAATACAGTGAAACTAATTGCTTTCCGAAGCTGTTGGACTTCAAACGCTGTCTTTTATGGAAACAATGATCACTCCCAGTGAAACAGGGATCCGAGTGACAACCGACCACTTTAACGCCTTCTACTCGAACGCATTCTCGTAGAACACCGAGCAAGATTAAAAAAAATGGCTACGTCACGATCTTAGAAGAACTTTAAAGAGATTAGAAAAAGATGGGCAACTTCAAATGTGTCGTGAAGGACATAGCTAAACTAATCCCACTGTAGAAAAACCGTAAGTGCCCCCCCCAAAAAAATGGTTCATATATCTCGAGGTTTCAAAAATCTTTGATGTCAGTTTTGGACAAATCATGTTTTTGATACATCCTCAGCCCTCAATGACCTCAGCAAAGTAACCTTCACATGAAGATCGTAAGGGAGGGCTGGGTTAGGGTGGGGGAAGAGAGGGAAGGAGTGGAGGGGGGAAGCGGAAAGAAGGGGAATGACGTCACCTGCCCTAGGAGAGATCGTAACCTGTGACGTAACCGTTCTCAGGAGATGGTGTGTATAGACAGCCGTGGCAGGTGATCCAAAGTCTATCTGCCCCCCCCCCCCCCCCCCTCCCTCCAACCCTTCTCTCCTCACTTCACCAAATTCCGTTCCGACCCCATCCCGTACCCCCCCCCTCTCTCTCTCTCTCTCTTTCTCTCTCTCTCCTTCAGATGAGAAGCAGTCCCTGTCTTCGGCGATCGTTTGTTGTTTCTATACACGCCTGGCCACCTGACATGCCCTATTGTGCCGTGTGTCTGCGCCTGCTGATTGTGCCCGTGTGTCTGCGCCTGCTGATTGTGCCCGTGTGTCTGCGCCTGCTGTCTTCTTTGTCTTCCTTTGCTGCGCTAAAGGTTGGATCAGGTTGTCCCTTGCTGTTTTTTGTCCGTTCAGGTGTGTGCTTGGGATTGTCGGCGCGCGATGAGAAACCTGTGACTAAACTAGACAGGAAACTGTGCGTGCGTTTGTCTTGGCTGCGACTGTGATACTATCACAATATCCAGTCCCCGCTCCGCCCCCACCTCTCTCTCTCTCTCTCTCTCCTCTCTCTCCCCCCCTCTCTCTCTCTCTTTCTTATTTTCCTCTTTCTCTCTCTCGTATGTGCAAACTCTGCATGTGAGTGAGAGAAAACGAATGTGTGTGTGTGTGTGTGTGTGTGTGTGTGTGTGTGTGTGTGTGTGTGTGTGTTGTGTGTGTGTTGTGTGTGTGTGTATGTGTGTGTGTTGAGAGAGAGAGAGACGACAGAGAGAGAGAGAGAGACGACAGAGAGAGAGAGAGAGAGAGAGAGAGAGAGAGAGAGAGAGAGAGAGACAGAGACAGCAGAGACAAAGACGGAAACACACACCACACACACACACACACACACACACACACACACACACACACACACACACATCATACAAAGAAAGAGAGAGAGAGAGAGAGAGAGAGAGAGAGGGGGGGGGTAGGACTGGTTTGAGACAGACCGACAGACAGAAAAGGTACATTAACTACGCTGCACCTCAGCAGCAGCCATCGTCGCTTCCTCTTGCACATTTCGGG
>CM065727.1:13383924-13396424 GCA_033310375.1 Conus canariensis
TGAATTCCAGCAAACCAGACACTTTCATGGAGGAATCTCGCCATTCAAACTGGAAACATCAACCTTTTACGCAGGGCATACATGTTTAACAAAACCGAAACAATGACCCTTTGTCTAAAACGGCCATGGTGGGGGAGCTGCATAATTTAACTCACGAACCAATCAGAAAACCGCAAGATACACGAGCCTCGCTCTCATCGTGGAAGGTCTCGTAAGACGTTTCGCACACGATCTGCGCGTGAATTGAGCTGGTTCCGCTCTTTATTAGCAGGGAAGGTTCCCGGACGTTAATTAGAAAAGGTATTGGCACTCCCTCTGGACAATCGGTCCACGGTAATCTTCTCTCGCTTTCACGGGCAGCGGATTAGTCCTCAGCCTTCCACCCTCTACCCCCCTCTCTCCCTACCTCTCGCTTCCCTCTCCCAGGCGGTTGCCCAGACAAGAAGGTGCACGAGATAAGGAATGAAAAAAAAGGATGGAAGGGAAAGGGGGTGGGGGGGGGGGGGAGGGGAGGATGGAGGATTAGACAAGGGAGAGAACGAAAAAGCTCAGAACGGGTTGGGCTGGGGAGAGGAGAAGCTATGTTTCTACTCATGGTCTGTTTGTTTGTTTTCTTTCCTTTTCACAGAACATTCTGTTTATTTCCATTGGCAGATGGTTTACAATGGACAGGGTTGACAATGTGTGAAGGGAAAAACAAACAAAAAACAGTTCGTGTATATTCCTGGCAAAAAAATATGTGCAGAAAGTACACATTACTTATTACACATCAACACATCGCTACTAGAAGAAAAGAAGAGGAAATGCGTGCATGCGCGCGCACACACACACACACACACATACACACACACACACACACACACACACACACACACACACACACACAACACACAAGCGCGCGTCAATACTGACGTTGAAAAAAAAAAGGACAGAAAAACCAGACGAGCTGGAACTAATCAGCAGTAGCATCCTGGTCTGTGTTCCATTGGCCTCCTTCTTTCCTCTCCACTCTGCGACTCATGCGTTCCGAACGAAAGGACGTCATCTTGCTTCCATTTCATCCAGGTCCCCCCCCCCCCCCCCCCCCCCCGTGCAAAATCAGCAGGACAGGAGACTACGACTGATGTTGTTTTAATCTTGTTTAATCTGGAACCCAAGTAGAGATGCGGGCTGAATCGTTTGGCAGGGAAAGGAGGGATGGGGTGACTGTGAGGGAGGGAAGGTGGGTGGAAAGGGAGAGAGAGAGAAAGAGAGAGAGAGGGGGGGGGGAGAGAGAGGGATAGAGAGAGAGAGAGAAGAGAGAGAGAGAGAGAGAGAGAGAAAGAGACAGACAGACAGACAGACAGACAGAGACAGAGACTAGGAGAACAGAGATGGAACAGACACACAGTAACTAATATCGCTGCTGCTCTTCCCACGTGCCCAGGTCCAGTCCAACAGTTCAGAAGCAGCAGCGCCAAGTCTTCAGGGAGGCGCCGTCCAAGACAAGGTCATCTCGCAGTCTCTTTGACGAGATGCCGTCCCCTCGTCCACTGTCAGGCAGCACCACTACTGCCGCCTGAGCAGCTGAAGGTCGCAGACAGTCATCTACCAATCGCGCGAGTGTTTACAAAGTCAGCATGGCTGTGGCAGACCTTCTGACAGAATACTGGTACAGGGCAGCACGGGAAGGTGGGTGGTTGAGGGGGAGGGGTGGGATGTCGGGTGGGGTTGGAAGCTTCTAGCTGGATTGTCACCTTAAAAATGACCTCCTCCATTTATCAAAAACGATACTTTTAATTTTGGGGGTGGGTAGGTGGGTGGGGGGAGGAGTGGGGGGTGATGGGTCTGGCGTAAACAATGATCTAGTCTGTCTGTTTGAATAAGGCAGGTCTTTCTGATCAACACCTTGAAGAGTTCTATGTTTCTCGCTGTCTCTTTTTGTCTGTCTGTCTGTCTGTCTGTCTGTCTCTCTCTCCATCCATCCCATTCTCTTTATCAAACTGAACTGCAAACTTTACTGGGCAGTGTATGTCAGTCTGTTAGGAACGGTGGGCGGGGAACAGGGAACCGCTTGGTGGCAGGGGATTAGGCGGTTTGTGTGGGGGTGGGGTGGGGGGTGGGTGAGGGGCGAGTGAGGCAGAGAGAGAGAGAGAGAGAGAGAGAGAGAGAGTGAGAGAGAGAGAGAGAGAGAGAGAGAGGTATAAGGGAGGGGGGAGGAAGGGAGGCGTTTGGATAGGAGGCATTACCTTCGATAAGATATACACACAAAGCGACAGGCAGAAAGACTCAATCTTCCATGCATTCTTTTAGCCCCCACCCTTCCTTCCTCTCCCTTCCTGTCTCCTCCTTCACTCACTCACACACACAACACACACACACACACACACACACGCACAAAGCGTGTTACAAGCAGGTCAACCGGACAGAGATCGGTACTGACTTTTATAACCAAACTTTCTGTTTCCCAGAGTTTTCTTGTTTTCACTTCTTTTACTTCGTCCTGGCATCAGTAGACACATTCTTTCACTGCTGTTGTTGAATAACTCCACTGCGAAAATATCGTTCAGTTCTAGACATCACCTTCAGTGGGCATTCGACGAATTAAGTCAAGATCAAAACGCCAGCTGTGCAGACATTAAAATCCTGTATCTTTTGCGGCGATAGAGTGGACAACCCTCTGGCTGCCAGAACTCCTGCGAGAAGCAGAGGACAGGCCGCGACGGAGAAGAAGATTGACGGAGTCGTCCCTCATGTCCCCCTACGACCACTTTGGTCACGGGAATGAGAGAAGAAGAAGAAGAAGATTTTGCGGCAATATGACACTCACCGTCATACATACCCCAAAACCTATGGTCATCTTTCATGCAACTTTGAAGTGGGCTCGACAACAAAACAATCACCACTGGATGAGTGGCCAAGAAAGGTCATCGAATGTCCACACAATGTAGAAAAAAGACAATTGCTGAGACAGCAATTCTAAAGAATGTTTTAGCAAAACCTAGTGACCCCAAAAGGGTGAAATGCGGTTCTAAAAGGTTTTAATTTGGTGACTTAATTTATCAGGAAATGTCCAATTCAAATATTATTTAAAGTATTAACAGAGACATGGACCCAAATGTGACTGTTGCATTTTGCAGTGTTGTAAACAATCTTTGGATGAACATCACAAATAAAGTGGTGAATCTATGAATCACAAAATTAAACCAGTTTAAAAGTCGTTCTCATGCTCTGTATGGCAGAAAAATAGAATGATTTCAGATAAAAATGGAATGATTTCAGAAAAAATATGGAATCATTTCAGAAAAATAAATCGAATAATTTTAGACAAAAAATGAAATAATTTCAGACAAAAAAGGAATGATTTCAGACAATAAATGGAATCCTTTCTGACAAATCATAACGGAAAGCGCGTCACACCCGATGTCACAAAATGGCAAGACCTGAAGACCACACCACACCAAAAGCTGAAAATGTTAAAATATTATCGGACACAGACCTCCCCCCTCCCCCCCCCCCCCACACACACACACACACTCCCTTTTAAAGTGAACATTCAATTTCAAACAATTAAACGTTTGAGCTTCTCAGCAAACGTCCAGACTTACTCAAACGGACCAACGGCCCATACAAACACGTCGAGATGGTTGTTTTCAATTGTGTCTATTTGTCCTTTTTTGTTTTCGGCGAACTCGACAAATTCTATAACCTGCTCGAATGTGGCTTCCATCCCACCCTATTATTGTCGTTTCCACAGAATCCAGCCTCGTTATCATCTTTAAAAAAAAAATCGGAGCCTCGTTATCATGTTAAAAAAATTCAGGGCCTGCAACCCGTTTTGCACATGGTCTGTCTCTACCTGAGGAAGAGTTTGTTACCCCTGACAAAATGGCGGTCTAACACAAAAAAGGAGATATCAACAAAATGGAAGGATGAAGGAGGGTGGGGGTGGGGGTGGGGGGGGGGGGGGGGGGGGGCAGGGGATACTGATGACATTTCCTTTGGGGGAAAGGAACGTGGTAATCTCTTCAAAGCTTTCATCAGCTGCAGCGCTTTTATCAGCCTTTTAACAACTTCATTCCTAGCCTCCTCCGCATCAACAAGAAGTCCTCGGAAAAAAAGGGAAGGCGAGTAGTATGGACAACAATAACTGTCAAAAGATCAACAACATAATCGTGGTTCATAAAAAAAAAAATCATAATTTTAACGATAACGCTTTTCGACATTAAACCACTAGTTTACGAAGCCCATAAATATTTTGACCCCCCCCCTCCTCCTCCCGATAACAGTTCTATCTTCATTTGACAACAGTGATAATGACTAAAATCTGAGGTGGAGAAACGCTTATAACCTGACATCACAAAAACGAAGATAGCTGGTCACAAAACAATCATTAGAAAATTATGTTTGCGATTAACAACATTTCCCATGGTAAACACTGCTTTTTTGAAGGGAAATGGACATCCTTAGATTCCTATATTCGGTAACAAAACAATCATTAGAAAATTATGATATTTGTGACATACAACACTTCCTATGGTAAACACTGCTTTTTTAAAAAGGCAAATTAATATCCTTAAATTCCAAAACTTAGTACTTTTTTTGCTTTTGTTTTGGTCCTTTGACAAGAGCAGGAGTGGAAAACGTGAGAGCCTGCATACACCAGCCTTCCCGCTGCCCCTGAGTCTCCATCCATCGACCTCTCACTCCGGCGACAAACATGAAGACCCGACTGGACCTGTAATGACTTCTTCTTCTTCAAGGTAATGGGTACAAAAGGGAGATAAGATCAGAGGCCTGCCCTCTCGGAGCGAGCAGACTGTTGATTAATTGTCTCCGAGGTTCAGAAAGCCCGGGGTGGATTGAGTTTTTTCTTTCTTTCTTTCTTTTTTTTCATCTTTCATTTTTTTTCTTTTCTTTTTTCTTTCTTTCGTTTTCTTTCTTTTTTTGAGAGAGAGGAGAGAGAGAGAGAGAGAGAGAGAGAGAGAGAAGAGAGAGAGACAGAGACAGAGACAGAGAGACAGAGACAGACAGATATGCAGACTGACAGAGTGAGATAGAGGTGGTTGTTTGGCTCATAGTCTGTTTCATCTACGTTGATGATTTCAAACACTAAAAATCCGAACATCATATAATCATCTCATCAATACTGAAAACAAAAATATAGGAGGGAGGGGGGGGGGGGGGGGGGGATGGAGGGGTGAAGTAAGGAAGAAAAGTGCTAGGGGGGATTGGACCCTATAATTCATGACTGGCCGGTTTTAGATGAGAGTACCGGAATAACATACATTTCATGATGCATTTTATGACCGCTTGACTCTGCATCTTGTGGAATGAACAGCAATATTCGACGCATCACATTTGAATTCTCTCAAACTTTGGAAAATTAAGATTTTCCAGAAAACATCAACAACAGAAACCGGCAACACTCTTTCATGTATTTACACAATGCAAACAAAAGCATGTTTCGTTCCGTGCATAGTGAAGTGACGTGTTCAGTTTTTCATGACATGCATCGGATACGTTTACAATATTTTGTTACTGAAGCATTTAACACTACCACGGACACGGCTTGTTGATGATCCTGTTAGACTTTTTAGCATCTAACAAACAGATTTTCTTTGTATCCAAATCTTAAAAAATCCTTCGCTCTTTAAAAGAAATCTCTGAAGTTTTTTTTTTTTCTCCAACCCATATCGCAGATTCTGCTGTTGGTAAATGCCAAGAAATTTCAATTGTGTTACTTGAAAAAAAAAGTCTTGCTTATTATTTTGTCAGACGACCAGCGTGTTCACCACGAAAAAAAAACCAACAATGCGAAAGGGATGAAAAAAACAAAACAAAAAAACCCAAAAGGATAGTCCTTTTCAATGCAGAAGATTATGCATTTTTTATCTAAAAATATTACATCAATAGATTGCAAAACAAATTCAGACTGTACACAGAATACCAAACGAAACAAATTCAGCGACAGACGAACTCAATACGACAAAGCCATTCGTATTGCAACATGTTCTGCTGTGAAAATGGAGAAATCTGTTTTCCAGATGATCAGATTTTCCAACTAATAGGGACGGAACAACAAACCCAGAACCCGCGCTGCGATTTTCCAGTGCAAAACCATCTGTGTAAACTTGAAGATCTTCAGAGAGAGAGAGAGAGAGAGAGAGAGAGAGAGAGAGAGAGAGAGAGAGAGAGAGAGAGAGAAGAGAAGAGACAGAGACAGACAGAGACGAGAGAGACGAGAGAGAGAGACAGAGAGAGAGAGAGAGACAGAGAGACAGAGACAGAGAGCGAGAGAGAGAGTGAGAGAGAGAGAGAGAGAGAGAGAGAGAGAGAGAGAGAGAGAGAGAGAGAGGTGTTACACAATTTTTCATGCTAACTCCTCATCCGTGTCTCACCCCTCCCCTCTCCCCTCCTCAGTGACATTACTCGCACGCCGCTCACTGTGGCTCCCAGAATAAAGCCACACCCGGGATTGTCCTGACGCCGGCAGTTTACAGGGAGCAAGTGTCCGTAGGGTGGCACCTACTCAATCCCTCCCTACCGACGACAATAATTCCATTAATGCGGAGCCAGTGAGACATAGTGTGAGACCGACAGAGAGAGAGAGAGAGAGAGAGGAGAGAGAGAGAGAGAGAGAGAGAGAGGAGGGCGACGGAGAGAGAGAGAAAGAGAGAGGGTGAGGGAGAGAGAGACAGACAGAGAGAAAGAGAGAGAGAGAAAGAGAGAGAGACAGAAAGAGAGAGAGAAGAGAGAGAACAGAGAGAGAGAGAGAGACAGACAGAGAGACAGAGACAGAAACAGAGACCAAGACAGAAAGACATAGAAAGTTTATTAATTCCACTGAACTTCACCCCCCCCCCCCCCCCCACCCCCTTAAATTGATAACGCACCCGCCATGTTGAAATAACATAAACACGCCGTTCTGTGGTAGAGGAAGCCAGCCCCTTCCATCGCTCTGTTCTCCATGTAACAGCAAGATGGACGGCAGGTGACGGCAGCGATGGTGCAGCGCCCCCTTCCATCGCTCTGTTCTCCATGTAACAGCAGATGGAGGAGGTGACGGCAGCGACTGGTGCAGCCCTTCATCGCTTGTTTCCATGTAAAGCAGATGGAGAGGTGACGGCAGCAGCCCCTTCCATCGCTCTGTTCTCCATGTAACAGCAGATGGAGGAGGAGGTGACGGGCAGCGAGGTGACGGCAGCGACTGCCCCCTCCATCGCTCTGTTCTCCATGTAACAGCAGATGGAGGAGGTGACGGCAGCGATGGTGCAGCCCTTCCATCGCTCTGTTCTCCATGTCAGCAGATGGAGGTGACGCAGAGCCTCATCGCTCTGTTCTCCATGTAACAGCAGATGGAGGAGGTGACGGCAGCAGTCCCCTTCCATCGCTCTGTTCTCCATGTAACAGCAGATGGCGGAGGTGACGGCAGCAGTCCCCTTCCATCGCTCTGTTCTCCATGTAACAGCAGAGGGCGGAGGTGACGGCAGCAGTCCCCTTCCATCGCTCTGTTCTCCATGTAACAGCAGATGGAGCGAGGTGACGGCAGCAGTCCCCTTCCATCGCTCTGTTCTCCATGTAACAGCAGATGGACGGAGGTGACGGGCAGCGACAGGTGCCGTGCGTGTGATGGTCCTCATCTTCCCCTCCCTGCCTTCGCTCCGCATTCGGTTACGTCCGTTTGGTCTGGGAGTTTTCTATTCCCCCCCCCCCCCCCACACACACAACCACACACACACACACACACCAACCACACACACACACACACACACACACCCCCCGCAGTTTGCTTGTTCATGCCGTTTTTGTTCGGTTGGTTAGTTGGTTGTGGATGTTTGTTTGTTTTGAGGTGTGATGGGTGTGGTGTGGGAAGGCCTCAAAAATGTCATTGCACGGATGACAGTGTTGACTTTTACGGCGTTTTATCATTATTATTATTATCATCATTATTATTATTATCATAATCATTATCATCATTATCATTATTATCATTAGTGTCATTGTTATAATCATCATCATCAATATCATCATTATTATATTATTATCATCATCATTATCATTACTGTATTCATTATCATCATCATGATCACCATTATTATTGTTATTGCTATTATTATAGTTCTGTTTTTGTGGTTCTTGTTCTCATTGTTACTACACCATTCTTGTTGTTGTTGTTGTTATTATCACTATTCCTATAATATCATCACTGTTATCATAACTATTGTTATTATCATTCCTATTGTTGTTGTTGGAGGTGGTACTCTTCTTGTTGCTTTAATCATTATCATTATTATTGTTACTATTATCATTATCATTTGTATAACTGTTATCATTATTATTAGTATTATCATCATTACTACTACTGCTACTATTACTACTACTACTACAACTATCATTTTTGTTGTTATTACTGTTAATTGTTGTTGTTGTAAACATCATCATCATCATCATCATCATATTCTTTTAACGGGAATTGTTGTTATTATTATTATAACACTCATTATCGTCATCCTCATAATCATCATCATTGTCATCACCATATTTATCATATTATTACAATATCATTTTTATTTATTTTGTCCTTATTTGAACGAATACAACGGTCATATACACACAGAACCTCGCACCACGTCATTGTGGAATTTTCAAAATGGTGGAATTACAGAGATTTACCTATTCACACACACACACACACACACACACACACACACACACACACACACACACACTCTCTCTCTCTCTCTCTCTCTCTCTCTCTCTCTCCACTACACAAATGCGTTGTGGTCAGGACATTTTCAAAGGACTTGTGCCAGGCTCTCACTGTGGCAGCGTTCTTACGACTCCCCATTTCATTATGAACACGATGTTGTTTTCCATGATCAGCTACAGTCCTGTTCAGTCTTGTTTGTCTGACGCCAGTTTCCCCAGAGATGTCTGTTCACTTCTCCTATCACAACTTCCGTTGTCGCCGATTGTTCTTTTGAAGCGAGTCAAATGAATTCTGTCAATACATAACGAGACCTGGCCCAGTCTCAGTCTCAGTCTCTCTCTCTCTCTGTCTCTCTCTCTGTCTCTCTCTCTGTCTCTCTCTCTGTCTCTCTCTCTCTCTCTCTCTCTCTCTGTGTCTCTCTCTCTCCTGGTTACAGTCTCATTTAGACAGTTCGTCTTTTGAAATCAATCAAGTGATGTTTGCACAGTCCTTCACGAACAATTCAAACTTCTCAGTCTCTCTCTCTCTCTCTCTCTCTCTCTCTCTCTCTCTCTCTCTGTGTGTCCTGATTAAAACCTTTTTCACAGCTCTTCTTTTAAAATCAATTGAATTATGTTTGCACAATCCTTCATAAACAATTCAAACCGCTCACTCTCTCTCTCTCACTCTCTCTCTCTCTCTCTCTGAGATGGGAGATGACTCAATCAAGGCAGATACAGGGAGATGGTGACTCAGTCAAGGGAGATGGTGATTCAGTCAAGGGAGACACAGGGAGATGGTGACTCAGTCAAGGGAGACACAGGGAGATGGTGACTCAGTCAAGGCAGACACAGGGAGATGGCGACTCAGTCAAGGCAGACACAGGGAGATGGTGACTCAGTCAAGGCAGACACAGGGAGATGGTGACTCAGTCAAGGCAGACACAGGGAGATGGTGACTCAGTCCAGGGAGATGACGACTCAGTCAAGGAGAGATTGTGACTCAGTCAAGGCAGACACAGGGAGATGGTGACCCAGTCAAGGGAGACGGCGACCCAGTCAAGGGAGATGGCGACTCAGTCAAGGGAGATGGCGACTCAGTCAAGGGAGATGGCGACTCAGTCAAGGGAGATGGTGACTCGGGCAAGGGAGACGGTGACTCGGGCAACGGAGATGGTGACTCAGTCAAGGGAGATGGTTGACTCGGGCAAGGGAGATGGTGACTCAGTCAAGGGAGGATGGTGACTCAGTCAAGGCAGATGGTGACTCAGTCAAGGGAGACGCATGGAGATGGTGATTCAGTCAAGGGAGATGGTGATTCAGTCAAGTGAGACGGTGACTCAGTCAGGTGAGATGGCGACTCAGTCAAGGGAGATGGTGACCCAGTAAAGGGAGATGGTGACTCAGTCTAGGGAATGTTGACTCAGTCAAGGGCAGATGGCGATTCAGTCAAGGGAGATAGTGACCCAGTCAAGGAGATGGTGACTCAATCAAGGGAGATGGTGACCCAGTCAAGGGAGATGGTGACTCAGTCAAGGGAGATGGTGACCCAGTCAAGGGAGAAGGTGACTCAGTCAAAAGAGAAGGTGACCCAGTCAAGGGAGATGGTGACCCAGTCAAGGCAGATGGTGACCCAGTCAAGGCAGATGGTGACCCAGTCAATGGAGATGGTGACCCAGTCAATGGAGATGGTGACCCAGTCAAGCGAGATGGTGACTCAGTCAAGGGAGATTGTCACTCAGTCAAGGCAGACACAGGGAGATGGTGACCCAGTCAAGGGAGATGGCGACCCAGTCAAGGGAGATGGCGACTCAGTCAAGGGAGATGGCGACTCAGTCAAGGGAGATGGCGACTCAGTCAAGGGAGATGGTGACTCGGGCAAGGGAGACGGTGAATCGGGCAACGGAGATGGTGACTCAGTCAAGGGAGATGGTGACTCGGGCAAGGGAGATGGTGACTCAGTCAAGGGAGATGGTGACTCAGTCAAGGGAGACACATAGAGATGGCGACTCAGTCAAGGCAGATGGTGACTCAGTCAAGGAGACGCATGGAGATGGTGATTCAGTCAAGTGAGATGGTGACTCAGTCAAGTGAGATGGCGACTCAGTCAAGTGAGATGGCGACTCAGTCAAGGGAGATGGTGACCCAGTCAAGGGAGATGGTGACTCAGTCAAGGGAGATGGTGACTCAGTCAAGGGAGATGGCGATTCAGTCAAGGGAGATAGTGACCCAGTCAAGGGAGATGGTGACTCAGTCAAGGGAGATGGTGACCCAGTCAAGGGAGATGGTGACTCAGTCAAGGGAGATGGTGACCCAGTCAAGGGAGAAGGTGACTCAGTCAAAAGAGAAGGTGACCCAGTCAAGGGAGATGGTGACCCAGTCAAGGCAGATGGTGACCCAGTCAAGGGAGATGGTGACCCAGTCAATGGAGATGGTGACCCAGTCAAGCGAGATGGTGACTCAGTCAAGGGAGATGGTGACTCAGTCAATAGAGATGGTGACTCAGTCAATAGAGATGGTGACTCAGTCAAGGCAGATGGTGACGCAGTCAAGACAGACACAGGGAGATGGTGACTCAGTCAAGGGAGATGAAGACCCATTCAAGGAGATGGTGACTCAGTCAAGGGAGATGGTGACCCAGTCAAGGCAGACACAGGGAGATGGTGACCCAGTCAAGGCAGATGGTGACGCAGTCAAGGCAGACACAGGGAGATGGTGACCCATTCAAAGGAGTTGGTGACTCAGTCAAGGGAGATGGTGACTCAGTCAAGGGAGATGGTGACTCAGTCAAGGGAGATGGTGATCCAGTCAAAGCAGACACAGGGAGATGGTGACCCAGTCAAAGCAGATGGTGACGCAGTCAAGGCAGACACAGGGAGATGGTAACCCATTCAAGGGAAATGGTGACACAGTCAAGGCAGATGGTGATGCAGTCAAGGCAGACACAGGGAGATGGTGACCCATTCAAGGGAGATTGTGACCCAGTCAAGGCAGATGGTGACGCAGTCAAGGCAGACACAGGGAGATGGTGACTCAGTCAAGGTAGATGGTGACACAGTCAAGGGAGATGGTGACTCAGTCAAGGGAGATGGTGACTCAGTCAAAGTAGATGGTGACGCAGTCAAGGGAGATGGTGACTCAGTCAAGGGAGACGCAGGGAGATGGCGACTCAGTCAAGGCAGACACAGGGAGATGGTGACTCAGTCAATGGAGATGGCGACTCAGTCAAGGGAGATGGTGACTCAGTCAAGGCAGACACAGGGAGAGGGTGACTCAGTCAATGGAGGTGGTGACTCAGTCAAAGGAGGTGGTGACTCAGTCAAGGCAGACACAGGGAGATGGCGACTCAGTCAAGGGAGATGGCGACTCAGTCAAGGGAGATGGTGACTCAGTCAAGGGAGATGGTGACCCAGTCAAGGGAGACACAGGGAGATGGTGACTCAGTCAAGGGAGATGGTGACCCAGTCAAGGGAGATGGTGAATCAGTCAAGGGAGATGGCGACTCAGTCAAGGGAGATGGTGACCCAGTCAAGGGAGACACAGGGAGATGGTGACTCAGTCAAGGGAGATGGTGACCCAGTCAAGGCAGACACAGGGAGATGGCGACTCAGTCAAGGGAGATGGTGACCCAGTCAAGGGAGATGGTGACTCAGTCAAGGGAGATGGCGACTCAGTCAAGGGAGATGGTGACCCAGTCAAGGGAAACACAGGGAGATGGTGACTCAGTCAGGGAAGACTCGCCAGGTATTAAAGACGCAGGGGCGGAAAACGCTTCTGGGCAGCTTTCTTCTTCTTTTTTTTGTCAGAGGGGACTGGGGAGGAGAGACGGA
>CM065727.1:13403924-13423924 GCA_033310375.1 Conus canariensis
ACATATACAGACATAGGCAAACACAAATGCACGTGCGCGCGCACCAGCACACGCATGAAGAAATATACACACACGCAGTGATGCACACATGCGCACAGAGAGAGAGAGAGAGAGAGAGAGAGAGAGAGAGAGAGAGAGAGAGAGAGAGAGAGAGACAGACAGACAGACAGACAGACAGACAGAGAGAGAGAGAGAGAGAGGGAGAGAGGGAGGGGGGGGCGGGCGGCGGTCTTCCTCCCCAAACGGACACGATCAGAAACCATAAAGTCTCGTTTGGGGGAAATCCCCCATGATTATCGGCCACCCTAAACGGCTTGGGCGCTGTCAGTCGATATGGTCAAATGGCCGCCCACCGGCCTAATGTCTGGCACGGTGTGTTGACAACGTGGTGCTGGGTGGCCGCGGACTCAGTGCAATGGCCTGGATCCATTTTCCCCGGCTGATGGCACCAAAGGCACAGACAGACACGCGGGATGCTCGTTAGTCCATTTCTGTCTCAGCCGCTGTTTTCTCACAACAAAACAAAATGGGCTTGCCTACCTTTCTCACTAGCAAGTGGGAGAACACACACACACACACACACACACACACACACACACACACACACACACACACACACACGCACACACACACACACACACACACACACACACATTGAAGATCTAACATCACATACTATGACATGGGTTATCACTGAAGATTATTTAACGTTGTATGGTCACACTACTCAACTTGGAAAACCTATTTACAAAAAAAACCTTTGTCAATTATCAAAATCAAAACATTTTCTGAATCTCCAGTCCAGCGAATTTTTCTGTCAAGCACATTTTCTGTCTCTCCTCAGTTATGTTTTCACCTTATGGGATCATTCTATAGTGAAACAAAGTCTGAAAAATAAATCACTCGTTTACATAAGACAGTCATAAAGTTAGCACAGTTTAAATCTAACTACTTGGCATGTGATGATTATAAAAAGTTAAACATTCTTCCACGTAAAGACAGTCTTCTTCAACAAATGCTTCCGTATGTTTAATGTACTTAAAGAAATAGCTCCACAGAAAAATGATCCGAAACTTCGTAACTAATAAAAACAGATACGCTCACAAATTTTCCAATCCCAGACCCCTTAACACATTCTACAAAACTCACTTCACCTATTTTGGAGGGAACGACATGGAACAATTTACTGTCTCCTTTAAAATCATCAAACTAGCAATTAGAAAATCAATATAAAAGGATTTGATGGAAAACAGTAAAATAATCTATGGTGATTTTGTTTGCTTAAATTTTTTTTTTTTAATTACATATCTATTTTCTTATCAAGTGTCTTTTGATACGATTTTAGCCTTTCATAAATGAAAAAAAAAGGAAACCATCACAAAACTCGGGACAGAAAAAGGAAAAAGCAGAAAAAAGAGCAACAGAAACAAATAAAAGAACACATACAAATGTAAAAAAATGATATAAATAGCTGCCATCCATTCCTACAAAAAAATACATATCTTTACATGTTGATGGTATGTTAGAGTACCAAAAAGTCTGTGATGATTTCTATTGTTGAACATTATCTCATTCTCTCCCCCCCCCCCCCCCCCCCCCCCCTCCCGGACACGCACATACGCGCGACTGTTTTAATTTTTTTCGTCTCACTGTATCTCAGTAAGCTATAACAAAACATTTAACGGTGCGTATCACCTCTTCATGCATTCTGTGGCATTCTGGATATGAATGTCTTCTCATTTCTGGAATGCCTTAGAGTACAGGGGTTTTAACTTGGGTGTGTGATATTCACCAATGACCTTCTAATGCATTAGATCACAAGGAATTTTTTTACACGAGTGTCTGATATTGTGTGTGCGCGCACACGTGACGGTTATAGTGTCTTAGATCACAGGGATTTTAACTAGAGTGTCTGATATTGTGTGCGCACACATATGACGTTCAAAATGCCTCAGATCACAGGGATTTTAACTAGAGTGTCTGATATTGTGTGTGCTCACACACATGACGTTCAAAATGCCTCAGATCACAGGGATTTTAACTAGAGTGTCTGATATTGTGTGTGCGTACACATATGACGGTTAGAGTGTCTCAGATCACAGGGATTTTAACTAGAGTGTCTGATATTGTGTGTGCGTACACATATGACGGTTAGAGTGTCTCAGATCACAGGGATTTTAACTAGAGTGTCTGATATTGTGTGTGCGTACACATATGACGGTTAGAGTGTCTCAGATCACAGGGATTGTAACTAGAGTGTCTGATATTGTGTGTGCGTACACATATGACGGTTAGAGTGTCTCAGATCACAGGGATTGTAACTAGAGTGTCTGATATTGTGTGTGCGCACACACATGATGTTCAAAATGCCTCAGATCACAGGGATTTTAACTAGAGTGTCTGATATTGTGTGTGCGTACACATATGACGGTTAGAGTGTCTCAGATCACAGGGATTGTAACTAGAGTGTCTGATATTGTTGTGCGTACACATATGACGGTTAGAGTGTCTCAGATCACAGGGATTTTAACTAGAGTGTCTGATATTGTGTGTGCGTACACATATGACGGTTAGAGTGTCTCAGATCACAGGGATTGTAACTAGAGTGTCTGATATTGTGTGTGCGTACACATATGACGGTTAGAGTGTCTCAGATCACAGGGATTGTAACTAGAGTGTCTGATATTGTGTGTGCGCACACACATGATGTTCAAAATGCCTCAGATCACAGGGATTTTAACTAGAGTGTCTGATATTGTGTGTGCGTACACATATGACGGTTAGAGTGTCTCAGATCACAGGGATTGTAACTAGAGTGTCTGATATTGTGTGTGCGCACACACATGACGTTCAAAATGCCTCAGATCACAGGGATTTTAACTTGAGTGTCTGATATTCTGTAAGCGCGACACACACGTCACGGTTCAGGCAGTAGTAGGTAAGCCATTGTGCAGTTTCGGCAGGTTCGGAGCTCTAATAAAAAAAAAATGTCTCTACGCTTCACCAAGGGAACATTGCCAAGGTTTAAACCCACAACCTTCAGATTCAGTAGACTGACCACTCGGCTAAAAATGCACATTAACTTGATGCTGACCAAGAAGATTCAGAAAAAAAAATCTGTCTGAAGTTTTCACCAGCCAGGCATGGCAAGATTTGAACCCCACGACTTTCAGATTGAGCAGACTCACCGCTCAGGACAGAGGTGCTTTAACTTGATCAACCAGCGCTGAAAACAAAATGTCCAGCCAGCCCTTAGAAAAACAACAACACACAAACCTCATTTCCTGACGTAATATGCGTCCACAGATATTGAAGACCAGCTTGTCCAAGGAATGGAAAAAAGGCGTAGATCCCTACCCCCCCCCCCCCCCCCCCCCCCACAGACCGCCAGTCCACCCCTCTTCCCCACTCTGTTACTATCTATTGCCTTTAATCGATGCCAGAGCGACAAAATTGCAGAGAGATTCGGCAACAACGGCTTCCAGTTTAGGTTGTTGTTGTGTTGTTGTTGTTGTTGTTGTTGTTACACTTTTTCTGCCATAGGGAGATGATGCGGACTGCAGACAGCTTTAGTGGCTCGGGAGACGACTGACCTGTGACGTCACTGGCTTCCAGTGGACTGATGAGGACAACAATGGTGGACACGGGTCTAGGTGAATCATGGATATTGTCTTTCCCTGTTATTCCACTTCCGCGCATGCGCGCGCGCAGAGAGAGAGAGAGAGAGAGAGAGAGAGAGAGAGAGAGAGAGAGAGAGAGAGAGAGAGATTCGGATGAGTTTATTCACAATAGGCCACGGCCCCTTGTGAAGGGATGTGTGAACATCATATAAGCAATGTGTCAAAAAACATAAGTGGGCACAGATTCATAGATAAAATAAATCTCAACAAATACCAATAACAATACATAGAAACAGAAACAGAGTAGGACACTGCTAAGACGTTACTAATTCTCTGAGCCTAAATGCCTTAGACAGGAATAGTGAAAAAATTCCGCACGTCGTGAGACTTTTGTGAGGACATTAGTAAACTGAGTTTGAACAAAGAGGGTTGTCGATAATAGTTAGGTTTTATATGGCTTTGGCGAATATGTCTAAGTGCCGGACAGCAAAAAACAAAATGTACCTCGTTTTCCTCTGCTTCTTTTCACATTGGACAAATCAAAACACTTCTGTTGACAGTTCTGTATCTAAAGCTATGTACCATTAAATCTGAGATTCCAAGCCTGAATCTTTTTGTTATATATTTCAAATGTGGATTCAAATCCAATAATAGGTAGGGCTTCAAAGAAGGCGTATCACAAAACATTTCTATACATGTCATATCTGCTGCTGGTCTGAATATGTTCATTCCATTTTTGCCAACTACAGTCTAGTAACCGTTGTCAAAGTGAACGAATAAAATCGTTAACGTTTCCAACCCCCTGATTGTACCAGACGAACCCAAAACCATATTCAAACAAACAGGTGAGAGAGAGAGAGAGAGAGAGAGAGAGAGAGAGAAGAGAGAGAGAGAGAGAGAGAGAGAGAGAGAGGAATGCACATACATTTACACATGAAAATCACACACGTTCAGACATGTACATACACAAATACTACATAGGCGTGTGTATATGCACGCGTGCGCTCTCTCTCCTCTCTCTCTCCTCTCTCTCTCTCTCTCTCTCTCTCTCTCTCTCTCACACACACACACACACACACACACACAGAGTCATGCACAAACATTTACACATAACACACACACATACACACACACACGCGCGCGCACGACTTTTTCGTGTCAGAGTCCATAACTGTGTATCAAAAGGCAACGAGGAACTACTTCTGACACTGCATGTCCCCTCTTCATGTACCTTGAGGCACGCCAAGGTGTCACTGTGTTTCCATCACCTGCACAGCCACCGATGACAACCATTCTATCTTGCTTGTCTGATAGTCTGCTTGTGTTCTCATACCAAAGACGGATCAGACGTTGATGGCTCATCAGTCATATTATTATTATTATCATCATCATCATCATTATTATTATCAATACTTATATAGCGCCTATCCTCGGCTAGAGACCAAGCTCTACGCGCTTTACATTCCATACTCGTTTACACAACGGGCTGCCTACCTGCGTAGTGCCGACTGAAGAGCTACCAGCTGGCGCTTCATTGAGTCTTTCCCGTGTCATCCAGTCAGTATCGTTCACTAAATTTCCTTACTTCCTTCATTATTTCCATTTCTCACGCAAGGTGCATGCTATGTGTAACGTGTCATCCATACCAACGGCCAAACTGGCCTTCTCTTCCGAAAGATGGTGATGGGATCTTACGAGTGTGCAAGATATTATGCGTGCGTTCACACACAGAACCTCGGTTTATAGTCTCATTCGAAGGACTGTATGGGAAATGGGAGTCAGAACCAATGTTAACTCCGAGGGAAAAATCCCCCTGTACCGAAACGGCCCGGCGGAGATTCGAACCTGCAGCCGCAGGATCACCAAGATTATGAGTCCGGTGCTCTACCACTGAGCTATTCCGGCCCCCACTGTTCATCTGGGAGACTGGAATGTCAAGCAAAAATCTGCCACTGTCCTCCTTACCCGCCAGACAGCAGTGCTCAAGCCCAGAACTCTCAGATTCAGCAGACCCCCTCATCAGCTGCAAACGTACACACTCCTGTATGCTGACCAGTGTTGACCCAGAAAGGCCCACCCAAAGCACAGGGGAAAAGAGAACAGAAAACCACCGCCACCACCAACAACACACAAACATAATTTCCGGACATGCGCACAGCAAGATTGTAGACCAGCTCACGGAATGAAAAAAGAGCTGATAAACCCCCCCCCCCTTCCCCACCCCTCTTTTGCAGAACTGAAACGAGCCTGTCTCTGTCCCATCCTGAGGTCTTTATGTTCTTTGATCAGTATCGGAGCGATGACGACTCTGCTCATGGAACGGGCACCAACAAGACAGCCTCGGTAGTCCTCCTGCTTCACGACTCTTTTTTATTGTTGCTGGGATGGACAGATGGGATCGACTGTGGAGGTTTCTGGCTTAGAAGAAGAATGATGTGTGCTGTCACTGGCTTCAGACTGATTCATGATGACGAGCACAGGAATGAGACAGACGGGTGAAGGTGAAGTCATTTATTAAAACTGATCCTGTTTGGTGCCAGCCAGACCTGTTTGTATTTCCATACGCTGAAATGCAAGATATTTCACATGCATAGTTACGGTTCCGCGTGCGCTCACACAACAAAAGAAGAAAGGTTCTGGCACTGGCAGCTTCGGCAAACACGTTGACCTCTGAGGCTGCTAACACAAACAAAGAAGCAAACCAACAAACAACTGGTTCAAACTTTCACCAACTCCAGACTTCCACGGTTCAAACCCATAACTCTCTGCTTCAGTGGTCTTGCCAATCCGATAAAAACGTGCCTGATCAGCATAGAGACCGCCGCTCAACTAGAATGTCCCATCACACCTTACAACAACTTTCTGCAGAAAGTTGCTACTGACAGTAGAGTGGTGCTCCAGTGGATTCCAGCCCACTGTAGAATACCAGGCAACGAGAAGGCTGATCACCTGGCGAGGGAGGGTGCTCAAGGGGAGCAGTATAAAACAGCATCACTTACAGCGAGATGCGAAGCATCATCCGGACTATCATAACGCCCTGGATACCCAAGGATGATTATCATCTGTTGTCCAGAGAGCAACAAAGTGTCCTGGTGAGGCTCCGCACCGGGCACAACAGACTTAACAGTCACTTGTGCCGAAAGCTCAAGATGGTGCCTTCTCCAGTCTGTCCTTGTGGGCAGGAAGAACAGACAGCAGAGCATGTGCTCCAAAAATGCCCATTGCATCAACAGCCAAGGAGAGAAGTGTGGCCAACAGAGACAGCTCTAAACGCGCCGTGTTTTGTCCTGTGATTCGTTAGTTCATGTTTGGCGGATTTATGACATAAACTTTTTTAAGGTTTGTTTGGAAGACCAGTAGTCAAAAATCACTTTTATTTAGCAGAAACTGCATTCCACTCAAACAGAATTCACAGAAAGAAAAAAAAACCCGACATGCAAACCTAAATCCTGGATATGATAAGTGCACAATGAGATTGAAGACCAATTCATGTGGAGGAAGAATGGAAGAAGCTTCCCCCCCCACCCCCACCCTCTCCATTCTACAGCACATACATCACCTTTCCCTGCCCCATCCTGTTGCTATTTATACTCTGTGATTAATTTGGGGACGAGACACTAACAGGGGAACGAACAACAACAAATCTGCTTCACCTATTTTTGGTGTCAGGAACGACATGCAATCACCTAAACCTCTGGACTTGATAGTGCTCAATGAGACTTGAGACATTCATTGGAGAAGAATGAAGAAGCTTCCCCGCCACCAAACCCTCTCCATTCTACAGCACATACATCACCTTTCCTGCCATCCTGTTGCTTTTATACTCTGTGATTAATTTGGGACGAGACACTAGACAGGGGAACGAACAACAACAATCTGCTTCACCTATTTTGGTGTCGAACAATGAGATCGACCCAGATCCTTACTGGCTTGAAGAGGCAACTGTGCTGTCTGATGCTTGATTACTGAACAAGAGACATGTTCACATGTATGTACATGTAATGCTACGTGATTTTTTTTTATTTCAAAAAGCAAACAACGGACGGACTAGAGAAGCTGTCCTGTCTATCTGTCGTCTCTTTCTGTACTCTCTCTCCAGCTGCGTGAAAAAAACATTTTGCTACTCTTACCTGATTAAATAAAATTCCGTCTACGTTCGTCTCTCTTCTCTCTCTCCTCTCTCTCTCTCTCTCTCTCTCTCTCTCTCTCTCACGTTGATTATGTCTCGACCTTTTTCTCAAAACTACGCACTTGTAATTACTCTGTGTGCACAGCGAGATAGAAAACCGGTTATGGAATGATAAAAACATAAATCACCCCCCCCCCAAGCCCCCCTTCTACAAACAGAACGTGAATTAAATGCCCCGTCCTGTTGTTATTTATCAGCTCTGATTAATGCCAGAGTAGCGACACGGCAGAGGAAATCAGCCACAACAAACTGGCCTTGGGGTGACCACTGGGCTAAGGGTCTGGCTGGCTGGGCAAATTGTGACGGGCTGTGGACAGCGTCACTGACTTCGAAGGAGGCTGAACGAGTCTAGCGAGCAGTCTGAGGGAATCTGGCTTCCAGGCCTGGATCCTCGCCATAGAAGTTGGAGCAAGGGGATTTTTGGCTCATCAGCCGATGACCTCATGAAACAGCTGGGGATTTCAGGTAAGAAGAGGACCAGAACCCTGAAGGCAATGGCTGAGGCAGCCGAAAAGAGTTCCAGCTGGATCTGGTCGAGGAGGAACAAAAGTGAACTTCATAAAGCCTGAATTTGCCAACTTAGAACAGGTGTCCCGTTAGCAGTGCATGTGGGTAAGACATCCGTCTAAAAAAAGGCACGCCTTGAGACGCCCACCCATTCAAAAGTTGCGGGTTCGAATCCCGACAGCGCCAGAACAAAAAAGTTGGCAGTAGGGGGGGGGGGGGGGGGGGGGGATCTGGGAGTCATGACATGGATGCGGCCCGGCACCCTTAGAGTGCGAGGAGTTCAGGGCCAAAACATTGACTGACTGACTGAAACCAATTTATTGTCAGATTAACTCAAGGTTGTACTGACAAGGCCAAAACACCTGTGTGAGGGGGGTTTCTTCTCTGAAGACCTTCTGCTGTCAAGCTCTCCCTACAATTTCTTCCTACTGGGCCCTTGACAGCGTCACTGACTTGAAAGGAAGCTGAAGTGTGATGTTGCTGGTTTGGTGGTGATTGATGGTGACGATGAGAAGAGTGATACACAGTGCATGGTGAGCAGTGAACAAGATGAACTGTGATTCTTCACAAAGGCACACCACTGAGCAAGCTGGATCAACCTGGCCTACTTCTTCAGTGCGCCACCTCCACCACTCTTCGCTGAGATAAAGGGATGAAGAAGAATTAAAAAAAAAAAATTCTTCCATGCATGCACTAGCGCATATGCAAGCAAAAAATGTACAGAGAGAGAGAGAGAGAGAGAGAGAGAGAGAGAGAGAGAGAGAGAGAGAGAGATGCATGTTTCTATGGAAGCGCACACACAGAAACAAATATGGGGGCACATAGTATGCACGAGAGAGAGAGAGAGAGAGAGAGAGAGAGAGAGAGAGAGAGAGAGAGAGAGAGATGCATGTTTCTATAGAAGCGCACTGACAGAAAAAACTGTGGGGGCACATAGTATGCAAGTGTATAAGAGCACACAAAAGCAAGTATGCACAGCAATGAAACACAACCTCAATAACAAAGACAACGACGAACAAGACAATCAGACCCACTGAACATCTCTAGTCTGGAAACATGGCGGACAGCGCGTCACCACCAGAGCAAACCGATGATGAACACGTTGCTCAACAACATTTAAAAACTGAAAATCTATTTCCGGCGATGACATTAAGCCAATCAGTTTGAAAATAAAGCTCGATCATCCAATCAAAACCCGTCTTTCCTTCTACAAAAAAACCCAATCTAGCCTCTTTATCACTCAGTTGGAGGCCAGATTTTGCTTCTCTCTCTCTCTCTCTCTCTTATTATACATTGACCTTTTCCTCTTGACACTCGCGTTTATTTCCCTTTATTGAGAAACGAATGTTTAAAACATAGAAAACCAAACGGTGCTTATACCACTTTTCCTTCATTACAATGTCTCGTCTTATGGCAACTTTTAGACTCTTCGATGGGGTGCTCTTTGCTGCTTCCTCGTGGTATGTTTTGTTATTTTTCTACCTGTCGGACGTGCAGTACCTTCTTTCCATGGGTGTGAATCTTCTTCTCCTGCCTGTTCGATGGGTGTTGCTCGTTTCTGTCCACTGGGGCGTTTTCCTAGTCTTCTGTCGGTTGGATGGGTGTTGCTCGTTTCTTTCCACTGGGGCGTTTTCCTAGTCTTCTGTCGGTTGGATGGGTGTTGCTCATTTCTGTCCACTGGGGCGTTTTCCTAGTCTTCTGTCGGTTGGATGGGTGTTGCTCGTTTCTTTCCACTGGGGCGTTTTTCCCAGTCTTCTGTCGGTTGGATGGGTGTTGCTCGTTTCTTTCCACTGGGGCGTTTTCCCAGTCTTCTGTCGGTTGGATGGGTGTTGCTCGTTTCTTTCCACTGGGGCGTTTTCCTAGTCTTCTGTCGGTTGGATGGGTGTTGCTCATTTCTGTCCACTGGGGCGTTTTCCCAGTCTTCTGTCGTTGGATGGGTGTTGCTCATTGCTGTCCACTGGGGCGTTTTCCTAGTCTTCTGTCGGTTGGATGGGTGTTGCTCGTTTCTTTCCACTGGGGCGTTTTCCTAGTCTTCTGTCGGTTGGATGGGTGTTGCTCATTTCTGTCCACTGGGGCGTTTTCCCAGTCTTCTGTCGGTTGGATGGGTGTTGCTCATTTCTGTCCACTGGGGCGTTTTCCTAGTCTTCTGTCGGTTGGATGGGTGTTGCTCATTTCTGTCCACTGGGGCGTTTTCCCAGTCTTCTGTCGGTTGGATGGGTGTTGCTCATTTCTGTCCACTGGGGCGTTTTCCCAGTCTTCTGTCGGTTGGATGGGTTGCAGTATCTCACGGCTTTCCTCTGCAGTGCCAACATTCAGCTCGGTTAGTTGCACAGTGAGGCCACCGCAGGCGGAGATCTATACAAACCTTTAAAAAAATATCTAAGTACTGTATCCGCCAAACATGAACAAATGAATCACAAGACAAAACACCACGCGTTTCGACCTCATAGGTCTTCTTCAGGCCAGATAAACCAGTGTCGTTTATCTTGCCTGAAGAAGACCTATGAGGTCGAAACGCGTTGTGTTTTGTCTTGTGTTTCGTTTGTTCATAAGTGTTTTGTCTTGTGATTCATTTGTTCATGGTTGGCGGATACAGTATTTATTTATTTATTTTTTTAAAGATTCAACTCGGTATCAATAGCACTGACAGTGCACATTCGTGTTGCCCTGCCTGGGACTGTGGGGGTGTGGCACGTGCTGTGACCGATTCTGACAGTCGCCTCAGCCTGCTGGGGAGTGTGGGCAGCAGCCTTCTGCGTCACGCATCACTCTGTCTTCGGAGGGAACGCGACGGTGAGCCTCCTCAGTACCAGAATACATTATCATGGACAGACTGTGACAGTCAATAACTGCCTGAGGATCGGTGGCGGTTTTTAAGTGTTGCAATTAATGGACGAACGGTTGTACAACAGTCTCTCTGTTAAACTGGCCCCTGGTGTGACGATGACATTATGCACTGAGCAGACTACGATACGATGCGACATGACGGGACGGGACATGATAAAATTCAATGCAATACATTGAACTGCAACACAACACATTGCAATACATTGAACTGCAACACAACACAATGCAATGCAATACAACACAACGCAATCCAATGAAATGCAACGCGACGCAACACGACGCGGCAAAACGCGACGTGATACAATAGCATACAATGCCAAGTAACTCCACCCAACCCAGCCCGACACAGAGCAAGGGAATACGCTACAGTACTCCTGTCGAAGGCACTAGAACTGCTTGTCCTGGCGAGAGGAGAGTCCCTTCCCTGCAAAGCAGGTCCACTGACGTCATTCCTCTTGTCCATAGCCAGCATTTGCCCTCACGATACAACTTCTCCCTACCAGCCAGCATTTGCCCTCACGATACAACTTCTCCCTACCAGCCAGCATTTGCCCTCATGATACAACTTCTCCCTAACACCCAGCATTTGCCCTCACGATACAACTTCTCCCTAACACCCAGCACTTGCCCTCACGATACAACTTCTCCCTAACAGCAAGCATTTGCCCTCACGATACAACTTCTCCCTAACAGCCAGCACTTGCCCTCATATCTCCCTAACAGCCAGCATTTGCCCTCACGATACAACTTCTCCCTAACACCCAGCACTTGCCCTCACGATACAGCTTCTCCCTAAACGTTCTGGCTTCAGTCTCAGATCAACGAATGACATAAACCACTGAATAATAGTTGCACATGAACATACAAGATGAGGACAGGAAGTGAGAGCAAACAAGGTTAAACAGAAAGAGAGAGAGAAGAGAGAGAGAGAGAGAGAGAGAGAGAGAGAGAAGAGAGAGAGAGAGAGAGAAAACCAAGGCCAAAGGGAAAGGGAGATAATGGCTATCGATGTAAGTAAGCTCACACTACTGGGAGCAATAGCGGGGTTCTTCACCATCACCCTCTCCCTCCATCCATCCCTCTTCCAGGATCTGCTAGCGGTGTATATACACTCCTGTGTGCATTCGAATGTGAATCTGTGCGTGCGTGCGTATGTGTGCGCGAGTGTGTGTGTGTGTGTGTGTGTGTGTGTGTGTGTGTGTGTGTGCGTGCGTGCGTGCGTAGTGTGTGTGTGTGTGTGTGTGTGTGTGTGTGTGTGTGTGTGTGTGTGTGAGTGTGCGTGCGTGCGTGTGTGTGCGCGATGTGTGTGTGTGTGTGTGTGTGTGTGTGTGTGTGTGTGTGTTGTGTGTGAGCGCGTGCGCGTACGCGTGTCTGAGTGTGCGTGTGTTTGTGTCCCTTTCCTATGACCTGTCCCACTAATCGCCCCTCGCCTCCCCTACTCCCAAGCACACGAACACATACAAACACATGCGCGCAGTTTATCAGCTCGTGCGCTCGCGCGCGCACATACACACACACACACACACACACACACACGCACGCAACACACACACACACGCACGCACACACACACACACACACACACACACGCACGCACGCACGCACGCACGCACGCACGCACGCACGCACACACACACACTACACACACACACTACACACACACACACTACACACACACACGCTCGCGCGTTTGCCTTCACGAAAGAGAGAAAGAAAGAAAAAAAAAAAGGGGGGGGGGGGAGAAAATGAGATAGAAAAACAAAGAGAGGAAAGGAAGAAGACAGAAACAAAGGAAAAAAAAAAGAAAAGACAGAAAAGCAAACGGAGTGGAAGAAAGAGAAGTAAGGGACAAAGAAGGGAAGAAAGAAAGAAAGAAAGGAAGGAATAGAAACTAAAGAAGAAAAACGCACAGAAAGAAGACAGGCAGAGGGAAAGAGAAAAACAACAGAAAAATACATAGACACAAGGAAGGAAGAAAACGAAACTGATGAACAAAGTTAAAACGGGTAAAAGGGGAGGGGGGGGGGGGGGGGGGCAGGGGGTGAAATCCATAGTTACAAAAAGCGCTTGAGAGAATCACAACCCCCCATCCCCACCCCCCACACACACGCACAAAAAAAGCGGGGGGGGGGGGGGGGGGGGGGGGATCGAGAAAGGAAGGGAGGAAGAAAAGATGAAATGAATTATGAAAGTCAGAAAGAAACAAAAGAAAGGAAAAAAGGAAGGAAGAGAGAAAGAAAGGAATTAAGAATGAAAGGAAGGAATGAAGGAAGGAAGAATGGAAGAAAGGAAAGGGAGGGAGAAAGAAGGGAAGAAAGTATTAAATGAATAATGCAAGTATATTAGAAAGTAAGCAAGAAAGAAAGGAAGAAATAACGAAGGAAAGAAACTAAGAAAGAAAGAAAGTACGAAGGAAGGAAAGAAAAAAAAAAAAAGAAAAGAAAACAAGAAAGAAAAACACTGGCACAAACAAACATGCTGGCGTGCCAGTGAGACCCCAAACCACAAGAAAAGATCAGTAAAATCGAACGAAAGTAAAACGTCTGTCGGGAAAAGTAGTCCAACAAAAGCCTTAACTTCGAACTGAAAAAGCACAGGACAGAGAGAGAGAGAGAGAGAGAGAGAGAGAGAGAGAGAGAGAGGAGAGAGAGAGAGAGAGAGAGAGATGGTAGGGGGAGGACTGGATGAGGGTCTGGGAGTGGGGGGAGGTGGTGTTAGGGTAGGGGTGTGGCTTGCTTCAGCGCACCAAAGCGGGGTGGGGTGGGGGTGGAGGGGCCGCCAACATCATCACGCTCACTCTCACGTGCAAGCCCGCGCATCCAAGTCCACTCCGATTACTGTCTGTAAAAAAAGCACCTTACCACCTCCCAGATTCTTGCACACTGCACATCAGTTTTTTTTTCTACCCGTTCTCGCCCCACCCCCCTTCCCCCCACCCCCACCCCTAATCACCTTTCCAGTTTGCACGTTTGTTTATTTATTCGTGTTGTTTCTTTTTTCAACACAGAAGTCCGTGGTGATCTCCCCTCAAAATTTGGAACGGTTGGTTGACCCGTTCTCTTCCAGATATCGTTCTGCGAGTGTCGTGTTTCAGAAGACCTCTCACTGGCTATCTTTGGTACTCTTTGCAGAAATTGTAACCCCCCTTTCCCCAAATTTCCTTTTCCCCTGTGGTTTTCAAGCAGCACACTTAACTTCCAGCAAACTATGTTGGAGTTTGTTGTTGTTGTTGTAGTCGTCTTTTGTTGTTGTTGTTGTTGTTGTTGTTGTTGTGGTGTGTGTGTGTTTTTGCGGGGATCTATTTTCATTTTCGTTTGATCAGACTATAAACATTCCTATTCTTGTCAAAGGATTGGACAGAAGCGTCTGTCTTTTCCGTTCGTCAATTCTTAAAGAATTAAAAAAGAAACGAAAGACTATCATTATCTGGCTCATGACCTTCTTACACCCATACAAAGTATTTAGATCTTGCGTCTACCGTAGACAGCCGAGGCGGTGGACTCTTGGAGTGTAAGAAAGTATCAGTACCTAAGATTGTCATTTCGAACAGCATTTGAAAGGGCTCAGTGTCCGAGGCCGCCATTTCTTACGGCAATACAATCTGTATTTGAGGCCGCCATTTCTTACGGCAATACAATCTGTATCTGAGGCCGCTATTTCTTACGGCAATACAATCTGTATTTGAGGCCGCCATTTCTTACGGCAATACAATCTGTACCTGAGGCCGCTATTTCTTACGGCAATACAATCTGTATTTGAGGCCGCTATTTCTTACGGCAATACAATCTGTATTTGAGGCCGCCATTTCTTACGGCAATACAATCTGTATCTGAGGCCGCTATTTCTTACGGCAATACAATCTGTATTTGAGGCCGCTATTTCTTACGGCAATACAATCTGTATTTGAGGCCGTCATTTCTTGCGGCAATACAATCTGTATCTGAGGCCGTCATTTCTTGCGGCAATACAATCTGTATTTGAGGCCGTCATTTCTTGCGGCAATACAATCTGTATCTGAGGCCGTCATTTCTTACAGCAATACAATCTGTATTTGAGGCCGTCATTTCTTGCGGCAATACAATCTGTACCTGAGGCCGTCATTTCTTACAGCAATACAATCTGTATTTGAGGCCGTCATTTCTTGCGGCAATACAATCTGTATCTGAGGCCGTCATTTCTTGCGGCAATACAATCTGTATCTGAGGCCGTCATTTCTTGCGGCAATACAATCTGTATCTGAGGCCATCATTTCTTGCGGCAATACAATCTGTATCTGAGGCCGTCATATCTTAAGGCAATACAATCTGTATTTGAGGCCCCGATTTCTTAAGGCAATACAATCTGTATTTGAGGCCGTCATTTCTTGCGGCAATACAATCTGTATCTGAGGCCGTCATTTCTTGCGGCAATACAATCTGTATTTGAGGCCGTCATTTCTTGCGGCAATACAATCTGTACCTGAGGCCGTCATTTCTTACGCAATACAATCTGTATTTGAGGCCGCTGATCATTTTCTTGCGGCAATACAATCTGTATCTGAGGCCGTCATTTCTTACAGCGCATAATACAATCTGTATTTGAGGCCGTCATTTCTTGCGGCAATACAATCTGTACCTGAGGCCGTCATTTCTTACAGCAATACAATCTGTATTTGAGGCCGTCATTTCTTGCGGCAATACAATCTGTATCTGAGGCCGTCATTTCTTCAGCAATACAATCTGTATTCTGAGGCCGTCATTTCTTGCGGCAATACAATCTGTATCTGAGGCCGTCATTTCTTGCGGCAATACAATCTGTATCTGAGCCGTCATTCTTGGCAATACAATCTGTATTGAGCCACATTTCTTGGCAATACAATCTGTATCTGAGGCCGTCATTCTTAAGGCAATACAATCTGTATTGAGGCAGCATTTACAGTATTGAGGCGTTCTAAGGCATTCTGTATTGAGCAGCATTTCGTTACGAAAGGCATTGTTCACATCTAGCGCTGTTCAATTTTTTTTACCTTCTTACAGGGTTAGAAAGCATTTATAACTGAGACGGTATTTCTCATAGTCTTAGAAAGCATTTACATATGAGGCGGTCATTTCTAACAGCGTTAGAAAGCATTCACATCTGAGCCGGTATTTCTTACATAATTAGAAAGCATTTATAACTGAGACGTATTTCTCATAGTCTTAGAAAGCATTTATATCTGAGGCGATCATTTCTTACAGCGTTAGAAAGCATTTATATCTGAGACGGTATTTCTTACAGAATTAGAAAGCATTTATATCTGAGACGGTATTTCTCATAGTCTTAGAAAGCATTTATATCTGAGACGGTATTTCTCATAGTCTTAGAAAGCATTTATATCTGAGGCGGTCATTTCTTATTGCGTTAGAAAGCATTTATATCTGAGACGGTCATTTCTTATTGCGTTAGACAGCATTTATATCTGAGACGGTCATTTCTTATTGCGTTAGAAAGCATTTATATCTGAGACGGTCATTTCTTATTGCGTTAGAAAGCATTTATATCTGTGACGGTATTTCTCATAGTCTTAGAAAGCATTTATATCTGAGACGGTATTTCTCACAGTCTTAGAAATCATTTATACATGAGGTGGTCATTTCTTACAGCATTAGAAAGCATTTATATGTAAGACGGTATTTCTTATTTCCGACACCCCGTCCACAGCAACAGCCCGCTCATTCCGACACCCCGTCCACAGCAACAGCCCGCTCATTCCGACACCCCGTCCACAGCCACAGCCCGCTCATTCCGACACCCCGTCCACAGCAACAGCCCGGTCAGTCCCGCCGCAGCCCCGGCACCGGCAAGCCACAGGGAGCAGTCAATGTCAAGTTGTCAAGAGGCAACCCACGGGAGGAGGCACTGCACTGCTGCCGAGTCACTTCGGTGGTGTTCTGATGAGGCGGCCATTTCTTGTAGTGTCTAGAAAGCATCTGTATCTGAGGCGGACATTTCTTCTGGCGTATTAGTCATCTACATTGAATGCGGCCATTTCTTGTAGTGTCGGAAAGCATCTACATGGAAGGTGGTCATTAAAAAAAAAAAAAAAAAGCGTTTTAGAAAGAAAGCATCTGTATCGGAAGTAAAGATGCCTATACACTGGTATACGCTCCACAAACGGGTCACTTATGTTACAAACACTGCGCACTGTCCTCTTTCGGCGTATATGTGATCTCTTAAACTAATCGATTACAGCCTGTTTATGGAGAAAAAAAAAACTATTCTGGAAGTGGTTATTTCCCAGAGTCAGAAAGCATTTAGATCTAATGATGCCATCCTTTTCTCTATAGGGGCAAAAATCTGTATGTGAGGTGGTGGGTTTATGGTGCTAGAAAGGTCTCTAATTCTGAGGCCATCGTTCCCTATGACGTCCAAAGATCTGTGATCATTTACTGAAGAATGGCCATTCGTTACAGCGTTAAAGTCTGTGTATCTAGGTGCTTACACCCAGACTTAGAAATATTGTCCGTATGTATACGTGTCCCAGTGTCTGTGCGCCCAGTGTCAATTTGTCCCTATATCTCCCTACACTTACGTCTCGTGTATTCTGATGCATAAGCGCTCTCTTGCCTTAAAGACCAATGTGCGCCCCAGTCTTTGGGTGCTTTGCGTCTGTCTACATGTGCCCCCGAGTGTCCCTATTCAAGTGTCACGTGTCTGTGTGCTCATGTCTATGTGTTCGTGTCTTTCGGTCACTGAGTCAATGAGTGCTGTGGTCTATGTGTGTTCACGTTTATGTGTATTAGTGTCTATGCGTGCCCCGTGTCTATGTGTACTCACATCAACGTGCGCTTGTGTCTGTTTCCATGTATCTATGTGTGCCCGAGTCTATGTCTATGGGTCCCTGTGTCTCTTGTTTCTATGCGTTCCTGTATGTATGTGTGTCCGTGTCTGCGTATGCCCGTATCTTCTGTTTCCTGGCATTAGTATACGGCCCGGGTCGATCTCCCTGAGAAGTGTGTGTGCCTGTGTGGATCGGCGCCTGTGTCTGTGCATATAACGTCCCCTTGCCGCTTCCTGGCAACCTCCCCTAGT
This sequence comes from Conus canariensis, assembly GCA_033310375.1. NCBI lineage: Eukaryota > Metazoa > Mollusca > Gastropoda > Neogastropoda > Conidae > Conus > Conus canariensis. The sequence continues at coordinate 13,422,138 of CM065727.1, forward strand.
CCTGTGTGTATGCAGGAAGGATAGAGGAAGATGACCAGTCCGTGTCTTTCCTGTTTGATCAGTATCCTGGTATTTGCCATGACTAAACTGACCTTCATCTCTTAATGCCAAGAAGCTTTGTGCGCGATCTCTCTCTCTCTCTCTCTCTCTCTCTCTCCTCTCTCCCCCCTCTCTCTTACTCCCGTGTGTGTGTGTGTGTGTGTGTGTGTGTGTGTGTGTGTGTGTGTGTGTGTGTGTGTGGTGCGTGCGTGCGTGGTGCGTGCGTGCGTGCGTGCGTGCGTGTGTGGTGTGTGTGTGTCTGTGTGTGTGCATGCGCGCGTACGCGCGAGTGTGTAAGTGTGTGTGTAAGTATGTGAGCTCGAGCGTGTGTGTGTAAGAATGTGTACGCGTGCACCGCGTGCGTGTGTGTGTGTGTGTGTGTGTGTGTGTGTGTGTGTGTGTGTGTGCGTGTATGCGTGCGAGCGCGCGAACGCGTGCGTGTTTCTGTGTGTGTGTGCGTGCTTGCGTGCGTGCATGCGCGCTCGCGTGCGTGCGGTGTGTGTGTGTTGTGGTGTGTGTGGGAGTGTGTGTGTGTGTGTGTGTGTGTGTGTGTGTTGTGCGCGCGCGCGCGCAGACGTCCGCGCGCGCATGTGCGTGTGAGAGAGCCATTTATACATGTTTGCATATGAAGCACAGACATGCGAGAGAGAGAGAGAGAGAGAGAGAGAGAGAAGAGAGAGAGAGAGAGAGAAAAGAGAGAGAGAGAGAGAGAATACAGTGAGAAGAGAGAAAGACAGACACAATTTAGACAGACAAACAAACGACAGACAGACAAACAGACAGACAGAGAACAGAGAGAGATGAGGCAGGTGAGAAAGGCCAGCCGGACAGGTCGGAGACAGCGCGGGCCAGGGCCAGTGCAGGGAGAGGAAGTAAAGCGACGTGACCGCAGCCGCCAAATTCAATTCACTTCTCCACTCCTCGACGCTGAAACCTCCTTGTCAAACGCCTCCCCCCCCCCCTCTCCCGCCCTTACACCCCCACCCCCGTGCTACATCGGCCTGCCCCAACCTTCTCCTTCCCCACACTCCTGCTCTCCCCCTACCCCGAGCACCACACCACCCCCGTCCACCCTCCCCCCTCGCTCCGCACCTCACAGGTCGTTTGAAAGAGGGATGGGGGTGGGGGAAAGGGGACAGGGTGGTGGTGAATGTGAACGGCTGAAAGAACGATGAGAAAGGACGAAATCAGTCACACAAAGAAAAGGGAGAGCGCTGAGAACGAGAGAGAGAGAGAGAGAGAGAGAGAGAGAGAGAGAGAGAGAGAAGAGAGAGAGAGAGAGAGAACTCGGAACTCGGAAAATTTTAATTGCAAAGGCCACCGACCTATCTGCAATGAGGTCAAGAAACAAAAAATGAAATCACACACACACTGACGCTGTAACATTTCTACTGATCACGATCATTTACAAAACTTGCTCACACCAACTGTATAATCGTAAATTGAGTATACCGAAAGATACATACAAAATCACACCCATATGTAGCACTCTCCCAGACTCGCACATACAATTTCGCTCGCTCTTACAATTGCGCGCGCGCAAACCACACACACACACACACACACACACACACACACACACACACACACACACACACACATACACAAGCATACATACACACACACACATACACACGCATACACACACCCACACACACATATACACATTTTTTCATCATGATCCCTAAGTATACACAAGACGTATCGACCACGAAACAAGGTAAAACAGATAAATTTATGAAAACATA
>CM065727.1:13428924-13431424 GCA_033310375.1 Conus canariensis
GACGAGAAGCACCTCCAGACAGCAGGATCGGTTCATTGTTATCGCTTGTCTGAGAGACCGTTCAGCCAGTGCCACAGTACTCCGAGACTAGCTACGACAAGCCAGCAACGTCAACGTCAGTACCCAGACAGTTCGGAACCGGCTCCACGACGCCAACTTGAGGTCAAGGTCCCCAGCAGTGAGATCAATACTGACCCCAGCGCATCGAGCTCATCGTCGGGCCTGGGCAGCAGTCATAGAAGGTGGACAAGAGCTGAATGGGCAACAGTACTCTTCACAGACGAGTCAAGGTTCACCCTCAGGTTCAACGACAGGCGGGTTCGCGTCTGGCGACGTCCTGGAGAACGCTACGTTGACGCTGCCGTCAGGGAGCATGACCGCTATGGAGGTGGGTCCGTGATGGTGTGGGGTGGGTTCAGCCTACGTCACAGGACCCCCCTACACCGTGTTGAAGGCCGCCTGACCGGTGCCACCTACCGCGACACCATCATCCGCCCCCTTGTGATGCCCGCTCTGAGGGCAGTTGGCCAGGGCGCCCAGTTCCAGGACGACAACGCGCCGTGCCACCGCGCCGCCATCGTGAATCAGTTCCTACAAGGGCAGCAGGTGACAAGAATGGACTGGCCTGCCAGGTCACCAGATTTGAACCCCATAGAGCATCTGTGGGACGTGCTGGGGAGGCGAGTGCGGGCCCACAACCCTCCAGCAGACACCGTGGACCAGCTGTTTCAGTTGCTGGAGCAGGAGTGGCAGGCGATCCCCCAGGACACTCTCCGCCGCCTGGTGCACTCCATGAGACGTCGATGTGACGCTTGTTTGAACGCGAACGGTGGTCATACCCGTTATTAACATCATGACATCTACCATAGACTCTTGTTACTTTTCATTTTGGGGGTATGCCTCTTTAATCAAGTGTAAAACAAAGATAATTTTTTGTCACGGTGTTTGAATAAATTTGAATGGATTGAGGAATAATAAAAATGAAATATTCAATCATTAAATTATATTCAGCTTTGTTTTCTTTCGAATGACAGCAGTTTTCCTAAGTGGTACTTCAATTGTTTTGAGTAGTGTATATATATATATATATATATTTTTTTTTTACAATGAAAACAATGATCGCCCGTCCTCACAGGACATGACACTTGGAGAAACAACGGATGCAGAGAACACCTCTGACCGATACACCACGAGCTTCTGACCTGTTCTGAGCTATATAAAAAAAAAATTCAAACTCTTTGTGTATTCTCTTCTGGTCCCCCATGTCTCAATGCTTGTTGCCCAAACTAAAAGAAGAATATTTTACAGAGTGGGATGGAGATAATGCTCCGAGCTCACGCTTTGGTTTTTTTTTTTTTTTTTTAGACGTTTTTTAATGCACGAATACTTTCGCAAAGCCAATTTTCCTGCACTATTTGAAAAGAAACAAAACAAACAACACACACACACACACACACACACACACACACACACACACACACACACACACCTTACCCGTACTGAATGCTAGTTTCTGCCTTAATTTCCCCCTATTATCATCATTATTATATCACTGTTGTTTGAGTTACTAGTTCGCTACGGCTCCTGCAGCAAGTTCGCCTGGTGATATCAAGCGGGAGAAGCGTGGAGAAACTGGGGTGAGTGACGGCGGAGTTAGCAAGATGGTTTGACCTGGCAGATTCCGTACGCTACATGTGGTGTGTGCTTTAAAACTACACTAGAAAACACACACAAATCAACAAACAAAAAACCAACAACCAACCAACGAATAAAAAAAAAAAAAAGAAAAAAAACCAAAAAAAAAACAAACCCGCCTCCACCAACATCCTCAATGAAAAAGTGCATCGAGTCGCTCTCTCTCTCTCTCTCTCTCTTCTGTGTGTGTGTCCTCTGTCTCTCTCTGTGTCTGTCTGTCTGTCTGTCTCTCTCTCCAGGTTCCAATATCTTTCCAATTATATTTTTAACCCCTCCTACCCTTACCCCCTTCCCCTCCCCAGCGCTTTCCCGTCCACCTCTCTCTCTCTCTCTCTCTCTCTCTCTCTCTCTCTCTCTCTCTCCCTCTGTTCGTTCCAATCTTTCCAGTTATTTTCAGCTCTTTTCTCTTAACCCCGCCCACCCACCCCCCAGCCCCCTCCCTACCTGTGTATTCAGCATTTCCCTTCCCCGGTCCCCTGTGCATCCACCCCCCCCCCCTCTCTCTCTCTTTTCTCTCTCGTCAAGTATCTCTCTGTTTTCATTGCTCTCTCATCTCTCTCTCCCCCCTCCCTCTTTCTTTCTGTGTCTTCGTGTGTGTGTGTGTGTGTGTGTGTGTGTGTGTGTGTGGTTGTGTGTGTGTGTTCCCCCCCCCTCTCTCTCTCTCCAAGTATCTCTCCTACGGTTTTCATCGCTCTCTCATTTATCTCTGTCTTCGCGCGAGCGCGCGCGCCTGTGTGTGTGTGTGTGTGTGTGTGTGTGTGTGTGTGTGTGTGTGTGTGTGTGTGTGTGAGTGTGTGCGTGCGTG
>CM065727.1:13443924-13446424 GCA_033310375.1 Conus canariensis
CACACACGCACACGCACGCACGCACGCACGCACGCGCGCACACACGCACGCACTCACAGCGTGAACGTGCTCGCAAAGGCACAAATACGGACGGACACACACACACACACACACATACACACACAGAGACACAGACACCCTCCCCCTCCCGCCATACACACACACACACACACATGCGCGCCCGCGCACTTATACGCACACATCCCGTATATGCCATGTAATCCCATATCTTAATGTGTAAAGGGACAGAATTAACTTGAATTCCTTTACAGTGCAGAACTTTGGGAAATGAACCTGTTGACATAGTAAATTAAAAAAAAAAACGACAAAAAAAAAAAAGACAAAACCTTAACAGTGTGCCCAACCACTTAACATACCCCTCACTTGAAAGGAAACCCATCAAATGTTTTAAAAAAAAAAAGAAAAGAAAAACAAAAAACAGCCCGTTTTGGCATCGTTTCAGAAATCTTCAAGAAGACAAGAGTTCCAGATTCCAAACCATAAAAACAATCAGCCATTCACCATTTCATCACTTCAACAGCACTCAACACGGAGCAACTTCACGACATACATCAATGTAGTGGAGGACACTCTGATTTGAACGCTGTACAGACCAACGCTATACGCACGCTGAACTAAACTTGAGCAGCTCTACTAACGTAATGTAGACGTACCGAAACAACGAAGACATCCCGAGTTCGTGCTGTGATGGATTGCGTGCCGCTGACTGCCTGAAAATCAATGGTGAGAGAGCAGGGAAGGCCAGCGGAACTCACACAGCGGCAATCCGCCTCGGAGGACAAGTTACAGCAGAGGTCAGCAAATTCACCTGGCACGGGAGTAATGGTCGCCACGGTCAGGACATTCTCATGCGCCCTTCTTCCATTTCGCACCCGCCCCCCCCCCCCCCCCCCCCCCGAGTCATTTCGTTCGTTTAGAGGAATGGGAATGCCACTGGTATGCACGCACACGCACGTACGAAAACGCACACACAGACACATATACATTCACATGCGTGTATGTGCACACGCACAAATACATACAAAAAAAATTCTCATACACACACACACTCTCTCTCTCTCTCTCTTGCGTGCGCGCGCGCGAGTGGTGAAAATGTGTGGGGTAACAACGAAGAGAGAGAGAGAGAGAGAGAGAGAGAGAGAGAGAGAGAGAGAGAGAGAGAGAGAGAGTTCAACAAAGAAAGCAGTCTGTCACATAAAGCTTCACAGATATCAAGCAAGCTTGCAAGAGATCTTTTTTCACGTCATGATAAAAAAAAAAATTACTGAATTTTTCTTATTCACCTCACGCAAAACAAAACGTGACGAACGAAAGCGGAAAGGGCAAAATAACACCATGTAATCTCTCCCCCCCCCCCCCCCCCAGTAATCTGAGAAGCTGAAAATAACACCATGTAATCTTTTCCCCCAGTAATCTCGGAAGGGCAAAATAACACAATGTAATCTCTTCCCCCAGTAATCTCGGAAGGGCAAAATAACACAATGTAATCTCTTCCCCCAGTAATCTCGGAAGGGCAAAATAACACAATATAATCTCTTCCCCCAGTAATCTTGGAAGGGCAAATAACACCATGTAATCTTTTCCCCTCAGTAATCTCGGAAGGGCAAAGTAACACAATGTAATCTTTCCCCCCAGTAATCTCGGAAGGGCAAAATAACACAATGTAATCTTTTCCCCTCAGTAATCTCGGAAGGGTAAAATAACACCATGTAATCTCCCCCCCCCCCCCCCCCCCAGTAATTTCGGAAGGGCAAAATAACACCATGTAATCTCTTCCCCCCGTAATCTCGGAAGGGTAAAATAACACCATGTAATCTTTCCCCCCAGTAATTTCGGAAGGGCAAAATAACAGCATGTAATCTTTCCCCCAGTAATCTCGGAAGGGTAAAATAACACCATGTAATCTTTCCCCCCAGTAATTTCGGAAGGGTAATATAACACCATGTAATCTTTTCCCCTCGGTAATCTCCGAAGGGTAAAATAACACCATGTAATCTTTTCCCCCAGTAATCTCCGAAGGGCAAAATAACACCATGTAATCTCTTCCCCCAGTAATCTCGGAAGGGCAAAATAACACCATGTAATCTCTTCCCCCAGTAATCTCGGAAGGGCAAATAACACCATGAATAGCTCAGTTGGTAGAGCGCCGGACTCGTGATCCTGAGGTTACGGGTTCGAATTTCGGTACAGGGGGATTTTTCCCTCGGAGTTAACATTGGTTCTGACTCCATTCCCCATACAGTCCTTCGAATGAGACTATAAACCGAGGTTCCGTGTGTGAACGCACGCATAACATCTTGCACACACGTCAAATCCCATCACCAACTTTCGGAAGAGAAGGCAAGTTTGGCCGTTGGTATGGATGACACGTTACACATAGCATGTACCCTGCGTGAGAAATTGAAAGAATGGAGGAAGCAAGGATATTGAGTGAACAATATTGGACGATATTGACTGTATGACACGGGAAACGACTGAA
>CM065727.1:13461424-13481424 GCA_033310375.1 Conus canariensis
CTGTTGAGTGATGGATGGACAGAGGAATCAGACATCTGTTGAGTGATGGATGGACAGAGGAATCAGGCATCTGTTGACTGATGGATGGACAGAGGAATCAGGCATCTGTTGACTGATGGATGGACAGAGGAATCAGGCATCTGTTGAGTGATGGATGGACAGAGGAATCAGGCATCTGTTGACTGATGGATGGACAGAGGAATCAGGCATCTGTTGAGTGATGATGGACAGAGGAATCAGGCATCTGTTGAGTGATGGACAGAGGAATCAGGCATCTGTTGAGTGATGGATGGACAGAGGAATCAGGCATCTGTTGACTGATGGATGGACAGAGGAATCAGGCATCTGTTGAGTGATGGACAGAGGAATCAGGCATCTGTTGAGTGATGGACAGAGGAATCAGGCATCTGTTGAGTGATGGACAGAGGAATCAGGCATCTGTTGAGTGATGGGACAGAGGAATCAGGCATCTGTTGAGTGATGGATGGACAGAGGAATCAGGCATCTGTTGAGTGATGGATGGACAGAGGAATCAGGCATCTGTTGAGGATGGATGGACAGAGGAATCAGGCATCTGTTGAGTGATGGATGGACAGAGGAATCAGGCATCTGTGTGACGAAAGTGAATGGACAGAGAATCAGGCATCTGTTGATGATGGATGGACAGAGGAATCAGGCATCTGTTGAGTGATGATGGACAGAGGAATCAGGCATCTGTTGATGTGGATGGACAGAGGAATCAGGCATCTGTTGAGTGATGGATGGACAGAGGAATCAGGCATCTGTTGATGATGAGGATGGACAGAGGAATCAGGAATCTTGTGAGTGATGGATGGACAGAGGAATCAGGCATCTGTTGAGTGATGGACGAGGAATCAGGCATCTGTTGAGTGATGATGGACAGAGGAATCAGGCATCTGTTGAGTGATGGATGACAGAGGAATCAGGCATCTGTTGATGATGGACAGAGGAATCAGGCATCTGTTGAGTGATGGATGGACAGAGGAATCAGGCATCGTTGAGTGATGGATGGACAGAGGAATCAGGCATCTGTTGAGTGATGGATGACAGAGGAATCAGCATCTGTTGAGTGATGGATGGACAGAGGAATCAGGCATCTGTTGAGTGATGGAGGCAGAGGAATCAGGCATCTGTTAGTGATGGATGGACAGAGGAATCAGGCATCTGTTGAGTGATGGATGGACAGAGGAATCAGGCATCTGTTGATGATGATGGACAAGGAATCAGGCATCTGTTGAGTGATGGACAGAGGAATCAGGCATCTGTTGAGTGATGGATGACAGAGGAATCAGGCATCTGTTGATGATGGATGGACAGAGGAATCAGGCATCTGTTGAGTGATGGACAGAGAATCAGGCATCTGTTGAGTGAGGATGGACAGAGGAATCAGGCATCTGTTGAGTGATGGGACAGAGGAATCAGCATCTGTTGAGTGATGGATGGACAGAGGAATCAGGCATCTTGTGAGTGATGGACAGAGGAATCAGGCATCTGTTGAGTGATGGATGGACAGAGGAATCAGCATCTGTTGAGTGATGGATGGACAGAGGAATCAGGCATCTGTTGAGATGATGGACAGAGGAATCAGGCATCTGTTGAGTGATGGATGGACAGAGGAATCAGGCATCTGTTGAGTGATGGATGGACAGAGGAATCAGGCATCTGTTGAGTGAGATGGACAGAGGAATCAGGCATCTGTTGAGTGATGGGACAGAGGAATCAGGCATCTGTTGAGTGATGGACAGAGGAATCAGGCATCTGTTGAGTGATGGACAGAGGAATCAGGCATCGTTGAGTGATGGACAGAGGAATCAGGCATCTGTTGAGTGATGAGAGGTGATTTGATGAGGACAGAGGAATCAGGCATCTGTTGTGATGGATGGACAGAGGAATCAGGCATCTTTTGACTGATGATGGACAGAGGAATCAGGCATCTGTTGAGTGATGGTGGACAGAGGAATCAGGCATCTGTTGATGATGGATGGACAGAGGAATCAGGCATCTTTGACTGATGGATGGACAGAGGAATCAGGCATCTGTTGAGTGATGGATGGACAGAGGAATCAGGCATCTGTTGAGTGATGGAGACAGAGGAATCAGGCATCTGTTGATGAGGATGGACAGAGGAATCAGGCATCTGTTGAGTGATGGATGGACAGAGGAATCAGCATCTGTTGAGTGATGGATGGACAGAGGAATCAGGCATCTGTTGAGGTGGATGGACAGAGGAATCAGGCATCTGTATGATGGATGGACAGAGGAATCAGCATCTGTTGAGTATGATGGACAGAGGAATCAGGCATCTGTTGAGTGATGGATGGACAGAGGAATCAGGCATCTGTTAGTGATGGATGGACAGAGGAATCAGGCATCTGTTGAGTGATGGACAGAGGAATCAGGCATCTGTTGAGTGATGGATGGACAGAGGAATCAGGCATCTGTTGAGTGATGGATGGACAGGAATCAGGCATCTGTTGATGATGGATGGACAGAGGAATCAGGCATCTGTTGAGTGATGGATGGACAGAGGAATCAGGCATCTGTTGAGTGATGGATGGACAGAGGAATCAGGCATCTGTTGAGTGATGGATGGACAGAGGAATCAGGCATCTGTTATGATGATGGACAAGGAATAGGATTTTGATGGAGGACAGAGAATCAGGCATCTGTTGATGATGGATGGACAGAGGAATAGCATTGTTGAGTGATGGACAGAGAATCAGGCATCTGTTGAGTGTGGATGGACAGGGAACAGGCATCTGTTGAGTGGAGACAGAGAATCAGCATCTGTTGATGATGGACAAGGAATCAGGCATCTGTTGAGATGAGGACAGAGGAAAGCATCTGTTGAGTGATGGACAGAGGAATAGCATCTTGATGATGGATGACAGAGAATCAGATCTGTTGAGTGATGGACAAGAATCAATCTGTGAGTGATGGACAGAGGAATCAGCATCTGTTGAGTGAGGATGGACAGAGGATCAGGCATCTGTTGATGATGGACAGAGGATAGGCATTGTGGTGTGATGGACAGAGAATCAGGCATCGTAGTGATGGTGGACAGAGGAATCAGGCATCTGTTGAGTGTGGATGACAGAGAATCAGATCTGTTGATGATGAGAGGGAAAGGGCATTGTTGAGTGATGGATGGAAGAGGAATCAGGCATCTGTAGATGGTGGACAGAGGAATCAGATCTTGTATGATGGACAAGGAATCAGCATCTTGATGTGGATGGACAGAGGAATCAGGCATCTGTTGATGATGGATGGACAGAGGAATCAGGCATCTGTTGAGTGATGGATGGGCAGAGGAATCAGGCATCTGTTGAGTGATGGACAGAGGAATGGCATCTGTTGAGTGATGGAGGACAAGGAATCAGGCATCTGTTGAGTATGGATGGACAGAGGAATCAGGCATCTGTTGAGTGATGATGGACAGAGGAATCAGGCATCTGTTGAGTGATGGATGGACAGAGGAATCAGGCATCTGTTGAGTGATGGATGGACAGAGGAATCAGGCATCTGTTGAGTGATGGATGGACAGAGGAATCAGCATCTGTTAGTGATGATGGACAGAGGAATCAGCATCTGTTGAGTGATGGACGAGGAATCAGGCATCTGTGATGGACGAGTGAATCAGGCATCGTTGAGTATGGACAGAGGAATCAGCATCTGTTGAGTGATGGACAGAGGAATCAGGCATCTGTTTGATGATGGACAGAGGAATCAGGCATCTGTTGATGAGATGGACAGAGGAATCAGGCATCTGTTAGTGAGAAAGATGATAGTGATATGGACAGAGGAATCAGGCATCTGTTGAGTGATGGACAGAGGAATCAGGCATCTGTTGAGTGATGGATGGGCAGAGAATCAGGCATCTGTTGAGTGATGGATCGACAGAGGAATCAGGCATCTGTTGAGTGATGGATGGACAGAGGAATCAGGCATCTGTTGAGTGATGGATGGACAGAGGAATCAGGCATCTGTTGAGTGATGGACAGAGGAATCAGGCATCTGTTGAGTGATGGACAGAGGAATCAGGCATCTGTTGAGTGATGGATGGACAGAGGAATCAGGCATCTGTTGAGTGATGGATGGACAGAGGAATCAGGCATCTGTTGAGTGATGGATGGACAGAGGAATCAGCATCTGTTGAGTGATGGATGGACAGAGGAATCAGGCATCTTTGATGATGGATGGACAGAGGAATCAGGCATCTGTTGAGTGATGGATGGACAGAGGAATCAGGCATCTGTTGAGTGATGGATGGACAGAGGAATCAGCATCTGTTGATGTGATGGATGGACAGAGGAATCAGGCATCTGTTGAGTGATGGATGGACAGAGGAATCAGGCATCTGTTGAGTGATGGATGGACGAGGAATCAGGCATCTGTTGATGATGGATGGACAGAGGAATCAGGCATCTGTTGAGTGATGGATGGACAGAGGAATCAGGCATCTGTTGAGTGATGGATGGACAGAGGAATCAGGCATCTGTTGAGTGGGATGGAGGTTTTGGGGCAGAGGAATCAGGCATCTGTTGACTGATGGATGGACAGAGGAATCAGGCATCTGTTGACTGATGATGGACAGAGGAATCAGGCATCTGTTGATGATGGATGGACAGAGGAATCAGGCATCTGTTGAGTGATGGATGGACAGAGGAATCAGGCATCTGTTGATGATGGATGGACAGAGGAATCAGGCATCTGTTGACTGATGGATGGACAGAGGAATCAGGCATCTGTTGAGTGATGGACAGAGGAATCAGAGATCTGTTGAGTGGATGGACAGAGGAATCAGAGATCTGTTGAGTGATGGATGGACAGAGGAATCAGGCATCTGTTGAGTGATGGACAGAGGAATCAGGCATCTGTTGAGTGATGGATGGACAGAGGAATCAGGCATCTGTTGAGTGATGGAGGGACAGAGGAATCAGAGATCTGTTGAGTGATGGATGGACAGAGGAATCAGAGATCTGTTGAGTGATGGATGGACAGAGGAATCAGGCATCTGTTGAGTGATGGACAGAGGAATCAGGCATCTGTTGAGTGATGGATGGACAGAGGAATCAGAGATCTGTTGAGTGATGGACAGAGGAATAGGCATCTGTTGAGTGATGGGTGGACAGAGGAATCAGGCATCTGTTGAGTGATGGACAGAGGAATCAGGCATCTGTGAGTGATGGACAGAGGATCAGGCATCTGTTGAGTGATGGACAGAGGAATCAGGCATCTGTTGAGTGATGGACAGAGGGATCAGGCATCTGTTGAGTGATGGACAGAGGAATCAGGCATCTGTTGAGTGATGTGACAGAGGGATCAGGCATCTGTTGAGTGATGGATGGACAGAGGAATCAGACATCTGTTGAGTGAGGATGGACAGAGGAATCAGGTATCTGTTAGTGATGGATGGACAGAGGAATCAGGCATCTGTTGAGTGATGGATGGACAGAGGAATCAGGCATCTGATGAGTGATGGACAGAGGAATCAGGCATCTGTTAAGTGATGGACAGAGGAATCAGACATCTGTTGAATAATGGACAGAGGAATCAGACATCTGTATGAATAATGGACAGAGGAATCAGACATCTGTTGAATAATGGACAGAGGAATCAGACATCTGTTGAATAATGGACAGAGGAATCAGACATCTGTTGAATGAATGGACAGAGGAATCAGACATCTGTTGAATAATGGACAGAGGAATCAGGCATGTGTTGAATGATGATGGACAGAGAAGGTTCTCACAACCGAAAAAAAAAAATCTGACCCCACTAGCGGTTCGAACTCATGACCGTCCACTTGGTCGGCAAACGTTCCAACCATGTGACTACGCCACCTGCCTCCCCCTCCCTCCGCCCTTCCCAATACCCCACACCACAGTAACGGTTTCATCAAGGAGAGGTCACCGCGTGCGACTGTGCGCATGGTTTGCAGCTAGATAAATCAATCGGTGACTACCTAGTCAGGAGAGACCTCGGAACAGGGGTCAGGGACGTGACTTGATTACATGGCTGACCTGCTCATTACCGCCTCAAAGCACTGGTCAGAGGTTGAATACCTTGTTGATAGATGATGATGGCACACAGAGAGAGAGAGAGAGAGAGAGAGAGGAGAGAGAGAGAGAGAGAGAGAGAGAGCGAGAGAGAGAGGAGAGAGAGACAGAGAGAGACGAGAGAGAGCGAAGAGAGCAAAAGCGAGAGAGCGAGCGAGAAGAGAGAGAGAGAGAGAGAGAGAGAGAGAGGAGAGAGCTAATCACAGCTTGTCTTTCTGTGTAGAACCATGAAGGAAATCCTGCCGCCTCAATTACATTCATCCATCCTGCTCACGTCGTTAACTCTCCTCATCTCCCCTCTTCTGTCTGTCTGTCTGTCTGTCTTCCGCACCCTTTTCTCTTTCCTCCCTTATCCTGATCGTCCGTCTGTTCGCTGCTCTCTTTCTTTCTTTTTTTTTTCTCTGTCGTCTGCTGTCTGTCTTCCGCACCCCTTTTCTCTTTCCTCCCTTTATCCCTGATCGTCCGTCTGTTCGCTGCTCTCTCTTTCTTTTTTTTTTTTCTCTGTCTGTCTGTCTGTCTGTCTCTTCCGCTGCCCCATTCTCTTTCCTCCCTTTATCCCTAATCGTCCGTCTGTTCGCTGCTCTCTTTCTCTGTCTCTGTCTCTCACTCTCCTCCATCTCGATCTGTTTTGTTCTTCCTTTGTAAAACTTTTCCCCCTGTCTGTCCGTGTCTGTCTGACTGCGTGTGTGTGTGTGTGTGTGTGTGTGTGTGTGTGTGTGTTGTGTGTGTGTTTTGCGCCCCGCGCGCGCCGCGTGTTCATCTTTCATTCTCTCTCGTTCTCCCTCTTTCTCTCCGTCTCTCTGTCTTCTATATCCCCCCCCCCCCCCCTCACTCTAATTCTTTCACCTGTCTATCTCTTTCTCTTATTCTTTCTCTTGCCGTGTCTTTCCCTCTCACTTTCTGCACCCCCCCCCCCCCCCGTCCCTTCTCCTTCTACCCTTCCCCTTTCCTCTTCCCCCTGTGTGTTTCTGGCTCTCTGTCTCTGTCTGTCCACCAGTCTGTCTGTCTGCCTGTCTGTGTGTCTGCCACACACACACACACACACACATACACACACACGCGCGCGCGCGCGCGCACACAACAACACACACACCACACACACACACACACACCACACACACACAGGAACACGCACTGAATGTTCTCTGTCTGTCTGTCTGCCTGTCATCCCCCCCCCCCCTCTCTCTCTCCATTTTCACAACCATCATGGGTTCCAGACTCTGGCACTGTTGCTGAGAGCCACAGCTGCAGCTAGCTGCCAGCGGTCACAGCGAGAGAGGGCGTGGCTCGTTATCTCCACCTCTCCCTTAATTAACCCTCATCAAAAACCACAGCACCCTGCACTTCAAAGGACCCCGCTGACGATGCAAGACCCGTCGTCGGCCACTGAATTAAAAAAAGACTGCAATAAACAAGACGTAGAGGTACTGGAATGTAGTTGTAAACGATAGCATCCTTTCCGAGTCCCAATGATAGTGTCGATAAATTGTCGTCATTTCCGAATGATTTTGATGATCAAATCCTTCGCCTTAACTGCTGAGGATCCACTATTTTGTAGCATTAATGTATTTCTTTGCTGGTACAAAATGAAATCCTCCGCCTTAACTGCTCGGAATAGACTAAATTGTAGTATCAAAGTATTTCTATGTTAGTAAAAGGGGAAAAAATCATCCAAAATTGCCTTCGTCTCGAAATTTGTGATCTAAAAAACAAACGAACGAAAACTGATGTTCAGTCGTCGTATGGCTGACAATCCGCTCTGTTCTAGTTGTCATGAAGTAAACTCAGTTGAGCAGCATTCGCTGTTTTGCCCTCGTTCTAAGGGGTTCCGTGAAAACATACCATTTCGTAAGCCCCCCCCCCCCCCCCCCCCCTACACATTTTGTACAAACCCTTTAAAGAACTAATCACACTCTGGTGATAAGACATCACTGTAATTCGTATCTGAAACTGTCCACGAAAGCGAAAGTCTGAAACTGACGGCTGTTTGAAGAGGACGGGCACGACTAACACCACGTGATTGACAAATGTTGCCATATATTCATGACGTCACAAATCATAGTCTGCATCAGGTCGGTAAGAAGTCAGCAGTATGTTTCTCCATTTGCTTCCGTCCGTTCATTTTGTGTTTGTTTGGCTGATTCTTTTCATATGATGTACCCTCCCTGGCTCCCTGTAGCCCGCTAAGCATCAACTGTCACCGTTACACAGTAGAATTGTGATCAGTTCCTGGAGTCACGTTCCTCAGCTGTCCAATCAATGCAGGTGGGAACTGTCATGGAACAAAGCCCACCACTGTCAGTTTACGATAGACTTGTTGTTCGTATGGTATTATGTTGGGAATTGTGCGTTACAGTCAGTACAGTGCAAAAGAGACAAACAAACGCTTGCATACAAGCACGCAAGTACACACACACACACACACACACACACACACACACACACACACACACACGTGCACGTGCAAGTGCGCGCTCGTGCACACACACATACACAACACACACATGAGCACGCACGCACGCACGCACGCACGCACACACACCACACACACACACACACACACACACACACACACACACACACCACACACACACACACACAATGCACGAGACTGAAGTGACTCACATCAGCTCATTGATCATTGTCAGACTAACCTCGGGTTGTACAAAGAAACTCGAAACGAATGGCACACCAGGGAAGTTATTAGAAGCCCCCCACCCCCCTCACTCCCTACCCTCTGCGCTCCACTCTCTCCCTCTCCACCGCCCCCCCCCCCCTTCCCTCCCCCGCCCACGTGTCCACAAGGGAGGAAGGAAGGCCAATTACCTGGCGTTACTGCTCAGGATGACGTTTCTACCCATCGTTGACCCCTCAGACCTTTCACACAGGCTCTGTCACTGAAAATCCATCTGTTGAACTTACAGGACGCTTTGAGAGGCGAGGATGAGGTGGTGGTGGTGGTGGTGGTGCCGGTGGTGGTGGTGGTGGTGGGATGGTAGTGTATGTGTGTGTGTGTGTGCGTGTGTGTGTGTGTGTGTGAAGAGGAGAGAGAGAGAGAGAGAGAGAGTGAGAGAGAGATATGATGTAGAGAGAGAGAGAGAGAGAGAGAGTGGAGTGAGTGTGTATTTGTATGTATGTGTGTGTGTGTGTGTGTGTGTGTGTGTTTGTGTGAGTGAGTGTGTGTGAGTGTGTGTGTGTGTGTGTGTGTAGTGTGTGAGAGAGAGAGAGAGAGAGATGAGGGGTGTGGGTGTTGTGTGTGGTGTGTGTGTGTGTTGTGTGTGTGTGTGTGTGTGTGTGTGTGTGTGTGTGTGTGTGTTGTGTGTGTGTGTGTGTGTGTGTGTGTGTGAGTGATGTGTGGTGTGTGTGGTGTGTGTGTGGTGTTGTGTGTGTGGTGTGTGTGTGTGTGTAGTAGTGTGAGGTTATGTGGGATGTTGGGAGTGGGATGGCAGGACAGAGGAAGGCAATCAAGTGAAATTAACGCACGACAGGCTCCAGTGCAATGTAAGCGACACGGTGACTTTTGGGAAACCCCCCTCCCCTAACTCTCACGCCCTCAGTCACCTCCTCCTCTTTCCCTTACACACACACACACACACACACACACACACACACACACACACACACACACGTTGAAGACCCATCACAGACAGCAAGCCAGCATCATCAGCGTGCATCTTCTCCACCAGACGTACGTGCTGTGGGCACGCCGTGGCAGGTTTTAATTAACAGATCTACGGTATCGCTCCCCCCCCCCCGTCCCTCCCACCCCGCATGTCCCCTCTCCCACCCTCCTCTGCCTCCACCAGGGGGCGCTGTTCAGAGAACGACGCTGTTCCCATACTGTCACCGTCGACCGTGTCTCCCCTCCCCCTGTGGCACTTTACCGTGTCCTCCCTCGCCCCTCCTCCCCGTCCCCTCGCTCTCTCAGCCGCGCCTTTCTTCCTTTTCCATGGCTCTGCCCCTGGTCTGCCTAAGCCAGCCTAGCTGTTCTGCGTCCTTTTCTCATCTTATTTCAGTTCTTTTTCAACTTGCCTTTCTTTCCCTTTCTTTCTGTTTCTTTCCACACTGTTCCCTCCCTACATTCCCACTTTCCATACTTCTGCCTATATTTCCACTTTTCATACTTCTGCCTATATTTCCACTTTTCATACTTCTGCCTACATCCCCACTTTTCATACTTCTGCCTACATCCCCACTTTTCATACTTCTGCCTATATTCCCACTTTTCATACTTCTGCCTATATTTCCACTTTTCCTACTTCTCCCTACATTCCCACTTTTCATACTTCTGCCTATATTTCCACTTTTCATACTTCTGCCTACATCCCCACTTTTCATACTTCTGCCTACATCCCACTTTTCATACTTCTGCCTATATTCCCACTTTTCATACTTCTGCCTATATTTCCCACTTTTCCTACTTCTCCCTACATTCCCACTTTTCATACTTCTGCCTACATTCCCACTTTTCATACTTCTGCCTATATTTCCACTTTTCATACTTCTGCCTATATCCCACTTTTCCTACTTCTGCCTATATCCCACTTTTCCTACTTCTGCCTATATTCCCACTTTTCATACTTCTGCCTGTATTCCCACTTTTCATACTTCTGCCTATATTTCAACTGATGCTAATTCCCACTTTTCATACTTCTGCCTGTATTCCCACTTTTCATACTTCTGCCTATATTTTCTCCACTTTTCATACTTCTGCCTATATTCCATTTTTCATACTTCTGCTACATCCCACTTTTCTACTTCTGCCTATATTTCCACTTTTCATACTTCTGCCTATATTCCCACTTTTCATACTTCTGCCTATATTCCATTTTTCATACTTCTGCCTACATTCCACTTTTCATACTTCTGCCTATATTCCACTTTTCATACTTCTGCCTATATTTCAACTGATGCATATATTCCCACTTTTCATAGTTCTGCCTGTATTCCCACTTTTCATACTTCTGCATATATCCCACTTTTCATACTTCTGCCTGTATTCCCACTTTTCATACTTCTGCCTATATTCAACTGATGCATATATTCCCACTTTTCATACTTCTGCCTGTATTCCCACTTTTCATACTTCTGCCTATATTTCCACTTTTCATACTTCTGCCTATATTCTCATTTTCATACTTCTTGCCTCTATTCCCACTTTTCATACTTCTGCCTATATTCCCACTTTTCATACTTCTGCCTATATTCCCACTTTTCATACTCATGCCTTATTCCCACTTTTCATTCTTAGCCTATATTCCCACTTTTCACACTTACGCCTTTATTCTCACTTTTCATACCTATGCCTATATTCCAACTTACGCATATATTCCCATTTTTCATACTTCTGCCTATATTCCCACTTTTCATACTTCTGCCTATATCCCCACTTTTCATACTTCTGCCTCTATTCCCACTTTTCATACTTCTATCTATAGTCCACTTTTCATACTTATTCCTATATTCCCACTTACGCATATTTTCCACTTTTCATACTTCTGCCTATATTCCCACTTTTCATACTTCTGCCTATATTCCCACTTACGCCATATTCCCACTTTTCATACTTCGCCTATATTCCCACTTTTCGTACTTCTGCCTAATTCCACTTCTACTTTGCCTCTATCCACTTTTCATGCTTCTGCCTATATTCCCATTTTTCATACTTCTGCCTATATTCCCACTTTTCATACTTCTGCCACTATTCTCACTTTCATACTTCTGCCTATATTCCCATTTCAACTTCTGCCTGTATTCCCACTTTCATACTTCTGCCTGTATTCCCACTTTTCATACTTCTGCCTCTATTCCCACTTTTCATACTTCTGCCTTATTCCCACTTTCCTACTTCTGCCTTATTCCCACTTTTCATACTTCTGCCTATATTCCTACTTTTCATACTTCTGCTATATTCCACTTTTCACACTTCTGCTTATATTCCACTTTTCATACTTCTGCTTATATTCCCACTTGTCAAACTTCGCCTGTATTCCACTTCATACTCTGCCTATGTCACTTCAACGTTACTTTTCATACTTCTGCTTACTTTCATAACTTTCATTCCTTCAACTTTGCAATCCACTTTCATAATTCTGCTATATTCCCACTTTCATACTGAAGTAGGGAAATGAGGGTAAAAAGCAGGAAAGGTAGAGAACAGCAGGGAAGGAGGAAAAGGTGAAAACAGTAGGTGACAGAAGGAGGAAAAGGTGAAAACAGTAGGTGACAGAAGGAGGAAAAGGTGAAAACAGTAGGTGACAGAAGGTGGAAAAGGTGAAAACAGTAGGGGACAGAAGGAGGAAAAGGTGAAAACAGTAGGGACAGAAGGAGGAAAAGGTGAAAACAGTAGGTGACAGAAGGGAAAAGGTGAAAACAGTAGGGGACAGAAGGAGGAAAAGGTGAAAACAGTAGGTGACAGGAGGAAAAGGTGAAAACAGTAGGTGACAGAAGGAGGAAAAGGTGAAAACAGTAGGGACAGAAGGAGGAAAAGGTGAAAACAGTAGGTGACAGGAGAAAAGTGAAAACGTAGGGACAGAAGGAGAAAAGGTGAAAACAGTAGGGACAGAAGGAGGAAAAGGTGAAAACAGTAGGGACAGAAGGAGGAAAAGGTGAAAACAGTAGGGGACAAGGAGGAAAAGGTGAAAACAGTAGGGACAGAGAAAAGGTGAAAACAGTAGGGGACAGAAGGAGGAAAAGGTGAAAACAGTAGGGACAGAGGAGGAAAAGGTGAAAACAGTAGGTGACAGAAGGAGGAAAAGGTGAAAACAGTAGGTGACAGAAGGGAAAGGTGAAAACGTAGTGACAGAGGAAAGGTGAAAACAGTAGGTGACAGAAGGAGGAAAAGGTGAAAACAGTAGGTGACAGGAGGAAAAGGTGAAAACAGTAGGTGACAGGAGGAAAAGGTGAAAACAGTAGGTGACAGAAGAGGAAAAGGTGAAAACATAGGGGACAGAGGAAAAGGTGAAAACAGTAGGTGAAGAAGGAGGAAAAGGTGAAAACAGTAGGTGACAGAAGGAGGAAAAGGTGAAAACAGTAGGTGACAGAGGAGGAAAAGGTGAAAACAGTAGGTGACAGAAGGAGGAAAAGGTGAAAACAGTAGGTGACAGAAGGAGGAAAAGGTGAAAACAGTAGGACAGGAGGAAAAGGTGAAACAGTAGGTGACAGAAGGAGGAAAAGGTGAAAACAGTAGGTGACAGAAGGAGGAAAAGGTGAAAACAGTAGGGGACAGAAGGAAAAGGTGAAAACAGTAGGGACAGGAGGAAAAGGTGAAAACAGTAGGTGACAGAAGGAGGAAAAGGTGAAAACAGTAGGTGACGAAGGAGGAAAAACGTGAAAACAGTAGGGGACAGAAGGAGGAAAAGGTGAAAACAGTAGGTGACAGAAGAGGAAAAGGTGAAAAACAGTAGGGGACAGAAGGAGGAAAAGGTGAAAACAGTAGGGGACAGAAGGAGGAAAAGGTGAAAAACAGTAGGGGACAGAAGGAGGAAAAGGTGAAAACAGTAGGGGACAGAAGGAAAAGTGAAAAAGTAGTGGACAGGAAAAGGTGAAACAGTAGGTGACAGAAGGAGGAAAAGGTGAAAACAGTAGGTGACAGAAGGAGGAAAAGGTGAAAACAGCAGGTGACAGGAGGAATGTTTAGGGCACAGTGGGGGAGGAAAGAAAGGTACGACTGGTAGGGAAAGTACGAAAAGGAAGGGAAAGATGGGAAACGGTCGGGAAAAGCAGGAAAGGTAGGAAAAGAAGGAAACGATTAGGAAAAATAAGGAAGGTAGAGGAAAATTAGGAAACGTGGGAAAAGCAGCAAAATGTAGGGAAAAAGCAAGAGAAAATTAAAAGAAAAAAAAAGGAAAAGGTAGAAGTAAAAAAAAAAGTAGTGAAAAGTAACAACAACAACAACAACAACACAAAATAGAAGTTTAAAAAGTACACACGCAGGGGAAAAAGATAGAAAAAGTTACAGAAAAGTAATTAAAAAAAAAAAAAAAGAAATGTAGGAAAAAGAAAGGATGTGATGGCCAAAACAAAACAACACAAAAAAGTGAAAAAGATAGGAACGGTAGGAAAAGGAAGAAGAAAAGGATGGGAACAATAGGAAAAGACAGGAAAAATATGAGAAGTAGAAAAGGTAGCAACAAGCAGGGGCGAGAGTGGCGGGGGGAGGGGGGTGGGGGAGGGCGGGGGGAGGGCAGGGGGGGATGGAGGCGCAAGAAAAAGGTACGAAAGAATGGATGAACACAGGACAGAACAGCAGGCGAAGGCAGCACAAGGCATCACTGCCTGAAAGCACCCAGCTTGACAAGGCACGGGGGAGAGGGGGGGGAGGGAGGGGGGGGGGGGGGCACAGGTCCGACAGCCGTGGAAATTAGACTTTCATGACGGCGACCCATCGGCAAAATTAAACATCAGGCTTGCACGCCATTCGTCCCCGCACGCGCAGCGCACGTGCCGACTGGCTTATCAGCGTGGTTGTGTGCAGTGTGAGTAGGGAGCAGGGGTGGTGGATGCTGTACATGTGTGTGTGTGTGTGTGTGTGTGTGTGTGTGTGTGTGTGTGTGTGTGTGTGTGTGTGTTTCTCCCTCCAACCTCCCCCCTCCACACATACACACACACAAGCCTATCTACCTTCAATGAAAGAAAGAAAAAGTTCGACACGGGGAGACACTGTGTATGTGTGCGTGTATATATATATATATATATATATATATATATATATATATATATATATATATATATATATATATATATATATGTATGTGTGTGTGTGTGCGTGCGTGCGTGTGCGTGGTGTGTGTGTGTGTGTGTGGTGTGTGTGTGTGTGTGTGAGAGAGAGAGAGAGAGAGAGAGAGAGAGAGAGACAGACAGACAGACAGACAGACAGACAGACAGAGACAGAGACAGACGTGGGTGGGGTGGAGATGGAGATGGAGGTGGGCAGGGAAAGAGAAAGATGGGAAGGGGGAGGAGGTGGGAGTTCCTCTCTCTGTCTCTGTCTCTCTCTCTACGTCTCTACGAGCCAGTTGCTCATTTTTCTCCCCCACCCCCCACCCCCCTCCTCCTCCTCCTCCCCCCCCCCCCCGACATCCTTTTCCCTTTCACACCAGACGAACAAAAGTAGTCCACATGCAGGGAGCTCCCACTATAGCGGAAGTCAATATCGATTACACTGCCTTTAAAGCAAGTCGCTTTTTTTCCCACTTTTTTTACCCCCTTCCTCTCCTCTGTTGCTTGATCTCCGAACGTCATTACCGAATTGACATCATTGCTACCGTTCAGCGCTACGCCCGGTAGGTAGGTAGGAGGGAAGGTAGGGGGGGTAGGTAGGGGTGGGGAGGAGCGAGAACGAAAGCGAGAGAGAGAGAGAGAGAGAGAGAGAGAGAGGGGGGGAGAGCGAGAGAGAGAGGGGAGAAGCCAGAAAGAGAGAGAGAGAGAGAGGAGAGAGAGAGAGAGAGAGAGAGAGAGAGAGAGGGGGGGGGGGAGAAAGGCGAGAGACACACAGAGATAGATAGATAGATAGACAGATAGATAGATAGATACATAGATAGATAGATTGAGAGAGAGAGAAACAGACCGTGAGAGAATTAGCGAGAGAGAGAGAGAGAGGGGGGGAGGGGAGGAGAAGAGCGAGCGAGAGAGGGGGGAAGTGAGAAAGAGAGATAGAGAGAGAGGGAGCGGGGGGAGGGGGAGGGGGAGGAGAAAGGCGAGAGACACACAGATAGATAGATAAATAGATAGATAAGATAGATAGAGAGAAAGAAAGAGAAACAGACTGAAAGAATTAGAGAGACAGACAGACAGACAGACAGACAGAAGAAAGACAGACGAGACAGAGAGAGAGAGAGAGAGAGAGAGAGAGAGAGAGAGAGAGAGAGAGAGAGAAACAGAAAGATGAAAATAACAAAATAATAGTAAGAAGAAGTATAATGATAATAATAACAAAAAGAGCACCATGTTTCCAGTGTCAATACAACACGCATCCCGTATCAATGTCACTGGAAGCAAAAACTATCAACCCCCCATTTGATATGTCGCCTACGCAGTAAGTAAGTGTAACAATATCACCATACATGGTCACGCTACGTCAGGGCCGCGCCACTCGCGCACTACTCACAGATCTGTCACCAACTCGTGTCAAACTACCCCTGCGAATAACAGCCATTTTGTTTGTTTGTTTTTGCTCTCCAGTTATTGAAGTCTTTTACCTTTTTTCTGTTGACGTCAGTTCCACAAGTTGTGGTTTTTATGACGGCCACTGAACAGGAAAAAGGAATGGCGTTGCCTGCGCCCGTCTGCGTCTGTATCTCAGCGCACGACGCAGAGTTTTTGGAGTTGTATCCCAGCGCACGTGAGTCTGTATCTCAGCGCACGCGAGTCTGTATCCCAGCGCGGTCTACTCAGCGCGAGTACAATGGTATGGGAATACTGACCTTGGCTTCACAGTATTGCGTGACTGATTTCACATCGAGCACCACCTTGGCTTAAGGGTGTGTCACACCAATTGACATAGGCTGGAACACCAAGGCCACATCAAAATGTTGTTCTGCTCTGCATAGTTATGCGGGGATTGTCTTCAGTCGTGACAAGCTCCTAGCATAACACCATCAGTCTCCAAAATCCCTCGAAGTCGGAGTGTGGCTGCCCACGTGGCGGGGTGATCAAAAACGGTCACACACGTAATGTTCTCATCCCCAGCTGATGCATTTGTACCATAGTGTTCAAGTACTTCGGCTGTTCGGATGATCCCTGGAGTCTTGTAGCCAGGGGACGACACCAACAGCAACAACCCATTCAGCTGATGTAGAACAGCTTTTCGTCCCCTTTATGAACAGTTTCTAAGTGAGGTGACTGCAGGCGGAAATTGACACACATTTTGAAAAGAACAATTGGTGAGTCTTGTCCCAGTTGTTTGGCGGACTAACTAACTATTCTGTTATGAACACTTAGTGGCAAGAACCACGATAGTAATAAATCAGGCATTTCAAAAATTGAAGGTCTGGCCTATGGCCATACAGGCAGTAACCTGTCAGAGGTTCGCCGTACCAAGGGCACAGCATGGTGGCAGGGACAGCCCGTCCCGCTCCTTCCGCCGCCTTCAGCCTACCCTGAACTGAATCAGGTCGTTCCCCCATATGCCGCTGGGTGGACACAGAAGGTTTTCAAGCAAAAAAAAAATCCAACGCAACATGTGGTTCAAACTGACGACTGACCTCCCTGCACAGGCATACATACATGTACGTGCACACGACAGAAACGCAAGTGAAAAATATAAGTCACAAACACTGAAGTAGGGAACAGAGTGTCGGTTTCCACAGACGTCGGCACTAACCTTTTTTTTCTCTTCTTTTCTTTTGTATTTCAAGAGGTTTATAACGCGATCCTCATCACTCCCCTGAGAAAGCGAGAGACATGCTACCCGCGTGACATTTCTCATTCCGGTTTTACCAGTGCGTAGGCCTGTATCATAGTATCACGCTGTCCTGTGGAGGAGGGTACCACAAAGAAAGACAGACAAAGATAGCGTCCACACACACACACACACACACACACACACACACACACACACACACCCAACGCACGCACGCACGCACACAAACACACGCATACGCTTCAAAAGATAGATCGATCTATAGACAGACAGATAGATAGATAAACAGATCGATGAAAAATAAGTATACATACACGCCCACATCTACCTGTCTATACACACACACCTCTCTGTCTGTCTCTCTATCTATGTGTCTACCTATCTGTCGGTCTACCTATCTATCTATCTGTACATGCGTATGTGTGCGCGCGTGTGTGTGTTTGTATGCAGAGAGAGAGAGAGAGGAAGAGACAGAGAAAGAGAGAGAAGACGAGACGAGACAGCAGACAGAGCAGAGAGACAGAGAAAGAGAGAGAAGACAGAGACAGAGACAGACAGACAGAGGCAGAGAGAGAGGGAGAGAGACAGGCAAACAGACAGAGAGAGAATGTGAGATGAGGGGTGAGGGAGAAATGAGAGAAACTGGGGACTTCAGGTGTGTTAACATTTGATTCACCCATCCTACCCGCTTGAACCCGTTTCCCTTCCATGTGCGTCCCCTCCCCTCCCCTCCTTCCCGCCATGGTGACAGGACAGACGATAAGTCCGATCCTGCGCCGCTGATTCAATGCCAAGCTGAACAGGATCCTTTGTATCTCATGGACTGACTGGATTGGTCACAGCGTCTTCACTAGTCAGTTCTCTGCGCCGCTGATTTCATTGCCAAGCTGAGACAGGATCCATTGTATCTCATGGATCTGATTGGATTGGTCACAGCGTCTTCCCTAGGTCAGATCCCTGTGCCTCTGATTTCAATGCCAAGCTGAGAAAGGATCCATTATACCTCATGGATCTGACTGGATTCGTCACAGCGTTTTCTCTACTTCTTATTCGTCATCTTCTTCTTCGTCGTCGTCTTCTTTCTGTCCTTCTTTCTCGTTCGTTCGTTTCTCCCTTCCTTCCCTCCCTCCATCGTTCGTTCGTTCGTTCGCTCGTTCTTTCTTTCTTTCTTTCTTTTTTTTCCAGAGAAGACACGAACAGTAAACCCTATTCCAAACTGTCTGCTCAGTATGGGCCATTCTTAAACAACAACAACAACAACAAAGCCTGTGTATGTTTATCTCCTTTGCGTCGTTTAGTTTGGTTTAGTTCTTCTTCCATCCGATCCCACGTCAAAACCCAACTAGTGTCGCTGTATTTCAAGTTACAGGTGATCTGGTTCATGTTCAGGCGTCATGACCACACCCACCAAAGATGACATGGCGGACGAGGATCACAATCCCAGGGCAGTGGTAGTGAGTGAGTGGGTGAGGTTAACGTCCTAGTGGCCTGAGCCCCTTAAGGACAACGTTTCCCAGACTTCAGTCTGAGTAGTTTGGGGCGTTGCTGTCCCCCGTGGTGATTGGTCGTAGTCAGTGTCCTGTCGTTGGTCGTCTGTCTCTCTGCGAGTCTCCTCCCCAGGCCTTGTACAGTTCCTTTTCAGGGCCACTTGATATAGATCCACACGATCCAATTTCGGCTAGCTCGGGTAGAACACCCTAACTGGTCGCACCCCCCCCTCCCCCCAAAGCTGTGAAGCCAGAGGACAAGGGTGTGAGTCTCAGAGATCCAACCCAAAGCTGGACCTTGGGGATCCTCTTCGCCTCTTTTGACTCTCTTTGCCTTCCGCACCTCTTTCCTGCACAGTGGTTACAACCAGCTGTCGGTAGGAGGGAGTCACACAGGAGCTTCATGGGTTGCATCCCTAGAGTGGGATGTGGTTGGAATAAGTCCTGGACTCTGAGGTCATGGGTTGCCCTGAAAACCCAACAGTGGGAGGAGGGGGTGGGGGCATATACAGCACTACTCCGATACCACCAGAACGACAACATGTTTAGATGGGAAGCAAACATTTATTTTTTTTGTTTTGTTTCAAAATTGGTCGCTAGACAGATTCGAACTCAAAACAACTGACTGCAAACGTGCTACTCTACCAATGAACCACCGAACATTACAAACGGAGATACCCGCAAGCAGGTAAAAAAGAATCAAACCAAAACATCAGCCACTCTTCGACACTCTGTCTGAGGTCTGGTGCTGCCAAAAAGCATACCGGAATAGCTCTGTGCTAGAGCGCCGGACTGTCTGAGGTCTGGTGCTGCCAAAAAGCATACCGGAATAGCTCAGTGCTAGAGCGCCGGACTCGTCATTTTTCCCTCGGAGTGAACATTTATTCTGACTCCATTTCCCATACAGTCCTTCGAATGAGACAATAAACCGAGGTTCAGTGTGTGAACGCACGCATAACATCTTGCACACACGTCAAATCCCATCACCAACTTTCGGTAGAGAAGGCCAGTTTGGCCGTTGGTATGGATGACACGTTACACACAGCATGCACCCTGCCTGAGAAATGGAAA
>CM065727.1:13486424-13491424 GCA_033310375.1 Conus canariensis
GTGTCTGTGTGTCACCGGTCTTTCTGTCACCATGTCACGTTGTCTGTGTATCGCCGGTCTTTCTGTCACCATGTCACAGTGTCTGTGTGTCACTGGTCTTTCTGTCACCACGTCACAGTGTCTGTGTGTCACTGGTCTTTCTGTCACCACGTCACAGTGTCTGTGTATCGCCGGTCTTTCTGTCACCACGTCACAGTGTCTGTGTGTCACCGGTATTTCTGTCACCATATCACAGTGTCTGTGTGTCACCGGTCTTTCTGTCACCACGTCACAGTGTCTGTGTGTCACCAGTCTTTCTGTCACCATGTCACAGTGTCTGTGTGTCACCGGTCTTTCTGTCACCATATCACAATGTCTGTGTGTCACCAGTCTTTCTGTCACCAGGTGTACATGTCACAATATCTGTGTATCACCGGTCTTTCTGTCACCATGTCACAATGTCTGTGTATCACCGGTCTTTATCACCACGTCACAATGCGTCTGTGTGTCACCGGTCTTTCTGTCACCATATCACAGTGTCTGTGTGTCACCGGTCTTTCTGTCACCACGTCACGTTGTCTGTGTATCACCGCTCTTTCTTTCACCATATCACAGTGTCTGTGTGTTACTGGTCTTTCTGTCACCATGTCACAGTGTCTGTGTGTCACCGGTTTTTCTGTCACCTTGTCACAATGTCTGTGTATCTTCGGTCTCCCTGTCACCAGGTGTACATGTCACAATGTCTGTGTTTCACCGTGTCTGTGTATCACAGTGTCTGTATGTCACTGTGTCTGTGTGCCAACCTGTCTATATGTCTCAGTGTCTTTATGTCACCGGTCTTTCTGTCACCAGGCTTACATGTCACAATGTCTGTGTATCACCGTGTCTGTATGTCACAGTGTCTGTGTATCACCGTGTCTGTATGTCACAGTGTCTTTGTGTCACCGTGTCTGTATGTCACAGTGTCTGTGTGTCACCCTGTCTGTATATCACAATGTCTGTGTATTACCCTGTCTGTATGTCACAGTGTCTGTCCAATCAGACTGCTCCAACTACAGAGGCGTCACACTGCTCTCCATTGCTGGCAAGATCCTCGCCCGGGTTCTTCTGGAAAGGCTCGTCCCATCCATTGCTGAGCTAAACCTCCCGGAGAGCCAATGCGGCTTCAGAGTAAATAGAGGAACAGCTGACATGATCTTCGTGCTGAGGCAGATCCAGAAGAAGTGCAGAGAACAGAATATGAACCTATTTGCAGCATTTATAGACCTCACGAAAGCCTTCGACACAGTCAGCTGAGACGGCCTATGGAAAATAATGACCAAACTGGGATGCCCCCCCAAAGTTCCTTGCAATGCTACAACAGCTCCACGAAGGACAGATGGGTCAAATCAAGTGCAATGGTGATTACTCTGAAGAATTTTCAATCAGCAATGGAGTGAAGCAAGGCTGCGTATTAGCCCCTACACTCTTCGCGATCTTCTTCAGCATGATGCTGAGAGAAGCAAAGGAGGATTTAGACGAGGGGATTTATATCAGATTTACGACCGACGGCAGCGTATTCAATTTACGAAGGCTTATGGCCCACACGAAGACCTCAGAAGAAGCTATCCTAGACCTGCTCTTTGCAGATGACTGCGCCCTCCTGGCACACACAGAAGAAGCCCTGCAGGTCATCGTAGACCGCTTTTCACAGGCAGCCAAGGCATTCGGTCTGACTATAAGTCTGAAGAAAACTGAAGTCCTCCACCAAAAAGCACCAGAGACCGCGTACACTGCCCCCCACATAAGCATTGATGGCCATCCCCTTAACACGGTAGAGCATTTCACCTACCTGGGCAGCGTCATATCGAACGACGCTACGGTGACCAAAGATGTGGACAACCGCCTCTCAAAGGCAAGCAGTGCATTTGGCCGCCTCCAGAACAGAGTATGGAAAAACCACTCCTTGCGGCTCTCCACAAAGATGCAAGTCTACCGAGCTGCTGTACTGTCCACACTGCTATACGGATCAGAGGCATGGGTGCTGTACCGGAAACAAATAAAGCGGCTGGAGCAGTTCCATCAGAGATGCCTCCGGTCAATCATGGGCATCAAGTGGAAGGACTACGTAACGAACATAGAAGTCCTAGAAAGAGCTCAACTGCAAAGCATCGAGTCAATGCTCATGTTAAACAACTTCGCTGGGCCGGGCACATCACCCGGATGCCTGACACTCGCATGCCAAAAGCAGTATTCTATGGGGAGTTGGTCCAAGGCAAACGCAATACAGGCGCATCACAGAAAAGATTCAAAGACCAACTGAAGAAGCAACTATCCCAAGCGCACATCAACCCCAAGACTTGGGAGCAGTCAGCATCAGATAGAGGTAGCTGGAGAGTTTCAACGCTCAGGGGAACCCAACACTTTGAGGAAACCAGACGTCAGAACATACAGGAGAAGAGAAGGAGAAGGAAAGACCCAGGTCCGCAGCCCAACAACGCAGGCCAGATCTACACCTGCCCACAATGCCACAGATCCTGTAGATCACGAATTGGACTAATTAATCATCAAAGGGCGTGCCGCCCATCCCTGGCGGGAACTTCCCACTAATCTTCGCAAACGAAGAACTAGCCATCACATGTCACAGTGTCTGTATGTCACAGTGTCTGTGTGTCACCGTGTCTGTATGTTACAATGTCTGTGTGTCACCGTGTCTGTATGTCACAGTGTCTGTATGTTACAATGTCTGTGTCACCATGTCTGTATGTAACAATGTCTGCGTATTACCGTGTTTGTATGTTCACCGTGTCTGTGTGTCACAGTGTCTGTATGTCACAGTAACTGTGTGTTACCTTCTCTGTATGTTACTGTGTCTGTGTGTCACAGCGTCTGTATGTCACCGTGTCTGTGTGTCACAGTCTCTGTACGTCACATTGTCTGTGTACCCCCGTGTCTGTGTGTCACAATGTCTGTGTATCACAGTGTCTGTACGTCACCTGTGTCTGTGTACCACCGTGTCTGTGTACCACCGTGTCTGTGTGTCACCGTGTCTGTGTATCACAGTGTCTGTACGTCACCGTGTCTGTGTACCACCGTGTCTGTGTATCACCGTGTCTGTGTACCACCGTGTCTGTGTATCACCGTGTCTGTGTGTCACCGTGTCTGTGTATCACAGTGTCTTTTACTCACCGTGTCGTGTACGCACCGTGTCTGTGTACCACCGTGTCTGTGTATCACCGTGTCTGTGTTCACCGTGTCTGTGTCCACCGTGTCTGTGTATCACCGTGTCTGTGTATCACCGTGTCTGTGCACCACCGTGTCTGTGCACCACCGTGTCTGTGCTCCACCGTGTCTGTGTGTCACGTGTCTGTATGTCACAGTGTCTGTATGTCACGGCGTCTGTATGTCACGGTCTGTTGTACCACCGTGTCTGTGTACACCGTGTCTGTATGTCACCGTGTCTGTGTGTCACCGTGTCTGTGTACCACCGTGTCTGTATACACCGTGTCTGTATGTCACCGTGTCTGTGTTCCACCGTGTCTGTGTCCACCGTGTCTGTGTCCACCGGTCTGTACGTTCTGTATGTCACACGTGTCACTGTGATGTCCACCTGTCTGTATAGTCACCATGTCTGTGTGATGTCACACAGTGTCTGTATGTCACCAGTGTCTGTGTTCACCGTGTCTGTGTACACCATGTCTGTATGTCACAATGTCTGTATGTCACCGTGTCTGTATGTCACCGTGTCTGTATATCACCATGTCTGTATGTCACAGTGTCTGTATGTCACAGTGTCTGTATATCACCATGTCTGTATGTCACCATGTCTGTCATGTCACATGTCGTAGTCACAGTGTCTGTATGTCACAGTGTCTGTATATCACCATGTCTGTATGTCACAGTGTCTGTATGTCACAGTGTCTGTATGTCACCGTGTCTGTATATCACCATGTCTGTATGTCACCATGTCTGTATGTCACAGTGTCTATATGTCACCGTGTCTGTATATCACCATGTCTGTATTCACCATGTCTGTATGTCACCAGTGTCTGTATGTCACCAGTGTCTGTATATCACCATGTCTGTATGTCACAGTGTCTGTATGTCACGTGTCTGTATGTCACCGTGTCTGTATATCACCATGTCTGTATGTCACAGTGTCTGTATGTCACAGTGTCTGTATGTCACCGTGTCTGTATTCACGTGTCTGTATGTCACAGTGTCTGTATGTCACCGTGTCTGTATGTCACAGTGTCTGTATATCACTGTGTCTGTATGTCACTGTGTCTGTATGTCACAGTGTCTGTATGTCACAGTGTCTGTATGTCATAGCGTCTGTATGTCACAGTGTCTATACGTCACCGTGTCTGTATGTCACAGTGTCTGTATGTTACTGTGTCTGTATGTCATAGTGTCTGTATGTCACCAGTGTCTGTATGTCACCGTGTCTGTATTCACGTGTCTGTATGTCACAGTGTCTGTATGTACAGTGTCCCGTATGTCACTAGTGTCTGTATGTCATCAGTGTCTGTATGTCACAGTGTCTTACGTCACGTGTCTGTATGTCACAGTGTCTGTATGTCACAGTGTCTGTATGTCACAGTGTCTGTGTATCCGTGTCCTGCTATGTCACAGTGTCTGTATGTCACAGTGTCTGTATGTCACAGTGTATGTGCGTGACCGTGTCTGTACTGTGTCACAGTGTCTGTATGTCACAGTGTCTGTACGTCACCGTGCCTGCATGTCACAGTGTCTGTATGTCACTGTGTCTGTATGTCACAGTGTCTGTATGTCACAGTGTATGTGCGTGACCGTGTTTGTATGTCACAGTGTAAATACGTCTAACCCGTGGACACGGCGAACCTCAAACAGATCACTGTTCCTCATGGCTATTACACTATGG
Source organism: Conus canariensis (assembly GCA_033310375.1). Classification (NCBI taxonomy): domain Eukaryota; kingdom Metazoa; phylum Mollusca; class Gastropoda; order Neogastropoda; family Conidae; genus Conus; species Conus canariensis. The sequence goes on from CM065727.1 coordinate 13,491,286, forward strand.
AACTTTAACCTGTCCTTGTTTAAACTTTGACCACGCGCTGGATCTGCTTCGTGAAACTCATGGTGTACTGTGTACTGTATTACTCAAAAGGAGCGTCTCAAATAATGGCCAAAATGTGGACTTTGATTTTCATCACATA
>CM065727.1:13493924-13513924 GCA_033310375.1 Conus canariensis
GAAAAGAAGAGAAGAGGAAGAAGAAGAAGAAGAAGAAGAAGAAGAAGAAGAGGAGGAGGAGGAGAATGGGAGAAGGAGGAAGAAGAGGAGGGGGAGAGGAGAGAGGTGATCACGAAGCAGGGAAAGAAAAAGAGAAGAGGAGGAAGAGGAGGAGGAGGAGAATACTGCTGTTGCTTCTGCTGCTGCGGGAGGAGGATGACGACGACGACGAAGAAGATGATGATGATGCTGGCGACGACGAAGAATATAAAAAGAAAGAAAGTGACCAAAAAAAAAAAAAGAAAAGAAAAAAGAAAAGAAAGAAAGAAAAATGAAAAAGAAACGGAAAGAGTTGGAAAAAGAACAAGAAGAGAGGAGGAAGAAGATTGAGGAAGAGGAAATGACGAATGACAATGACGAACAGCAAGAGAAACGACAAGAAGAGAGAGAGAGAGAGAGAGAGAGGGAGAGAGAGAGAGAGAGAGAGAGAGAGAGAGAGAAGAGAGAATGAGAGAGAGAGAAAAGAGAGCGACAGACAGAGAGAGAAAGAGAAATGAGAGAGAGAGAGAGACAGCGAGAGTGAGAGAGAGAGAATGAGGGAAAGAGACAGACAGAGAAGAGAAGAGAGAGAGAGAGAGAGAGAAGACAGACAGACAGACAGAGAGACAGACAGAGAGAGAGAGAGGAGAGAGAGAGAGAGAGAGAGAGAGAGGAGAGGGTGAGAGAGACAAAAAAGGGAAAGAAAGAAGGCACAAGAAATAAACTGAAAAGAGGCAGAGAAAAAAAAAGAGTAACAAAGCGAAGAAGAAGAAAAGTAACAACAGCACCAGCCACAAACAGGTTTTCACTTCCACCGTTTGAGGTACGTCAAGCGCATGCGAAGGAATAGACTGTGCGCACATCAAGCCATGTTGTTCTTCGCTCTGCCAGTCAGTCACAATCGGCACATCACAGCCCAACAGAAAAATCCGTTTGTTTTGCCCCTAGACAGATGCCAGGCTAAAGCTACCTCCCACTGACCTCAGCCTTCGTTAGGATTGGACACACACGCGCGAGCACACACACAGAGACAGACTCACTTATTTATTCACCATGTTCTCTGTCATTGTCGTCTGTCTGTTCTCTCTGTCTGTCTGTCTGTTTCTGCCCCCCCCCCTCTCTCTCTCTCTCTCTCTCTCTCGTCACACACAATCACACACATACACACACATGCACGCACGCATGCACACACACATGCACAGCAATACACACACACCACTCACTCACTCACATGAACACAGGCAAAAAAATGAAGCAGTTGCGAATAAAGACAAGGGGTGGGGGATGAGGGGGGCAAGGTTACATGGTCTGTAGGCAACGCTATCGCTCTCCTCCAAAAGATTATATGTCACTGGATCTTCACACACACACACACACACACACACACACACACACACACACACACACACACACACACACACACTCACGCGCACACAAAATGATCCATCCCAGCCTGGTTGACAGAAGGTCAAAAAACAGAAGCTCGGTCAGCAGAACGAAAAGAGCAAGGGGAGGGAATTTTCCCGTTCAACCGGAAGGCGTACCCTTGAACCGGAAGGCGCGTGATCCGGGGCCAGGGCAGGGGGACAGCGGATCCACAAACTTGTCACCCAACGCGTCCTGTCATGGCCTTTGGCGGCATTATTTTCATTTTGCTTTGTTTTCTTTTGTTTTTACCCCCCCCCCCCCCCCCCCCCTCCCGACAGCCGAAAAGGTCAGCTTTCCTACTGGATGATTCTTCGCGCCAGAGAAAGTCTAGACTCACCACCACCACCACCACCCCGTCACCCACCCCACTCCTCCCCACCTCCCCCCCCCCCCCCATGACGCTCCTTCTCCTCTTGTTTTCTTTGCTGGGGTGTTGAAGGAGCGAATCAAATCACTCTGTTTCTTCTCTCCCCCCCCCCCCCCCGGCCTCTCCCTCCACACTGCCTTTCCTCCCTCCCTTCCCACCCCTCCTCCTTTCCCCATCTCCCTCCCACCCCTCCTCCTTCCCCCCTCTCCCTCCCACTTCGCCCCCCGCCCTTCCCCACCCTCCTCCGCCCCAGGTCAGGGTGGATTATGGCTTAGCCGACCACAGGGGGCCGTGTCAGAAGTGAGAGCAACATTGAATGCAGAATACCGCAGAATTCAGACATCTAAGGTTGCAATCCCTAAACCAAAACAGCTCCCCAAACTACATGACCAATCTACAGACAGACAGACAGACAGACAGACAGACAGACAGACAACAACACACACACACACACACACACACACACACACACACACACACACACCCCGAGCTTGTGAGGCTGTCACGCAAATAATCTCGTTGGTTGTAGCAAGTTTGGAATTTCGGACAAAAAATGTCCAAATAATGATCAGTAATTTTATTGCCCACTTCACTGTGTTCTCGATCTGGTGGTGTAGTTTGCAGTATTAGACAACCTCTACCTCTCCCTTTCTCTCACCCCCCCTCCCCCCTCTCTCTCTCTCTCACTCCCTCTCGCTCTCCTGGAATAATCTCAAAAGTATTCTAATCGTCCATCCCTGTATCAAACTTCCTGTTGACACAAAATAACGGCCTGTTACACAATGTTGTACTTTTGTATATATATATATATATATATATAAAGCTTTTAAGAGAAAGTTTAAAGAAAGTCACACCCAGTTTTTAAGGTTTCATAATTCTTACGCAGACTTATCAAATGGTTAAGGAAAAGTAAAACTCAATTTTTTTTCCCCAAAGATTTCACGGTTCTTAAATTTACTATTAACATTTTGCTTTTCGCAAGTATGATTTCATTATTTGTACGGGCTTGTGGCCTAACATTAGAACACACTGTTTTTGTCATTGTCCTGGGATGATATTGCCGTCCAGCGTATCAGCTGCAGTTAGTGACAATGGGTAAACCTGAATAAAACCAGAGCTGTCAAGTTACGGGGGAGGGAAGTGTGTTTGTGTGACTAAATCCCACTAGCGGATTTGTATGTGTGACTAACTTCCCCCAGTGGATTTCTGTACATCTTGTCCTCTGGGATGTTGGCGGTGCCCTTTGGATGTGCCTCTATTCAGAGCGATGATGATTCGACGTTCCTTGGAGGAAGCAGTATTGGGGCTTGGGGGGGTCAGAGGGTGACTGCCCGGTCCAGTGCGGCCAATGAAGTGACGACCGCTGGCCACTCTCTTCCTCTGAAGACGTTTCCTTTCGGCGCCCCATCTCCGCCGCCCTTTAGCCGCCGCCAGCCCTCGCCGCCATGTTTCTGTGTCAGGAGCGGCAGGTCAAAGGTCGCCTGGTCCCCAGGCGCTGGCTGTCTCCTCCCAAGGTTTGCGTGAAGACCCCGAGGTCGTCTTTGAAGCGTTGGCGTTGGGCACCATGAAAGCGGTTCCCTGAAGACAGCTGGCCGCGGAACTGTCGTCCTGGGAGGCCTTCGTCTGGCACCGTGACCGCGTGGACGGCCCACTGATTGGATTTGGCATCAGAGTGGCGGTAGAGTAAAGTGCGCGGAGTGCATCACTGAACGCTAGACTTCGGTTCCATAATCGGATCCCAGGACTAGCACTTACAGACTAGCCCTCAAGGCCCACACCGCCCCTGTCAGTCCGCCGGGAAAAGAAGGACTGAATCTTCTATGAAACGTATTTTCAACATCGTCTGTGAGTATTAAAAAATGAACATACGCACGCACAAAATACACTTAAAGACATTTAAAAACAGTGTGCACAATCATTGTAACAAACAATCTTTAAGAAAGACTTCGAACAATAATTGATAAGATGTTTTGTCTTGTGATTCGTTTGTCTATGTTTTTCGGCGGAGCTTTATCAATAATTTTTCGAATTTGCTTAGATTTCTGCGACTCACTTTGCAACTAGATTTTTAAAAAGAACACACACACTCACACACAAAAATCAAAGGCATTCAAAAACATTTTATGCAATCAATATAACACATGCTATTGTTTCGGGGGGGGGGGGGGGGGGGGGGATGGTGTTCTAACTGAAGCATCAGATAAATAAAGAAGAAATCTCCTGTGCATGCCTGTGTCATCTGGTCGATGAACTCAGTTTTTTTTACAACCGGCCGAACATCTTGTCCCCCAAAGGTCCGTGCACAGTCTGTAGTATCTCCACACCAACCTTCAGCACCAAGCGATTCTGGACAAATACACGCGGAACGATGCAAGCGACCGAAGCAGTCCTGCTGCTGGCAACCACCATGAGTGACAGCGATGTCTTTAAGGACAAGAACTCCCACAACAACCAGAAGTGGTCAGAGCGCGTGAATAATACGCCGAGGGTCTCCGGTTCGAATCCAACGAGGGACTATTTCTTTTTATCCCGTGGTCAATTTCGTTAGGTAAACAGCAAGAGCAACACCGACGTAGAAAAGCCAATAAACAAAAAAATGCATCAGCCGAGAATAGCCAGTCGGAATCCAACGAGGTGCTATTTTTTATTTTCATCTTTATTTTTTGACGATGTGATCAATTTTGTGAAGGGTAAACAGCTAGTGCAGTAATTACGTAGGGGAAAAAAAATCTGGTAAGAAGAAAAATACAGTCCAAAGAGCTGCACTCTGACCTGTCCTTGTAATCTAGTTGAAAAACAGGAGATTGAAAAATAACGACAAACAAACAAACAAACAAACAAACAAAACCTCTACGCAGAACGGGAACTCAGGTCTGCTCATTCTCCTCCTTTCACGACGTACCCGTTATAACACACTGAGCCGCAACACTGCGTGGTACAGCGTGTGGTGTGTGGTGGTAAAAGTGTGTGGTGTGTGGTGGTAAATGTGTGTGGTTTTGTTGTAGTAAAAGTGTGTGGTGTGTGGTGATAAATGTGTATGATAGTAAAAGTGTGTGGTGTGTGGTGGTAAATGTATTTTGGAGTCTTTGGGGGGGTACGTGAGCTGTACAGAAAGAGCGAAGAGCCCGTCTTCTGAACGGCTTAGCTTGAAGTTTGGCCGGCAAGCACGTGAACCCAGTAATTGGATTGGCTGCTTTGAAGGAGAGCGCGTGATCACACGGTCAACAGCACAATGACGGAGTTTTGCATAGATCTCACTGTCTACTGTTCCCAGATGCTGCCCCGCCTCCTTTCCGCTCCTCATGAATATTCATTTCACCGACTTTGCCCAGACTAGCGTCACAGGCAAGAATCCCACTACGCAGGAAGAACGACCATAGTCAATATGGCGTTCAGTATTTCACGCCCTGAAAACTTACCTCGTACCTGAGGCGTTCGCCGTACATACGACTGTCTTTTCAGCGTACATATACACCACTACTCGAGCCTACGCAGATCATACTTGTAACCTTCGAGCTACAAACACTACCCATTACGCTGAAAAGATAACTACAGAAAACGATGATGAGGGTATGAAACCGGGAATAATTTGAACTAACTTTAGCTGGTTGGAGAGATCATTTTGGAAAAATGTCCTTTGCGTGTCGCCTCCTCCCACCCTCACCCCCCCCCCCCCTTCTCCATGCCCCCCTTCCCTCCGCAAAACTAAACGGAAGTCCTTAAAAAAAAGTGTGTGTGTGTGCGTGCGTGCGTGCGTGCGTGCGTGCGCGCGCGCGCACGCCTGCAGAATTTCAATTATATATGGACAAGACTTAATTGTAGCGAAAATTGCATTTGGGAGTAAAGTCCAGAATTTAAGAAAGACTGTAAAACTGTTAGTTTGGAACAGCGAGAGTAAGCGTAGTTCGCACGGGTAGTTAATAAAGCGTGTTGGTTAGAATTCTTACCGCAAAAGTGTTTACAACATACGAAAAAAAAAAAAAAACAAAAAAAAACACTACCATAGTATTCAGAGTGTAAGCTGTATGTAAACACCATGGTAGATTTTTGGCACGGCAGTAGTTACAGCCTGTTAGACGGTGTAAGACGGGCGAATTACTTTACGCAGGAACCATATATATATATATATATATATATAGAGAGAGAGAGAGAGAGAGAGAGAGAGAGAGAGAGAGAGAGAGAGCTACACCGGCATGCTCTAGGGAAAAAAAGACTCCTGAGACCAAAGCTACGTGTTGGTTGTTCGTGGGCCAAGGAGTAGTTGTTCATTCCCTGCACAGACATTAAACTGGCATTGGTTGGTTGGTGGTGGAGTCTGTTTTAAAGTAAAATGACGCACCCCCCACCCACCCATCCACCCCACCCCCAGCCCCCAATGTGACTAAAAACTGAGAGACTGGACGAGGAAGAAATATACAGAAGAAGAACGATGAAAACTTGTATTACTCTGACATTTTCACAAAAGTTCAAGTTTCCTAAATTTACCACTTTTCATTTACTATTTTTTTTTCTTTTAAAGAACCAATCAATGTGTTCTGCAGTACAAAGTCTTTTGCGAGGGAAATGACTATACTAACGAGCAGCTCTGAAGGACGCTGACCTAAATAAGCTCAACGAACAATTCACAAAGCACATTGTCTTCGCTCACGGGGTTACACGGTTATTCCGCCGTTTCTTTTGTTGCCGTCCTGAAGTTCGGGGCAGTTTTGAAGCATGGCTGTGGCGAAAAAAACACATAACCTCAAACATATGCACCACCACCCTCATCATCACAGCTCACCACATGTCGCTGTGAGACAGAGATCGATACATGGATCACGGTCAAGAGATGTGTCAAGGCGCGTGGCGAGTCCGCTCCGAGGAAGACTTTCCCCCCTTCTTCAGGGCAGGTGCGTGCAAAGCACCGACAGACCATCTGGGCGGCAATTCAAGTTTGGCGCACGGAATGGAATCACCTCTACGGCGACATCGGTGTCTGCTTCCGGTGATTTCTCACGACGTGTGGAATAACTTTGGGGAATCATCCTGCCAAGGAGTCCGCTGGTTCTTCTATCCGTCTTTTTTTTCTCTCTCGGTCAGGGGTTATATACCATTGGTTGAAGGTTCATGCAAACATAAAGAGAAAAAAAACAAAAACAAACAAACAAAAAAAAAACCAAGAGAAAGAAACGTTCCATATACTCCTCTGCATGGGGGGGGGGGGGGGGGGGGGGGGGGTATGGTGGGAGACAGGAGAAGGCAGGGATCACCATTTTTCTGTTTGTTGTTGTTGTTGCTGAGGAGAGGGTAAGGTTCAAGAATGCTCTGCCAACTCTCTCCGGTCGGAACAGCTGTTGCCATTGTGTCAATGGCCGTCAGTGAGTGGACATTGTGCAGTGACAGGGCCACAGGGGGCGACAACAGTTCCAACGGAAACGGTCTTCGCACTCTTGCTTAATGGCACTCCATAGCTATTACCCCTATTCCCTCTCCCTTCCCCAGCCGTTTTCCTCCCTCTACCTCTTCCCCCACCCTCAGTGGTATGTTGTGTGTGTGTGGTGTGGTGGTGTGGTGCGTGCGTTGTGCGTGCGTGCGTGGTTGTGTGGTGTGGTGTGTGCGTGTGTTGTGTGTGTGTGTGTGTGTGTGTGCATGCGCGCGCTCGCGCGCGTGTGTGTGTAGCACTGTCACTTCTGACATACTATATGATCAATTCAACAATGAACAGTTAGGCAGCTAGCATCGGTTTCACGCCCTTTCGGGGCTTGGGGAGGGCAATGGTGTTCATGGTCAAGCGCTGTGGCTCTATCTGGAGGCGTGAACTAGTGGATACAATCATCATTCACTCGAGCGTGCTTGTTTAAAAAAAAAAAAAGAAAAAAAAGAGATCCCGGTCTCAAGTTCAGCAGACAGATATAGCATTGTTACAAGTGGAGAAGAAAAAAAAAATAAGAGAGAGAGAGAAAGAGAGAGACAGATAGAGACAAAGAGAGAGAGAGAGAGAGAGTGAGAGAGGCAGACGGACAGAGAGACAGAGAGAGAGAGACGGGGGGGGGGGGGGGGTTAATGAATATGCACTTACATACTTCTTTTTACATCTAGTTCTCTCGCTAGGAAGTGTCCAAAACGTAAAAAAAAACAACAACTGAATAACAAATATGGGTAATGAATTGGTAATACCATATCATTGGAGAAAATGAGAGAGAGAGAGAGAGAGAGAGGAGAGAGAGAGAGAGAGAGAGAGAGAGAGAGAGAGAGATGGACGAGGGAGGGAGGGAGGGAAGGAGAGAGAGAGAGAGGACAGGGGTGGGTGGAGTCACACAGAAAGATATAACATGGAGTTAGAGCAAGCATGCTGAAGACACTGCCAATAGAATGAATACGACAGGAGACTGGGAAGGGGGGGGGGAGGGAGGGAGAGAGAGAGAGAGGACAGGGGTGGGTGGAGTCACACAGAAAGATATAATATGGAGTTTGAGCAAGCATGCTGAAGACACTGCCAATAGAATGAATACGACAGGAGACTGGGGGGGGGGGGGGGGGGGAGAGGGGGAGGTGGGAGGGGGGAGGGGGGGAGGGAGAGAGAGAGAGGACAGGGGTGGGTGGAGTCACACAGAAAGATATAACATGGAGTTAGAGTAAGCATGCTGAAGACACTGCCAATAGAATGAAAACAGAGAGGGGAGACTGGGGGGGGGGGGGGGGGGGGAGGGAGAGAGAGAGGAGGACAGGGGTGGGTGGAGTCACACAGACAGATATAATATGGAGTTAGAGTAAGCATGCTGAAGACACTGCCAATAGAATGAATACGACAGGAGACTGGGGGGGGGGGGGGGGGGGGGGGGGAGAGGGAGGTGGGAGGGGGGAGGGGGGGGGAGGAGAGAGAGAGAGGACAGGGGTGGGTGGAGTCACACAGAAAGATATAACATGGAGTTAGAGTAAGCATGCTGAAGACACTGCCAATAGAATGAAAACGACAGGAGACTGGGGGGGGGGGGGGGGGGGGGGGGAGAGGGGGGGGGGGGGGGAGGGGGGGGGAGGGAGAGAGAGAAGAGGACAGGGGTGGGTGGAGTCACACAGAAAGATATAATATGGAGTTAGAGCAAGCATGCTGAAGACACTGCCAATAGAATGAATACGACAGGAGACTGGGGGGGGGGGGGGGGGGGAGAGGGGAGGTGGGAGGGGGGAGGGGGGGAGGGAGGGAGAGAGAGAGGGACAGGGGTGGGTGGAGTCACACAGAAAGATATAACATGGAGTTAGAGTAAGCATGCTGAAGACACTGCCAATAGAATGAAAACGACAGCAGTAACTAACGCTGAAGGATACATGATAACATGTGGGGATTGGTGAGGATGACAGGATCGAAAAACGGTGAGAGAGAGAGAGAGAGAGAGAGAGAGAGAGAGAGAGAGAGAGAGAGAGAGAGAGAGAGGAGAGAGACTGAGAGAGAGAGGAGAGAGATCGAGAGAGAGAGAGAGAGAGAGAGAGAGAGAAACTGAGAGAGAGAAAAGAGAGAGACTGAGAAAGAGAGAGAGAGAAGGAGAGAGAAACTGAGAGAGAGAGACAGAGACAGAGAGAGACAGAGAGAGAGAAAAGACAGGGAGAGAGGGACAGAGTGAGAGAGAAAGAGAGAGAGACAGAGAGAGAGAGACAGCGAGAGAGAGAGAGAGAGAGAGACAGAGACAGAGAGAGAGAGAGAGAGGGAGAGAGAGAGAGAGAAACGGGTGATTTGGCCACCAAACCAAAAACAAGCGGAACACATCACCAGGGCTTCAGGCATTGATTTCCAGTCCACTTCGGATTAAAACAAATGTCAAACCATATATTTCCCCCATATCATCTCGTCCATTAATCCTCAAGAGGCTTTCCTCTCTGAAAATCGCCATTCAATTTGAACAAAAGAAAAAGAAAAGAAAAGAAAACACCACCGTTCAATCTGCTGATTATTGCATTTCTAGCACCACTGCTTTTTCGTCCTGGTCCTCATTCAAAACCGCGCTGTGAAATGCTTTCGGTAATCAGCTGATGACGGATAAACGCCACGGGCAGCACGAGGAGGGGGACGGAAAGAGTGGTTTCCCTTGGAATTATGACCTCACCGGTAATACGCGACATGCATGAACTACCCACCTGAGCACCGAACCCACCGCGTGCCATTACTATCATCATCATCATCATCATCATCACGTGCACGGGTCCGTGGTGGTGGCACCCACAGAAGCGTGACTGTCGAGCTAGGCGTTTGCGCGCGCTGGCGCGTGCGGCACTCATTTCCTGCTGGCTGTCATTGGCTGAGCTGAGCGGCTCGGCGGGATTTCGGGCATGCGCGTTTTAGGCGCGTTCAGGAAGCGCTACTTTCTGCTGTATAAGTATTTCCAAAAAACTTTCCCCCGCTGCTGTTTCTAGGCCTTTTCCCTGTTTTTCTATTTTTGCCCTGCTTTTTGTTGTTGTTGTTGTTGCAATTCGCAACCCCTCCCCCCCCCCCCCCCCCCTCAGCTCTAATCTCTGTAAAACACTCTTCAAACAGGAAACGATGATGGTAGGAAAACTAGAAAACTGCAAAAACGCTAGAACGATCAGGGGCAAGAAAGGAAATCGTAGCAAATGGTAGGATGAGGAGGGTCAACGTGGACAAAAGGAGGGAATGAGAGGAAAACATACTGAAAAGTAGAAGACATAGAAACGGTAGGACACACTGGGGGAAAAAATGTAAGGAGGGAAAACCGATAACGGAGAGAAAAAAAAGTAGGAAAAAGGTCTTGAAAAAGTAGGATTATGTATATAGGAACAAGTGGTGAAATTCTGGTGACTATATGCACAAGCAGTAAAGTAGCAAAAAAAAAAAAAAAAAAAAAAAAAAAAAAAAAAAAAAACCCAAAACACACACACACACACACACACACACACACACACACACACACACAACACACAAAATAGTGATCTGTCGAGAAAGGAAAGGAAAGTAGAAAAAAAAGGGTAGGGAAAGCCGGCAAAGTAAGGGAAATGAGGAAAGGGTCAGGAAAGTTGGTAGGAAAGGTCAGAAAACGCAAGAAATTTCAGGAAAAATTGGAAAAAAAAAATAAGGGGAAGAGATAGAGAAAGCTGAGAAAGGGTTAGGAGATGTGATACATCTTAGGGAGAGTAGAACAGGTAAGGGAAAAGTAGGAAAAGGTCAGGGAGAATAGGAAAAGCAAAAAAAAAAAAAACAACAAAAAAAAACACACACAAAAATATTAAAAAGGGGTGGGGGGGGGGGGGAGCAAGAAATTTAAGAGAGAGAGAGAGAGAGAGAGAGAGGACAGGGGTGGGTGGAGTCACACAGAAAGATATAATATGGAGTTAAAGCAAGCATGCTGAAGACACTGCCAATAGAATGAATACGACAGGGAGGGGGGGGGGGGGGGGGGCAGGGAGGGAGGGAAGGAGAGAGAGGACAGGGGTGGGTGGAGTCACACAGAAAGATATAATACGGAGTTGGAGCAAGCATGCTGAAGACACTGCCAATAGAATGAATACGACAGGAGATGGGGGGGGGGGGGGGGGGGAGGGGGAGGGAGGGAGAGAGAGAGAGAGGACTGGGGGGGTGGTGGAGTCACACAGAAAGATATAACATGGAGTTAGAGTAAGCATGCTGAAATTTAAGAAAATGTGGAAAGTAAAAGGTAGGACAAGTTAAGAAAGGGCAGGGAAAAAGAAGCAGGAAAAACGTTCTGTCCGCTGAACACACCCTACTATTTCACGCATGCACACTTTCGTTCACATGCCGTGTGGATGATGTGCTACAAATCAGTTTTCCCATCAACCCCCCCCCCTCCCCCAACTCCTTCCCCACCCCCACCCCCACCTCCCCTGTTTCTTCTTCCCTTGCCCTAGCTCCGCATCCCCGCTCCCCCTCCCTCTTCCCCTTCCTCCTCCACACTCCTCCCCGTCCCCGCCACTCCTGTGTTCCTGCCGTCGGGCCCCGGCTCCCAATCACACGCCATGCTCCCTTCATCGGCGCCCCATTCAAAGAGAAATATGTTAAACGTCAAACGGAATGCGGCTTGTGCATTTCTGCTCTGCGGCCTGAAGAATGATGTCAGAAGAATCTTCTCACTGTAATGATGAAAAGGATCTGCCTTTCAGTGAAAGAAAAGGAGAAGAGGATAGATACAGAAAAAAGATTTCTGTAATTTCTTTGAGAGAGAGAGAGAGAGAGAGAGAGAGAGAGAGAGAGAGAGAGAGAGAGAGAGAGAGAGAGAGAGAGAGAGAGAGAGGGGGAGATAAATCAACGTTTCATCCCTCCGGAATTTCATCAGGCTGTTTGTTCCTTGGAAGCTTGATGCTCGGCTGCTTTGATTTGCTGTTCCTCCCTTGGCAGTATAACCATCTGTTGTTGTTGCTGTTGTTGTTGCTGCTGTTTTCAGTTGATGTGACGTCATGTTGATCGGGCAGACCAGCAGGTTATGGTTTTCCCGGGCCTGTCAGCTGCTCCCTTTGTCAGCCAGATTCCGCTTACCCCGCCAGTCCCATTTTAACGGCATGTGCTGAGAAGATGGAACGGGGCCCCAAGGACGATCCCGTCCAGTTTGGGCGTGGATCCCTAAAGGCAGATCCTTAGGGGCAGATCCGTGGGGGGCAGATCTATGGGGGGCAGATCAACGGGACAGATCCGTAGGGAAAGATCTGTGGGAGCGGATCCGTGGGCGAAGATCCGTGGGGGGCAGATTCGGATAAAAGAGTAGAACCAGGACCTGTTTGGCTGACGTCTGCGCTGCTCCTCTGGGTTTTCTTTCCTTTTTTTTCTTTTCAACGCACGCACGCGCGCGCGCGCGCACACACACACACAAAACACACACACACACACACACACGCACACACGCACGCACGCACGCACACACACAAACACACAGACCAGTTCACCGGGATGGATGCTTTAATGCATAAATGCAAGCTTCTTACAGCTGAACAACGAACAAACCAAGAAACAAAGAACAAAATGAAACTGATTTGTGGTGGTTTGTTTCTTCCTTCGTTTGCGTAATGGCTTCTTGCTTTCGTTGTTATTCTGAATGCGGAAAGAATAGAGCACAAAAATGGATCGAGCAAAAAAAAAAAAAAAAAAAGAGTGAGAGAGAGAGTGAGACAGAGGCAGAGAGACAAAGAGACAGACAGAAGAAGACAGAGAAAAAAAAAAGAGAAACAGACAGTGACGAGACAGAGACAGAGAGAGAGAGAGGAGAGAGAGAGAGAGAGAGAGAGAGACGGACAAACAGACAGAGACTGAGAGCTCGTGAATAAAAAATTGTAGCAAAATAGAAGAGTAAACTTGATTTTCTCTTTCTCTCTCACGAGCACGCGCGCGCGCGCGCGCGCGCACACACCACACACACACACACACACACACACACACACACACACACACACCCCAGCTCCAAGTTTCCCTTTCTTTTCCTGTAATCTTGCTGATGGTGACCTGCCGTCCCTTGCATTCAGCGTGCTATCACTTCCCTCCCGTGCCCTGCTCCTGCCACAGCGTCCCTCAGGCGCTACTGGTGACCGTGTGCTATAAGAGCCGTCCACCAGCCCTAGCATATCACTGACAAACAAACAAACAAAGAAGCAAACACATTCTGCACTGGCTCCCTCCGCTTCCACAACAGCACCATGCATCACTTTATGACAGATCTATAAACAAGGCAGTGCTCAAATCTTGACGCTTTGGGATGACAGATTTGTCGGCATTGTGCCAACACACATATAGACAGACACAAGGAAAAACAAACGTAGGAGCCACTCGGTAAACAACATACTGTAATTGAATCCAGCTAGAAAAATCAAAGGCGACCAGATTTCCATGATTTCCGAAACCTGCATAATTATTTATCCGCTATATTACAAAGAAGAAAAAAATTGTGCACGCTGACATTTTTTAAATGTCAGGAACAAAATGCCGACCTGTTCTCCACCTACGTCGACCTGACGAAGGCCTTCAATATTGTCAGTAGAGAGGGCCCGTGGAGGAACATGGCCAAATACAGACACCCACCGAAATTCATCTCATGGTACGGCAATTCCATGATGGCATGCAGGCCCGAATCCAGGACAACGGAGAGGCATCTAACCCATTCCCTGTCACAAATGGCGTAAAGCAAGGCTGTGTTTTGGCACCCACTCTGTTCAGCATCGTGTTCTCTGCGATGCTGACTGACGCCTTCAGAAAAGGAGACGTAGGCATCGACACCAGATTCAGAACAGATCGAAAGCTGTTTAACCTCAAGAGGCTCCAGGCAAAAACTAAGGTTATGCCAGACATCATCAGGCACTTTCTGTTTGCTGATTTCACTGTCAATGCTGGCTCAGGAACTGACATGCAATCCAGCACGACAAGTTTTCCGTAGCCTGTGCCAACTTTGGTCTCACAATAACTACAAAGAAGACTGAAGTTCTGCATCAACCCACGCAAGACAGACCCTACGCTAAGCTTAATATCACAGTCAATGGTGTGAGATTCGCTGCGGTGAGTAAATTCGCCTACCCTGGCAGCACACTGTCCCAAAACGTCACCATCGATGATGAACTGAGTATCACAATTGCAAAAGCGAGTGTAGCCTTCGGCAGACTACACATCAATGTTTGGAACAGAAGAAACATCAGTCTAGAGGCCAAGCTCAAGGTGCACAGAGCAGATGTTCTCCCCACACTCCTCTACGCAAGTGAAACGTGGACAGTGTACGAACGGCATGCCAAGAAACTGTAACACTTCCACACAATCTGCCTCAGAAGATTGTTAAACATAGAATGGCAGGATAAAATCCCGGACACGGAGGTGCTTGCCGAGCATCCACATCATCCTGATGCTGTCTCAGCTTCTGTGGGAAGATCATGTAGCTCGCAAGCCAGACACTAGCTACTTCTTACAGTGAGCTGCGACAAGGAGTGCATTCTCATGGAGGTCAGAAAAAACACTTCATATACGCTCTCAAAACATCCTTGAAAGCGTTTAACATCGATCCTGACATATGGAAACAAAACTCCTATGGACAGAGCTATATGGCGCGACTCAGTCCACAAAAGTGCCAATTTATGTGAAGAATGGAGGACAGCTGCAGCGCAACAAAAGAGACAGGCAAGGAAAGACCGCGCCAGCAATCAAGAGGAGGTCTCCCACATCCATGTCCAAGCTGTCACCGCACATTCCGTACACGCATCGGCTTGATCAGCCGCCTGCGTAGCCACAAATCATTTCACCCTCCTCAACCCTAACATGACTGAAGTGGTCCTCGTCGACTCGACGGACGACACACATTTATCCGCTGTATTTTTAAACAATGTGCACGGTGATATTTTTGAAATGTAAACATTTCATTTGGCCTGGCCATAAGTTGTAGCTAACAGAAATCAGTAAGATCTCTGAAATACTGTCCTTCATTTCGTTGTGCAAAAAGAGCTGAATTCGGTTTCTTCCGTGCAACCAGGTCGAGAATAGTCACAGATATGAACGTCTCTCAAGTGTTGTGGTTTAGCCATGCTTGAAGATCACAATGCGAACCTTGCATCCCATTCTTAAATCTGTATTGAAAAAAAAAACAAACATACAAACAGTTGTATGGTTCTAATCCTGTGGTTTGGTTCCACCTGTTCTTCTGAAGAAAACAGGAACGATTGATGTTCATTTTTGCCTGTAGCCCAGCTGATTTTGAAGAGGCCGTCTCAAGGCAAAAGAAAATGGTAATGGCAAATCCCGGTGATGCCTTTTCCCCATACCTAGGGGTTTTCGACCATTCACATCGGGTCATGTCATTGTTCTGTTCAAGAGAATGACATGACAGCTCCGAGTATTGATCAGCTAAATGTTCCGCTCGTGTCTGTAATCAAAACGTCCACTCTCCTCTGCAATGCTTCCCTGCCGCACCCACCTTCCCAGCCTCACACTCCTTCCACCTTTCCCTCCCTCTACCACCCTCTTTTCTCTATTCCTCAACACAAAAATGAGCTCTCTCTCTCTCTCTCTCTCTCTCTCTCTCTCTCTCTCTCTCTTTCTTTTTCTAAATCATCCTCCCTCTCTCTCAAAGACGAAGGTCAAGGAAAGAATATTGCTTTAACTGTTTAGAACTTGTTCATGAAGTCCAGATGTCATGCCTTCTTGCTACACAGAACCAATCGCACCGTTCTCCAGGACACGCATACTCCAGTGCCAGAATTCTACCTGCAGGATCACTCGGGCTGTTGGTGCTGTCCCGACAGTTCGAACCAAAGCGGAAGGTGAGGATGGGGAAGGTGGGGGAGGGGGGGGGGGGGACAAAGACAGATACTAGTAATCCCGTCGTTCCGTTAAGTAAACAGAAATCTCTGTAGCAGTGGGAGAATTGTTAGTCATGTTGGCCTAGAAGGCTCGGCAGATCGATGATACGGAGCCACTCCTGTTTGCATTTTCACGGACAGTTTGTTTGAACTGCTTTCATGTGTATGGTGTGCTTTATTCATGGTATGTTAAAACAAAATTGCTATTGTGTGGATGTGTGTGTGTGCGCGCGCACACACACACACACACCACACACACACGCGCGCGCGCACGCACGCACGCACACATTCACACACACACACACACACACACACACAACACACACACACACACACATTCTTTCTTTTGCTTCCTTTCCTTCTGAACTCCTAATCACGACCTGGCCGTCTCTGGCACTCTGTGTGCAATCCATTTCCGCTCCTGTCCTGCTTCCGTCGCCACGGCCCAGGGGGCGCTGCAGGTGACCGTGTTGTCACAGAGATCCGTCAGTCAGCCCACACTGGCCATAGAAAAACAACACGCCGCAGCTCGCTTCGCTGCTACAACAACAGCCCAACCATAACAACACCTTCCGTCAAGTTATGGCCGGTCCATCAACAACGCTGTGTCCGCAGCCAGACACTGAGCGATGGCGGCTTTGTCGGCACTGGGCCAAGGCGCACCCCAACAAAGGGAAGACAATCGCTGGAACTGCTTGGTCAACGACACAGCATATTCACAGCCAGGAAGGAGGGGCCATTGTCACAGGGCTGTTGTGTGACCTACATGTTATTTTATTTAGCTTTCTGTTTCTGTCTTTCTGTTTCTGTCTATCTCTGTCTATCTGTCCGTTTTCAAGATGAAAAAGATCAAGATGTCTTTTCGTAATTATTTTGGAGGAGGAGGACGAGACGAAGAAGAAAAGACGACAAGAAACGTCTTACTTTCAAGTTATGTCGCTCTCTCTCTCTCTCTCTCTCTCTCTCTCTCTCTCAGAAGAAGAAGAAGGAGGAGGAGGAGGAGGAGGAGGAGGAAGAGAAGAAGAAGAAGAAGAAGAAGAAGAAGAAGAAGAAGATCAGAAGTGTCTTCTTCTTTCAACTATGTCGGAGTATTTCGTGAGGTCAAGAAACCATTTCTCCTAAGTGTGGGAGGGCAACGCCACTGTTCGATTGAAGAGATCAGTCAAGCTGTTGGTTCTGTCCTGATCGCTCTAAGCACAGCGAAATTTGATGAGCATGGAGGAGGACAAACACTAGCAATCCCATAGTGCTGCTAAGTAAACAGTATTCTGTATGGCAGTGGGGGGGATGGTTAGTCGTGTTAGCTCAGGAGGGTCGGCAGAATCGATGATGCTAGAGACCTCTTATTTCCATCTCGTAGGAAAGTCTGTTTGGACAGTTTTTGGTTGAGTGCTACACTTGACGCATGGTGTGCTAGTTGTGTAGGGACTATTTAATCATGCTGGCACGGGGAGAGTAGTCACAATTGATTTTTACTGAACAAAGCTTTTTCTCCGTGTCTCTTGATAATTGGTTTCCATTTTTTCCTTGTCTTTGATGCACTTTAAGCAGACAGTGCTACCAACCCACCAACCAACAAAAAGCAAGCGTCGCCTACACTCACAGCACCACACACACACACACACACACACACACACACACACACACACACACACACACACACACACACACCACACCACTCACACCACACACACACACACACACACACTCAAACACACACACTCACACACACGCACCCACTCACACACACACACACACTCACACACACACACACTCACACTCACTCACACACACACACTCACTCACACTCACACACACACTCACACACCACACACACACACAAACACACACGCACCCACTCAAACACACACTCACACACACACACCACACCACACACAACACACACACACACCACACCACCACACACACACACACACACACACACACACACATTTCCTGGTTTCCCTTTCTTCTCCCCTGAGCTGCTGATGGTGGTCTGGCCGTCCTCTGCATTCTAGGCACAATCCCCCCCCCCCCCCCCCCCCTTGTCCTGCCTCACTCACACAGGCCCAGCTGGCGTTGCTGCTGGTTGTAATGCTCCACAGACATCCCTCAGCCAACATCGGCCATAGAACACCACGAGCTGGAGCTCGTTGCGTTGCTGTTGCATTAGCACAGGGCCACCTGAACCTTCCGTCAATGAATGACTGAGCCATAAACAGCCCTTCCCACAGCAAGGCACCACAGGGTGACGGATGTGGCGGCACTGTGCCAACGCACAGAAACAAAGAGGGGGCAATCGCACAATTCGTGTGGCCACAATACAACATAGTCACAGCCAAGAAGGAGGCGGGGGGATCCCTATCCAGACAGCAGTGTGACTATCATATCATTTTATCCATTTTCGGGGTGAAAAATCTGTGTGTATGGGATTATCCCTATTGGGGTCTTGTATTCTCAAGACTCGATTTTCTTCAAGGAACGCCTCAATGAAGAACTGTTCCGCAGATTTGCATCCCCCCCCCCGGCCCCCCCCCCCCCCCTCCAGTTCTGGCAGTTGTGTGCCACAGCCTGGGTCGTTGTGAACAGATTCTCTGTGCAGTCTGCGGTGCTGCCAGTCCTTAGTTTGATTTTTTGCTTGTTTATTGATGGTTGTTTTTTTGTCTTCCCACCTGTATCCCTTTCTCAACAGTTCCACGGAGAATTGTTTTGGTAAGGCCGTTGGATTTCGTCAGCCCAAGTGCCGATAGGTTTTAAGTCATAATGGTACTGGAACTGAAGACATCATTGGTTGTAATCATGTGAATATCTGTAAAGCTGTGATTCTCAGTGTCAGTAAAGATCTGGTGGAGCTATATGCTTTCAAAAATCATGTGCCTGAATTCTTGTTTGTGAATTGTCACTTTAAGCAAAGGTTGTGCGCCTGCCATGGTCTGTCATGTCTGCCACAAACTCCTAAGCTGAAGGGGAGTGATGCCGATGTTTATCTGACCACGATGGTGATGTTCAAGCCACAGAGATCTGTCAGGAGTGTGACTGGCGATCTGGAGGTCAGCCCTCATCAGTCCATCATGATGAAGCTTCCCTGTGTGTTTTTTTTTTTTTTTTAATTTTACCGAGTTGTACAGCAAGCACGTGAATCCAACGTCTAGCAGAACTAACTACAGTAAGTGAGCGAGTAGGTGAATGAGTGAGTGAGAGAGAGAGAGAGAGAGAGAGAGAGAGAGAGAGAGAGAGAGAGAGTGTGTATGTGTGTGTGTGTGTGTGTGTGTATGTGTGTGTGTGTGTATGTGCACGCGCGTGCGCGCTCGCCCGTGTCTGTGTGGATGTGGATGTGTGTATGAGCACGCCGATGCACACAGCTGAAATTTCGTTTGTAACAAACCACGCTGGTGGTGGATCAAGTGCACCATTCACAAGAAAGGCAATCCAAACAAACATGGACATGGAAATAAGGGCGGGCAAGCATCATCGATCTGACGGCCTTCCTAGGCCAACATGACTAACAAACAATTCCCTCATTGCCACACACAATGCTGCTTACTTAGGAGCACCACGGCATGACGAATGTTTGTCTCCCCCCCCCCGTCCCCCACCCCTCTCCTCCCATCCTCCCATTCCACTGTGGTTCAAACTCTCAGGACAGCACCAGCAGCTGGATGGAACTCTGGCAGGCACTGCCGTACGCGTGTCCTCCAGAACTGTAGGACGGAATGAATGTATGCAGCAGGAAGACAGTCGTGGTGTGTGCACCTCATGAATGACTGTGGCCTGGAACAGTTCAAAGACCGCTCTTTTTCTGGGAAAGACGGAGGGAGGTGTAGAAAAGGAGGAGAGAGAGAGAGAGAGAGAGAGAGAGGGGGTGAGTGAGAGAGAGAGAGAGAGAGAGAGGGGGGTGAGTGAGTGAGAGAGAGAGAGAGAGAGA
>CM065727.1:13518924-13523924 GCA_033310375.1 Conus canariensis
TTACAACTTCCCGCCTGACCTAACAGAACGTTACAACTTCCAGCCTGGCCTAACAGAACGTTACAACTTCCAGCCTGGCCTAACAGAACGGCCATAGCTCGAAGTTATCAGAAAAAAAACAGTGTCGTTACAACTTCCAGCCTGGCCTAACAGAACGGCCACAGCTCGAAGTTATCAGAAAAAACAATGTCTGTTACAACTTCCAGCCTGGCCTAACAGAACGGCCACAGATCAACTTCCAGCCTGGCCTAACAGAACGGCCACAGATCGAAGTTATCAGAAAAAACAGTGTCTGTTACAACTTCCAACCTGAACATACAGAACGACCATACTTGGGAAAAGTCATGTCGGTGACAACTTTCAGCGTGACAAAAAAGAACGACCATATTTAGAACAAGCTATGTTTGTGACGACTTCTAACGTGACAAAACAAAATGACCATACTTGGGGAAAGCTATGTATGTGACAACTTCTAACGTGACTTCATAGAACGACCATACTTGCGGAAAGCTATGTTTGTGACAACTTCTAACGTGAATCCACAGAACGACCATACTTGCGAAAAGCTATGTTTTTGACAACTTCTAACGTGACTTTCACAGAACCACCATATTTGGGGGAAGTTACGTATGTGACAACTTCTAACGTGACTTCACAGAACGACCATACTTGGGAAAAGCTATGTTTGTGACAACTACTGACGTGACAAAACAGAACGACCATAGTTGGGAAAAGCTATGTTTGTGACAACTTCTAACGTGACAAGATAAAACGACCATACTTGGGAAAAGTCATGTCGGTGACAACTCCCACAACATGGTCAGTCATGTCGGTGGCAGCTCCCACAACATGGTCGACTTTAAAAGACCACACATCAGAAAATTCAGGTCTGCCCCGACTGCCCATGTGGACACACAGAATGAAGACATTTGGGCAAAGTGACGTCAGTTTAAACATCCCTCATATCCAACACTTGAGAAAAGTGACGTCAGTTTAAACATCCCTCATATCCAACACTTGAGAAAAGTGACGTCAGTTTAAACATCCCTCATATCCAACACTTGGGAAAAGTGACGTCAGTTTAAACATCCCTCATATCCAGCACTTGAGGAAAATGACGTCAGTTTAAACACCCCTCATATCCAACACTTGAGAAAAGGGACGTCAGTTTAAACATCCCTCATATCCAGCACTTGAGAAAAGTGACGTCAGTTTAAACATCCCTCATATCCAACACTTGAGAAAAGTGACGTCAGTTTAAACATCCCTCATATCCAGCACTTGAGAAAAGGGACGTCAGTTTAAACATCCCTGATATCCAGCACTTGGAAAAGGGACGTCAGTTTAAACATCCCTGATATCCAGCACTTGGGAAAAGGGACGTCAGTTTAAACATCCCTGATATCCAGCACTTGGGAAAAGGGACGTCAATTTAAACATCCCTGATATCCAGCACTTGGGAAAAGGGACGTCAGTTTAAACATCCCTGATATCCAGCCAGAACGAGCACACGATGGAAAAGTCACATGTGTCACACATTTCCAAACATGGCCAGATGGAAAGACCACACTTCAAACAAAATTCTGTCTGTAGCGACCTCCAATGTGGACACACAGAGCGACCACACTTTGGGAGAAAAGTTTCGTCTGTTTCGACATCCCCCTCGACCAGCCGGGAAAAAGCATACTAGGACAGACAAGTTCTAGCCGTTACCACTTCCAAAGACAGCCATCCCCAACGACCACACTGGGGAGAAGCCATGTCTGTAAAGACTTCCCACGTGGCCTAACGGAACCACTGCACTCAGAACGAGCATGGAACGGAAAAAGTTGCAGCAGTTACGACCTCCAATGTGGCGAAACAAAACGATCGCACCACGGGGGAAAAAAAAAATTTGTTGCAACACCCAAACATACGCAAAACAGAATGACCATACTTCAGAAAAGTTCTGTCTGTTGACACTTTCAACGTGAACAGACAGAACGATCACACTACGAAACTACGGGGAAAAGTTGTGTCTGTGACGACTTGCGGACAAGGCCACATCGAATGACTGCTCTGAGGCCAAACTTTGTTAACGTCAGACGTGGCCCAGTGGGACGACCACGCTTCGGAGAAGCTAGAGATAGCTGTTCCAACTTCCCACGTGACCGAAGGGAACAACTGCACATCGTTAAAGCTATAAATCACTGCTCCAACGACCCACTAAGCTAAACGGGAACGACGGCATTTCGGAGAGGAATGCAACTGTTTGTTATTAGCCCAGCAGTTTCCACCTCCACTATCGTGATCTGTTTTCAGACTGAAAAGAATGTGGGAGAACCCTCCCCACCCCCACCCCCCCAAAAAGAAACAATTGCAGGATGTCTATACTTAGTGGAACCCGCCACAAAAAAACAACAGGTGCTACAGAAACAAGCGGTAGAAGTTTACATGTGTGGGTGTGACTTAAAAAAAAAGGATAGGCGCAAAGGGACACACACACGCACGCACGCACGCACGCACACGCACACGCACACCACACGCACACACACACAGGTGGATACGGGAAAGCGTAAAGATGGGGGTGTCAGAATAGAACTGATCGACACATACAAGACTCTGATGTGTGAGTGTAGTGTGAAGAGAGAGAGAGAGAGAGAGAGAGAGAGAGAGAGAGAGAGAGAGAGAGAGAGAGAGAGAGAGAGAGAGAGGAGTACTTCAAAGTGGACAGGAATAAACTGTCTTGAAGGGTATAGATATCCGCTGTGTAGGTGAGCGGTGGGAGAGACCAAAAGAAACACGACAGAGGGAATTATCTGACACTGCAGCAGACAGACAAAAAAGAGACAAAGCGACGCAAGGGGGAGGCTGATGGAGGAAGGCAGCGGGTAAGGGAGGGGGGGGGGAGGGGGAGACGGGCGTGGGAGTTTTAGGATGGAGGTGGGAGTAGGAGCCAAAAAAAAAAAAAAAAAAAAAGGCTAAGATGGGGACCAAAAAGATGAGCTTCAAACATGACGCCAAATTCACTGAAGCGCAGAGACCATGCAAGAATTGAAAACGCATCAACCCGCACATCTGCTACACGATAAACGGCACATGGATATGTAACAACGCTGGCTGTCGTACAACAGGGATGAGAAAACGAAGAAACAAAAGTATTTCGATAAATCAGAGAGAGAGAGAGAGAGATAGAGAGAGAGAGAGAGAGAAGGAAGAGAGAGAGAGAGAGAGAGATGATGATGATGATGATGATGATGATGATGATGATGATGATGACAATCTTTATTCCCAACGGTTACTGATCAGCAAACGCATGCTTTTTTTTTTTTTCCATCCGGCCCTTGCCCCGCTAAAGGACTAAGTAAGCATGAGTAGCGACTAAACCTTACAAAACTTTTAACGAACATACTTTTCTTCACAAATGCATAAAAAAAATGTATTGATGAGGTGTTCCTCTATTAATACTGACGCGTAGATGAAGTTAAAGAAATAAAAAACCGATTGAGAGAGAGAGAGAGAGAGAGAGAGAGAGAGAGAGAGAGAGAGGAGAAGAGAGAGAGACAGAGAGAGAAGAGAGAGTGAGAGAGAGAAGAGAGAGAGAGAGAGACAGAACAGACAGACAGACAGACAGACAGACAGCGTTGCGCCGCAACACCAAGACGATTCCCATGTCTTGCATAAAGTTGGCAAAGTTGGACTCTTTCCGTCAAGACTGAAGTGCCGTCTTGCTGTTGTGCCAGCAGCAGATCAATTTCCCTCTTTCCATTTCGATACACGCTCGTCTGCCCCCCCCCCCCCCCCCGCTCCCCCCCCTTCCTTTCTCACCCAGTCCCTCCCTTCCCCCGTCTTCTCTTCTAATGGCCCTCAATCTCTCTTCTCGTCCGCGTGTGTGTGACGCGCATGTGTGTGTGTGGTGTGTGTGTGTGTGTGTGTGTGTGTGTGTGTGTGTGTGTGTGTGTGCGCGCGCGCGCGCGCGCATCTGTGTGGTGCGTGCGTGGTGTGTGTGTGTGTGTGTGTGTGTGTGTGTTTCTGTGTGTTCATGCGTACACGCATGTGTGTGTGTGTGTGTGTGTGTGTGTGTGTGTGTGTGTGTGTGTGTGTGTGTGTGTGTGTGTGAGTGTGTGCGCGGCGCGGATGTGTGTGAGCGTGCGCGCGCGCGCGTGCGTGTGTGTGTGTGTTCATGCGAACACGCATTGTGTGAATGTGTGCGTGCGTGCGCACGTGTAAGCATGTTGTTGTGTGTGTGTGTGTGTGTGTGTGTGTGTGTGTGTGTGTGTGTGTGTGTGTGTGTGTGTCGCGCGCGCGGCGCGCGGTGTGTGGTGTGTGTGTGTTCGCGCACGCGTGCGTGTTTGTAAGAGTATTCGTGTTGACATGTTGCATTTCATTGTTTTGCACTGCCCAGAACTGAAATATCCCAGACGCCACAAGCGTTGTATTTCACCACTGAAAACCCTCACTTGCCCAGCGCTGTCTGTCTGTTGCTGTGACTCTGTGTGGTGAAGTCCATCTTCGCTGTTCCTTTGTCAAATGTACCATTTTCTTCAGATCTTCACCATATGGGATATTCTGATTCATTAACATTGTGTGCGGATCACGAGTTCGTTACTTGTGTGCCAGAAAGTCGAATTCTTCACTTTTTTTTTTACGCGACTGCACGTCGAAGCGAATCGAGTTAGGAATCGATTCAAGGGGTTGGGGGTGGGGGGGTGGGGGGCAAATAGAAAAAAAGAAAATGAGGGGACGGAGGGAGGGGAGAGGGAAGAGGGAAAAGGGAAGGGAAGGGGTGGACGAGAGGAAGACGGCGGGAGGGGAGAGGGGGGTAGGGGGTGGGGGTGGGGGTGGGAGTTATTAAAGAGGGAGGGGACCGGGGAAGGGAAGATGGTGAACTGGAGGTGGAGGGAAACAGGGGGACAGGAGGGAAAGAGAGGGGGTACGGGGAGGAGGATGGAGCTAGGGGAAGCTGGGTCGGAGAGGTGGTGGTGGTGGTGGTGGTGGTGGTGCAGGTAGTCACATCACAC
>CM065727.1:13546424-13551424 GCA_033310375.1 Conus canariensis
CACAGTTTCATTCTAAAGGGATGCTCCTATGTCACAGTTTCATTCTAAAGGGATGCTCCTGATGTTACAGTTTCATTCTAAAGGGATGCTCAGGATGTCACAGTTTCATTCTAAAGGGATGCTCAGGATGTCACAGTTTCATTCTAAAGGGATGCTCCTGATGTTACAGTTTCATTCTAAAGGGATGCTCCTGATGTCACAGTTTCATTCTAAAGGGATGCTCCTGATGTTACAGTTTCATTCTAAAGGGATGCTCAGGATGTCAGTTTCATTCTAAAGGGATGCTCAGGATGTTACAGTTTCATTCTAAAGGGATGCTCCTGATGTTACAGTTTCATTCTAAAGGGATGCTCAGGATGTCACAGTTTCATTCTAAAGGGATGCTCAGGATGTTACAGTTTCATTCTAAAGGGATGCTCCTGATGTTACAGTTTCATTCTAAAGGGATGCTCAGGATGTCACAGTTTCATTCTAAAGGGATGCTCCTGATGTTATAGTTTCATTCTAAAGGGATGCTCAGGATGTTACAGTTTCATTCTAAAGGGATGCTCCCGATGTTACAGTTTCATTCTATAGGGATGCTCCTGATGTTACAGTTTCATTCTAAAGGGATGCTCAGGATGTTACAGTTTCATTCTAAAGGGATGCTCCATCCCTCAGTCCATCCACCCACCCCTCCTCCTCTGCCAGAGGCCCTGCTCATTACCGGTGCCGCTGACCGTTGGTCTGATCCTCCTGTCCACCACTGATGACACAGCCACCACACCTGCCCTGCCTCGGTCACTAATGTGCGGAAGAGGAAGAG
Source organism: Conus canariensis (assembly GCA_033310375.1). Classification (NCBI taxonomy): domain Eukaryota; kingdom Metazoa; phylum Mollusca; class Gastropoda; order Neogastropoda; family Conidae; genus Conus; species Conus canariensis. The sequence goes on from CM065727.1 coordinate 13,547,230, forward strand.
GGGAGGATGGCCGAACGGCGAAAGGAGGGCGGGAGGAGGGGGAACAGAAGGTACGTCTTTGTGGTAACGGAGTTTGTGAGACTCCGATGAACGACATGCATCATAGAGAAGACTCCGATGAACGACACGCATCATAGAGAAGACTCCGATGAACGACATGCATCATAGAGAAGACTCCGATGAACGACATGGATCATGGAGAAGACTGCTGTGAACGACATGTATCATACAGAAGACTCCTGTGAACGACATGTATCATGAAAGAGACTCCGGTAAACGACATGTATCATAGAGAAGACTCCTGTGAACGACATGGATCATGGAGAAGACTCCTGTGAACAACATGGATCATGGAGAAGACTCCTGTGAACGACATGGATCATGGAGAAGACTCCTGTGAACGACATGGATCATCGAGAAGACTCCTGTGAACGACATGTATCATGGAGAAGACTCCTGTGAACGACATGGATCATGGAGAAGACTCCTGTGAACGACATGTATCATGGAGAAACTCCTGTGAACAACATGTATCATGGAGAAGACTCCTGTGAACGACATGTATCATGAGAAGACTCCTGTAAACGACATGGATCATGGAGAAGACTCCTGTGAACGACATGTATTGTGACGACTTCGGTGAACGACATGTCATGGAGAAGACTCTGGTGAACGGTGAACGACATGTATCACGAAGAAGACTCCAGTGAGCGACATGTTTCATGGAGAAGACTCCTGTGAACGACATATATTGTGAAGAGGGGGGGGGGGGGGGGGGGGGGCGTGGGGACCTGAGGGTTAGTGAAGAAGTGAGAAACAGCGAGATCAGAGCCATGGCGTACAGCTGATGCACATACGAAATCAGTGTCATGACGTACAGCCGATGTACATACGAAATCAGTGTCATGCCGTACAACTGATGTACATACGAGATCAGAGCCATGACGTACAGCTGATGTACATACGAAATCAGTGTCATGACGTACAGCTGATGTACATACGAGATCAGAGCCATGACGTACAGCTGATGTACATACGAAATCAGTGTCATGCCGTACAACTGATGTACATACGAGATCAGAGCCATGACGTACAGCTGATGTACATACGAAATCAGTGTCATGACGTACAGCTGATGTACATACGAGATCAGAGCCATGACGTACAGCTGATGTACATACGAAATCAGAGCCATGACGTACAGCTGTTGTACATACGAAATCAGTGTCATGACGTACAGCTGATGTACATACGAAATTAGTGTCATGACGTACAGCTGATGTGCATACGAAATCAGTGTCATGACGTACAGCTGATGTACATATACGAGATCAGTGCGAAAGCTGAGCATGTTTTTTCCAGTGCGTGGGCGGATTCTGTGTGTGGCCTACAGGATGTGTTTATATGGATGCACGTGCATAGTGGGTGGTGGCAGTGTGTGTGGGGAGGGATCAAAACAAACCACGAATGGGGGAGGTGTAGGGGTGGAGAGGGTGGTGGGAGGAGAGCAGTGTGTGTGTGTGTGTGTGTGTGTGTGTGTGTGTGTGTGTGTGTGTGTGTGTGTGTGTGTCGGAGAGAGAGAGAGAGAGAGAGAGAGAGAGAGAGAGAGAAAGGGGAGGAGGGAGGGAGGCAGGGAGAAAGGGAGACACGGACAGGCAGGCAGACTGAGAGAGAGGCAGACAGAGACAGACACAGACAGAGGCAGTGATGAAGACCAGCAGAAAAACAGAGGGAGTTAACGTTTAGAATTCATTCAGAATTCAGCATTTACTCAGAAAGGCAAAAGTTCGATATTAAGAACAGAGAGAGAGAGAGAGAGAGAGAGAGAGAGAGAGAGAGAGAGAGAGAGAGAGAGGGAGGGAGGGAGAGAAAGACAGCAAAGAGAGAGAGAGAGAGAGAGAGAGAGAGAGGAGAGAGAGAGGGTGGGGAGGGGAGAGGGAGAGCGTTCCGAAAGCCTTGCTATGTGGTTCGTGTTCGCGACGATCCCAAAATCCAAATAAAAAAAGAAATAACAACTTGTTATCATTAAATCAAGAGAGAGAGAGAGAGAGAGAGAGAGAGAGAGAGAGAGAGAGAGAGAGAGAGAGAGAGAGAGGCAGATTATACTGCACTTTAAATTGAACTTTAAAAATAATTCTTGCCAAACGGCAAACGAGTTGCAAGTATGTCATCAGTCTGTTCAGAGAGCGTTCATACGATGGATGTCCATCGCAAATTCTCCCCAAGAACACCCTGTAAAAGTTCAAAGAACCTTGCTGGACGTCGGCTGCGTATACTCAGAGGCCCTACATGTTCTCATGAGAAACCAAGCAATTTTCTCCAATTCTCATTCTCGCCAATGGGTGTAGGTGGAAGGCGTGCATGTTGTGTACCGGGGGGGGGGGGGGGGGGGGGGGGGGGGGGGGGGGAGGCGGGGGGGGGGGGGGGGGGTTGGGGGAAGAGGTGGGTGAAGTTAATTTGTTCAGCCCTACCATGGGGAATTTACTATTGCTGAGGACAGCAAAAGGCAGCAGGCTGTCTCCGCTCTGGAATCTTCCAGCACTTCACTGTGACTCTGCGCGCGCGCGCGCGTTTGTGTGTGTGTGTGTGTGTGTGGTGTGTGTTGCGCGCGCGCGCGCGCGCGCGCGCTGTGTGCGTGCGTGTGTGTGTGAAGTGAAGTCAAAATGATCTTTATTGAGGGTTAAAGAATAAGCTTTACAGCTTTTTTCATCCTGTGTGTGTGTGGTGTGTGTGTGTGTGTGTGTGTGTGTGTGTGTGTGTGTGTGTGTGTGTCGTGTGTGTACGTGTGTGTGTGTGTGTGTGTGTGTGTGTGTGTGTGTGTGTGTGAGAAAACCCAGTGAAGAAGCAGGCTGCAGGGAGAGGTTAAGGCCAGAGAGGGGGAGGTCTGAACAGACCTCTCTTTCCTTTCTCTCCTACTGGTGGATGCATTGTTATTTTCTCTCCTGGCAGGCAAAAGTGACGTACTGTTTTGTTCATGATTGATGTGTGTTTGCAACTTGTCACGTCTGATGCAGTCTTTGTGTCCAAAATTCACTCGTCTGTTTTGTACAGTCTATTAAATTTGCGTTAGACTCTACATCTTGTTTTGTGTGTTTATTTGTATTTTTGAGCCATTTTAACGCAGCAGTCAGTTTTCAGTGTTTATATACTGCAATAAAGGACACACCACTTTTGTTCTAAACAAAGTACAAATTTTAAACAAATTCTGGAGGCTTTCAGTTTCAGAAGGTGGAACTCTTCTGGAATCAGTTAAGACTGACTCAAAATATTTCATACGCAAAAAAAAGCCCTAGAAACAAAAACATCGCTTCTAGGACCTGGTAGCCTACCGCATAGAGCAGCCAGACATTACCTCCCTTGCACTGGGAGTAATTTTTGTATAGAAAATGGCAAGGGTGGGTGGGTGTTGGGGGGGGGGGGGGGGGTCTTTCGTGGCAAGTGTCTTTTCTGCTCACTTCATCACCGTCTTTATTTTTTGGCGTTGTTTTTGTCGACCACTGCTCAGTCTGACATTGAACTGCACAACTACTATGACTTGAGGGTGGGGGATGAGGGCGAGTGGGGTTGGTGGTAGTAGGAGGGACGGTGAGGGTGGTGGTGGTAACGTTATAGATTAACGGAGGAATGATTTATGCGCACACATATACTGGTCTCACACACACACACACACACACACACACACACACACACACACACACACACATACACCGCTAGGCATCCTCTCTCTCTCTTCTCTCTCTCTCTCTCTGCGCCATTTTCTCTCTTTCATTTTTTTTAAATTAAAAAAAATTTTTTTAGAGTGCCAAGTTTTGTCGAAAGCAGAGTTGATTTTTGTTGTTCCTTTTATGAGATTTGGTATGCACCACAATATAAAAAAATGCTTCCTTCTGAGAGAGGAAAAACAAAATGGGTCCGTTCTTTCAAGGCTGTGTAATCAGAATGGGATACCCTACATCAGCACCTGTAATGTCGGGGGCACTTACCCGAAGTGTCGCTAAGTCAGGTGAGTTATGTCCCCGGATTAGGACGGAAACGACAGGTGACCCGGTGCAGACGTGATGGGGTTTCGGTGTTCACGTGCACGCCTGTCTCTGGCCGCTTTCCTGTCACATGGCCGTGAGAATGGCTACAGCATCCGTTACCCGTCTTCATGGCGACTGGAAATGCTGATCGATGAGGATGAGGAAGATGATGA
>CM065727.1:13556424-13562256 GCA_033310375.1 Conus canariensis
AAAGGTTCCAAAACTTATTACAGAATTATAGTAAAAGATAACTGGGAACCAAACTGTTGTGCAAAATGGACGGAGAAGCTGAATAGACAGATACCTTGGAAGAAATGTTTTAGAAAAATTCATCAAATTAAGGATATTAAGCTAAAATGGATGCAAATGAGAATAGTGCATCGAATAATTGCAACTAATGTAGCTCTGAAAGAAATGGGAATAGTAGAAAGTTATAACTGTAGTTTCTGTGAAGAGGAAAAAGACAGCATTGAACATATGTTCTGGAGATGCATACACGTCAATGATTTCTGGAAATCATTGCAAGAAGTAATAAAAGGAAAGTGTTTAATAGCGAATAATCTGTCTCTGACTGAAAACACAATAATATTTGGAGCAGATGACAATTCCACAACTGATACTACATTCGATCTTATAATACTGATAGCCAAATACTACATTTTTAGCTGTAAAATAAACAAATGTAAGCCTTCAATAACAGTATTTCTAAAAATACTAAAGAGAAGATATAATCTTGAAAAATACATAGCAACTGTACAATTGAATCTGCAAAAATTTAACACTAATTGGATCAATTATGAAGTATTATTTGAAAATTGATAATCAAAATCATAAGATACCTGGATTTAATACGTGCATGAGAGGATATGTTCAGGATGTGTAGGTAATTTCATAAGTATTCAAATATCATTGAGTGTGGTTGTAGCCTGTGGCCCGCTGCTTGTCTGGCATGGCGAATGCCGCGGCTGGGACCCGTAGGCCGATCGGCAACTTAGCTGGTAGGTTGGTTTGTTGGTTGGTCGGCGGGGCACGGCTGTGGTGTAGCGATGTCATATTGGTAGCGGGCTGAAGAACATATAATTAACTTTCTTTTGATTGTTAAAGAAATATAAAGACACTGATGGACGGGATTTCGGTGCTGGTGTGTACACTCAGCTGGAAATGCTTACGTCTGTTTAAATCTATATTTTGAAGGATCATTACAGTGAACATAATTATGTTATGCGTTATATACAACAGCTATCACATGGTACCACACGGAGAAAACATTACTTCATTATTATAAATTGTATAATTATGTATATTGTTTAAGTATTATTAATTCATAAGAAGAGAGAAAGTGGGGGTGTGGGTGGGTAGGGACGGGAGGGGTGGTGAGTGGAGTGAGCGGGTGTGTTTGTTTGCCTTTATGTGCTTGTAGTTTGTAAGAACTCAGAGGATTGTGCTTAGTGAATTTTGTTTGTTTGTGCATGTGTGTATATCCAACAAAAAGAAAACAACCTTTCCTCGGCATACATTGAACTCTCACTCAAATCCTTTCAAGCCGATAAAAAAGATAACTCGTTTCTAATACGTTTCACGGATTATTTACTACAATAATGTCAAACATGTACAAATATGATTAACAACAAAAAATATGTGATAATTTGCATCCGGAAATGTACAGCAAAGAGAAAGATCATGTTGATGAAAGAATGGAGATGAGAGAAAGAAGGAACTGTGGAATGGAAGAGAGAGAATGAGGAAAGAAATAAAAAAATATATCAAAAAAAAAAAAAAAAAGATGTCATTACTTTGCAAGCTCTGACAAACATACATTTTGAAAGTCTGGACAATATTTTTGTATTCTTGTAACTGACAATAGGAAATTATAAAAAAAAAGTAAAACAGAAAAAAACCTACTGAGCACTATGAAGTAAATTTACAAGCTCCCGAGTGGACAATGAACTTCTCACCAGTGACACACCCACATCACACACATAAAAAAAACCCCATTTTCTCAAGGAAAAAAAAGAAGAAAGAAAAACATGTCCATTACTCTGACAAAAGTAACAACCAAACAACACAATTTTGATAAATGAAAAGGCGAATTTACCTGTTTATAAACACATGAAAATAAAAACAGACGCGCTCACAATGGCTACGAAGCAACTGTAAACAAATCAACCAAAAATAGTAACAGTTCCGACACCCACTACGTACCATCACAAGTAAGCAGACGACCCTCTCTTGTTCAGTTTGCAACAAAAATAAAAGCTTCCTTACCTTCCTTATCTCCGTCGGAGTCGCTGTCATCAATAGACACATCGCTCGCATCAACTGCGAACTCTTCGATGTCATGTTCGCTCTCTATGTCGCTCAGTTTGAAAAGAAAAACTTTGAAAAATCAATCGATCAGTAGGCGAAATGGCGAGAGTCGTGCAGACGGAAATCCCAAAGAAGTGTTACAAGCTTTCTGATTGGTTAGTCTTCTTTCTTTCAGTTGACTGGAGAAGGGTTCAGCGGGGGGGGGGGGGGGGGGGGAGGAGGGGGACTCAAAGTGAGCCACGATCGTGGCCCATCGTGCCAGCCACATCATTTCGTTTCTGCAGTGTCAGGTTTGAAGCCACTGGCGGGAAGAAGAGGGGTGGGTGGGGTGGGGAAGAGCTGGGCAGGAGAAGGGGGAGAAAGGAAGAAAAGGGGTAGGGGCGGGTGTCACCTCATGGTGAAAGCATGTTTTGGACTGGCACGATTTGCACGTGCTGCACAGTCGACACCCAACCTGTCCTGTACAGTTCAATGAACGTGACATCCATTGTGGGTTTCATTATTCGAAGCCACCTGAGCAAACAAATACCCCCCCCTCTCCCTCACCAAACACACACACACACACACACACACACACACACCACACAATTCTTTCCATCCACCCACGCCCTCTTCCTGATAACGTTTCCAGTTGGGTGTGTGTGGGGGAGAGAGAGAGAGAGAGAGAGAGAGAGAGAGAGAACTAAGAATTCTTAAATGTACATCGGCTTTTGGCCACGATACATGGAGGTAACAAACAAGAGAGAGAGAGAGAGAGACAGACAGACAGACAGACAGACAGACAGACAGAGACAGAGAGACAGAGAGAGAGACAGAGAGAGTTTGGGAAAGGTTGAGAGGCGACTACTTCTAGAACCAACTCCTTAACAACACGTTTGGAATGGCACAATTTACTCGAGCTAAAGACCCCACGTCAAAAACAGACGCCAACTCAGTCTAGTTCTTCCCAGTCCTTTAGAGTTCAATGAACGCGACATCAATTGTTGATTTCATTATATGAAAGCCACCAGAGCAAACAAATACCACCACCCCCACCTCCTCGTCCCCAACCCCAAAACGTCGACCCCCTGCCATCCCCCTCCACGTCCTCTTTTTGATTGCGTTTCCACTGATGAACTCAGACACACGAAGTCTTAATTGATTTAACTCATCATTCACACACCATAGGTCGTTCTCTTTTTTTTTTCTTTTTTTTTTTTTTTTTTTTTTTTCTTTTTTTTTTCTTTTTTTTTTTTTTGGGGGGGGGGGGGTAGTAAGGACAGAGAGTGAGGCTGCGGCAATATTTTTGAAGTATCTTTGATTGGAGACCTGATTAGAGAGAAAGAAAGAGAGAGAGAGAGAGAGAGAGAGAGAGAGAGAGAGAGAGAGAGAGAGAGGGGGGGGGGAGGGAAGGGGAGAGAGAAGGATACAGAGAGACAGAGATACAGAGACAGTCAAAAAATTAGCAAGAGACCCACCCCCTCCTCCTCTCCAGTCCTCTCCTCGTCCTTCTCTCAATCCCAGCCCTCTTCATCTTGCCTCCCCTTGCCTCCCCCCTCCCACTCCCCCCCCCCTCCCGCCGCCACCTCCACCTTATCACTCCCCCCCCCTCCTCTCTTCCACTGCCAGACAAGATGATAGGAAAGGCTGAGAGGTGAACTCGCCTAAAGCCAACTGTTCATGGCATGTTTTGAATAGAACAATTTACACGTATTAAAGACATCAAGTTGAAAACAGACACCACTCAGTCTAGTCCTTCCCAGTCCTTTACCGCAACATTAATTGTTGATTTAATTAAAACGAAGCCACCCTCCAAAAAGTCAACTCCGGCCATCCTCTCCACGCCCTCATTTTGATTACGTTTCCAGTGATGAACTCGAGCGCACGTAGTCTTAATTGATTTAACTCATTATTCACACACCGTGAGTCACTTTTACGGCGGGGAGAGAGAGAGAGAGAGAGAGAGAGAGAGAGAGAGAGAGAGAGAGAGAGAGAGAGAGAGAGAGACAGACAGACAGACAGACAGACAGACAGACAGACAGAGACAGAGAGACAGAGACAGAGAGACAGCGACAATATTTGTGACGTCTCTTTGATTGGAGACCTAGCTGCAGAGAGAGAGAGAATACGAATACGAATATTTTTATTGAGAGAGAGAGAGAGAAGAGAGAGAGAGAGAGAGAGAGAGAGACAGAAGACAGACAGACAGACAGACAGACAGACAGACAGACAGACAGACAAAGCCCATTAGCACGAGTACCCCGCCCTCTCTAATCCTCTCTCACCCCCCCCCCCCCCCCCCCATCCCTTTCTATTTTGTCCTTCCCCTGTCACCGTCACCACCACCACCACCACATTTCCACTCACCCCCTGTCCCCTCCTGCCAGAGAAGACAAGAGGAAAGGCTGAGAGGGGAACTCTCCCCACACAAACTCCTCACAGCATGATTGGAATGGCACAATTTACACATGATGGAGACATCCGCTTTAAAAACACTCCTCTCGATCTAAGTCCTTCCTCGTCCCTTAGAGTTCACTAAACGTAACATTAATTGTTGACTTCAAGACACAAACGTAACATTAATTGTTGACTTCAAGACACAAACGTAATATTGATTGTTGACTTCAAAACACAAACGTAATATTGATTGTTGACTTCAAAACACAAACGTAACATTAATTGTTGACTTCAAAACACAAACGTAACATTAATTTTTTACTTCAAAACACAAACATAACGTTAATTGTTGACTTCAAAACACAAACGTAGCATTAATTGTTGACTTCAAAACAAAAACGTGACACTAACTGTTGACTTCAAAACACAAACGTAACACTAACTGTTGAATTCAAAACACAAACGTGACACTAATTGTTGACTTCAAAACACAAACGTAACATTAATTGTTGACTTCAAAACACAAACGTAACACTAACTGTTGATTTCAAAACACAAACGTAACATTAATTGTTGACTGCAAAACACAAACGTAGCATCAATTGTTGACTTCAAAACACAAACGTGATACTAACTGTTGACTTTCAGAACACAAAGTTAGCTGCAAAGTGAGGCGACTGCAGGCGGAAAGACAAAGGCTAATGTAATAAATCCGCCAAACGTGAACGAACAATCACATACTGTGCCATTGTCTTGTGATTTGTTTGTTCATGTTGGGCAGACTCATTACATCAACATTTTAAGATTTCTTCAAAATACGAAGCCACTAGAGCAATAAAATACCCCCTGCACCCCCCCCCCCCCCCCCCCCTCCCAAATGTCGATTCCTCACCATATACTTCACGCCGTCTTCCTCATGACGTTTCCAGTAATAAACTGGAACGCAGAAGTCTTTCCTATATTTAATTCATCACTCACATACCGTAGGTCATATTTTGGGGAGAAGGGAGGGAAGTAAGCGGCGACAACACTGTTTTTTTTTTTTTACGTCTCTTTGATTGGAGACTTACCTGCAGAGAGAGAGAGAGAGAGAGAGAGAGAGAGAGAGAGAGAGGAGAGAGAGAGAGAAAGAGAGAGAGAGTTATCCCCAATCCTTCCCTGAAAAACTGCAATGTCATGGTACTGTAACTTTGTTACTTTTCCGGTTCATGTGATTGACAACCATATAGTACTTTTTTTTCTTCTTTTTTTAAACTAGAAGTATTCTCCAACAGCAGACAATTGCGACATACATTGTTGTCTTTGTTTTCCAGTTTTTGCGATCTGATTTTTCATCATTTGTTGATTCATGCAGCATTT
>CM065727.1:13562356-13567356 GCA_033310375.1 Conus canariensis
GGCATGCCACTCTCTTGTGATGAATAAGTCATTATAAGAACACGGAGAAATCTTTTGGTGATGTATAGCCCAAACAGGATTTCTGACATAACTGACGGCAAATTCATTCAGCTCAAATCTTAAATAAATGTTAGCGAACCGCCCAGAGAAACGTGGACAAACGAGTCACAAGACAAAACACGACGCGTTTCGACCTCTTAGGTCTTTCTTGTGCTGAACTCTGAAGCGATCAAAGCTAAGTGAATTTTCCTTGTCCTATTTGTTTGTATCTTGCCTGAAGAAGACCTAAGAGGTCGAAACGCGTCGTGTTTGGTCTTGTGACTCGTTTGTCCACGTTTCTCTGGGCGGTTCGCTAACATTTATTTAAGATTTGTTTAGACTTCCGCCTGCAGTCGTCTCACTTTGCAACTAGATCATTCTGCTCAGTTTTGTTTATGTGCATAACACCGTATCTTCTGCAGTCTAGTCTCCTGTACATTCTTTATAGGTAATGTGTGTGCGTTTCTTGTCAATTGATATTAATTATTCTTGTTATCAATTAATTTATCCATCAGCTTTAAATCATGCGCAGTGTGGTCTCAAAGCTTTGCGGATGTGGTGTTGCGTATACGGATTAGTCCGCACGCAGTGACGCCTCCTTGATGAAACTGAAACTGAAACTTGTACATTGCCCTTTTTTCTCAGATCGCTCTAAACGGTAAGGAAGCATCCCTACCCCCTCTCCTTTACTCTCTCCCATCCGCCAAACTCAATACCATGCCAGACACGATGAACGAGAAATGTTTAGATATATATCTACTACTTTTCTGTGTAAAGCAACAAGATCGATACCAGCTTACATCACACGCGCGCCCGCGCAGGCACGCGCGCGCGCGCGCGCGCGCGCCACACACACACACACCACACACACACACACACGCACATACACACATACGCGCGCGCACACACACACACACACGCACGCACGCACGCACACACGCACTCACGCACGCACGCGCACACACACACACACATACACTAGCTTTAAACCAACAAAGGTAAAGTTAATGATTTGTTTTCCTGGTGATTTTTCTCGTTAAATAACTAATAAGCATTAATTTCGCTTTCCTGCACCCGCTTTAGTTGAAATGTCAGTGGTCTGCCTTTCATAGAGCCTCTCTAGCGTCTATCAGGTAAATGTTAAAGGGAAACTCACGACAAAGAAGAAGAAGACAGCAACACAATGAAAAATCAATACGTAATCAGTGCCAGTATCCCATTTACACACACACACACACACACGCGCGCGCGCGCGCGCGCTCGCGCGCACACACGCCCACACACTATAAGCAACATCACATTATTCACCTTTTATCCATGCAAGGCATTACTGTCACTTTTTGTTGGATCCCCTCTCATTGTGGTATAGTACCCAATGAGCGTGTAGATCAACTTGCACGAAAAGCAGCTCAAAATGTCAGTTACGCAATACCACTCAAAGTTCCCTTAGCCTTGAATGAATGTTTTTCAATTATAAACTCAACGTTAAGAGAAAAAGTTAAAACCTCATTGATGAATTCAGACATTCAATATTATCACAATTGTATAAAATTTAGTGATGGGTACAATGGGAAAACGTTCAAACAAGTCTCCTCCCCGTCTAGGGAGACTGAAAGCTTAATCCATAGATTCCGTTTGAACGCGTTGAAAACAAAACATTGTCATAATGTTAAATGTATGTGTGCGGAATCCTTAAATGTCAGTCATTTGCTGATTCAATGCCCAAGAGCAAGAGAGCTCCTAAGACATTCGGGTATTGATGGTTACACTGATGGATCGACTTCATTGCCTTTACCATATGTTTTAAACAATTACTCTGTTCTTGACTCAGTTTGTAAGTGTTTGTTAAATAGTTCAATTGGTCCTTATCTGTAGATTTTATCACTTCTCACTTAAAATTGTTAAGGAGGAAGAGGGATGGGAGATGAGGGGGGGGGGGAGGAGGAGGGGATGTCATATTCTATCGTTAATGGAATAATACACTTCATCACTTGCATACTTCATTCACCCACACATGAACTGTCTGAATCACTACAGTGGAAGGACATTAAACCGACCACACACACACACACACACACACACACACACACACACACACACACACACACACACACACACACACACGCACGCACACACACACACACACATCACACCTCTGAGAGACTAACTTTTTTTTTTTTTTTATCTGACCTGAGATTTTACAGTAAAAAGATTTTAAACAAAATTTCGGGTGTGTTTTTAGAAGGTGTATTTTAAAGGGTTATGTGAATGAATGACTTGTGGGTTGACCTCAACGTGGTGACAGCCCTGATATGGCCCTTTGCGGTCATCTGGGCTATAAGCAACATTACCACACCTTACAGACAGACAACACACACACACACACACACACACACACACACACACACACACACACGAAGCGGCTCGTATGTTGCCTGTGTGTAATCAACAACCTACGAAAATACATCAGTAAAACAACCCTTACAAGCTCAATCCGTCTCACATCTTCCCCTAACTCTGCAGCCAACAGCTTCTGCACTGGGGAACCGAGCGTGCTTTCTGCCTTCCGAGACTTCCGGTTTATACGTCACTTCCTGCAGGAAATGACATACGACAGCCTCTGTCGGACATATCCTGGGTTTAGAGTGGTGACGAAAACAGAGTTAGATGGCTCCGTGTCGATTTTTAGGTAGATCTAAGGAGTTGAAGAGATAATAATGTCACAAGTAAATCCGTAACGAAAATAATGAAATAATGAAAGAAGAGGATGAGTTGTGATCAGTGAATTAAATCCACTGTTTCTACATATTTCTTACCCATTGAAACAGACAAGTGTAATTCTGTCTGTCTGTCTGTCTGTCTGTCTGTCTGTCTGTCTGTCTGTCTGTCTCTCTCTCTCTCTCTCTCTCTCTCTCTCTTTCTCTCTCTCTCTCCATTTATCACTGCAAAGCTGCTGTCCGATTGAATGAATGCATCTTTGTACGCCTAAATGATAGATGTGTTTTTCTACGCGTTCTTTTTGTATGTATGTGTGGCCATTCTTCATGATGTCATTACTTCTTGGCAGCAGCATCTTCTTTTTTCTTCTTTTTTCTTTTCTTTTCACTTTTCCTTCCTTTTCTTTATCAACAGCGCGTCTGATGATGCCCCCCTCCCTGCCTCCTCCCCCTCTCTCTCTCTCCTCTCTCTCCTCTCTCTCTCTCTCTCTCTCTCTTTCTGTTGAATGCTCAACGATCATCTCTTTCCGTGAATGAAATCTATGTATTTTGCAATGTTAATTTTTTTTTGTATTTTCGTTTTTGTTTTTTTTTTTATCGAGGGCCGGACGTACAAAAAACCAACCTTTGCTTACACCGTTTTTTCTACCTCATTATAAAAGGATTCTCTCTCTCTCTCTCTCCTCTCTCTCTCTCTCTCTCTCTCTCTCTCTCTCTCTCTCTCTTCGCTGATACCTCTATAATGATGTCCATCATTATCTTTTACATTTATGCGCGTGTAAGCGGTGTTTGTGTTTCTGGGATCTTACAGAAGTTCAAGAGACTTCGTCGAGTGTTTCTTTCTCATTTCGTTTAGTCACGCAAGGGTTTGTCATTCAACAGATGAAACTCTCTCTCTCTGTGTCTTCTGTCTGTCTGTCTGTCTGTCTGTCTGTCTTCTCTCTCTCTCTCTCTCCCTCTCTCTCTCTATCTCCGTCTCTCTCCCTCTCTCTCCTTCTCTCTCTATCTCCGTCTCTCTCTCTCTCCCTCTCTCTTTTTCTCTCCCTCTCTCTCTCTCTCCCCCCCTCTCTCTCTCTCTCTCGCTCTCCTCCTTCTCCTCCTCTCTCTCTCCCTACCCACATTTTGTTGCTCTTCCTACTCAGTCTGTGATATCAAACTCGTACACTTCTCTACTGCATTACCTTACCTCTCTACTGCTTACTGGGATCAGGAGGTCACAACACTGAAAATCCGAATGCAGTTTCAGCCGTTAATGAGGCTATGTTCATTGCTTGCCTGTTTTGTAGTAGTAGTAGTGGTAATTGCTGTATGTCGAGTGTGTGTATGTTTGCGGGTGGGGTTGGGGGAAAAATGTGTGTGTGTGTGTGTGTGTGTGTGTGTGTGTGTGTGTGTGTGTGTGTGTGTGTGTGTGTGTGTGTGTGTGTATCCGTTGTAATTATCATCTGTCGATTTGATTTCAAAACGAGGTGACTGAGTGCGAAAAATGAAGCAACATTTAAAAAGAAACGGTATTAGTTCCATCAGACGATACAGACAAACAGACTACAGGACAAAACACAATCCATTTCGACCTCTTGGGTCTTCTTCAGGGAAAAAAAAAACAACAACATTTAGGACAATGAAAACGAAGAACGATCAAAAACCTACCTTCTCATATTCGACGAATACCCATTTTGCTCCGAATATGAGAAGATAAGTGGTTGCTCGTTCTTCGTTTTCATTGTCCTAAATGCTGCTTGTTTTTGCCCGAAGAAGCCCCAAGAGGTCGAAATGCATTGTGTTTTGTCCTGTGGTCTTGTTTGGCTGTATTGTCTGGTGGAACTAATATCGTTTGTTTTTAAACATCTGTTGATTTGTTTTGATTTCTTTTTGTTTGAGAAAGAACTTGAAAAAAAAAGAAGTACAGGAAGAGTTCCCAGTGATGCGTCCTGTTTGATTTTGGAACGTACAAATCCCTACGTTATTATACATATTTTTTTTCGCCACAAAGACGAGATGTTAATGGTCACTACTCCAGCATTCTTGTTAAGTCATGCATATAAAAAAAGCTTTAAAAAGAAAGAAAGAAGGAAAGAAAGAAGAAAAAAAGAAAGAAGAAAAGAAAGAAAGAAAGAAAAAGAAAGAAAGAAAGAAAGAAAGAAGGAAAAAAAGAAAGAAAAAAAAGACAAAAAAGAAAAGAATGAAAGAAAGAAAGAAAGAAGAAAAAGACAGAAAGAAAAAACGAAAAGAAGAAAAATAACGAAG
>CM065727.1:13572356-13577356 GCA_033310375.1 Conus canariensis
CATACCTATCTATCTATCTGTCTGTCTGTCTGTTTGTGTGTGTGTGTGTGTGTGTCTGTCTGTCTATCCATCTATCTATCTGTCTATCTATCTATCAAGAGTGAGAGTGTGAGAGAGACAGACAGACAGAGGCAGAGATAGCAAAAGGAAGGACTCAGCTCTCTGCTCAAACTTTATTCCTTTAATCACTTTGAGATAAATCAATGTTTGATTTCACAGGCAGATCTCTGAAAACAACATTACTCCTTGCAATCGTGCATGTAATCTTTTTCTCTTCGTTTTTGTTTTCCTTCCTGTTGATAAATGCACGAAGAAGACAACGAGCCCAGTTGAATTCATTGTCAAACGAGAGAGAAAAAAGTTTTTGAACGATTGGAGGAAAACCTTGTTAAACACCTTGTAGTGGACATTCTCTCTCTCTCTCTCTCTCTCTCTCTCTCTCTCTCTCTCTTGTCTGTCTGTCTGTCTGTCTGTCTGTCTCTCTCTCTCTCTCTCTCTCTCTCTCTCTCTCTCTCTCTCTCTCTGCCTGCCTGGCTGCCTGCCTGTCCGCCTGCCTGCCTGTCTGTCTGTTTGTCTGTTTGTCTCTGTCTGTCTTTTTGTCTGTCTGTCTGTCTCTCTGTCTGTCTGTCTGACTGTCTCTCTGTCTGAAGCTATTTCCAGCGCACTGTATGATTTCATGTCGAGGTCCAGTGTGACAATAGTGTTTTTAGGATTCGGCGTCAGCAGCCAGTCAACAGCGCTGACGGCAGACACGCAACATCACCAACAAAGATGAAGTTCCACCACTGCAGTTTCTCACTGAGTTCCGGGGGCCGGAATAGCTCAGTGGTAGAGCGCCGGACTCGTAATCTTGGTGGTTCTGGGGTTGCAGGTTCGAATCTCCGCCGGGCCCTTTCGGTACAGGGGGATTTTTTCCCTCGGAGTTAACATAGGTTCTGACTCCATTTCCCATACAGTCCATCGAATGAGACTATAAACTGAGGTTCCGTGTGTGAACGCACGCATAACATCTTGCACACACGTCAAATCCCATCACCAACTTTGGGAAGAGAAGGCCAGTTTGGCCGTTGGTATGGATGACACATTACACATAGCATGCACCTTCCCCGAAGTTGGAGTATGGCTGCCTTAATGGCGGGATAAAAACGGTCATACACACAAAACTCCACTCCCTTTGTTGGTAGATGGGATTAATCCTTGCCTGTCTATACAGGGAGTGTCCGCAGGAGTATATATATATATATATATATATATATATATATATATATATATATTATATATATATATAACTGAGTTTTTTCCGTTTGAAAATCCACTTCGTTTTCCATACAGATCACACAAATACTGCCTTCAAGGGTTGGACATCAGAAAGCAAACCCTTCCTCATCATATACAGCCATTACATTCTCTCCACACACGAAAATAGTGAAGTCTACTGACTGGACGGTGTAGCGCACAGGATGTTCACTCCGCGTATTCTCCCTTCACTAGTAACAACGGAAGTCGCTGGGAGCGACAGCCTCTTTAACGACTCCAAAACATCCCTCCCCTCTAAGGGCAGCAAAATAATTGCAGGGTTTGCCTCAACAAACAAGCTGTTGGCACAGGGTGCTTTCAGGGCATGACAATGCATATGTAAATGACATTTCCTGGCTGTTTAGACATCATCACTCATTTCTTGAAAAATCGCTAAAACAACAACAACAACAAATGCCACGGTGTCTTTAACACGAGAGGAAGAAAAAGATGGAGAAGGTAGGGAAAGAGAAAGGAATGAACAAAAAAAAAGAACTGCTCGTGCACTCAGCCCAACAGACAGACTGACTGTATGTTTAGCTCTCTGTGTTTATGTGTGTGTACGAATCTCTCTCTCTCTCTTCTCTCTCTCTCTCTCTCTCTCTTGTGCGCGCGTGTGTTTGTGTGTGTGGTGTGTGTGTGTGTGTGTGTGTGTGTGTGTGTGTGTGTGTGTGTGGCGCGCGCGCGTGTGCGGGCGCGCGCGTGTGTGTGTGTGTATGAGAGAGAGAGAGCGAGAGAGAGAGAGAGAGAGAGAGAGAGAGAGAGTGTTTTCATCCGTGTTTGGTCAGGGCTCTTTCAGTTTAAATTGTGTCCACATGTGTGTGTGTATGTGTGTGTGTGTGTGTGTGTGTGTGTGTGTGTGTGTGTGTGTGCGTGCGTGCGTGCGTGCGTGCGTGCGTGCGTGCGTGCGTCGCGCGCGCTCGCGGTGTGTGTGTGAATTTACTTGTGTGAATTTTGCTGAAAGATACATCCAAATGATACCTTCTAACAGACCCCAGCTAAAACACTACGACAACCCCCACTAGCCACTAGCACCACGAATCAAGGACGAAAATGAAAACATCGTGATTTAATTATTATGCCTTGTAACAGATATTTTAGTTTTCAGCGTCCAGTTATTCTTAAATTAATTTTTTTTTAAACTATGCAACATGTAACTTTGTAACGTCATCCATCCATAGAACAAAAAAATAAGTTAGCGAAAAGCAAAATCAGTCATATGAACCTGACCCGTAAACATTTACATACACGTCACGGTGATGACAATAAACGGCGTGCAAACAAGAGGACAGGTGCTCAGGAGAGCACTGTTATATACCATCCGGATTTAGGTCACCACAGCAGCTGCCATGGAATAGTTCTCTTCCAGACTTTCACAGGCTGTCAGCAGACTGTGGGTGCCAGCCAGCTGGCGGATTCGTCAAATGAACAGAGAACCGACAAGCGCCCATTCCTGCCAAGACAGCGTTTCTGGGGAATGTTATCTCCTCGCAGAAGGTCACAGGAAGATTCACACCGAAGAACAACGAGCTAACCCATTCTAGTTCCACACGCGCCAAACAGAGCAGTTTCTGAAGAATTTTGTTGAGGAAGGAACAGAGAAAAGGCTGTGATGATCACCTGTTTATTCAGGATGACAACGACTCGTGTGTAATCAATGAACAGCAAACACACACACACACACACACACACCACACACACACACACACACACACACACACACACCACACACACACACACACACACACACACACACACACACACACACACACATACAATATCCGCCGGGCCGTTTCGGTACAGGGGGATTTTTCCCTCGGCGTTAACATTGGTTCTGACTCCATTTCCCATACAGTCCTTCGAATGAGACTATAAACCGAGGTTCCGTGTGTGAACGCACGCATGTCTTGCACACACGTGAAATTCCATCACCAAAATTCGGATGGGAAGACCAGTTTGGCCGTTGGTATGGATGACACGTTTCACATGGCATGCATTCTGCGTGAAAAAATCGAAAGAATGAAAGTTGTGAAATTGAATGAACGATACTGACTGGATGACACGGGCAACAACCGGATGAAGCGCCAACAGGCAGCTCTTCAGTCAGCTCTACCTAAGTAGGCAGCCCGTTGTGTAAACGAGTGTGGATTGTAAAGCGCTTAGAGCTTGGTCTTTGGCTGGGGATAGGCGCTATATCAGTTCTCTCTCTCTCTCTCTAAAAAAAAAGGAAGTCAATTTCCACTCTTGGATCCTGACAACGCAGCACGGATCAGCACCAGAATGTGAACAGTTCCTTCTGACACTTCATTTACTTCTTCCGCACAGACTCCTTAAAAAACAAACAAACAAACATCAGCAGTCTTTGCAAAATCCTAGCGAGCTAGCCAATACACGAACCAACCAACCAGCAGAAGGGGGTGAAGGTATGACTCGCCTGATGGTAGTATTTGTACGCATTCTTGTCGTTATTTTCAAAATATCTCTTTTTGAAACAAACGTATTTCGACACCAGTCACAGACCTCTTCAAAGCCATCGCTATTGGGCACAGCTGCTGTTTCATACACGCTATTTAGCAAACGCTATGATCCGCCGAACCGCTTATTACGGGCGAAGGCGAAAAAAAAACATAGAGATTAAAGCACGGGAAATTAAGAGAAAATAAAAAAGGCTGGGATAAGAATAGAACGGAAAATGTCCCTGATATTTGTTGAGAGTGTCTGCTGGTCTTATTGTGAATAGTGTACTTGATTGATTTGCATTGATATTTAGGGTTGGTTGCTTGCGTGCGTGCGTGCGTGCGTGCGTGTGTGCGCGCGCGCGCGCGCCGCGCGCGTGTGTGTGTGTGTGTATGTGTGTGTGTTCTCATTCTGTCACTGTATGCTGATCTGTTCTGTTTTAATTTGTGCTTTGTTTGATGTAAGCCTCTTGTCCGGCCACAGCCACAGCACCAGCAATCCACAGGGAGCAGTCAATGTCAAGTCGTCATGGGACAACCCACCAGAGGAGACACTGCCCTGCCGGTGGTGTTCAGTGGTGTCTGTTTTGATCCAACAGAAACAGGATACCAGCTACTAAGCCCCCTACTGACGACAGTCATTGTTTAGTAGCAGAGCCAGCATGAGTGAGCTCTCCCTGAGGAGGGCGCCACCACGCCCAGACAACGACAGCCCTCATGACTTTGCCGATATCAGAGACCTCCGACAGAGCCAAACCAAGACCATGGATGTGGAAAGGTGCTCGGAACTGAGTTCACCATGAGAGCAGGGCACGATAGGGTGACAGAATTTGAGACAGTTATTCTGCTGATCGACCAGGATGATGAAGATGATGCCACGGACTTTCATTGAGGTTTGAGACTGGATGGCAGGGTGTTCTCGACGCTGACTTTCATAACATAACCTGATGTCAATCAGGCCCGAGAGATACAGACACCTGCTGCGTTGGTCAGGAAATGTTAACAAGACCCTCAAAGATACATCCATTAAGTGGATGAAACTCGACTGTGTGGTCCCAGTCTTCCCACTGAACCTATAGCAGACTTAATACTTGGTAGGAGCCGGTCGGGGCAGAAAAATCCCACAAATGAAATGGCTCTGATAGGAATCGAACCCACAACCTCCGCAACGCTAACCACTTCACCACGGCAGGTGGTTTAACAGTTTTAAAGGTCAGTCCTTTTTTTTTTTTATAATGTTCGTCAATG
>CM065727.1:13582356-13594856 GCA_033310375.1 Conus canariensis
GACAGAACACAGTGGAAGCAACAGTGTACCCAGGGCACAAAGACATTTGAGTGCAACAGAGCAGCTGCCGTCCAGGAAAAGAGGAATCGAAGAAGACGAGGCCCATCCTTGCAGGACTCCATTCCATGCAGCGTCTGTGGACGACTTTGTGCCTCGGGAGTTGGTCCTCGTTCCTACATGAGGACCCACATCAGCTGATAACCTGTCTGCCTACTCACCCGTCGGACACGACGGGAGAATCCATCATCAGTGCTGAGTTGCACATGACTCATAATTATAGGCCTTTCTTGTTTTGACGGTTGATGACTAATTTCTTTGAAAACACAGGGAAAACAGTCAGGATATCACAAACTCATATTAACAGTTCTCCCTGATTTCCACAATCCTAAAAAAGGAAAAGAAAAAAAAAAAAACAGCGTTGATATTTGTCTTCTAACAAATCACTTACCATAAGATTTCAAGGACAACTGTTTTCCATGGAAAAAAAAAACATGTATCAAGTCGCATGCCATAATAACCACTGTCTTGTTGTTGTTTTTTCATTTCTAATGAAAATTATCATCATCTACACAGATGATGAAATTACCCTTTTCGTTGGAATGCACGTACCATTATTGTTTTCTTAAAGGATGATAACTTTTCCTCGGGAAAAAACCAGTAATGATGGCTGATTTTCCTCTATGGACTGTTTTCTTGAAAGATAATAACTGTTTTCCTCAGTGAAAAAAAACAGTAATGGCTGATTTTCCTATATGGACTGTTTTCTTGAAAGATAATAACCGTTTTCCTCAGTGGAACAAATGAAAACAGAAACGATGGCTGATTTCCCTGTACGGACTGCTTTCTTGAAAAAAAATAATAACTGTGTTCCTCAGTCAAACATTTAGGGCAACTCATTTTCCTATTTTCACTGTTTTTATAAAAGATAATATATGTCTTTTTGTTGGGAAGACAAGGATGATCACTGAATTCCCTGTCATGACAGTTTTGCTGAAGGATAAATACATGTTTTCCTCGCGGAAATAGAGATGATGTCTGATTTTCCAATCAAAATACTTTTGTGGAAGGATGAGAACTGTTTCCATTTGACGAAACAGAGGAAACATGAATTACGGGCCAATGAAGCCACTGTGCCCACGTGTGTCTTCTGATCAGTTCCTCCACCCAGTGAGACGAAGGCGAAGACACCCCTTTCCCTGCACCTCCATCCAGTAAGGCGAAGGCGAAGACACCCTTTCCCTGCACCTCCACCCAGTGAGACGAAGGCGAAGACACCCCTTTCCTGCACCTCCACCCAGTGAGGCGAAGGCGAAGACACCCCTTTCCCTGCACCTCCACCCAGTGAGGCGAAGGCGAAGACACCCCTTTCCCTGCACCTCCACCCAGTGAGGCGAAGGTGAAGACACCCCTTTCCCTGCACCTCCACCCAGTGAGGCGAAGGTGAAGACACCCCTTTCCTGCACCTCCACCCAGTGAGGCGAAGGTGAAGACACCCCTTTCCCTGCACCTCCACCCAGTGAGGCGAAGGCGAAGACACCCCTTTCCCTGCACCTCCATCCAGTGAGGCGAAGGTGAAGACACCCCTTTCCCTGCACCTCCACCCAGTGAGGCGAAGGCGAAGACACCCCTTTCCTGCACCTCCACCCAGTGAGGCGAAGGTGAAGACACCCCTTTCCCTGCACCTCCACCCAGTGAGGTGAAGGTGAAGACACCCCTTTCCCTGCACCTCCATCCAGTGAGGCGAAGGTGAAGACACCCCTTTCCCTGCACCTCCACCCAGTGAGGCGAAGGTGAAGACACCCCTTTCCCTGCACCTCCACCCAGTGAGGCGAAGGTGAAGACACCCCTTTCATGCACTTCCACACAGTATGGCGAAGGATGAGAACCTTTCCTTGCACTCACCAGTGAGGCGAACGGCCATGAAGCACACCCCGTTTCTCTGTCACCTCCACCCAGTGAGGCGAAGGTGAAGACACCCCTTTCCCTGCACCTCCACCAGTGAGGCGAAGGTGAAGACACCCCTTTCCCTGCACCTCCACCCAGTGAGGCGAAGGTGAAGACACCCCTTTCCTGCACTCACCAGTGAGGCGAAGGTGAACACCCTTTCCCTGCACCTCCCCCGTGAGCGAGCGAGACACCCCTTTCCTGCACTCCATCCATGAGGCGAAGGCAAAGACACCCCTTTCCCTGCACCTCCATCCAGTGAGGCGAAGGCGAAGACACCCCTTTCCCTGCACCTCCATCCAGTGAGGCGAAGGCGAAGACACCCCTTTCCCTGCACCTCCACCAGTGAGGCGAAGGCGAAGACACCCCTTTCCCTGCACCTCCATCCGGTGAGGCGAAGGCGAAGACACCCCTTTCCCTGCACCTCCATCCAGTGAGGCGAAGGCGAAGACACCCCTTTCCCTGCACCTCCACCCAGTGAGGCGAAGGGAAGACACCCCTTTCCCTGCACCTCCATCCAGTGAGGCGAAGGCGAAGACACCCCTTTCCCTGCAGTGGGACTGTGAAGTGAGACCAGAATAAATTCTCTCTTCCTTACTTTCCTAATCGAGGTTCCCTGTCTTCCTTTCATTTCTTACCGGGTAAATAAAGGACCGAAGTGATGACGGAGCAGCATCACTCAGTGCGCATCCATTACCTGTAGGAAGTCAATACAACATCGCCAAATATCTGTCAGTCCGTCCGTCCGTCTGTCCGCGCGTCTATCACAACCTTTCCCTATATACCTCTGTCCCTCTCCGACTCTTCCACAACCCGACTGGTTCCCAAAGGGTCGATATGTTCACCCCTACCCGAGGTTGGAGGAATCTAGGGCAATGCCAGGAAACACCAACCCCATCTCCTCCTTCTCCTCCTCCTCCTCTTGCTCCTCCTCCTCCTCCTCCTTCTTCTTCTTCTTCTCTCTTTCTCTCTCTCTCCACACACACACACACATAACAGAGAGAGAGAGAGAGAGAGAGAGAGAGAGAGAGAGAGAGATACTGATATATAAAGACATAAAGATACGTATTAAAAATGAATGAATTCCTCAGGCGCCAAAAACTAAAACTGTGATCGTGATCAGTTCGGTAAGATAAACGGGGGGAGGGGTGTGTGAAAAAGAAGGGATGGAGACAGAGAAAGCACAGAGGACAACTGCCTGGCAGACAGCCATGGACATCAAGACAAAGGGGCGGAGGAGGGTGGACTTGCTGCCCACGATCCGTATATACAAATGAGAATTTCACAGAGCTGCTCTTATTTACACAGATTTTTTGTGTGTTTTAAGAGAGAGAGAGAGAGAGAGAGAGAGAGAGAGAGAGAGAGAGAGAGAGAGAAGAAGACAGACAGACAGACAGACAGACAGACAGACAGACAGACAGACAGACAGACACAGAATCAAAAACGATGCGTCCTGTGTACGTGTTAAGTTTTCCAACTTCATGGCAAAGTAGACCACTTACGTTCTTCTAATTCTGTCAATTGAATGAATGATTTGCCATCTCCTGTTTTCTTTCGTTCATAATGTTTAAATGTTTAAACACACAGTTATCATAGACGTGGGTGTGAATGTCCTCCTGCCATTGGCAGAGATACTATATTGAAGACCATAAAACCATCTTGCCCACTCGGTCACGTTCTGACTCATCTCTCGCTCTGTATACTTTCATCATTTTTTCCTCATATATCATATGACTGTCCTTAAACTGCCATGCAGTGGGACACGTTGATTTGTTATAAGAAATTCAAAACAGTGATCACAGTGGGAGTGTGCCTGATTTATAGACTTTGCATATTGTTTTCATTGGGTTTGAAGTGCATGAAACTATTATCATCGATTTGGTCTTTACCAGGCTTGCATAATATTTCTGTGCATTGAAACAGTTTAAAGAAGAAGAAGGAATGTGAGGGGGAGAGAGAGAAAATGGGAGAACAAAAATGAAAGAGAAAAAAAAAAAAGGGAAAAAAGACTTTGGGGGCTAAGGAAGAGAAGCATGTGGAAACACTAACTCCCAAACTGAAGAGTTCCTTCAGCAATTAAGACGTCACACAAAGAAGCTCTTCTGACGAAGCATTGGATCCGTTTGATTTCTTTGGACTGCATCCAACAGAGGCTACAGAAGTTGTCTGTTCCCATGGGCTCAGATGTTTAATAGACAAATCATAAAAGTAAGGTGTCACAGCTGGCTGTTTGTGTCCCCCGTCAAGGCCCTGTATTCAACACACATATCGTCAGCAGCTGAAGTGCTGGGACATGACCGAACCCTCCACAAACACCGAGGAGATGAAGACGAATGATTCCACTAATTCCACTCTTGCTGAGAGCACCAATGCACCGGCGAACCCAAGATCCATCGCAATTTGCCGTGAATGGTGGCTTGAAGGCCCTCCCTCTCTCCCCCTCTTTTTTTCCCCATAATTTTTTCTATCCCCATAATTTCTCTCTCTCTCTCTCTCTCTCTCTCTCTCTCTGTCTCTGTCTCTCTCTCTGTGTCTCTCTCTCTGTCTGTCTCTCTCTGTGTCTCTGTCTCTGTCTCTCTTTTCTCTCTCTCTCTCTCTCTCTCTCTCTCTCTCTCTCTCTCCGTCTGTCTCTCTGTCTCTGTCTCTCTCTCTGTGTCTCTCTCTTTGTCTGTCTCTGTCTCTGTCTCTGTCTGTCTGTCTCCTCTCTCTCTCTCTCTCTCTCTCTCTCTCTCTCTCTCTCTCTCTCTCTCCCAAACAGGAAAAAAAAAACGAAAAGAAAGGATTCTGTGTTCAATCAAGAAAGAAACAGCAAAAGCTTTTCCAAGCTAAAGAAAAGAATGCAAAAAAAAAAAAAGGGTCGGTAAAAATAAAGGTGATTGATCTTTTTTAATCGTCTCACCACGATTCGGATCATCTCACTGTAATTTGTCCAAATTGCGACGGGGCACTGGGGACACAGCTGACCAAAAACGAAACAAAACAAACAAAAAAAAATGATGATCACCCTTGGCGGTTGGTTACGATTTGGTGCACCGCGACAAATCGTGGAATTGTAACATTCCGGCGTGTAACAAGGGCCACAATCCATGCTGATCTGATAGCAGACTCGCAGCTGATGACTTTCCATGAGCAAATCACAGATACGCCCATATCAAGGCCAGATCAGTCACATGTGAGATGGTGGTGGAGTCTAAAAGGGGCGTAGGTGGGGGGGGGGGGGGGGGGTGGGTGGAGGTCCCCCCTCTGTGGAAACGACGGACATTTTATAAAATGGTATGGGGGTATGGTGGGGAGTGTCATCAATCAAACCAGTGGGATGGGGTATGGTGGGGAGTGTCATCAAACAAACCAGTGGTATGGGGTATGGTGGGGAGTGTCATCAAACAAACCAGTGGGATGGGGGTTAATGGTGGGGAGTGTCATCAAACAAACCAGTGGGATGGGGGTATGGTGGGGAGTGTCATCAAACAAACCAGTGGGATGGGGGTATGGTGGGGAGTGTCATCAAACAAACCAGTGGGATGGGGGGGGGGTTACGTGGTATGGTGGGGAGTGTCCATCAACAACCAGTGGGATGGGGTATGGTGGGGAGTGTCATCAAACCAGTGGGATGGGGGTATGGTGGGGAGTGTCATCAAACCAGTGGGATGGGGGTATGGTGGGGAGTGTCATCAAACAAACAGTGGGATGGGGGTATGGTGGGGAGTGTCATCAAACCAGTGGGATGGGGTATGGTGGGGAGTGTCATCAAACCAGTGGGATGGGGGTATGGTGGGGAGTGTCATCAAAACCAGTGGGATGGGGTATGGTGGGGAGTGTCATCAATCAAACCAGTGGATGGGGTATGGGGTAGGAGTGTCATCAAACAACAGTGGGATGGGGTATGGTGGGGAGTGTCATCAAACAAACCAGTGGGATGGGGTATGGTGGGGAGTGTCATCAAACAAACCAGTGGGATGGGGTATGGTGGGGAGTGTCATCAAACCAGTGGGATGGGGTATGGTGGGGAGTGTCATCAAACCAACCAGTGGGATGGGGTATGGTGGGGAGTGTCATCAAACCAGTGGGATGGGGTATGGTGGGGAGTGTCATCAACAAACCAGTGGGATGGGGTATGGTGGGGAGTGTCATCAAACAAACCAGTGGGATGGGGTATGGTGGGGAGTGTCATCAAACAAACCAGTGGGATGGGGGTATGGTGGGGAGTGTCATCAAACAAACCAGTGGGATGGGGTATGTGGGTTCATGGTGGGGAGTATGTCATCAAACCAGTGGGATGTGGGTATGGTGGGGAGTGTCATCAACAAACCAGTGGGATGGGGTATGGTGGGGAGTGTCATCAAACAAACCAGTGGGATGGGGGTATGGTTGGGGAGTGTCATCAAACAAACCAGTGGGATGGGGTATGGTGGGAGAGTGTCATCAAACAAACCAGTGGGATGGGGTATGGTGGGGAGTGTCATCAAACAAACCAGTGGGATGGGGTATGGTGGGGAGTGTCATCAAACAAACCAGTGGGATGGGGTATGGTGGGGAGTGTCATCAAACAAACCAGTGGGATGGGGTATGGTGGGGAGTGTCATCAAAACCAGTGGGATGGGGTATGGTGGGGAGTGTCATCAAACCCAGTGGGATGGGGTATGGTGGGGAGTGTCATCAAAACCAGTGGGATGGGGTATGGTGGGAGTGTCATCAAACCAGTGGGATGGGGTATGGTGGGAGTGTCATCACAAACCAGTGGGATGGGGTATGGTGGGAGGTGTCATCAAACAAACCAGTGGGATGGGGTGTATGGTGGGGAGTGTCATCAAACAAACCAGTGGTGATGGGGGTTATGGGTGGGGGAGTGTCATCAAACAAACCAGTGGGATGGGGTATGGTGGGGAGTGTCATCAAACAAACCAGTGGGATGGGGTATGGTGGGGAGTGTCATCAAACAAACCAGTGGATGGGTATGGGGGGTTGGGGGAGTGTCATCAAACCAGTGGGATGGGGGTATGGTGGGGTAGTGTCATCAAACAAACCAGTGGGATGGGGTTATGGTGGGGAGTGTCATCAAACAAACCAGTGGGATGGGGTATGGTGGGGAGTGTCATCCAAACCAGTGGGATGGGGTATGGTGGGGAGTGTCATCAAACAAACCAGTGGGATGGGGTATGGTGGGGGAGTGTCATCAAACCAAGGTGGATGGGGTATGGTGGGGAGTGTCATCAAACAAACAGTGGGATGGGGTATGGTGGGGAGTGTCATCAAACAACCAGTGGGATGGGGTATGGGGGAGTGTCATCAAACAAACCAGTGGGATGGGGTATGGTGGGGAGTGTCATCAAACCAGTGGGATGGGGTATGGTGGGGGAGTGTCATCAAACAACCAGTGGGATGGGGTATGGTGGGGAGTGTCATCAAACAACCAGTGGGATGGGGGTATGGTGGGGAGTGTCATCAAACCAGTGGGATGGGGTATGGTGGGGAGTGTCATCAAACAAACCAGTGGGATGGGGTATGGTGGGGAGTGTCATCAACAAACCAGTGGGATGGGGTATGGTGGGGAGGTGTCATCAAACCAGTGGGATGGGGTATGGTGGGGAGTGTCATCAACAAACCAGTGGGATGGGGTATGGTGGGGAGTGTTCACAAACCAGTGGGATGGGGGTATGGTGGGAGTGTCATCAAACAAACCAGTGGGATGGGGTATGGTGGGGAGTGTCATCAAACAAACCAGTGGGATGGGGTATGGTGGGGAGTGTCATCAAACAAACCAGTGGGATGGGGGTATGGTGGGGAGTGTCATCAAACAAACCAGTGGGATGGGGTATGGTGGGAGAGTGTCATCACAAACCAGTGGGATGGGGTATGGTGGGGAGTGTCATCAAACCAGTGGGATGGGGTATGTGGGGAGTGTCATCAACAAACCAGTGGGATGGGGTATGGTGGGAGTGTCATCAAACAAACCAGTGGGATGGGGTATGGTGGGGAGTGTCATCAAACAAACCAGTGGGATGGGGGTATGGTGGGGAGTGTCATCAAACAAACCAGTGGGATGGGGGTATGGTGGGGAGTGTCATAAACAAACCAGTGGGATGGGGTATGGTGGGGAGTGTCATCAAACCAGTGGGATGGGGTATGGTGGGGGAGTTGTCATCAACAAACCAGTGGGATGGGGGTATGGTGGGGGAGTGTCATCAAACAAACAGTGGAGGGTATGGTGGGGAGTGTCATCAAACAAACCAGTGGGATGGGGTATGGTGGGGAGTGTCATCAAACCAGTGGGATGGGGTATGGTGGGGAGTGTCATCAAACCAGTGGGTGGGGTATGGTGGGGAGTGTCATCAAACAAACCATGGGATGGGGTATGGTGGGGAGTGTCATCAAACAAACCAGTGGGATGGGGGTATGGTGGGGAGTGTCATCAAACAAACCAGTGGGATGGGGTAATGGTGGGAGTGTCATCAAACCAGTGGGATGGGGTATGGTGGGGAGTGTCATCAAACAAACCAGTGGATGGGGTTATGGTGGGGAGTGTCATCAAACCAGTGGGATGGGTTATGGTGGGGAGTGTCATCAACAACAGTGGGATGGGGTATGGTGGGGAGTGTCATCAACAAACAGTGGGATGGGTATGGTGGGGAGTGTCATCAAACAAACCAGTGGGATGGGGTATGGTGGGGAGTGTCATCAACAACCAGTGGGATGGGGTATGGTGGGGAGTGTCATCAAACCAGTGGATGGGGTATGGTGGGGAGTGTCATCAAACAAACCAGTGGGATGGGGTATGGTGGGGAGTGTCATCAAACAACCAGTGGGATTGGGTATGGTGGGGAGTGTCATCAAACAAACCAGTGGGATGGGGGTATGGTGGGGAGTGTCATCAAACAAACCAGTGGGATGGGGTATGGTGGAGAGTGTCATCAAACCAGTGGGATGGGGTATGGTGGGGAGTGTCATCAAACCAGTGGGATGGGGTATGGTGGGGAGTGTCATCAAGCAAACCAGTGGGATGGGGGTATGGTGGGGAGTGTCATCAAACAAACCAGTGGGATGGGGTATGGTGGGGAGTGTCATCAAACAACCAGTGGGATGGGGGTATGGTGGGGAGTGTCATCAAACAAACCAGTGGGATGGGGGTATGGTGGGGAGTGTCATAAAACAAACCAGTGGGATGGGGTATGGTGGAGAGTGTCATCAAACCAGTGGGATGGGGTATGGTGGGGAGTGTCATCAAACCAGTGGGATGGGGTATGGTGGGGAGTGTCATCAAACAAACCAGTGGATGGGGTATGGTGGGGAGTGTCATCAAACAAACCAGTGGGATGGGGTATGGTGGGGAGTGTCATCAAACCAGTGGGATGGGGTATGGTGGGGAGTGTCATCAAACAAACCAGTGGGATGGGGTATGGTGGGGAGTGTCATCAAACCAGTGGGATGGGGGTATGGTGGGGAGTGTCATCAAACCAGTGGGATGGGGTATGGTGGGGAGTGTCATCAAACAAACCAGTGGGATGGGGTATGGTGGGGAGTGTCATCAAACAAACCAGTGGGATGGGGTATGGTGGGGAGTGTCATCAAACCAGTGGGATGGGGTATGGTGGGGGAGTGTCATCAAACAAACCAGTGGGATGGGGTATGGTGGGGAGTGTCATCAAACCAGTGGGATGGGGTATGGTGGGGAGTTCATCAAACAAACCAGTGGGATGGGGTATGGTGGGGAGTGTCATCAAACAAACCAGTGGGATGGGGTATGGTGGGGAGTGTCATCACAAACCAGTGGGATGGGGTATGGTGGGGAGTGTCATCAAACCAGTGGGATGGGGTATGGTGGGGAGTGTCATCAAACAACCAGTGGATTGGGTATGGTGGGGAGTGTCATCAAACAAACCAGTGGGATGGGGTATGGTGGGGAGTGTCATCAAACAAACCAGTGGGATGGGGTATTGGTGGGAGGTGTCATCAAACCAGTGGGATGGGGTATGGTGGGGAGTGTCATCAAACCAGTGGGATGGGGTATGGTGGGGAGTGTCATCAAGCAAACCAGTGGGATGGGGTATGGTGGGGAGTGTCATCAAACAAACCAGTGGGATGGGTATGGTGGGAGTGTCATCAAACAAACCAGTGGGATGGGGTATGGTGGGGAGTGTCATCAAACAAACCAGTGGGATGGGGGTATGGTGGGGAGTGTCATAAAACAAACCAGTGGGATGGGGTATGGTGGGGAGTGTCATCAAACCAGTGGGATGGGTATGGTGGGGAGTGTCATCAAACCAGTGGGATGGGGTATGGTGGGGAGTGTCATCAAACAAACCAGTGGGATGGGGTATGGTGGGGAGTGTCATCAAACCAGTGGGATGGGGTATGGTGGGGAGTGTCATCAAACAAACCAGTGGGATGGGGGTGTGGTGGGGAGTGTCATCAAACAAACCAGTGGGATGGGGGTATGGTGGGGAGTGTCATCAAACAAACCAGTGGGATGGGGTATGGTGGGGAGTGTCATCAAACCAGTGGGATCGGGGTATGGTGGGGAGTGTCATCAAACAATCCAGTGGGATGGGGGTATGGTGGGGAGTGTCATCAAACCAGTGGGATGGGGGTATGGTGGGGAGTGTCATCAAACCAACCAGTGGGATGGGGTATGGTGGGGAGTGTCATCAAACCAGTGGGATGGGGTATGGTGGGGAGTGTCATCAAACCAGTGGGATGGGGTATGGTGGGGAGTGTCATCAAACAAACCAGTGGGATGTGGGGGTGGGAGGGTATGGTGGGGAGTTTCATCAAGCCAGTGGGATGGGGGTATGGTGGAGAGTGTCATCAAACAAACCAGTGGGATGGGGGGGAGGGGTATGGTGGGGAGTGTCATCAAACAAATCAGTGGCATGTGAGGGGGGGGGGTATGGTGTGGAGTGTCATCAAACCAGTGGGATGGGGTACGGTGGGGAGTGTTATCAAACAAACCAAACAGACACTGTCCATGTGATACATACTTCACATCATGTCAGTAATGGCCTAGCCGACCACGAAAGCATCATATCTGAAATTTTAACCGAGAAATCTGTTGGGAACATTACGTTTATACAATTTCTAGTTCTTTCACACACATAGACACAGACACAGACACACAGATACACAGACAGACACACATACACACTCACTCACACACACACACACACACACACACACACACACACAACACACACACACACACACGCACGCACGCATGCACGCACGCACACACTCACACACACACACACACACACACACACACACACACACACACACACACACACGAACGGACGCGGGCACGCGCACACGCACGCACACCACACACACACACACACACACACACACACACACACACACAACACACACACACACCACACTCTCTCTCTCTCTCTCTCAATCTCTCTCTCTCTCTCATGTACACAGTATTTGTGTGTATGTATGTGTGTACATGTATGTATGTATGTGTGTGTATGTATAGTGTGTGTGTATTTTGATTGTGAGGGACTGAGAGGAATTGAGCCTGATTGGATCAAGAGGTGTAGTAGAATTGAATGTATAACTAATGATATGTAATTATGCAAGAGTATTGACAATTAAGGTAAATAAGAGGAATAAGTGTAATTATAATCTTAATAGACAGGAATTAAGAATGTTTGATCAAGTTAAAAGGAGCACGGAGGGAGGGGTCATGGAGGTAGCAACTGCAGAGACTGGTTAACACCATATGGGAATAAATGTGGCCACCGTGGGTGTGTGCAGGGGGGGGGGGGGTAGTCTAGGAATATGAATGGCTTAAGTTAAATGAGCATGGAAATGTGCATATAGTATTTAAAAAAAAATCAATTGTATAAGGAAACATGTTTGGAGAGGAAGGTTAGAATAAGTAAGGAAATCGGTATATACATACACATGTAAAACTACGAAATAAATACAAAGGGAAACATAGATAAACAATTGACCATGAAGTGATGAAGTATACAAATAAGATAAACTAGGAAATGAAAAGTAGGTCAAGAACATAGTTCAGTAGGTCATCATGCAAATCAGCATGTAGTCGCGTGACACACTGCAAGCATACACACAGTCCGTCTCGCCAGCTCGCGCGTTCTTTCGTTCTCTTTCGCTCTCCGCTTAGAGGGGGGGAGGGGGGGAGCGTGAGGCGGACGGGGCGACTGGGACGGGACGGAGGCTGGATCGTCTGCTAAGAAATGGCTGCCCATAGATCATATTATAAGAGTATGGTTTTGAACTTTTTGATTAATGATAGCTATTATATGCATTTTGATCATTTTCCGACGGTTGCTTTGAATCATTAAAGTTTGAATTTTAGGGATTCGACCATTAAGAGACTCCTCTGGCCAACAGGCAATTGAGACACATGTGTTCGCGTCAAGTGTCAACAAGTACAGGGTCACAGGCTGAAGAAATAGGGTAAACTACAATTAAAGTGAAAATAATTGAAGGAAAGTACTAACCTGATACAGGGAAAGCAGCTAGGCTTTAGTAATTTATCCGTGGGGCTGCTAAATCCAACGAATATAGACAACGCAAGTCCAGCATCA
>CM065727.1:13599856-13602356 GCA_033310375.1 Conus canariensis
AAGAACCCTCACATCTCGCGCTCTCGTCTCTGATTCCCCCACCACTTCCTCCATCCTACCCCTACACCCCACCCCCTACACCCCAACCCCTTCACCCCACGCCCTACACCCCACCCCCTTCACCCCACGCACACACAACACACCTGTACTGTGAGGCTGAAGGTTAAAGATTCCATGGTCTACTGGCTGTAGAGGTAGTGAACGCTCAAGGGCTGACTGTGTCTAAGGAACGGCGTAATGGAAGGGGGAGCTCATCCATCTCCTAAGCCTTGGCTTCAGGCTGTGTCAGACCAACTGACATAGGCTACAACACCAAGGCCACATCAAAATGTTGTTATGCTGTGTCAGACCAATTGACATTGGCTACAACACCAAGGCCACATCAAAATGTTGTTATGCTGTGTCAGACCAATGACATAGGCCAGAACACCAAGGCCACATCAAAATGTTGTTATGCTGTGTCAGACCAGTTGACATATAAGCCAGAACACCAAGGCCACATCAAAATGTTGTTATGCTGTGTCAGACCAGTTGACATATAGGCCAGAACACCAAGGCCACATCAAAATGTTGTTATGCTGTGTCAGACCAGTTGAATTATAGGCCAGAACACCAAGGCCACATCAAAATGTTGTTATGCTGTGTCAGACCAGTTGACATATAGGCCAGAACCACCAAGGCTACATCAAAATGTTGTTTTGCTCTGCATAATTATATTCCTAGCATAATACCATCGGTCTCAAAAAAATCCCTGGAAGTCGGAGTGTGGCTGCCCACGTGACAGGGTAATAAAAAAAACGGTCACACACGTGATGTTCTCATCCATAGCTGAGGCATCTGTACCATAGTGTTCAAGAGCTTCGGCTGTTCGGATGAACCCTGGAGTCTTTTAGCCAGGGTGCGACGACAACACAACAACAACAACAACAACAACAACAACAACAAACATTCATCTGCTTCCCACGCCTGTAATTTACAGTGAACTGAATCCTTGACACCTGTGTGGACAAAGAGGGTTTCAAGCAGAAACAATCCGACCACACGAGCTGTTCGAACCTACGACTCCGGAGGCATGCACCCCAACATTTGCATTATTTTGATTACGGGTCCTCTACTGGATGAAGGTATCGCGAAAAGCAGGCCTGCAGTGCCACAAACTCTGGTTCACAGATGTAAGTCCTTTATTTTTGTGCGAAGCAAAACGTGTTCTTTCCGTTTACGCAGTGGCCACAATAAGGGCATACCAAGCATGTGCGTTAACTGTTGACTGGAGAGAGAGAGAGAGAGAGAGAGAGAGAGGGGAGAGAGAGAGAGAGAGGAGAGACAGAGACAGAGACAGAGACAGAGAGACAGAGAGAGAGACAGAGAGACAGAGAGCACTTTAGCCATCAGTGTATCGTTGGTTCTATTATTGATGATTCTCTTTGTCGTCTCTTCTTTCAGCTGGTTGTTGCTGAGGTTCCAGACTGACAGGATGGGTGGCTGGATCCGTTCTTATCCCCCCCTCCCTCCCTCTACTGTTTCTGTGGAGTTGATTCACGCCTCTCGGGCCCACTCCATGCTGACTGTGTTGTGATTGGTTGAAGACTTCACAAAAAGCGATCTCGAATTAATGACAATCAACGACTTTGTAACTTTTTTCACCGACTCTGTAATCTTTATCACAACTTTTCTCTCTCTTTTTTTTTTTTTACACAGAACTAAAGCTTGATATTTAAAGGATTTAAACTCTCTCTCTCTCTCTCTCTCTCTCTCTCTCTCTCTCTCTCTCTCTCTCTCTCTCTCTCTCTCTCTCTCTCAACACAAACGCAGATATGGAAGTTGGAATATGTGTCAATATCTCCATCGGTGGAAAATAACCAAAATTATTAAATCAGTCCTCTCTCTCTCTCTCTGTCTCTCTCTCTGTCTCTCTCTCTCTCTCTCTCTCTCTCTCTCTCTCTCTCTCTCTCTCTCTCTCTCAACACAAACGCAGATATGCAAGTTGGAATATGTGTCAATATCTCCATCGGTGGAAAATAACCAAAATTATTAAATCAGTCCTCTCTCTCTCTCTCTCTCTCTCTCTCTCTCTCTCTCTCTCTCTCTCTCTCTCTCTCTCTCTCTCTCTCTCTCCCCATACACACATTTCCAACTAGACGGTAGAACTGCATCATTTATCATGATTATCATCCCACTCCCTTACATCTTTTCTCCTCTACAGTTAGGGAATCCCAACAAAACCGTGGAGAGAACCAGACGGCAGAGATGAATGCTGAGGACAGTAGACGAGAGGACAGGACAGGGGGGGGGGGGGTGAGGAATGATAGAAGAGAAAAGAGGTAAAGAGCAGAGGAGAATGTAGACGAGGGGAAGAAAGGAAAGGGGCTAAGAAGAAAGAAGTGGAGAGGAGAGGAAACGTGAGGTTCTCAGGGGCATGAGGACAGAATTGGGGGCATTGACTTCAGACCTACTCTGTTCATTTGTGGCAAGGCTGTGTTGGCAGTGAAAAACGCATCAT
>CM065727.1:13607356-13622356 GCA_033310375.1 Conus canariensis
CAGGAAGCACTACACTCAGCGTGATTCCCGCTGCAACACGCTAGAAACACTCCATGCAGGAAGCACTACACTCAGCGTGATTCCCGCTGCAACACGCTAGAAACACTCCATGCAGGAAGCACTACACTCAGCGTGATTCCCGCTGCAACACGCTAGAAACACTCTATGCAGGAAGCACTACACTCAGTGTGATTCCCGCTGCAACACGCTAGAAACACTCCATGCAGGAAGCACTACACTCAGCGTGATTCCCGCTGCAACACGCTAGAAACACTCCATGCAGGAAGCACTACACTCAGCGTGATTCCTGCTGCAACACGCCAGAAACACTCCATGCAGGAAACACTACACTCAGCGTGATTCCCGCTGCAACACGCAAGAAACACTCATGCAGGAAGCACTACACTCAGCGTGATTCCCGCTGCAACACGCCAGAAACACTCCATGCAGGAAGCACTACACTCAGCGTGATTCCCGCTGCAACACGCTAGAAACACTCTATGCAGGAAGCACTACACTCAGCGTGATTCCCGCTGCAACACGCTAGAAACACTCATGCAGGAAGCACTACACTCAGCGTGATTCCCGCTGCAACACGCAAGAAACACTCCATGCAGGAAGCACTACACTCAGCGTGATTCCCGCTGCAACACGCTAGAAACACTCCATGCAGGAAGCACTACACTCAGCGTGATTCCCGCTGCAACACGCCAGAAACACTCCATGCAGGAAGCACTACACTCAGCGTGATTCCGCTGCAACACGCTAGAAACACTCTATGCAGGAAGCACTACACTCAGGTGATTCCCGCTGCAACAGCTAGAACACTCCATGCAGGAGCACTACATAGGTGATTCACGCTGCAAACGCTGAAAACTCTATGCAGGAAGCACTACACTCAGCGTGATTCCCGCTGCAACACGCTAGAAACACTCTATGCAGGAAGCACTACACTCAGCGTGATTCCGCTGCAACACGCTAGAAACATCCTATGCAGGAAGCACTACACTCAGCGTGATTCCCGCTGCAACACGCTAGAAACACTCTATGCAGGAAGCACTACACTCAGCGTGATTCCCGCTGCAACACGCTAGAAACACTCTATGCAGGAAGCACTACACTCGCGTGATTCCCGCTGCAACACGCTAGAACACTCTATGCAGGAAGCACTACACTCAGCGTGATTCCCCTGCAACACGCTAGAAACACTCTATGCAGGAAGCACTACACTCAGCGTGATTCCCGCTGCAACACCTAGAAACACTCTATGCAGGAAAGCACTACACTCAGCGTGATTCCCGCTGGCAACACGCTAGAAACACTCTATGCAGGAAGCACTACACTCAGCGTGATTCCCGCTGCAACACGCTAGAAACACTCTATGCAGGAAGCACTACACTCAGCGTGATTCCCGCTGCAACACGCTAGAAACACTCCATGCAGGAAGCACTACACTCAGCGTGATTCCTGCTGCAACACGCTAGAAACACTCTATGCAGGAAGCACTACACTCAGCGTGATTCCCTGCTGCAACACGCTAGAAACACTCTATGCAGGAAGCACTACACTCGCGTGATTCCCGCTGCAACACGCTAGAAACACTCTATGCAGGAAGCACTACACTCAGCATGATTCCGCTGCAACACGCTAGAAACACTCTATGCAGGAAGCACTACACTCAGCGTGATTCCGCTGCAACACGCTAGAAACACTCTATGCAGGAAGCACTACACTCAGCGTGATTCCCGCTGCAACACGCTAGAAACACTCTATGCAGGAAGCACTACACTCAGCGTGATTCCCGCTGCAACACGCTAGAACACTCTATGCAGGAAGCACTACACTCAGCGTGATTCCCGCTGCAACACGCTAGAAACACTCTATGCAGGAAGCACTACACTCAGCGTGATTCCGCTGCAACACGCTAGAAACACTCTATGCAGAAGCACTACACTCAGCGTGATTCCGCTGCAACACGCAGAAACACTCATGCAGGAAGCACTACACTCAGCGTGATTCCGCTGCAACACGCTAGAAACACTCTATGCAGGAAGCACTACACTCAGCGTGATTCCGCTGCAACACGCTGAAACACTCTATGCAGGAAGCATACACTCAGCGTGATTCCGCTGCAACACGCAGAAACACTCTATGCAGGAAGCACTACACTCAGCGTGATTCCGCTGCAACACGCTAGAAACACTTATGCAGGAAGCACTACACTCAGGTGATTCCGCTGCAACACGCTAGAAACACTCTATGCAGGAAGCACTACACTCAGCGTGATTCCGCTGCAACACGCAGAAACACTCTATGCAGGAAGCACTACATCAGCGTGATTCCCTGCAACACCTAGAAACACTCTGCAGAAGCACTACACTCAGCGTGATTCCTGCTGCAACACGCTAGAAACACTCTATGCAGGAAGCACTACACTCAGCGTGATTCCCGCTGCACACGCAAAACACTACAGGAAGCACTACACCAGCGTGATTCCGCAACACGCTAGAAAAACTCTATGCAAACACTACACTCAGCGATTCGCTGCACAGCTAGAACACTCTATGCAGGAAGACTACATCAGGTGATTCCGCTGCAACACGCTAGAAACACTCTATGCAGGAAGCACTACACTCAG
This sequence comes from Conus canariensis, assembly GCA_033310375.1. Lineage (NCBI taxonomy): Eukaryota > Metazoa > Mollusca > Gastropoda > Neogastropoda > Conidae > Conus > Conus canariensis. Next base: position 13,609,995 of record CM065727.1, read on the forward strand.
CGTGCTTCCCGCTGCAACACACTGAAACACTCCTTGCAGGAACACTACACTCAGCGTGATTCCGCTGCAACACGCTAGAAACACTCTATGCAGGAAGCACTACACTCAGCGTGATTCCGCTGCAACACGCTAGAAACACTCTATGCAGGAAACACTACACTCAGCGTGATTCCCGCTGCAACACGCTAGAAACACTCTATGCAGGAAGCACTACACTCAGCGTGATTCCCGCTGCAACACGCTAGAAACACTCTATGCAGGAAGCACTACACTCAGCGTGATTCCCGCTGCAACACACTAGAAACACTCTATGCAGGAAGCACTACACTCAGCGTGATTCCCGCTGCAACACGCTAGAAACACTCTATGCAGGAAGCACTACACTCAGCGTAATTCCCGCTGCAACACGCCAGGAACACTATGCAGGAAGCACTACACTCAGCGTGATTCCCGCTGCAACACGCCAGGAACACTCCATGCAGGAAGCACTACCGCTCACTGTCCTTCCAACATCGTAACACTCCTCTGACTTTCCTTTCCAGCAAGGATCAAAGTGAATTTGGTAAGAACTTATTGCTGCAGATAAATGCTTAACACACACACACACACACACACACACACACACACACACACACACACACACACACACACACACACACACACAAGTTGACACATTTATTGCTCAAACGAATATGATTTTCAAATTTGACAGAAGGAAGCAGTCTGTTAAAGGGAGACTGCCAGGGGTAACGGTGGTGGGGGTGGGGGCTAGGCTGGAGGGGGGTGGGGGGGGGTGGGGAGGGGGGTCGCAGAAGGGTGGATGTTGCACAGGGGGCCTCCTACTAAAAACCCCGTCAGATAACTTCCCTTGGGAGTGATTTTAACACTGCGGTTGTCACAGCAACAAAGCCCGGCCCAGCTGGAAGTGACATCATTGTTCTCTCTCAGTCTGTGTTTATCTTTGCTTCTTCTGTACTCAAGGTGACTACATAATTATCAGACAATGCATATTCAGCAACGGCCTTCATCAAAATGCACACTATGCGTCAACTCAATTAGCACCGTGAACCGACTGGCTGTCGAAGCAAAACGTGTTCTTTCCGTTTACGCAGTGGCCACAATAAGGACATACCAAGCGTGTGCGTTAACTGTTCACTGGAGAGAGAGAGAGAGAGAGAGAGAGAGAGAGAGAGAGAGAGAGAGAGAGAGAGAGAGAGAGAGAGACGACAGACGAAGACACAGAAGAGAGACAGAGAAGGCACTTTAGCCATCAGTGTATCGTTGGTTCTATTATTGATGATTCTCTTTGTCGTCTCTTCTTTCAGCTGGTTGTTGCTGAGGTCCAGACTGACAGGATGGGTGGCTGGATCCGTTCTTATCCCCCCTCCTCCCTCCCTCCCCTCTGTACCGTTGCTGTGGACTTGATTCACGCCTCTCGGGCCCACTCCATGCTGACTGTGTTGTGACTGGTTGAAGACTTCCCAAAAGGCGATGTCGGATTAATAGTTGTCAACGACTTTGCGATCTCCTTTTTTTTCTTGTTTACTAAAGAACAAAAATTTGATGTTTAAAAAAAAACCTGAACAGTACGTGCATGTCTGCGTGCGTGTGCGTGGTGTGTGTGTGTGTGTGTGTGGGGTGTGTGTGTGTGTGTGTGTGTGTGTGTGTGTGTTGTGTGTGTGTGTGTGTGTGTGTGTGTGTGTGTGTGTGCCCGCGCGCGCGCGCGATGGCATTTATGCACGCACGCATAGATGTTTGCATGTGCAAAAGATGAATATAACGACAAATGAGAATGCCTCTCTCTCTCTCTCTCTCTCTCTCTCTCTCTCTCTCTCTCTCCTCTCTCTCTCTCTCTCTCTCTCTCAACATAACACGGATAAGAAAGTTGGTGGATTTACTTAATCCTCTCTCTCTCTCTCTCTCTCTCTCTCTCTCTCTCTCTCTCTCTCTCTCTCTCTCTCTCTCTCTCCCAGAAACAAACACTTCCTCAGTCTTTGTGTTTTTCCTCTTGTTCTCCTCAACAATGGACGTTTCAAGTGAAATGTTTTCTGAAAAAATCATCATAAAATTATGGCAAAATGCAATTGCGAACAGATAGTACAGACTACACTTCATGGAGGCCCAACATAAAACATATTCCCATAGAAGCGTTTGTTTATTTTTTCCCCTCCTAAATCCTTAAATTCCAAACTGCCAAAAGCACCAGGAAGATTTCTCTGTCTATTATCATTTTCAATGTTGACCAAAATAAAATAAACAACATTTTTTTAATGAAATGAAAAATAAAATGAAATAAACTAAAACGAAGTAAGATGAAAGGAATGACATCTTGGTTCGTTTCCAGTCTCACATAATCAACATCAACAGTTAACCAGACCTAAAAGAAATGCACGACCTTACTGAAGACATAGGAAAGTCGAGAGGGTGGGTGATTCCATTTCCTCTGGTCCCTTCCCCAGGGACCCCGTCCTGCCTTTTTTTTTTTTTGGACGCTGCCCTGTCTGGAAGGACCCAGAGGAGCCAGAGGGAATAAGTCTGTGGTTACAGGAAGTTGAAGGGCGCGAGACTGACACAGCAGAAGCTCCAGGCACTTTATGGCTACTACATCTTTCTTCTGACGGGGGAAGATCTGGAAATTTATCCACTATGACTGATCTGCTGCACGGAGCGTATTGGCTGAGGCATGCTTTGTTGGTTTTGTTCCAAAGCCTACTTGTTCTTCATTCATAATTTTCTTTTGTCTGTTCTGTGTGGTGATTTTTTTTTTCAAAATCACCATATTTTTGCTTCCTTCCTTGCCCCCCCCCCCCCTCCCTTTCCTCCAAAGTCTATTCTTGATTGGTTTTTATAGGATTTCCCAAGACTTCTTCGAGCGCTTTTTTTTGTGTGCTTAAATTCTATTCTAATTCTTCTTTGTAAGTTAGTTTCCAAAATCTACTTTTTCTTCGTCGTTTTTCTTTTTTTTTCCAGAAAATGTGCCGGTCCTCTTCTTCTTCTTCTGTGGTGAGTGTGAGAGAGAGAGAGAGAGAGAGAGAGAGAGTGTGTGGAGGTGTGTGTGTGTGTGTGTGTGTGGTGGTGTGCGTGGTGGTGCGTGCGTGCGTGCGTGCGTGCGATGCATGCACGCGCGCGTATGTGTGTGTGGTCTCTCTCTCTTCTCTCTTTCTCTCTCTCTCTCTTCTCTCTCTCTCTCTCTCTCTCTCTCTCTCTCATCCTCATCCCACACTTTACCAACTCATCAAGAGGAGCCAGACAACTCAATGTCAGTCAGTTCTTACGCTGCAGCTAAGTAAAACTGCATCATTTATCATCCCCGTCCTTTTCCTTCTTTCCCCCCCCCCAATGTCAGAGACAGGGGGTGAACAAAGAAGTTGAGCACACGGCAGAGATTAGCGCTGAGGGGAGGAGGGGGAGGAAAGGTGAAAAGAGGGGAGGAGAGGAGGAAAAGAGAAAAGTGCCAGGAATGGCATGAGGAAGGAATGGGCTATCAACTCCTGGCGTTTCTACGCCTGCCTACCTTGCGCTGGAGACTGAAGAGATCGAAGCTGAGTACCAAATTCGTTCGTTTTCGTTGTGTTATTTGTTTGTGTCTTGCCTGAAGAAGACCTAAGAGGTCGAAACGCGTCGTGTTTTGTCTTGTGACTCGTTTGTCCACGTTTTTCTTGGCGGTTCGCTAACATTTATTTAAGATTTGTTTAGATTTCCGCCTGCAGTCGTCTCACTTTGCAACTAGATTCGTTTCAATAAGCAAAGAACTTCCCAGACAAACAACGGCAAAACACCAGATGCTATGCAGCGATGTCTGAAGAAAAAGACAAGACATACACGTTAGTCTTCGTCTCCACCTTACATCCTTACACAGATAAACCGGAATGAGGTGTACACCGAAGAACACTTCTACTGATTACTACTTTTATCGACGACAACAACAAAAATAACATCTTGATTCATTTTGGCTTTCACATCATCAACATCAACAGCCAACCGGACTCAAGTAAATGCACACCCTCGCTCGCTAAAGACATCGGAAAGGGACGAAGGTGAGTGACTCCTTTTAACTCTGATCCTCTCCTCGGGGTGTCTTCTGCCTTGTCTGGAAGGGCCCAAGGGAACCAGGGGGATCCAGTCTGTGGTTACAAGAACTCGAACGGATGGCACCAGACTGAGACAGCAGACAAGCCCAATCACTGATGGCTACGTCTTTCTTCTGATGGGGAGGGGTTTAGAAATACATCCCCTGTGACTGACCTGCTATACATAAACAGCATCTTGGCTGAGGCACGCTTCGTTGGCTGTGTTACAAGGTCTACTTGTTCCTCATGGGTTACTTTCTCAGTCTGTTCTTCCTAGAATTATGTTCCAAAGTCGGCATAGTTTTCAAAGGTTTGCTTGATATTGTTTGCATTTATCAAGTTTCCTTAGTCCGTTTTTAAAGTCTTGTTGTTCCCCTTTTTAATTTTTTTAGAGTCGGTATCTTTTCTCTTTCATTGAATGTTATACGAAATCTGTTTGTTTGTTTGCTTGATCACTTTCTAAAGCGTTTCCCTACATTTCCGAGGTCTACTTGATAAGTTAGAATTTTTCAAAAGTCTGTTGGGTCTTCGTTGCTTACATTCTCAATTTTGCTGCTCCTTCGATATTTTCCAAATTCCGTTTTTTCTTCCTTTCTTTTTTGTGTAAAATCTGCTAGTTCTTGTCTGTTTGTCTGTTCATTTGTCTGTAACTGTCTGCCTATCTGTCTGCTGTCTCACTCTCTCTTTCTCTCTCTCTCTCCCTCCCTCCGTCCCTCTGTCTCTGTCTCTCTCTCTCGCTCTCTCTTTCTCTCTCTCCCTCCCTCCCTCCCTCTCTCTCTCTCTCTCTGTCTCTCTCTCTGCGCGTGCTTGCTCGCTATCCGTGTGCATTCCCCTCCCACATACACAAACCTCCTTACTCAGTCTCTTTCCTCTAGTTCTCTATGACAAAGCAAATTTCACATTGTTTTCTCTCTTTTTTTTGTAAAGAGAAAGAGCAAACAAACATATTACAAACTAATGGCAAAATGCAAAATGTGATAGATATTACACAGTACATTTTATACAGGCCTAACACGAAACAACACAATGCTTACACAGAGGCGAGTGTCTGGTCTGTTTTCTTCGTAGATTCTTAAACTAACCTGGAGGGCAAGACGTGTTCTGTCAATTATTAGTCTCAGTGCTGACGATAGTAGATAACGTCCTCATTCATGTTTAGTCCCACACCATCAGCATCAACAGTCAACCAGACTCTAAATAAATGCACACCTTCACTGAAGACAGTAGAAACAGAAGAAGGGGAGTGATTCCATCAACTCTGACTCTCTCCCCAGGGACTCTGCCCTGTCTGGAAGGATCCAGAGGAGCCAGGAGGATTCAGTCTGTGGTTACAAGAAGTTGAATGGAACGAGACTGAGACATCAGACAGCCCAACAACTGATGGCTACGTCTTTCTTCTGACTGTGTGGAATCTGGGAATCTATCCCATGTGCCTAACTAACTTGCTTCATACAGACTGCGTTTTGGCTGAAGTAAGTTTTGCTGGCAATATTCCAAAGTCTACTTGTTCTTCGTTGCTAACTTTCCCTGATGTATTCTATATGGGGTTCTTTTCTGGAGTTAGTATTTTTCCGCTTTTTTCTCTTTAAAGTCTGTTTGTTCTGTTTAGGTTTTGTAACTTTTCCTAGGTTTTGTACCTGTTCCTAGGTTTTGTAACTTTTCCAAGGTTTTGTAACTTTTCCAAGGTTTTGTAACTTTTCTTAGGTTTTGTAACTTTTCCAAGGTTTTGTAACTTTTCCTAGGTTTTGTAACTTTTCCTAGGTTTTGTAACTTTTCCAAGATTTTGTATTTTTTCCTTACCCTGTTCTTCGAGTGGTTGTTAACGAATGCCTGATAATTTTCCTTCTTTCTTCTTCTTCTTCCTTTTTTTTTTTAGTTTGTTCTGCTTGCTTTTCACTAGATGCTCCTCAGAGTTGTTCTTTGTGTGATCATTGTCTTACTTGTGTCGCTTCTTTTCATTGATTATTCCCCAAACTCTGCTTCTTCCTTCTATGTGTTTTCAAAGTCTTCTTTACTTTTGTGTGGTTATTTTTCAACTCTGCTCTTTGGTTGCACACTTTCTGAACACTACAGTTTTTTTTCTGGCAATTGTTGAAAATGATTATGTTCTGTGTTGGACAATTCCCAGTGATCATTTTCCAAAGTATGTTGTTTTTCTTTTTGAGAAACAGTCTGGTTGTTCTGAATGGGTTATTTTTCTAAAGAGCGCTTTTTGCTCATTGTTTATTGTCTGAACTACATTTCTTTCTCCGGGCTTCTTGTCTGATGCCTGTGTCTTCTTCACATTATCATAAAAATGTCCTTGGTCTCCATGTTCTTCAAGTGTTTCTTTTCCACAATCTGCCTTTGTTCTTCCTTAGTTACTTTCCAAAACTTGCTTTTCGTTCGTTTGGATATTCGTATGTGTTTCTGCTAATTACTTGAAAGTGTGCATGGTCTTCTGTGGTAAGTTTTCTAAAACATGCTTTTTTTTCTCTGTTGGTTTTGTTTCTAGGACATTTCTTATCTTTATTAATTCCAAAATCTATGAGTTCTTTGCTCTGTCTCTCTCGCTTTGTCTCTGTCTCTGTGATTCTCTCTCTGTCTTTCTGTCTGTCTGTCTGTCTGTCTGTCTGTCTGTCTGTCTCTCTCTCTCTCTCTCTCTCTCTCTCTCTCTCTGCGTCCCTTCCTCCCCCCCCTCCTCTCTCTCTTTCTTCATGGTTTAATGGATAACAGCAGGTAATAAAGTTGCCCAATGTGCTATCTACCATTGTATAATGAAAAAGTAACAACCGTTGTAAAATAAAAACAAAAATATATTAGTCCATTTATTGATTCTCTCTCGCTTTCTCTGTCTACATGTCCTTATGTCTCTATTCTCTGCGTCTTTTTTGCTTTCTGTCAGCTCCTCTCCACTTCTCTCTCTGTCTCTGAGTCTTCTGTCTGTCTGTCTGTCTGTCTGTCAGTCTTCTCTCTCTCTCTCTCTCTCTCCTCTCTCTCTCTCTCTCTCTCTCTCTCTCTCTCTCCCCCTCTCTCCGTCTGTCTGTCTGTCCGTCTCAGAGATGTCCCACCTGATGTGATCTTTGAATTTCTGAGGGAGATAAACATTTTTCATCTGATCTAAGATTTTACGGAGGAAACATCTTTAACGAAATTCCCGGTGTGTTTTTGGAAGATGTGCTTTAAGAGCTGTGTGAATGAGGTTTTTTTTTCTTTTTAATGATTTGTGAGATAACTTCAACGCGGTGACAGCCCTGATATGGTCCTTTGCGATCGGCTAGGCTATAAGCAATATAACCATTACCACTGTCTGTCTGTCTGTCTGTCTGTCTCTCTCTCTCTCTCTCTCTCTCTCTCTCCCTCTCTCTCTCTCTCTCTCTCTCTCTCTCTCTCTCTCTCTCTCTCTCCATGACCATTTCCTACTATTCACAGATGTCAACGTAAAATTCAATGTGAGCTAGCTCTCAGACTGCAGTAAACTGGAACAGCATCATTTATTTCCTCCCTCCCCGAGCTTCCCTTCCCTCCCCTATATTACTACGAAGGTGAGGGACGGGAGCTGACCAAAGAAGGTGAGCAGAGCACAGAGGTCAGCGCTGGGGACCAAGGGAGGAAAGAGGAAAGGGAAAGAGAGACGGCCAAGGGACATGAGGAGGAGGAATGGGGGCGTCAACTGTTGGCCCCTTCTTCATCAGTGTCAAGGATGCGGTGGCTGCTAAAAGCGCCCCACCTTCTGTCCCGTCCTTGCATCTCTCTCTCTCTCTCTCTCTCTCTCTCTCTCTCTCTCTCTCTGTATGTGTATGTGTGTGTGTTGTTATATTATATATATATATATATATATATATATATATATATATTATATATATATGCGTGTACGTGCGCATGTGTGTGCGTGTCAGCCTTTTCCTCTTTTCATTTCTTTTCTCTTCTTCTTTTTTTTCATTCATTTCTTCTTCTTCTTCTTCTTCTTCTTCTTCTTCTTCTTCTTCTTCTTCTTTCTTCTTCTTCTTCTTTTTTTCTTCTTTCTTCTTTTCTTCTTCTTTCTTCTTCTTTCTTCTTCTTCTCTTCTTCTTCTTCTTCTTCTTCTTCTTCTTCTTCTTCTTTCTTCTTCTTTCCTTCATTTATTTCTTTATTATTATTTCTTTCTTTCTTTCTTTTTCTTTTGTCAGTAGACGAATTGCCCCACTCCCATCCCTCCCATCATTAAGCGCGCGCGTGTGTTGGTATGTGTGTGGTGTGTTGTGTGTGTGTGTGTGTGTGTGTGTGTGTGTGTGTGTGTGGTGTGTCTGTGTGTGTGTCTGTGTGTTGTGTGTCTGTGTGTGCATATGTTTGTGTGTGTGCGCGCGCACTTGTGCATGCATGCAGGATTCTGTGATCTGCGTCTGTAGTATCAGTCCTATTTGATAGTCTGATTATTGATTTGTGTATCCACGCCAAGCACGCCCTCTGAGCGGAAGAGGGTTAAATTAACAGTACTGAGAGAACTCAGAAGATGAGACAAGTAAAAACCATAATACATAAACACGCCCTCTGAGCGGCAGAGGGTTAACAGTGCTGAGAAAACTCAGAAGATGAGACAACAAGTAAAAACCATAATACATAAAACAGGAATAAATAGGGACATGAACATTTGTTCCTATATTGAATATTGAAACCTAATTCTCCGAGATCATAGGTAACCCTTGTCTCTGTCTCCTGTGCATGTTTGTCATCTCTCCTAGGGTCGTCCTTGCTGTCTTTTTCGTCTTTATTCTTCAAGGATGATTACCGGGAGTGTTTACAGGTTCGGTAGTCACAGCGACGGGTGCTAAAACTTGAATTCTTTTCATATAATTCTAACCACATTCCTCATCCGCCAGACTTCTGAACGTTTGATGTGCATTTCTGAAGCTTCTATTAGCATTTCTTCGTTTTTTTTCCCCCTCTGTCTGTCTGTCTGTCTTTGTCTGTCTGTCTGCTCTCTCTGTCTGTCTGTCTGTCTCTCTCTGTCTGTCTGTCTGTCTGTCTTCTCTCTCTGTCTGTCTGTCTGTCTGTCTGTCTGTCTGTCTCTCTCTCTCTCTCTCTCTCTCTCTCTCTCTCTCTCTCTGCTCTGTCTCTCTGTGTGGCAAAAACTGAAAGAATAGAAAATGAAGTTTTTTGTTTCATGTATGTTGTTCCTTTTGTATAAGCAGCACTATCAGGGTGAGAGTGCCAGTACACCACACATTAGAACATGACCAAACCCAGACACTTTGTATCAAACGCCAATACACTTAAATCAGCAAAAAAATGTCCATTTGTGAGAGAACATACAGACATTGCATGGTGTGTAAGAGACTGGTTGGAGAGAGAAAGAAAAAAAAAGAAGATGAAGAGGACAATGTGAAGCACCAAAAAATAAGAAGGTGGATTTCAGCCTTAGGAAAAAAAAGTCACCGCCTTAGGTGCTCCATTGATCCGATAACTGATGCCACAAATAATAAAAAAAAAAGAAATCTAATTCAAGGCTCTAAATTCCAACCTGATGACATTCTCAGTAGCGGATCATCTGGCACTCACGGGATAAAGGTCATTAAAACAAGGAAAGCCCAACCCCCGAACAAGGAAGTTCCAAATTTGCTCGCATTTCTTCGTCTGGCATGCTGTAGTGAAGCCTGAATTGAGTCATGGTCGTTGTCTTCCTAATGGATGTTTCCATGTATCTCTTTCCTTCTCCTTTCTTTTTTGGATCAATCTTTTATGACTCAGATTTCCGTCTTGCGGCAGCTTTGGGTGTCAAATTTCTTCTGGTCGATTTGTCAGGAATCTTCTTCAGCAATAGTGGACTTCCTGCTCCCCCTCCTGCTGCTGCTACTGCTTCTTCTCTCTCTCTCTCTCTCTCTCTCTCTCTCTCTCTCTCTCTCTCTCTCTCTCTCTCTCTCTCTCTCTCTCTCTCTCTCCACTTCTCGCTCTTTCCCCTCCTCTTCTCCTACGCATCCTCTCTGTCTCTCTGTCTCTCTCTCTGTCTCTGCCTCTCTCTCTCTCTCTTTCTCTCTCTCTCACCCCCCCCCCCCTCCTCCTCCAATCCAGACACGCCAAACAGCTACGTAAAACATCTATAATAGCCATGTCCAACGTCCGGCTTCTCTGCTGCTTTCAACACAAGTAACACACAAATGTAACTTCAAAAAGGATAATTTCAATGAAAAGAGCGCACTAACTGGCATTTACTGATGTGAAGGGCAAAGGGTAGGAAGAAAAGTGGGGAAAGAATCCTGAACTGAAGACTCGTGGAAGCTTCTACCTCACGTGTGAATTCCTCATCAGTCGGTTTTTCATGTTCCTTTAATAAACTGTCTGTGCTGTCAGTTTTCACTTTTCCGTGTAACTTCAGATACATAGACAGAGAGGCTGGAGCTGAATTTGGGGTGTACGATCAAAATGTAACAAACGTTGCTTGAAACGCTGTGTATGAGCTAAACGTTAAGACAAATAGTTTCAAGCGCAGGAGAAAAACGCCATTACATTATAATCTATATACTTTTCCTGGATGGAATTAGACAAAGAATATTTGACAGAAAAAAATGCTATTTTTCCGTAAGATCATTTCTAAATGTTGATCTTCTCGATGTTCTCTTCAGAATTAATGAAAAAAAGCAAATCAAACCCTTGACATCATAATTTGGAGCAGAACCTTTTGTTTATAAAGAGAAAACTAATATATATAACCACCTGTACAAACTCTTCTCTAAAGAACATATAGACATAGACTTCACTGGGGAAAAAAAAGTGTGCATGAGTAGTTTTAAAATGCGCAATGGGTATTGAGAGACTGGTGACAAAATCTGTGTGTGTGCTAGTGTGCGTGTTAGTGTGTGCGTGCGTGCGTGCGTGCATCCGTGCGTGTGTGTATGTGTGTGTGTGTGTGTGTGTGTGTGTGTGTGTGTGTGTGTGTGTGTGTGTGTGTGTGTGTGTGTGGTGAGTGTGTGTGTGTGTGAGAGAAGAGAGAGAGAGAGAGAGAGAGAGAGAGAGAGAGAGAGAGAGAGATGCAAAGCACTCAACATTCTATTAAAAAAAAAGTTGACATGGAAATTCCTCTTGTAACGAACATCACTGACTGTGGACGAGATGTCAGGGGAGAAGACTCAGCTGCTTGAGGGGTAGGGGGCGGTGGGTTGTGTTTTCATGTGATGAATTGGGCTGTTGAGGGTAGGGGGCGGTGGGTTGTGTTTTCATGTGATAATTGGGCTGGTTGAGGGGTAGGGGCGGTGGGTTGTGTTTTCATGTGATGAATTGGGCTGGTTGAGGGGTAGGGGGCGGTGGGTTGTGTTTTCATGTGATGAATTGGGCTGGTTGAGGGGTAGGGGGCGGTGGGTTGTGTTTTCATGTGATGAATTGGGCTGGTTGAGGGGTAGGGGGCGGTGGGTTGTGTTTTCATGTGATGAATTGGGCTGGTTGAGGGGTAGGGGGCGGTGGGTTGTGTTTTCATGTGATAAATTGGGCTGGTTGAGGAGTAGGGGGCGGTGGGTTGTGTTTTCATGTGATAATTTGGACTGGTTGAAGGGTAGGGGGCGGTGGGTTGTGTTTTCATGTGATAAATTGGGCTGGTTGAGGGGTAGGGGGCGGTGGGTTGTGTTTTCATGTGATAAATTGGACTGGCAATGACTGGATGGGAATAGAAAGGAAGGGAAAGCAGCGAGGTGCCTTATATTGTTCTGAGCCTAGCTTTTTGAGACAACACAGAGCAATACCTGAAAGCTGTACTCTCAATGTGGATAATTATAAACAATTTATTGAATCTGGACTCTCTCTCGCTCTCGCTCTCTCTCTCTCTCTCTCTCTCTCTCTCTCTCTCTCTCACACACAACACATTACCCTGATGAAACAAACTTTCATTCGTTCGTTCGCTCATTCTTTCGTTCTCTCTCTCTCTCTCTCTCTCTCTCTCTCTCTCTCTCTCTCTCTCTCTCTCTCTCTCTCTCTCTCTCAGAGATTATACATAACATCTTGATTCCATTTCAGCCCCATACCATCAACGTCAACAATCGACCAGACCTTAAACAAATGCGTGCCCTTACTGAAGACAACAGACACAGAAGAAGGTGAGTGATTCCATCAACTCTGACCCTCTCCCCAGGGACTCTGCCCTGTCTGGAAGGACCCAGAGGAGCCAGGAGGATTCAGTCTGTGGTTACGAGAAGTTGAATGGAACGAGACTGAGACAGCAGTCAGCCCAACAATTGATGGCTACGTCTTTCTTCTGACACAGTGGGGTCTGGAAATACATCCCCTGTGACTGACTTGCTCTATATAGACGACGTCTTGGTTGAAGTATGCTTTATATCGGCAATGTTC
>CM065727.1:13627356-13634856 GCA_033310375.1 Conus canariensis
CGGGCCCCGTATTTACTGTCCCCTTGTGCGGGCACGCGCGCGCACATATCCCGTGTTTTTTTGCACACCAGTGACAACATCTCCTTTTGAGAGGAGTGTGCGTGACCCCAATACCTGATGATGTTCTTGATTTTCGAGAGTTTTATACGACCACATCTGAAATAAGCTCAAAAGTTCATGGGCTAGTTCTTGTATTTTGGCTCCTAGTTGTCGGTCTCTCTCTCAAATAGCAAGCAAGTTACACGCGCACACACACGCATGCATACACACACACGCGCGCGCGCGCGCACACACCCACCCCCCCACACAACACACGCACGCACGCACGCACCACACACACACACACACACACACACACACACACACACACCCCACGAGCAAATACGCACTCGCATCCCATTTGGTCTGTCTGATACAAATTGAATTTGAATTTTGATTTATTGCTATACTTATTTAGTCCTAAAACGCTGATCTGTGCGGGGCACTTGGTGCTGGCATTTAACGGATGCCTTTTGGCTGTTAATTTTACGGATGCCTTTTGGCTGGATTTACGGATGCCTTTTGGCTGGATTTACGGATGCCTTTTGGCTGGATTTACGGATGCCTTTTTGGTATCTCTTTTGCTTTGACAAGCTTGTTTTGTTTACATATATTTTGTGATATTTTACATGTGTTTTGCACGTTCTGGTTTCAGATTCATACCTCTATTTCTCTTCACTTCTTTCATTATGAAGTCAAGCTGGTTCTGTAGGTATTATGTAATATTTTGTTACTTTCATCTTAGCATCTGGTGGGTGGCTTGTTTCATAGTTTTACAAATTGTACGCATTGAACAACATGGATAGTACAGTCTCAGTTGTCTCAGTCAATTTGTCAGGGGCTGAATGATAAACTGAAAAGGAGAGATGTTTTCCATTATTTCAAATGCAAAAAAATAGCTCCATTTATTTTCTACAGGATACACACTTCGAAGAAAAAATGGAACGCTATATACAATCTGAATGGGGGTACCTAGGATATTTCTCTGGTCATGGGCGATGGGAATAGCCTCATGGTCTTAGCAGAAATCAAACAACACGATTTTTTTGTTTGTGAATGTATACAGGCCAACCAGAGATGACCCAGAATTTTATAATACCTTAAATCAACAAATTAATAATTTAGGTATAAGTAATGTCGTAATTGGAGGCGACTTTAACTTAGTTTTGGACCCCGCGGAGATTACTGTAATTATAAAAGGGTTAATAGCCCCAAAGCAAGAGAAGCAGTATACAACATGATAAACGATTTAGAATTAAATAATATTTGAAGGGACTTAAATCAGGATTGTCGCAGACATACCTGGAGGAGGAATAATCCTTTCCAGCAAGCACGGCTCGATTTCTTCCTCATCTCAGATCATGTTGTTTGCTTTGTTAAGGTAATGTTGCTTATAACCCAGCCGACCACAAAGGGTCATATCAGGGCTGTCACCACATTAAAATCAACTCACAAGTCAGTCATTCACACAATTCTCTAAAATACATCTTCTAAAAACCCATCCGAAATTCTGTTAAAATCTTTCCACTGTAAAATCTCAGATCCGATGAAAAATGTTAATCTCTTTCAAGAACTCAAAGATCGCGTCAGGCGGAACATCTCTGAACCAGGTTTTCATGGAATATGCTGTAAAATGTTTGTGTCTCACATCGTGCAAGTCCCAACACTCTAAAAGAATATGTTTCATTGTAAGTGGCACATGACATGGAATGCACCACGGAGCTTCTTCACTCTAAAAGGTATGAATGAGTAAAATACGAATGGCTGGTGTGCAGCCGGCATAGAACCGTTTCTTCTTTGCGACCACCAGACGTAGATGAGAGGAACTCCTTTAAGTTTGGACGGATCTGAAAGAGTTTGTTATCCGTCTGTGTATTCCAATCCTCCTGCCAGAGGTCTCTGACATAATCATTAACTTTTGGTTTCAGATCTGAGCAGGGGATATATATGTTAGACAGTTTCCCTGTTGTGGCATTCTTGGCCAGGCGATCAGCCCTTTCATTCCCTCCGATGCTAACATGACCGGGAACCCAAGCCCGAACAATGATGTGACCCTTCACTTTCAACCTGGTAAAAAGTTTGCTTTGTTGATGATGTGGACATTTAATGTGGATATAGAACAGACCACTCCATGATTTTGTCACGGTTACGGTTGGTAAATAAAAAAAAAAAGGAGTAATACTTTTTGGCAATTTAACTCGTCGTTATTAAAGGACAAGGACTATTTAGACGAAATTAACAAAGACATTGAGAATGTTAAACAAGAATATGCTATAAGCCCATATGCAAGAGAAGCAGTACACACGATTCCTATGACCGATTTACAATTTACAAATTCTGATGATTTATTTCTAGATTTTTTATTGATGAAACTTAGGTCTAAAACTATTTCATGCGCAACTATGAAGAAGAAAAACGCGAATGAAGAGGAACGTAAAATACAGCAAGACATACAACGGCTCGAAAGAAAAGAGACAAAAGACGAAGAGATCAAAGCTATAGAGTTAAAGAAGGAACGGCTGAAGGTTATTCGAGAGAAAAGAATAGAAGGGGTACTTTTAAGATCAAGGGCCAGGTGGATAGCTGAAGGGGAAAAAGTGACGAACTATTTCTGTAACCTAGAAAAAAGACATTTCATAAGTAAGAGTATGGCTAGATTAATTGCTAACCATGGCAGTATTCTAAATGACCAAACAGAGATTCTTCACGAGGCTCACGGATTTCATGAATCATTGTACAAAAAATGCGAAGTTGATGACTGTGATTTGGATGAAATTGAAAAATATTCCACATTTAGAAGCAAACAATGTAGATAGCCAAATCACACTGGAGGAGACATGTATAGCATTAAAGAAAATGAAAAACAACAAACGTCCTGGCACTGATGGTTTCACAGCAGAATTTTTAAGTGTTTTTGGAGCAAAATAGGTGTTTTTGTTGTCAGAGCTTTAAATGCCGGATTTCGAAGGGGGAAGCTTTCTTGTGTTCAAAGACAGGGACTAATCGTATGCATACCAAAGGCAGATAAACCAAGACACTTCGTGAAGAACTGGAAACCAATCTCGTTGTTAAATGTTGTCTATAAAATAGGGTCATCGTGTATAGCCAACCGTTTAAAAAATGTGTTAGCTGGTCCCATCAATGAGGATCAAACAGGTTTTTATTAAGAATAGATACATAGGGGATAACATTAGGCTCATTTACGACACAATTGCTTATTTAGAAGAACACAACTTACCAGGGCTTTTATAAACATTGACTTCGAGAAAGCATTCGATTCAGTGAGCTGGGATTTTATGCTTAAAGTGTTGAAAGCGTCTGGCTTTCGACAGGGCTTCTGCAAACGGGTTGAAACATTCTATAAAAAATATCAACTCATGTGTCCTTGTTAATGGTCAAGTTTCTAGTTGGTTTGAGATTGACCGCGGATGCACCCGGGAAACGCTGGTGGATTTGATGAATGAAAGATGTATGTGTGCATTTAATTTGCAGATAACTGAACCATTAACCATAGTTGGATTTGATAAAAATGTACATTTAGACCATGTATTTTACTTTATTGTATTATTTGCTAAACACTATTTATATCAGTGTAGAATAGAACAAAAATCACCCAGACTGCAAGTATTTCTTAATAAGCTAAAATACAGGTATGAAACTGAAGAATACATTGCTCGAAAAAATTTTTGTATATAACAATTTTCTTTCCAAATGGCACCCATATATGCCGATGTTAGCAGGCTCAGAATGAATTATGAATGATTATGACATTGTATATTATACTAGTATAAGTATGATTATAGCACCCTAGAAATGCTGCATCACCTAAAACAGCCCCATTGGACATTATACAGGACCTTAAAAAACAACAACAAATATATAAAATTTTATAATACACTCGGCTTGCCTCATGTGCTTTCTCTCTCTCTCTCTCTCTCTCTCTCTCTCTCTCTCTCTCTCTCTCTCTCTCTCTCTCTCTTTACCACGTAAAGAGGTTGTAACCTTCTGTCTTCAAAATGTAGAATGGTTTTATCTTGTGTTTTGTTATGTAGATTTCTTCTTTATCCACCAGAAAAACAAAAGAAAGTTATCGAATATCTTCGTCTGACATGTTGGAAGGCTGGATTTCGCTAATGGTAGTCTGTCTAGTAAATCTGTCTAATGGAGATTGTCTTTTCTTTCTTTTTTGTTTCCCCCTCCTTTCTTTTTTTTTTTTTTTTGATAAATATTTCATCTTCTGGTAGCTTTGCCGTGATGAGCTGATGGTCAGCTGGGTTGAGAACTTCAGGAAATATGGGAATCTCCATCCCCACCCCCCGTCTGTATCTCTCTCCCTCTCTCTCTCTCTCTCTCTCTCTCTCTCTCTCTCTCTCTCTCTCTCTCTCTCTCTCTCTCTAATACTTTTGATCCAAGTCATACACAAACATAGCTTTAGAAAGGTCAGTCACCTTGAAAACAGCACGTTATTTTGTACACTCCGACGTGATGAGCGAGGGAGAGAGGGATATGGGAGGGATCGATGTTGGAGGTGGGAGGGGGAAAGAGGGATATGGGAGGGATCGATGTTGGAGGTGGGAGGGGGAAAGAGGGATATGGGAGGGATCGATGTTGGAGGTGGGAGGGGGAAAGAGGGATATGGGAGGGATCGATGTTGGAGGTGGGAGGGGGAGAGAGGGATATGGGAGGGATCGATGTTAGAGGTGGGAGGGGAAAGAGGGATATGGGAGGGATCGATGTTGGAGGTGGGAGGGGGAAAGAGGGATATGGGAGGGATCGATGTTGGAGGTGGGAGGGGGAAAGAGGGATATGGGAGGGATCGATGTTGGAGATGGGAGGGGAAAGAGGGATATGGGAGGGATCGATGTTGGAGGTGGGAGGGGGAAAGAGGGATATGGGAGGGATCGATGTTGGAGGTGGGAGGGGGAAAGAGGGATATGGGAGGGATCGATGTTGGAGGTGGGAGGGGAAAGAGGGATATGGGAGGGATCGATGTTGGAGGTGGGAGGGGGAAAGAGGGATATGGGAGGGATCGATGTTGGAGGTGGGAGGGGGAAAGAGGGATATGGGAGGGATCGATGTTGGAGGTGGGAGGGGAAAGAGGGATATGGGAGGGATCGATGTTGGAGGTGGGAGGGGAGGGAGGGATATGGGAGGGATCGATGTTGGAGGTGGGAGGGGAAAGAGGGATATGGGAGAGATCGATGTTGGAGGTGGGAGGGGGAAAGAGGGATATGGGAGGGATCGATGTTGGAGGTGGGAGGGGGAAAGAGGGATATGGGAGGGATCGGATAGTTGGAGGGGGGTGGGAGGGAGAGGAAAAGAGGGATATGGGAGGGATCGATGTTGGAGGTGGGAGGGGGAAAGAGGGATATGGGAGGGATCGATGTTGGAGGTGGGAGGGGGAAAGAGGGATATGGGAGGGATCGATGTTGGAGGTGGAGGGAAAGGGATAGGGAGGATCGATTGGAGGGGGGAAAGAGGGATATGGGAGGGATCGATGTTGGAGGTGGGAGGGGGGAAGAGAGGGATATGGGAGGGATCGATGTTGGAGGTGGGAGGGGGAAAGAGGGATCATGGGAGGGATCGATGTTGGAGGTGGGAGGGGTGAGAGAGGGATATGGGAGGGATCGATGTTGGAGGTGGGAGGGGGAAAGAGGGATATGGGAGGGATCGATGTTGGAGGTGGGAGGGGAAGAGGGATATGGGAGGGATCGATGTTGGAGGTGGGAGGGGGAAAGAGGGATATGGGAGGGATCGATGTTGGAGGTGGGAGGGGGAGAAGAGGGATATGGGAGGGATCGATGTTGGAGGTGGGAGGGGAAAGAGGGATATGGGAGGGATCGATGTTGGAGGTGGGAGGGGGAAAGAGGGATATGGGAGGGATCGATGTTGGAGGTGGGAGGGGAAAGAGGGATATGGGAGGGATCGATGTTGGAGGTGGGAGGGGGAAAGAGGGATATGGGAGGGATCGATGTTGGAGGTGGGAGGGGAAAGAGGGATATGGGAGGATCGATGTTGGAGGTGGGAGGGGGAAAGAGGGATATGGGAGGGATCGATGTTGGAGGTGGGAGGGGGAAAGAGGGATATGGGAGGGATCGATGTTGGAGGTGGGAGGGGGAAAGAGGATATGGGAGGGATCGATGTTGGAGGTGGGAGGGGAAAGAGGGATATGGGAGGGATCGATGTTGGAGGTGGGAGGGGGAAAGAGGGATATGGGAGGGATCGATGTTGGAGGTGGGAGGGGGAAAGAGGGATATGGGAGGGATCGATGTTGGAGGTGGAGAGGGTGAGAGAGGGATATGGGAGGGATCGATGTTGGAGGTGGGAGGGGGAAAGAGGGACTATGGGAGGGATCGATGTTGGAGGTGGGAGGGTGAGAGAGGGATATGGGAGGGATCGATGTTGGAGGTGGGAGGGGGAAAGAGGGATATGGGAGGGATCGATGTTGGAGGTGGGAGGGGGAGAGGAAGGAGGAAATGGGGGGAAGGGGATATGGGAGGATCGATGTTGGAGGTGGGAGGGGGAGGATTGGGAGGGATCGATGTTGAGGTGGGGGAAAGGGATATGGGAGGGATCGATGTTGGAGGTGGGAGGGGGAAAGAGGGATATGGGAGGTTCCGATGTTGGAGGTGGGAGGGGGAAAGAGGGATATGGGAGGGATCGATGTTGGAGGTGGGAGGGTGAGGGAAGGATATGGGAGGGATCGATGTTGGAGGTGGGAGGGGGAGAAGAGGGTGAAATGAAATCTTGAGTTCAAGGCTCGCCGTTGCTTTTCTGCCTGATCTGTGAGTTGCTCGTCATATTATTTTTATTAAAGCGACAAAACTGTCTACGTTATCAGTTCTGACTTTCTCGTTCAACAATCAACGACACAGAGAGGTTGATGATGAGAGCAGGAAAACACGGTTTCAATTTAACACATACACACAAAAAAAAAAAAAAAAAAAAAAAATCATGGAAACCTTGCGTGTAAATTAAACCTTGCCAGCAGCCATTTCAAACACAGAACAAATACGTCATTATGTTGGTAATTTGCACGCTATTCTAATACACTTTTTTTTTTAATCTGGAAAAACTAACCACCATGTTTAAGAAGGATCGATGAATTTTAATGCTGCTTGTAATGCTGTCAACGGAACTAATGAAAATGCAGACAAAATTCTCCACCTCATGATTTTATGGGCCGATTTTGTTTTACTTACAAGCGTCAAACCAACAAACTTTACCCATGGAACTTATATATACAAATACAGTTCTGGAAAATATATGCAGTTTGAAACGCGTTATTCCAATTTTTCAAAAAATAAAGTTATTATTATGCTAATGGCCCGGCGTGAAGATATCATTTATACAAATAATCGACATGTTAAACAGTTTTTGTTGTGCAGGCCTGAAAACACCACTGATGAATGACCTTCTGCCTGAGAACAACCTGCCCGCTTTCTGCCTGAGAACAACCTG
>CM065727.1:13639856-13654856 GCA_033310375.1 Conus canariensis
CTTGAGAGCCTGATTATAAGCACATTTTTTCGCTTTGTAAAAAGAACCTGTTCTGCTGAACTCGATGCCTAAGTATTTCATTGAATTAAGAACCTCTATTTTTTCATTCCCAAAGAAAAAAGTTTCACGCATACTATTTCGACCATGAAAGACAACTATTTTTGTTTTCTTTGGATTTACTTCTAAATGCCATTGCGTGCAATATATATGTAAGGCATTAAGTTCTTTTTGCAAAGCTGATTTAGAATTTGCCAATAAAATTGTATCATCAGCATATAACAATACAAGCAATTTAATAAACTGTTCAAGTTTCAACTCTTGCGTTAAATCATATTCTAAAGTAGAACAGTTATTGTCAATAAGGAACTGTTGTAGATCATTCAAAAATAATGAAAACAATAAGGGTGAAAGGTTTTCTCCTTGACGAACTCCTCTAAAACTGCCAAAGAACTCTGATTTTTGACCATTTAGAAAAATGCACGATTTTATTTGATCATACATATTGATTACAACGTGCAGTATTTTCCCAGATATGCCTTGACTCATCAGTTTGTGCCATAAAGCATGCCTCCAAATAGAATCAAATGCCTTTCTGTAATCAATAAAAGCACAGTATAATTTTCCATTGTTGATTGCAAACATGTCAATCAATGATTTAAGAACAAAAGCATGGTCAAGCGTTGAATGCATGTGTCTAAAACCTGTTTGGTTTTCTGAAATAAGTCCATTTATTTCAACAAAATAAGTAAGTCTGCTATTTAGAATTGACGTGAATAATTTGCCAGCACAACTCAACAGTGTTACCCCTCTGTAGTTATTGCAGTCTTGTTGATCTCCTTTGCCTTTATAGAGTGGTACAATTAACCCTGTCACCCAATCTTCTGGTATAATACCAGAATCCAAAACACGATTAAACAATAAACAATAAAACTTTGTCATATAAGGAACACTATTCTTTATATATTCATTCCTTACTAAATCAACTCCTGCTGCTTTATTATTCTTTAAACATTTAATGACTCTTTCAATTTCATCCTCAGTAATTGAATCATTTAGAATGTCTAGATTAATATTTCTTTCAGATACTTCATTACTAAAAATGATATCATTACATCCAGTATTTTGATTAAGGGACTGGAAATTATTTTTAAGCTCTTCAAGAGGTATAGGACACGATGAAGCTTTTTTGCCTTTAATTTTCCTCCAATAATCCCTTGGATTTCTAGTTTTTAAAGCTCGCAATTCTCTATGCCATTTTCTCGTTGCTCTTATTTCAGATCGTCTCAAAACATTTTTATATTCTTTGCTTTTAGCAGCAGATTATTTAGATTAGGCACAGTATTTGAAACATTTAACTTTACGCTTTGCTTTAAAGTACTGGCTTCGAGAAACCTTACACTCCTTATCAAACCAGCTTTGATTCTGCCTCATTGAATATCTATTATTGTAAGTATTAGAGTAAGTACCAAATGTATCCTTCGCTGAATCAACAAGAATTGACGAAAACCGCTTATTCATTTCACTGATTGATATTGTGCCTTGTTCAAATAAAGTTACAATTTCATCAACATTGTAATTTGCTAAATGTTCTTTATATTCATAAAGACACACACACACACACACACACACACACACACACACACACACACATACACACACGCACGCACGCACGCACGCACGCGCGCGCGCGCGCGCGCCACACACACACACACACACACATGTATGGGAGTACAAAACGAGTAGATGCCCGGCTTAATTTACATCAACTCAATTTGATTGGAATAGGGTTATGTAGATGTGAAAGTGGTTTTCTGACGGTATATAATATTCACGCACAAGCGCAAAATATGCACACGCACGCAGGCAAATACGTAAAGAGCGCGCGCTCACACACACACAACACACACACACACACACACACACACACACACACACACACAACACACACACGCGCGCGCACGCACACACACACACACACACACACACACACACACAACACACACACACACACACACACACACACACACACACACACACACACACACACACACACACAGCGCGCAAGCGCTTTATTAAAATAACAGAGAGAGAGAGAGAAGAGAGAGAGAGAGAAGAGAGAGAGAGAGAGAGGGGTTTCAAATTCTACAGCAATAGGTTTTTTTATTTTTCACAGGTTCAAAACCGACGAAAACAATACGAAGGAAAATACTGGGTTAGAAAACTGGCCTGGATAGCAAACAAAAGGCCTCAAGCGCAAGACAAAACAACGGCAAAAACCGTCAGCGGCTGTCACTGACACCAGCGCGCCGTGTTATCGGAGTGTCTGAGTAAAAAAAGCAAACAATTATAGCAGGTTGCACGTGCACAGGCCTGTCTCTTTGTGCCTCCTTTTCTGAATTTCCTCCGCTAACGACATGTTTTCAGACAACACTGCTTTTCTCTACCTTTAGAATACGGGTTTTTCTCATTGGGTCGTTTTCTACCTTTTCCCACCAATGTCTTTATACTATTTCTTCTCGTTCCCCTATATCATCATACTCTATACTCTCCCCCCTGCTCCCTCCATTAATCCTTACACCCCCCCCCCCCCTCCATCTTTTCTCACTTTTCATGATTTTCTAACTTGTCCTACTTGTGGAAAGATTTTTAACAAAATCTCGGGTGTGTTTTTGGAAGATGCATTTCAAAGGGTTGTGTGAACGAATGACTTGGTGAGTTGATTTTAACGTGGTGACAGCCCTGATATGGCCCTTTGCGGTCGGCTGGGTTATAAGCAACATTATCTTACCTTACTTTTTAATATCCTTTTTTCTGCTTACTGTCTTGATGTGCTTAGTCCTGTTTCCCCCCTTTTCCATCTTCCCAGCTGTTCAAATCTCGTCCTGCTTCCTAACTTGTCCTGCTTGTTCTTACCTTTCTTTCTACACTTTTCATTATTTTTCGCCTGCTTTTTGTCCTACTTCCTTCAATTTCATGTTTTTTTTCCTAACATGTTTGTTTCTTCTCGTTACATGTTCTTACTTTCTCTGTCATTTTTTCATGTCTACAATTCCATTTCGTTTTCTTCGTCTTTTTTGTTTGTTGTTGCTGACTGCATTTGTGTCCTTTATACTGTCTAATCTCTGGGTGCCGTATGCATTTTTTTTTATAGTTTTCCGTGTCTTTAACTACACGTGAACATTTGTTTCCTTTATACTGTCCCATCTCTTAGTCCTGTGTGCATTTTTTTTTCCCCATGTTTTTATTTGCACGTGTACATTTTTCTTTCCTTAGCTACAGCATACATTTTTTATTGTTTGTCCTGTCGCTACAGCCTGCACATTGACATACTGTCCTTGTCCTGTCGCTACAGCCTGTACATTGACATACTGTCCTTGTACTGTCGTTAGCTACAGCCTGTACATTGACATACTGTCCTTGTCCTGTCGTTAGCTACAGCCTGTACATTGACATACTGTCCTTGTACTGTCGTTAGCTACAGCCTGTACATTGACATACTGTCCTTGTCCTGTCGTTAGCTACAGCCTGTACATTGACATACTGTCCTTGTACTGTCGTTAGCTACAGCCTGTACATTGACATACTGTCCTTGTCCTGTCGTTAGTTACAGCCTGTACATTGACATACTGTCCTTGTACTGTCGTTAGCTACAGCCTGTACATTGACATACTGTCCTTGTACTGTCGTTAGCTACAGCCTGTACATTGACATACTGTCCTTGTACTGTCGTTAGCTACAGCCTGTACATTGACATACTGTCTTTGTACTGTCGTTAGCTACAGCCTGTACATTGACATACTGTCCTTGTACTGTCGTTAGCTACAGCCTGTACATTGACATACTGTCCTTGTCCTGTGGTTAGCTACAGCCTGTACATTGACATACTGTCCTTGTACTGTCGTTAGCTACAGCCTGTACATTGACATACTGTCCTTGTACTGTCGTTAGCTACAGCCTGTACATTGACATACTGTCCTTGTCCTGTCGTTAGCTACAGCCTGTACATTGACATACTGTCCTTGTACTGTCGTTAGCTACAGCCTGCACATTGACATACTGTCCTTGTACTGTCGTTAGCTACAGCCTGTACATTGACATACTGTCCTTGTACTGTCGTTAGCTACAGCCTGTACATTGACATACTGTCCTTGTACTGTCGTTAGCTACAGCCTGTACATTGACATACTGTCCTTGTACTGTCGTTAGCTACAGCCTGTACATTGACATACTGTCCTTGTACTGTCGTTAGCTACAGCCTGCACATTGACATACTGTCCTTGTACTGTCGTTAGCTACAGCCTGTACATTGACATACTGTCCTTGTACTGTCGTTAGCTACAGCCTGTACATTGACATACTGTCCTTGTCCTGTCGTTAGCTACAGCCTGTACATTGACATACTGTCCTTGTACTGTCGTTAGCTACAGCCTGTACATTGACATACTGTCCTTGTACTGTCGCTACAGCCTGCACATTGACATACTGTCCTTGTACTGTCGTTAGCTACAGCCTGTACATTGACATACTGTCCTTGTCCTGTCGTTAGCTACAGCCTGTACATTGACATACTGTCCTTGTACTGTCGCTACAGCCTGCACATTGACATACTGTCCTTGTACTGTCGTTAGCTACAGCCTGTACATTGACATACTGTCCTTGTCCTGTCGTTAGCTACAGCCTGTACATTGACATACTGTCCTTGTCCTGTCGTTAGCTACAGCCTGCACATTGACATACTGTCCTTGTACTGTCGTTAGTTACAGCCTGTACATTGACATACTGTCCTTGTACTGTCGTTAGCTACAGCATGCACATTGACATACTGTCCTTGTCCTGTCGTTAGCTACAGCCTGCACATTGACATACTGTCCTTGTCTGTCGTTAGCTACAGCCTGCACATTGACATACTGTCCTTGTACTGTCGTTAGCTACAGCCTGTACATTGACATACTGTCCTTGTCCTGTCGTTAGCTACAGCCTGTACATTGACATACTGTCCTTGTCCTGTCGTTAGCTACAGCCTGTACATTGACATACTGTCCTTGTACTGTCGTTAGCTACAGCCTGCACATTGACATACTGTCCTTGTACTGTAGTTAGCTACAGCCTGTACATTGACATACTGTCCTTGTACTGTCGTTAGTTACAGCCTGTACATTGACATACTGTCCTTGTACTGTCGTTAGCTACAGCCTGTACATTGACATACTGTCCTTGTACTGTCGTTAGCTACAGCCTGTACATTGACATACTGTCCTTGTACTGTCGTTAGCTACAGCCTGTACATTGACATACTGTCCTTGTACTGTCGTTAGCTACAGCCTGTACATTGACATACTGTCCTTGTCCTGTCGTTAGCTACAGCCTGTACATTGACATACTGTCCTTGTCCTGTCGTTAGCTACAGCCTGTACATTGACATACTGTCCTTGTACTGTCGTTAGCTACAGCCTGCACATTGACATACTGTCCTTGTACTGTGGTTAGCTACAGCCTGTACATTGACATACTGTCCTTGTACTGTCGTTAGTTACAGCCTGTACATTGACATACTGTCCTTGTACTGTCGTTAGCTACAGCCTGTACATTGACATACTGTCCTTGTCCTGTGGTTAGCTACAGCCTGCACATTGACATACTGTCCTTGTCCTGTCGTTAGCTACAGCCTGTACATTGACATACTGTCCTTGTACTGTCGTTAGCTACAGCCTGTACATTGACATACTGTCCTTGTCCTGTCGTTAGCTACAGCCTGTACATTGACATACTGTCCTTGTCCTGTCGTTAGCTACAGCCTGTACATTGACATACTGTCCTTGTACTGTCGTTAGCTATAGCCTGTACATTGACATACTGTCCTTGTACTGTCGTTAGCTACAGCCTGTACATTGACATACTGTCCTTTTCCTGTGGTTAGCTACAGCCTGCACATTGACATACTGTCCTTGTCCTGTCGTTAGCTACAGCCTGTACATTGACATACTTTCCCAGGTTCACCTAGAGCCTGCGGGTTTTGACACACACCATTTCTTTCCTTCAGCTAGAGCTCTTATTTTACTGCTTTATATATAAACCGAGGCTCCGTGTGTCAACGTACGCATTACATCTTGCACACACATAAAATCCCATCACCAACTTTCAGAAGAGAAGGCCAGTTTGGCCGTTGGTATGGATGACACGTTACACATAGCATGCACCTTCCCCGAAGTTGGAGTATGGCTGCCTTA
Organism: Conus canariensis; assembly: GCA_033310375.1. NCBI lineage: Eukaryota > Metazoa > Mollusca > Gastropoda > Neogastropoda > Conidae > Conus > Conus canariensis. The sequence continues at coordinate 13,646,084 of CM065727.1, forward strand.
ATGGTAGGATAGAAAACGGTCATACACACAAAACTCCACTCCCTTTGTTGGGTGGATGGGAGTAATCCTTGCCTGTCTATACAGGGAGTGTCCGCAGGAGTATCAGCCTGTGTACGCCGGAGAAAACCCCCTACTTTTTCCTACCTTTAACTACTGTCTACATTTTCGAAATATTTTCTCAGCCTAAATTTTTATACACTTTCCTACCCTGAGCTAAACCTACAGTTTCATGCCTTTGGCTACCTTTAGCTGTTTCGTATATCATATTATATATATATAATATATTAACAGTTTAAAATGAGATTTTTAAAAACGGGAAAGTAAAACCACCTACAAAATTGCTTCGAGCCAAAGTGCTCTCCTCAGGGAAAAATAATCTGGGCACGCCACCGGTGTTATATAGTGTGGTGTGTGTGCGTGTGAGCTCTGCACGTGTGGCACGTGGCCTGTAGATTTTTTTTTTCTTTTTTGGGGCGCGTTGAGCACTTTTAGAATTCTGAGTGGCTTTTTAACTCTAATTATATATATATATATATATATATATAATCAACATTCATTTTATATTTAGTTACTGCCAACATTTCAGTACTTATTCCTATCTTCAGTAACAGCCAACATTTCTACACATTTTTTCCTACTTTTAGCCACAGCCAACGTTTTTTTTTGGTTTTTTTTTTTTTTTTTAATACGTTTTCCTACGTTTTGCTACAAAATCTTTATACTTTCGCTACCTTAAGACAGCCTGCATTTTACGCCTTTCGCTGTCTTTTGCCTTTCGCTACAGCCAGTGTTTCTATACATGATGTTTGCTATGTTGACCTCATGCCTGTGTCTTTCAACTGTTTCCTATTTCTTTTTCCCGCCTTTTCACACATTTCACTAGCTTTCCCAACATATCCATACTCCCCCCCACCACCCCCTCCCCGCTCATGTTCATATTCTTCCTGTCTATTGATATATTTGCATACATTTTCATACTCTGCCATATGCTCACGCTTTTCTTTTATCCCTTTCATACCATTTCCAACATTTCCTATCGTTTCTCGCATTTTCATATTTTCAATGCATTTTACTACGCGTTTGTATGTTCCCATGCCTTTCCTTGACTTTGTAATGTGTCCTATCATCTCCTATATTTCCATGCCTTTTGTCTTTTTAACCAGCTTCTAGATTCTCTTAGTTGTTCCAACCTTTCCCAACACAAAATCATGCCTTTCCCTAAACGTTCCCCCCATGTCTTTCCTTACGTTCTCGCACTTTGTTTCTTATCCCTTTCTCCTGTTTGTTTTCCTCTTCCATGACTTGCTGGCTGATCATTCTTTGACTTACCCTTTTCCTGTTCCCTGTCTTTGGAACTGTTTCTTATCTTCTTCTTCTCCCTATCTTTTCTCTTCCATTTTCTGTTTTACTCTCCATTTTCCATATCTTTCTTTTATACATGTTCGTTTCTGTGTGCTCAACACTCAAAAGAATTGCCCCCACAGTACTGATTAAAAAAATTATATACAGAACATTGTCAGTGAAGCAAACTGAACGAGCCATGCAGTAAACACAAGCGAAAACAAACAGCGAAGACACCACGCTCACTGAACGCAGCCATCGTCACCTGCACCGAGTCTTTCTCCGACAGTTCGCACGTGCACGGCGAGCGCTGCATGCACAGCGCTTCCGTTCATACCCCCCCCCCCCCCCAGGCCTGGCCTGTGGCCTGCCTGTCCCCTCCCTGTGTCTGAGCGCACGTGCTCACCCCCTTCCACCCTCCGGTTCGGAAAAGCCGTACGTGAAGGGAGGTGTCAGAAAGCAGAGGAATGAAAAACAAAGCAAAGAGAAATGGGACGTGAGTCCTGGGCGCTTAGACACGTGATGCGTTTGCCTCTTGTCCTTCATACTCATAATTCAAGAAGAAAAGTCCTATCAATTAGTACCTATCGGGAGTAAGTTGACATATTTGGACCAGTCGCTTACCCTGACACATACAGAAACAAAAGGCAGGTAGGTATAAGAAAGAAAGCTATGAAAGTTTACACAGCTTGGTCTCTGACTTAGCTTCTTATCTATCTAAGTACATCATATATCTGTATGTAGACAAAGAGTGATATATATATATATAATATATATATATATATATATATTTGTATACATGATGCTGTAGTGCAAGCAAGGTATGGAGGAGCATTCGAATCGATCTTCTACTTCCACGTTCACCAGAGATTCTAGAAGAACACTTTGGTCAATCAATCATCGGGACAAAAAAAAAGGAGAGAGAGAGAGAGGGAGAGAGAGAGGGGAGATAGTTTTTGAACCGGATAACATCTCCCATAAACGACCACAGTGTGTGACCTGTCTGTCCTCCTAACGCTCACAATCCCATAACCCATTGCGAAAGACAAAGCACGTGCCTATCATCATTGGTCAGAGATAGGAAGCCATGCTGATGACGCCACTTCCGTCACCCAGTTGGCTCTGTGTGGCAAAGTAATTCCATTAGGCTTTCTGATATGTATGCTTCGTTCGAGGGAATGGGGGTGGGGGGGGGGGGAGACGCGGAAGAGGCAGGCTGCAGGAGGAGAGGAGGAGAGGGGGGGGGGATCCTGATACAATCGTCGGACAAGATGACGAGCAAAAATGTAACGCAACTCTGGCAAAGAAAGGAGAAGTGTAAAGAGCGGGCAACGTCTGGGCAGAGGAGAAAGGAGAAGTGTAAAGAGCGGGCAACGTCTGGGCAGAGGAGAAAGGAGAAGTGTAAAGAGACGTTCTGGGAAAAGATCGCTCTGGGCAGAGGAGAAAGGAGAAGTGTAAAGAGTGGGAAACGTCTGGGCAAGAGAAGGAGAAGGAGAGCGAAGTGGAGGAAAAGGAGAGTGTGGAGCGGGAACGTCTGGGCAGAGGAGAAAGGAGAAGTGTAAAGAGCGGGAAACGTCTGGGCAGAGGAGAAAGGAGAAGTGTGAAGAGCGGGAAACGTCTGGGCAGAGGAGAAAGGAGAAGTGGAAGAGCGGAAACGTCTGGGCAGAGGAGAAAGGAGAAGTGTAAAAGCGGAAACGTCTGGGCAGAGGAGAAAGGAAGTGTAAGAGCGGGAAACGTCTGGGCAGAGGAGAAAGGAGAAGTGTAAAAGGGGCAACGTCTGGGCAGAGGAGAAAGGAGAAGTGTAAAGAGCGGGAAACGTCTGGGCAGAGGAGAAAGGAGAAGTGTAAGAGCGGGCAACGTCTGGGCAGAGAGAAAGGAGAAGTGTAAGAGCGGGCAACGTCTGGGCAGAGGAGAAAGGAGAAGTGTAAAGAGGGGAAAGTTGGAGAGGAGAAAGGAGAATGTAAGAGCGGAAACGTCTGGGCAGAGGAGAAAGGAGAAGTGTAAAGAGCGGGAAACGTCTGGGCAGAGGAGAAAGGAGAAGTGTAAAGAGCGGGCAACGTCTGGGCAGATGAGAAAGGAGTAAGTGGAAAACGTCTGGGCAGAGGAGAAAGGAGAAGTGTAAAGAGCAGGCAACGTCTGGGCAGAGGAGAAAGGAGAAGTGTAAAGAGCGGAAACGTCTGGGCAGAGGAGAAAGGAGAAGTGTAAGAGCGGCAACGTCTGGGCAGAGGAGAAAGGAGAAGTGTAAAGGCGGGCAACGTCTGGGCAGGAGAAGGAGAAGTGTAAAGAGGGCAACGTCTGGCAGAGCAGAAAGGAGAAGTGTAAAGAGCGTGAGGAAAAAGTCGCCTGGGCAGAGGAGAAAGGAGAAGTGTAAAGAGCGGGAAACGTCTGGGCAGAGGAGAAAGGAGAGTGTAAGAGCGGGCAACGTCTGAGCAGAGGACCGACCCCGAGCTGCCTGTCGTTGGGAAGAAGGCTTTCCCTGTTCCTCCATCGTTTACTGCTGCTGCTGTTGTTGCTGTTATTGCTGCTGCTGCTGCTGCTGCAGCTATTTGGTGTTACTACTTCTACTGCTGCTGCCGCTGCTACAGTAACTTCTACTACCACCACACCATCACTACCACCACCACCACTACTACTACTACTACTACCGTCACCTTTGCTAATACTGTTGCTGTTGTAGTTGCTGCAACCACTATCACTACTACTGCTACTGCTGCTGCTGCTGCTATTACTGCCACTACTACTGCTGTTGCTGCTGCTACATCTACTTCTATCACTGTTTCCACATGTACACGACTAGTGCTGTTGCTGCTGTTTCTACTACTTCCGCTACTACTACTGCTACTGCTAATACTGTTGCTGCGCTGCTGCTGCTGACATAGTCAATGCTGTTGTAGCTGCTACACTCTTCCACTACAATCAATGCTGCTGTTGCTGCTCCTACTGGTACTCCTCCTGTTGGTGCTACATATATAGCAATTATTTCTACACATACCCACTAGTTTAGCTCGTGACAGTATTACCGCACCTGCTGATGCTGCTACAGCTACTACTACTACCACCACCACTACTACTACTACTACTGCTGCTGCTGCTGCTACTGCTCTCTGCTGCTGCTACTACTACTACTACTACTGCTACTGTTGCTGCCGTTACTACTTCTAACTACTTTCTCTTCACAGAAGGTTCTTTGTTTTTCAAACAAAAGCATACAAATGACACCATTATGATGTTCTTGAAAAACAAACACCAAACACACACACACACACCACACACACACACACACACACACACACACACACACACACAGAGGGGACACACACACACACACACACACACACACACACACACACACATGGAGACACACACATGGGGACACACACACACACACACACACACACAACACAAACACACACACACCACACACTCACACACACACACACACACACACACACACACACAGAGGGGACACAACACACACACACACACACACACACACACACACCCCACACACACACACACACACACATGGAGACACACACATGGGGACACACACACACACACACACACACACACACACACACACACACCACACACACACACACACACACACACAACACACACACACACACACACACACACACACACACACACAACACACACCACACACACACACACACACACTGGAGACACACACATGGGGAACACAACTGGACACACACACACACACACACACACAACACACACACACACACACACACACACACACACTCCTCTCCTGCCACACGCTCAATACCGAATTTTTAAAAATTTTTTTTACACATGCAGTGTCTTTACCTTCATGCATGTCCTTCTGTTACTACTCATTAAAACAAATCGCTGAACTACTGGAAAACAACGAAACTAAAATGATTCGACAAAGGTAAGTGATTGCTCGTTCTTTATTCTCGTTGTGCTGGGTGTTGTTTATCTTGCCTGAAGAAGACCTAAGAGGTCGAAACGCGTCGTGTTTTGTCTTGTGTTCGGTGGAGTCATCATAATTACTTTTAAAATGTGTTTAGATCTCCGCCTGCAGTCGCCTCACTTTTGCAACTAAAATCAGTAATTTTTAAAAATCGAATCTTAAATGAAGAAGAACAATTAAAACAAGACTTTAAAAAAGGACAGAAGAAAAAGAAAAAGAAAGTTTGGCACCAACAGTACTCCACCATGTGGTACACTACACAAATGTAGACCAGAGTGCCATACTTTTTTCTTTGTCTTTGTCTTTTTTTCCTTTTTTTTCAGTCCCATCTCTGACACCTAAGTGGCAGTGAACCAACGAAGCTCATTCCGACACCCCGTCCACACCACAGCCACAGTCCGGTCAGTCCCGCCGCAGCCCCGGCACCGGCAAACCACAGGGAGCAGTCAGTGTCAAGTCGTCAAGAGACAACCCACCGGAGAAGACACTGCACTGCTGCCGAGTCACTTCAGTGGTGTTCAGTGGCGCCTGTTCTGATCCAACATATGCAGGACACCACTTACTGAGCCCCCTACTGACGACAATAATTGCTTGGTCGCAGAGCCGGCGTGAGTGAGCTCTCTTTCCGGAGGGCGCCACCATGTTCGTCCAATGACAGCCCCCATGGACTCGCCGATACCGATGACCCCCACGGAATCAAACAAAGGCCACAGACGTGGAGAGGACATCGAAACTGAGAGCAGGGCATGAAGGGCCACAGAATTTGAGACTATTTTTATGCTGATCGATGAGAATGAGGATGATTAAGATGATGCTACGGATTTCCATTCTGTTCTGAGACTACATGACAGGGCTGTACTCTACGCTTACTTTCATAATATACCCCGGCGTCGGTCAGGCCCGAGAGATACACACACCTGCAGTGTTGGTCAGGAAATTTGAGCAACACTCTCAAAGACGCATCCATTAAGTGGATGAAACCCGGCTGTGTGGTCCCAGTCTTCCCAACTGAGCCCGTAGCAAACTCAACTCTGGGTAGGAGCCGGCCGGGGCAGAAAAATCCCACATGGCTCTGGTGGGAATCGAATCCACAACCTCCCAGCCGGGAGTCCGCGACACTAACCACTTCGCCACGGCAGCTGGTCCTGTGTTCCCTGTTTGCTCTGTGGCACAAGTCCAATCTGCCTACAGTTCCTCACACGACGACATCCACTCTTAGCAAATGAGGTATGACAGCGTTTTCCGGTCAATCCTCAAACCTCACAAACCATACTGAACACAATATCCGACAGAAAAGATCCAGCCGAAGATATGAACTACAATTTATGATAAAACATTCCAGTCAATCCTCATCATTCTCGCAATCCCATAGAACGCTTGTGACATGTTCGGCTGGCTTTGAGGAAAACTGATGTCACTCAAATGAATGAACTAACCAACACTGCAGGTGTCAGTATCTTTCCGGCCTGGTTGACACCGGGGTATATTAAGAAAGCAAGCGTAGTGTACAACCCTGTCATTGCGTCTCAGATCAGAATGGGGACAAAAAAGCGTCCTCTTCATTCCCATTATCATCCTCATCCACCAGCATTAAGAAGGAGTTTGTTCTTGGGGCACATTCAAACTTTTTACCAAGATTTGTTAAAATCGATTGAGTAGATTCTGCAAAATCTTGCTGACAGACGGACGGAGGGACAGACAGACAGACAGAAAGACAGACAGACACACAGACAGACAGACAGACAGGCAGGCAGGCAGGCAGGCAGGGAAGCAGGCAGGCAGGCAGACAAACGAACAAACAAACCAATGAACCAATGCAAGTGAAAACATAACCTCGCTGACAGAGACAATAAACGCTTTCTTTCTGTCATTTCTTATTTCTTATTTTCTAAAAAAATGTCGAAATTATTCAAACACACACAAACTGTGTCCAGAAGGTCTAAACCATTCATCTTGCTTTGTTCCCAAACACGAGCTGCACCGCTCCACAAGAACACCCAGCACTGTAGATTCAAATGCCAGAGTCAGCTTGACCACTGCCTCCTTGCGGTTCCAGACTTCTTTTGGAACCAGTGGTTTCTGTCTTTCTCTGTGGAACAGATCCCCGTGCATGGCTCAGCCTGGCTCTTCCTCCCACAGCGATAATAACCTCCAGGGGGGAGGGGGGGGGGGACAACCCCATTATCTTCAAGACTGCTGCCGGAATCTATCCCATGGGAAATCAGAGTCCTTAGTGGCCGCTTTCTCCCAGATCAGATAACGCTGAACGGCCCAAAGGATGCAAATCATTTTGAAAACGTCTGTCAATTTTCTTTGTTTATAAAGAGCGCAAAACTTGTGAAAAACGACAGAAAAGACCAGAAACAAGGCAGAATCTTTATCATCGCAAATAATAGTTCAGCAAGTGCATCCCTTTGATTTACACCAAGCCCGGATCAAAATACGAAAACAATGATAACAACAAAAATGTAAAGAAGAAAGGACTCAGGAATTACCGAAAGAAAGGAAAAAAGAAAGTAAAGTAAGGAAGAAGAAGAAGAAGAAGAAGAAGAAGAGGTTAGGGAGACAGACACACCGATGGAAGAAGAAAAGCAAAAGAACAATGACAACAACCACAAGAACCACCAAACTTCAATAAGGAAAACATACACATCTGTCTTCAGCTTCTAACCATTCCCACTGTTTCCCACGCTACATCCTTTTCCCCCCATCCACTCGTAAACTCCCCCCCCCCCCCATCCTCTCTTCCAACCCTGATAACCTCCCCTCTCCCTCCAGTTATTTCTAACACGGATAATTCGATTTGGGTAAACTGTCTCTGCCTGTCTGTCTGTCTGTCTGTTTATCTGCCTGCCTGTTTATCTGTCTATCTGTCTGTCCCTCTCTTATCATCTCTCCTGACTTCCTTCTTTTCACCATTATCGCCTTACCCCCTCCCCCCTCTCTTCCCCTCGTCTCCCCCTCCCCCTCTCCCTACCGCCCACTTGCACTCACTCTTTCCGTCCTTTCCTGTTCCATGTTTCTATCAAATTTGTAGAAGAAGAATAAGGGACTGAAACACCAGAATGTTTCCGATAACCACTGGTAACCTCTCTCTCTCTCTCTCTCTCTCTCTCTCTCTCTCTCTCTCTCTCTCTCTCTCTCTCTCTCTCTCTCTCTATGCGACTCCTAACCCGCCGCCCCCCCTCGACCTTTCCTCGTTCCTAGACTCCCCACCGCTTACCCCTCCCTTTCCCATTTTTTTTTCTTTTTCTTTTTCTTTTTCTGAAAGTGCCCTTTGGGTGTGGAGGTTGGACGTGCACGTTGTGTTGCTGTGGCCCTCCTGTTCACTGTGTGGTGGTGTTGCAGGGGATGATCCGGACATTGTGTGCAATGGCTGACATGGCTACCCTGCCACTGTCACTGACATGGCTACCCTGTTTGATGTGTTGGATGTCAGTTCCCATCAAGTGAATGTGGACACCTCGACCC
>CM065727.1:13662356-13664856 GCA_033310375.1 Conus canariensis
ACTCTCTGTCTGTCAGTCTGTCTTTCTGTTGTCTGTCTGTCTTCTCTTCTCCTCTCTCTCTCTCTCTCTCTCTATTTATCATACTATACTTTAATCTATATTTTTGTCTCTCCACTGGCTGTCACTTTGTGTGTCTTCCAGTCTGTATGCATGTCTGTATGTCTGTCTGTCTCTCTGTGTGTGTCTGTCTGTCTCTTCTCTGTGTGTGTGTTGTGTTTTCTGTCTGTCTGTCTGTCTCTGTCTCTCTCTCTCTCTCTCTCTCTCTCTCTCTCTCTCTCTCTCTCTCTCTCTCTCCTTATACCGCCAATTGCCTCTTTTTCTCTGGTCCATAAAAAACGCAAATGTTCAAAAAGCGTGAAAATTACGCACGGAATTTAAACCAATCACAGACCGTGTCCCTTTATGGCGCACTGGAGTGGGGGGGGGGGGGGTCAGAAAAGAGGGGGACGTAATTAGGAAACACGTCTTTTATAACTTCCAGCCCTCAAAGAAAACATTCATCTTGCTCGTAGATGAAAAGGGAGAGAAGCGAAGCCAGAGTCCAGGTTGTTAGAACTTTAGTTTTCCTTTTGCTCTTTATTCTTTTTTTTTTTTTGCGTCTCAATCGTTTCCTTGATATGTGGGCCACGCAACTGGCCGATATCTGCCGACAGTCGGTGAATTCCCTGTGGCAATGACTGGCTAAAGGGGTCATGGTTTATGTTCTCTGTCCGTCCGTCTGTCTGTCTGTCCCTCTGTCTGTCTGTCTGTCTGTCTCAGTTGCTCAGTCACAAACCTTAAGTGCCGAACACATGCGTAGGCGCATATACACAAACAATATTTTATACCATTGGTGTGCTATTTATTCGTTATGATAGCCGATTATTTTAGCTTAAAGAATTAGTTGTAACAAAATGACCATACCTGACGCCAGTCCTTGTATAACCCAAGCTCCTTGTCCCAAATACTAAAACTCGTCAGGAAGGGGGGGGGGGGATCTGAGCTGGGGGGGAGGGATTTGGGGAGGGGGGTGGGATAGACGGTGGGGGGGGGGGGGGGAAGTGAGGGAAAAACCCACCTAACAAACCAGCCTCTCATGCCTATTGTCACGCTTCTTGGCTTTCCTCATGCCATCCTTGTGGACCCTTTCGTTTCGCTATAAGGTTGGCCTTACTGGGGACTAGCCAACTGGTGGGACGATTTGTAACAATTTCTACATACAACTCTATGATGCCGCCTCTGTCTGTCTGTCTGTCTCCTCCCCCTCTCTCTCTCTCTCTCTCTCTCTCTCTCTCTCTCTCTCTCCCCTCTCTCTCTCTCTCTCTCTTTGGGAAAACCTGAAAGAAAAGAAAATTAATTAAGTATTGTCTTTTGTTTCATTTATGTTGTTCTGTTTGCATAAGCAGCACATTATCAGTGTGAGAGTGCCAGTACACCACACATTGGAACATTAACAAACCCAGACATTTTGTATCAAACGCCAAAACACTAAAACAAATCAGCAAGACTATGTCCATTTGTAAGAGAACATACAGACTATGCATGGTGTGTAAGGGATTGGTTGAAGGAGAAAAAAAAGGGGGAAAAAAAAAGAAAAAAAGTTAGTATTGGAAATTGCTTATGGTTTTTTTTTTTTTTTTTTTTTTTTTCAGATGAAGAGGACTGTGTCAAGCACCAAAAAATGAAGAGGTGGATTCGGCCTTAGGAAAATAAACCCACCGCCTTAGGTGCTCCACTGATCCAATAACTGATACCACAAAAAAAAATCCCTGTGGCAATGACTGGCTAAAGGGGAGACATGGTCAATTCCCTGTGGAAATGACTGGCTATAGGGGAGACATGGTCAATTCCCTGTGGCAATGACTGGCTATAGGGGAGACATGGTCAATTCCCTGTGGCAATGACTGGCTATAGGAGAGACATGGTCAATTCCCTGTGGCAATGACTGGCTATAGGGGAGACATGGTCAATTCCCTGTGGCAATGACTGGCTATAGGGGAGACATGGTCAATTCCCTGTGGCAATGACTGGCTATAGGGGAGACATGGTCAATTCCCTGTGGCAATGACTGGCTATAGGGGAGACATGGTCAATTCCCTGTGGCAATGACTGGCTATAGGGGAGACATGGTCAATTCCCTGTGGCAATGACTGGCTATAGGGGAGACATGGTCAATTCCCTTGGCAATGATGGCTATAGGGGAGATATGGTCAATTCAATGTGGCAATGACTGGCTATAGGGGAGACATGGTCAATTCCCTGTGACAATGACTGGCTATAGGGGAGACATGGTCAATTCAATGTGGCAATGACTGGCTATAGGGGAGACATGGGAGCAACTTTACTACGTTCTGTAAGCCACTGAATTCAACAGACAGCTCTGAGGGGTGGTGTTTGTTTGTTTGTTTGTGTGTGTGTGTGTGTGTGTGTGTGTGTGTGTGTGTGTGTGTGTGTGTGTGTGTGTGTGTGTGTGTGTGTGTGTTGTGTGTGGTGTTGTGGTGGCGCGCGCGTGCTGCGCGTG
>CM065727.1:13674856-13677356 GCA_033310375.1 Conus canariensis
TGAAAGGGAGACAGAGACAGGGATAGACACAGACAGACAGACAGACAGACACAAACACACACAGATAGATGAAAAGCGAGCGAGCTAGAGAGAGAGAGAGAGAGAGGAGGGGGGGATGAAGGAGGGGGCTGATGCGGTGCAGGAAGTGCAATTTTACACCATCGAATTAATCAGAACATTAAAAAATACCGAAAACAACTATATGAACGCACGCGCGCACGCACGCACGAACACACACACACACGCACGCACACACACACAACACACACACACACACACACACACACACACCACACACACACACACACACACACACCGCACGCACGCAAGCACGCACGCAGAGAGAAGAGAGAGAGAGAGAGAGAGAGAGAGAGAGAGAGAGAGAGAGAGAGAGAGATCTTCACATCAAATCAATCAAACCTCTAGCAATCCAAATGAAACTTGATATATGATGAAAGTGGACTTGCGAAGAGAAAGACAGGTGTTAACCAAGAGTTTGTGTGTGAATGTCTGTGTTTGGAGGGAAAGGGGGGGGGGAACAGGGTGAGAAAGGGAAGAAGAATCAAATGGGAGTGTGGCAGACAGAGAGAAGAAGAAGAAGAAGAACAAGAAGAAGAAGAAGAAGAAGAAGAAGAAGAACAACAACAACAAGAACAACAACAAGAACAACAACAAGAACAACAACAAGAACAACAAGAACAAGAAGAACACGAAGGAGGAGGAGAAGCAGGAGAGAGGGGGGATGGTAGGGAGGATGGTAGGGAGGATGGGGGGGGGAGACACAGAGAAGGAGAAGAGGAAGGGGGGTGGATGGGAAGGAGAAGAGGGAGGTAGGTGAACTATCACTATGAAACATATAGGACACAACGGTCATCAAAATAACAATTGAGAGACAGACAGACAGACAGACGAGAGAGAGAGAGAGAGAGAGAGAGAGATAGACAGACAGACAGACAGACAGACCGAGAGAGAGAGAGAGAGATAGACAGACAGACAGACAGGCGGACCGACAGAGAGAGGAGAGAGAGAGAGAGAGAGACAGAGAGACAGACAGACAGACAGACAGACAGACAAACGACAGACAGACAGACAGACAGACAGACCGACAGACAGAGAGAGAGAGAGAGAGGGAGACAGACAGACAGGCAGACCGACCGACCGACCAACAGAGAGAGAGAGAGAGAGAGAGAGAGAGAGAGAGAGAGAGATGCACAGATAGACAGATGGACGGAGGCACTGGGGAAATACAAGAGCAAGGCCAACTCACAGCACCCAATTCATCACGGACAGGGGTATTAGGTGCTGATTGGGCCATTCCAACTTCCAAATGACCAGAGCAGGAAAAGAAGAAAGCAACTGCATGGAAACCATTGGGGAGGAAAAGACAAGTCAGGAAGAGTGGGGATGCGGTAGAGGGGGGCGCTTAATCTTACATAAGCCCTAAGCTCTTACGAATGCAGAAAAGATGAAAGAAAACATAAATGAAGCCAATGAGAGGATAAATCGCACAATTAATGTGATCGGGGAAGGTGAAGGGGAAGAAAGAACCGCTACTGATAGGTGAAGGGAGTTGTTTTAAGAGATGTCTTGAAGGATGACAGAGAGTTTGAACTGCGCAAAGATATTGGGAGTTTATTCCAAGAAGCCGGACTCCAAAAAGAAAAAGAGCAATCGCCATAGGTTTTTTTTTAGTTCGAAATCAAGGGATTTTGAGCAGACATGTAACAGCGTTAGGACCTACATCCAACTGCACTGCATCTAAAGGCACTACATCTAAACCAGCTACATCTAACGATACTTCTAACAGTACTACATCATACAGTGCTATATCTAGCTGTTTTGGATTGGCCTCTCATTATGCCTTACTGTACCAGATTGTTATTTACCAGATATAAGTGCTAAGGTCTCTATGCGGCAGAGTCCTGGCTGTGTGGTCACTGCGGAATGTGGTGTGATGTAGCATAATTCTGTAGTGTGTATAGTGCAATATCGTGTTCCTATGCACAATGATTTCACATCTAGACAATTCTTTTAAAACAAAACCCCCAAAATTTGGGTTCATGCGTCTGCAAAGGTATAATGCTTTCCCTGCAGTCAGTATAACTATTCATGGCATGATTTTCGTACAGTGCATTAGTTCAGTGTATAGTAACTCAGTGTCACTGACACCAGTGAGGTGATGTTAGCGATGAGGAGTAGAGGGACGTAACTCAGTGTCACTGACACCAGTGAGGTGATGTGAGGGATGAGGAGTAGAGGGACGTAACTCTGTTCACTGACCCAGTGAGTGATGTTAGGATGAGGAGTAGAGGGACGTAACTCAGTGTCACTGACCAGTGAGGTGATGTTGCGATGAGGAGTAGTAGGACGTACTCAGTGTCACTGAACCAGTAGTGATGTTAGCGATGAGATAGTAGGACGTAATCAGTGTCACTGACACCAGTGAGGTGATGTTAGCGATTGAGGAGTAGAGGATGTAACTCAGTGTCCATACACCATG
>CM065727.1:13684856-13687356 GCA_033310375.1 Conus canariensis
CTAATAAGGAACTAACAGCACCACGTGAGATCAATAGACGGGCGGATGAACAGTAGAGTCATTAACAGACAGAATGGGAAGGAGACAAACACCTAAGATTAATTAGATCAATCAAAACACCACCAGAATATTGAGGGGAGGAAGGCGGGGGGGGGGGGGGGGTTGGGGGGGACGGGGGGGGGGGGGGGGGGGTAAGGGAAGGGGAGGAGCGAGGTTAGTGGCGGATTTTAAGACAACCTTACAGTGATAGAACATAGAGACCCAAACATAGAGAACCAAACATAGAGAACCAAACACATTTACATGTAAGCGTTGCACAGTCCAAGCTCACCAGTGTTTCCCATTCCATCTGACTTCAGTAATCTCTGCAGAAACCTTGACAATGGTAATATTCCATCTGACTTCAGTAATCTGTACGTCTCTGCAGAAACCTTGACAATGGTAATGTTCCATCTGACTTCAGTAATCTGTACGTCTCTGCAGAAACCTTGGCAATGGTAATATTCCATCTGACCTCAGTAATCTGTACGTCTCTGCAGAAACCTTGACAATGGTAATATTCCATCTGACTTCAGTCATCTGTACGTCTCTGCAGAAACCTTGACAATGGTAATGGTAATGTTGCTTATAGCCTGGCCGACCGCAAAAGGCTATATCAGGGCCGTCACCGCGTTGAAGTTAACTCACAAGTCATTTAAAGAATCACTGACACAACTCTTTAAAACACACCTTCCAAAAACACATCAGGAATTTCGTTAAAAATCTTTCCTCCGTAAAATCTTAGATCAAATAAAGACTGTTAGTCTCCCTCAGAAATTCAAAGATCACGTCATGTGGGACATCTCTGAACAAGGTTTTCATGGAGTCTGCTGTAAAGTGTTTATGTCTCACATCACGTAAGCCCCAACACTCTAAAAGAATGTTTCACTGTGAGTGGTACATGACATGGAACGCACAAAAACCAAGCCAAATTACAAATAGAGACAGAAAAACAAGTCGCAAAATAACACTTCTTTATACAGGATAAAGACAAACAAGTAAGCTTTCGAGAAATATGGCTTCCCCCGATGTTACAAGACAACACACATCGAACATGCATAAAACGATATTCCCAGGTCGCCGTCAGCATTACAAAAAATCATTTTGTCAAACACAATCCTCCAGAGAACTGCTGAAGGAGGGAACATGGAAGGGAAGACAAACAAAAACAAGCAAACAAACAAAATCAAGCAAACAACAGCAAAGAAAACAAGCAACAAAACAAGCAAACAAAAAAAGCAAAAAAAACAAGCAAACAAAGAAAACAAGCGGTGGACTGATAACATTTAC
The DNA here is from genome assembly GCA_033310375.1 of Conus canariensis. Classification (NCBI taxonomy): domain Eukaryota; kingdom Metazoa; phylum Mollusca; class Gastropoda; order Neogastropoda; family Conidae; genus Conus; species Conus canariensis. The sequence continues at coordinate 13,686,186 of CM065727.1, forward strand.
AGACACTCCGGCCTTGGCACACCGCCCAACGAACTAGAGGAACCTGATGAACTGTTCTTCACTGAGCTGCCCTAATGACTCCCCGGGGAGAAGAAGGACAAGAAGGAGAAGAAGAAGAAGAAGAAGAAGAAGAAGAAGAAGAAGAAGAAGAAGAAGAAGAAAAGAAGAAGAAGAAGAAGAAAAAGAAGAACAAGAAGAAGACGAAGAAGACGAAGAAGAAGAAGAGAGAGAAGAAGAAGAAGAAGAAGAAGAAGAAGAAGAAAGAAGAAGAAGAAGAAGAAGAAGAAGAAGAAGAAGAAGAAGAAGAAGAAGAAGAAGAAGAAGAAGAAAAGAAAAGAAGAAGAAGAAGAAAAAATAATAAAGAAGAAGAAGTAAAAGAGAAGAAGAAGAAGAAGAAGAAGAAGAAGAAGAAGAAGAAGAAAAATAATAAAGAAGAAGAAGAGCACGAGAACGGAGGAAAAACACAAATAACGGACATGGAACTCCATTGTTTACGACTGGGCTGGGACTTGGCAGCTGACTGCATGTCACGGCGTTGTACATTGAGATGAACTGCTGTAACGCAATGCAGCGTAGCCCAATGAAGTGATCTGTGAAGAGCGCAGTGAAATGCAGTGTGTGCTATCAGGGAAAAGATAGAAATAGATGGCAACATAGGCTGTCCCTGAGAGAGCTATTCTTCTTGGCTATGGCTATGAACAGTATGCCTCCTGTGACAACGATCTTGGGAATATTCCTTTCCGCATTTTCTTTACTTCATTTTCTGAAGAACAAACGTTAAACATTTGCTCATCTTTTTCATATTATAGATTAAATAAACATAACCTTCCCACCCTGTTTTGTGGGGGTTTTCTTTGTGGTTCTTGGATCGTGTTCAGTACCGCCGCTGTCTTCAGTCCATCGTGTGTCGTTAAGATTAGACAGACTCGCAGAACAGATATTTACATGTCCTTGCCCTCCCCCCCCCTCCTCCTGCCCTCATATGCCCTCTCCCTCCCAATACCTTCCCCTTCCCTCTCCCCCTGCCACCCCCCAACCGGACCGCCTCCTTCCTACGGCAGTAGAGTCGATCGCAGTCCTGTCTTTTCCTATTTGTTCTCTTGCTCCGACACAGCAGAAGAACGGGAACGGTGGAGTGGCGAGGAGAAAGGGGATACCATGTACAGTGCTA
>CM065727.1:13692356-13697356 GCA_033310375.1 Conus canariensis
CTGTGGTACGTCTGACTGTGCTACATCTGACTTCTACATCTAACTGTGCTACATATAAATGTGGTACGTCGATGTGCTATTAACTGTGCTACATCTACTGACATCTAACTGTGCTACATCTAACTGTGCTATATCTAACTGTGCTACATGTAACTGTGATATATCTGACTGTACTACATCTGACTGTGCTACATCTGACTGTGCTACATCTGACTACATCTTACTGTGCTACATGTGGCTGTACTACTCCTAACTGTACTACATCTAACTGTGCTACATCTAACTGTACTATATCTAGCTGTGCTGCATCTAACTGTGCTACATCTAACTGTGCTACATCTGACTACATCTAACTGTGCTACATCTGACTGTGCTACATCTGCTACATCTAACTGTGCTACATCTGACTGTGCTACATCTGACTGCATCTAACTGTGCTACATGTGGCTGTACTACTTCTAACTGTGCTACATCTAACTGTACTATATCTAACTGTACTATATCTAACTGTGCTGCATCTGACTGTGCTGCATCTGACTGTGCTGCATCTGACTGTGCTACATCTGACTACATCTAACTGTGCTACATGTGGCTGTACTACATCTAACTGTGGTACATCTGACTGTAGTATAGTACATCTAACTGTGGTACATTTGACTGTGCTACATCTAATTGTGCTGCATCTGACTGTGCTACATCTAATTGTGCTGCATCTGACTGTGCTAATCTAACTGTGCTACATCTAACTGTACTACATCTAACTGTGCTGCATCTGACTGTGCTGCATCTGACTGTGCTGCATCTGACTGTGCTACATCTGACTGTGCTTTAATCTGTCTTATGTCTGACTGTGCTACATCTGACTGTGCTGCATCTGACTGTGCTACATCTGACTGTGCTACATCTAACTGTGGTACGTCTGACTACATCTAACTGTGCTACATCTGTCTGTGCTAGATCTGTCTGTGCTACATCTAACTGTGCTACATCTAGCTGTGCTACATCTAACTGTGCTACATCTAGCTGTACTACATCTAACTGTGCTACATCTAACTTGCTACATCTAACTGTGCTACATCTAACTTGCTACATCTGACTGTGCTACATCTAACTGTGCTACACTAACTGTGCTACATCTAACTGTGCTACATCTAACTGTGCCACATGTTGCTTTGCTAACCTAACTATGCTACTCTAACAGTGTTTACGTCTGACTGTGCTAATCTAACTGTGCTAATATAACTGTGCTAATCGAACTGTGCTAATCGAACTGTGCAACATCTAACAGTGTTACGTCTGACCGCTCTGCATCTACACTACATCTAAATGAACTACATCTAACGATGCTATATCTAACTACTACATCGCACAGTACTGTATCTAGCTGTACTGCTGAGAACTGTACTGCATCATATTGTACCATAGCCTGATTTACCAAATGTAGCTGCCAGAGATCTGGAGCAGTGCGGTGGCACGTGTGATGGATGCAGAATGCCATATACGTGCAGCGTATACACTGAGTAATCATAGTGTAATATCCTGTGGCTATGCAGTAATAGTCTGATGTGCTCTTTTTCCACGTCAAGATAATTGTTTGAAAAATAAAAGATAATTGCTTGAAAAATAAACACACACACAACAAAACCTTCCACTTCATTCATAGACACACAAGAGCATCTACGTATAACACGTTTCGGATCTACTTAGAAGTGTATGGAAGTGTTCCAGTATGATGTAACAAAGATCAGTCGAAGTGCACGACAGCATGTTTCTCAGACTTGTCGCCGGTAGCTCTGCCTACTTTGCTGTGAATATCAATGCATGTAAGATGTGTACAATTATACAAACACCCCCTGAGCATACCATACTCCTGGCTACCAAATATGAGAAAATAAGACATCAACTTTGCAGTCTCGTCATTGAGAGAGAGAGAGAGAGGGGGGGGGGGAAGAGAGAGAGAGAGAGAGGAGAGAGAAGACAGACAGACAGACAGACAGACATAGACAGACAGACAGACTGACAGACAGACAGACAGAGACAGACAGACAGACAGACATAGACAGACAGACATAGACAGACAGACATAGACAGAGACAGACAGACAGACTGACAGACAGACAGACTGTGACAGACAGCGACAGAGAGAGGAGACAGACAGTCTTACAGACACATGGACAGATAGGCAGACGAAATTGCTTTTTTCTTCCTCTACCTTATGAAACAGTTTTGCGTGACTGAACAAATGGGAAATAGAACTGTCCGATGTCTCATGAACTTTTGAAAAGTCATAGAAACACAAAAAGCAAAGTGACACGCGCAGATGGGAAGAAAATGGTGTGCTTTATTAGGCTGACGCGTTACTGAAAAGGAAGTGAACTTTTCTTCCTCTGGCTTTAAAGAGAGCAACCGTGTATATGATTGGTGGTACTGTTTTCCTTAACATTTTTTTTTACTTTCTACATAAAGAGACCAATGGTATGTATCGCAAACACACACACACACACACACACACACACACACAACACACACACACACACACACACACACCACACACACACACACACACACACACAACAACACACACCACACACACACACACACAAATACAGACAGAGCAACAAGACCCCCCCCCCACACACACACACACACACAAGCTAATAAATCTGTAAAGACATCTTATGACCTGCATGGAAAGGGACAGAGAACAGAAACAGCAGAGAACCTGGCGAAGCACGCATCGTTCCATTCCTTCAGACTCCTAAACAGCTTCAGCCCACTGGGAAAAAAAATAGCCTTCATTGCATTAGCATGGTCGCAGAGCACACAGACCTGGCACTTTTTCATGTCAATATTCCAGGCAAACCGTGTCAGCGTTACCCAGTTCCTCTGAAGTCAGTAAGTAGCCCGCATTGTGTACATCATTTAGAGCTCTATAACTACGCCTTCGTTATCACAAAAAAAAAAACCAACAACCAAACAACCTACCATCATCATTATCACGTTCATTACCCCCATCCCAATTATTATAAATAGACACAGATGTGATATCATGCATTTAAATCCAACAATTACCGTGCTCAATAGAGTTTCAGCGTGCATGATTATACAGGAGTGTTCAATCTCTCTCTCTCTCTCTCTCTCTCTCTCTCTCTCTCTCTCTTTTCTCTCTCTCTCTCTCTCTTCTCTCCTCTCCTCTCTCTCTCTCTCAAAGTGAAGAAGACATAAACAGATACTCGGAGAAACAAAGAAACAGAAAGAGACAAAGAAGACAGCAACAAAGAGTGATAACAAAGAGAAAGTAAATGCAGGAAACAGCATTCCTTTGGATCAGTCTGAAATGCAGAAAGAAAAAGAAATAAAGGGGAAAGAAGAGAGAAAAATACAGGGAGAAAAAAAAAGATTCCAATATGCTTTACGATTTTTAAATGGCTGCCAGAAAGCGCGCGGAAGGAAAGAGTAAAACAACGAGGAAGAGAAGAAAGCAAGGCAGAAATAACTGCACAGATCGTAATAAGGCTGAAGATCACTCACACAAAAGAAAGAGATACAGCCATGTTGATGAAGAAAATTGTAAAGCAGAGAAAGAACAGAAAAGAAAAAAAACAAACAAACAAAGACATGATCACACAAAAATGAAAGAAAGACAAAAGAAGGAAATAAGCAATAAAGAACGAGTTCCAGGGATGTTATGAAGATGAATAGAGAATGAATAAAAATTAAACAAAACGAGATAGAATGAATTATTACGGACGTGTAGTTAGTAAAGGAATATGTGGAAAGCCAAAAGAGGCAAGCAGATTGTAACATCACCACATCTGAGTACACTGTGCCTAACTGTGCTCTGCCAAACAAACACACCGCAGCCCACTGTGACTGCACTGAAAGGCATGGCACTGTCTCCACACTGCACTGAATGGCATTGCACTGTCTCCACACTGCACTGAATGGCATTGCACTGTCTCCACACTGCACTGATGGCATTGCACTGTCTCCACACTGCACTGAATGGCATGGCACTGTCTCCACACTGCACTGAATGGCATGGCACTGTCTCCACACTGCACTGAATGGCATGGCACTGTCTCCACACTGCACTGAATGGCATGGCACTGTCTCCACACTGCACTGAATGGCATGGCACTGTCTCCACACTGCACTGAATGGCATGGCACTGTCTCCACACTGCACTGAATGGCATGGCACTGTCTCCACACTGCACTGAATGGCATGGCACTGTCTCCACACTGCACTGAATGGCATGGCACTGTCTCCACACTGCACTGAATGGCATGGCACTGTCTCCACACTGCACTGAATGGCATGGCACTGTCTCCACACTGCACTGAATGGCATGGCACTGTCTCCACACTGCACTGAATGGCATGGCACTGTCTCCACACTGCACTGAATGGCATGGCACTGTCTCCACACTGCACTGAATGGCATGGCACTGTCTCCACACTGCACCCGACCGCACTGCTCCTAACCGTACTGCAGTTACACACGATGCAACTGTGATGCACACTGCTACACTGCTTTCGACTGTTCTGTGACTGCCTCTCTATACTGCACTCCATGGCATAGCAGCTGAGTGCACAGTATGTCACTACACTGAACTTTCCTGCTTTCCTACTACTAGTCACATGTCACCCATCTGCACCTCATCTAATCACACAGCGCCTGCCATCTTTGCACCCAGCTGCGCTGCACATACTTGCATTTCTTTCCATGACACCTGACTGCGATGTACTTTTTTTCATACTGTATCTGACTGCACGGCACTGAACCATACTTACTGTACATGAACTGTATTCCACGTCACTGCATTGTATCTGCCAGCATTAAGCTGCGACTGTCCTACGTTGCATTGACAGGCATGTCGTACAGTTGTGATGTGAACTTGTCCGATACGATGCAGTATGACACATCACTGAGCGGTTTCTTGCAGTGTAGCGGGGAAACGTGGCGGTCTCACGGAGGAGGAAGAAAGAGAGAGAGAG
>CM065727.1:13712356-13722356 GCA_033310375.1 Conus canariensis
CTCTCTCCATCCTCTCCCTCTCTCTCCTCCATCCCCTCCATCCCTCCTCTCTCTCCCTCCATCCCTCCTCTCTCCACTCCCTCCATCCTCTCCTCTCTCCATCCCTCCATCCCTCCTCTCTCATCCCTCCATCCCTCCTCTCTCTATCCCTCCATCCCTCCTCTCTATCCCTCATCCCCCTCCTCATCCTTCTCTCATCCTCTCCTCTCATCCATCCTCCATCCCTCCTCTCTCTATCCCTCCATCCCTCCTCCCTCTATCCCTCCATCCCTCCCTCTCTCCCTCCATCCTCCTCTCCTATCCCTCCATCCTCTCCTCTCCTCCATCCTCCATCCTCCTCTCTCATCCCTCCTCCCTCCTCTCTCTATCCTCATCCCTCCTCTCTCCATCCCTCCATCCCTCCTCTCTCATCCCTCCATCCTCTTCCTCTCTCCATCCCTCCATCCCTCCCTCTCATCCTCCATCTCCTCCTCCTCCTCCCTCATCCTCCTTCTCATCCCCCTCTCTCTATCCTCCATCCTCTCTCTCCATCCCATCTCCTCATCCTCCATCCTCCTCTCTACTCATCCCTCATCACCTCCATTCTCTCCATCCTTCTCTCTATCCTCTCTTCCAATGTGCGTTTCACCTCCTGATGTCCTCCATCCATCGACTCTGTTGTTACTCACGTGTCAGGACCATTTGATACCAGTGTTGTCATACAGGGTGTAGGATGCAGAACGGTCAAGAAACAGAGGAGAGAGAAGAGAGAGAGAGAGAGAGAGAGAAGAAGAGAGAGAGAGAGAAGAGATAGGCGGGGGATGGGGGGGGGGGGGGGGCAAAACAGGAACGAAGTAAAGGGGGTTGAAGGGAGGAAAGCCAGAGGGGTTTAGAGAGAAAGGTCAGTGGATTAAAGGTCGGCTAGAAAGACCAGGTGGAGGGCGGGAGAGGGGTAAGAGGTGAGGGGTGTGTGCGTGCGTGCGTGCGTGTGTGTGTGTGTGTGTGTGTGTGTGTGTGTGTGTGTGTGTGTGGTGAGAGAGAGAGAGAGAGAGAGAGAGAGAGAGAGAGGGGGGGGAGGGTAGTATAGTAAATGGCGGAGAAGGGGAGAGATGTTCATGGAGAATACATAGGGTGAGTGACGTGTAATTTTTCTACTCACGTCCCTTGATACGATGATGTGACATGGAACACAATCAGACATAGTGCTTCGCTGTCTAAGTGGAAGTAAGAAATGAGAGACAGGCGATTTGCCTATTTGGCTCACGTGCCATGAGTGAAGATGCCCAGAAACTTGCTAGCATTGTGCTATCTCTGCTTCAGTGACCTGGTGCCATTCAAACCGCATTCTTTCTTTTCAGACAGTGGGTTAAGTAGATCATAAACAGGCTGCAAAACCTAAATTAATGCGCAAAGGCCTTTTTGCTTAAGAAATCGAGTGTTTCTAGACAGGCACACTTAGTCTTGGTTCCATATCTAGTAAGATGTTTCTGCCCCTCTACGTACTATATGGTCACATTTTTACGAAGTGTAAGTAATGATTGCTGCAATATTCACATCAATTGTTTAACGAGTCTTTTATCATTGAAAAATTAAGATAACATAAAAAGGCAATTCAAAACAATTATAACTGATCACAATTTGTAAGAAAATGTCCATTTTGTAAAGTTGAACATTTTTCTAAAAATTTTATCACAGAATATTTAGCCCTTGTTTTTCAGTAACATTTTCAAGTGGGAGATTGTTTTGCTAGCTTTAACACTCGCACGCGCGCGCGCTCGCGCACACACGCACGGACACACACACACACACACACACACACACACACACACACACACACACACACACACACACACTGTCTCTCTCTTTTCTCTCTCTCTCTCTCTCTCTCGCTCACACACACACACACACACACACACACACACACACACACACACACTTACACACACACACACACACACACACACACACACACACACATATATATATTATATATACATATATATACACATAAACACACACACACACACACACACACACACACACACACACACACACACACACACACACTCACACGTACAAGGTAATTTCGTAGACTCACTCACATGAGTCAAAAAAGAACGGAACATGTTGGAGGGAAGAATGACAAAGGAAAGACAATGGAGGAAAAGTTCTACAGAAAGATTGACATTGCTGATCTAATGAAACGCACAATTCCCACTCATTCTTTTCTGTACATTTTTCCAATGTTGTCAAAAATTCTACACGGCCGCATCATTAAAAAAAAAACTGTAATGAAGTAATCTCCCGTGACAGTGACATCAGGCTGAGTCAGCCATAGTAAAAGAGATGGCGTCTTGAGCAAGGTGTAGCCAGCCAGTCAGTCTGTGTACAATCTGTTGTGAGCTACTACACAGTACACAGCGCACAATGAGCTGACAACAGATGAGGATGCTAAAGTTATCAGAAATGCTGGTTATTGTTCGGAGACATGTACTTTTCATTCTTTTTCAATAACTATTCCGGAGTGTGTGTGTGTGTGTGTGCGTGCGTGCGTGCGTGCGTGCGTGCGTGCGTGCGTGCGTGCGTGCATGCGTGTGTGTGTGTGTGTGTGTGTGTGTGTGTGTGTGTGTGTGTGTGTGTGTGTGTTTGAGTGCATACGTGCGAGCGTGTGTGCGTGTGTGCGTGCGTGGGTGCGTGCGTGCGTGCGTGCGTGTGTGTGTGTGTGTGTGTGTGTGTGTGTGTGTGTGTGTGTGTGTGTGTGTGTGTGTGTGTGTGCATCTGTGTGTCTGTGTTTGTGTGCGTACGTGCGCGCGCGCTGGGGCATAAGTATTCATGTATACGAGAGAAAGTCATCACACAAAGGACGCACAGGGAGCAACCGCCCAATCTCATGATTTCAAGGGAAAAAACATAATCTGAAATGTGATCCACGGTCGCCCAGCCACGATCACAGAAACCCCATAGCAACTGAAAAAACATCCCTTTATCACAGCACTGGAGATGCCCGAGGACACAGCAAAGGTAACATGCCCCGAACACCACTGCTCTCTTCCCTCAAAGCACATACCACAGGAACACAAGAACAGAGGTAAAAACACAGACGAGAGGTGAGACTTGGGAGAGACAGCACACACCACAGGACAGTCAAGAACAGGGTACAGACACAGACCGAAGGTGAGACTTGGAGAGACAGCACACACACAGGACAGAACAAGACAGAGGTACAGACACAGAGTGAGAGGTGAGACTTGGGGAGACAGCACAACTACAGGACAGAACAAGAACAGAGGTACAGACACAGAGTGAGAGGTGAACTTGGGAGAGACAGCACACACCACAGGACAGTACAAGAACAGGGGTACGACACAGACCGAGAGGTGAGACTTGGAGAGACAGCACACACCACAGGACAGAACAGACAGAGGTACGACACAGACGAGAGTGAGACTTGGAGAGACAGCACACACCACAGGACAGACAAGAACAGGGTCAACACAGAGTGAGAGGTGAGACTTGGGAGAGACAGCACACACTAAGACAAACAAAACAGAGTACAGAACAAGTGAGAGGAATGGAAGACAGCACACCACAGAGAACAACAGAGATCAGAACAGATGAGAGGTGAGACTTGGGAGAGACAGCACACACCACAGGACAGAACAAGAACAGAGGTACAGACACAGACGAGAGGTGAGACTTGGGAGAGACAGCACACACCACAGGACAGAACAAGAACAGAGGTACAGACACAGACCGAGAGGTGAGACTTGGGAGAGACAGCACACACCACAGGACAGAACAAGAACAGAGGTACAGACACAGAGTGAGAGGTGAGACTTGGGAGCGACAGCACACACCACAGGACAGTACAAGAACAGAGGTACAGACACAGAGTGAGAGGTGAGACTTGGGAGAGACAGCACACACCACAGGACAGTACAAGAACAGAGGTACAGACACAGACCGAGAGGTGAGACTTGGGAGAGACAGCACACACTACAGGACAGAACAAGAACAGAGGTACAGACACAGAGTGAGAGGTGAGACTTGGGAGAGACAGCACACACCACAGGACAGAACAAGAACAGAGATACAGACACAGAGTGAGAGGTGAGACTTGGGAGAGACAGCACACACCACAGGACAGAACAAGAACAGAGGTACAGACACAGACGAGAGGTGAGACTTGGGAGAGACAGCACACACCACAGGACAGAACAAGAACAGAGGTACAGACACAGACCGAGAGGTGAGACTTGGGAGAGACAGCACACACCACAGGACAGAACAAGAACAGAGGACAGACACAGAGTGAGAGGTGAGACTTGGGAGACGACAGCACACACCACAGGACAGTACAAGAACAGAGGTACAGACACAGAGTGAGAGGTGAGACTTGGGAGAGACAGCACACACCACAGGACAGAACAAGAACAGAGGTACAGACACAGAGTGAGAGGTGAGACTTGGGAGAGACAGCACACACCACAGGACAGTACAAGAACAGAGGTACAGACACAGAGTGAGAGGTGAGACTTGGGAGAGACAGCACACACCACAGGACAGTACAAGAACAGAGGTACAGACACAGAGTGAGAGGTGAGACTTGGGAGAGACAGCACACACCACAGGACAGTACAAGAACAGAGGTACAGACACAGAGTGAGAGGTGAGACTTGGGAGAGACAGCACACACTACAGGACAGAACAAGAACAGAGGTACAGACACAGATGAGAGGTGAGACTTGGGAGAGACAGCACACACTACAGGACAGACAAGAACAGAGGTACAGACACAGAGTGAGAGGTGAGACTTGGTGAGAGACAGCACACACCACAGGACAGTACAAGAACAGAGGTACAGACACAGAGTGAGAGGTGAGACTTGGAGAGACAGCACACACCACAGGACAGTACAAACAGAGGTACAGACACAGAGTGAAGGTGGACTTGTAGAGAAAACAAGGGATACGAAGGGTAAGAACAGGATTATTTCAGATGAAAAGAATACTGTGAAGCAATTAAATAAAATTTGCATGAAATGAAATTACTTTGAAGCATGAAATAAAATTACTTTGAAAAATACAGGCAACAATACAACGACATTCAGAACACATGTGATAAAATCTCACGCTCATCGTTCGACAGCAGCTCAGCTCGTCGGCCATCTTTTGTTTTATCCAGTGTGAATGTTGCTCACGAACCAAAATACGGAGAGAGCACGCACAGGCCTACAAATGCACAGGTACAATCACACCATCAAATGAATCATAGCTTAAACCAGAAGGCACACACACACACACACACACACACACACACACACACACACACCACAGACACAGAGAGAGAGAGAGAGAGAGGAGAGAGAGAGAGAGAGAGAGGCTAACTCACATGATCAGTTGAACTGGAGCACGAACAATCTCAAAATGACTGCAGAGGTGGAGAAAATGAGTAACGAAGGTTGGTTCATTTACTGTTTAATAGTCTGTACATCCATGTTGATTATGTTAGTCTCCAAATAATTTGGAGTAGTACTATACACTCATCAGATCATCCATGTTGATGATGTTAGTCTCCAAATAATTTGGAGTAGTACTATACACTCATCAAATCATCCATGTTGATGATGTTAGTCTCCAAATAATTTGGAGTAGTACTATACACTCATCAGATCATCCATGTTGATGATGTTAGTCTCCAAATAATTTGGAGTAGTACTATACACTCATCAGATCATCCATGTTGATGATGTTAGTCTCCAAATAATTTGGAGTAGTACTATACACTCATCAGATCACACGTTGGTCCAGAAACGCAGGGGTCTGATGGAACGGAGGTCTGTTGACTCAATAGTTCGATATTGTTGCTGTTGTTGTTGTTGTTGTTGTCGTCGTACCCTGGCTAAAAGACTCCAGGGATCATCCGGACAGCCGAAGCACTTCAACACTATGGTACAAATGCATCAGCTAGGGATGAGAACATTACGTATGTGACCGTTTTTGATCACCCCGCCACGTGGGCATCCACACTCCGACTTCGAGGGATTTTGGAGATTGCTAAAGTTACGCTAGGAGCTTGTCACGACTGAAGATAATCCCCGCATAACTATGCAGAGCATAACAACATTTTGATGTAGCCTTGGTGTTCTAGCCTCCGTCAACTGGTCTGACAACAGCCTTAAGCCAAGGCGCAATGGTCCGATGAAACAGGGGTGGAATGGAGTCTGTTGACATGATGGTGCAGTGATACAGGTGTCGTGTGTAAGGATGCAGTGGATACCTTTGATCCGCTGATACCAGTGCTCCCTTTACACATCTGTGTTTTGTCAGTCTACATGTCTCGTTGACTTTTCTTTACGGTCCATTTCCAAATCCTTATCACAGGATACACATTGTTTGATTCGCCGGGAAACATTGCTTGTTGGCTGCTGCTCAACATACTGTTGAACAGGTTTCTGTTAAACGTTTCCTACTGCTGTCTGCCTTCATTTTGTTGGAGTTCATTTCTTTGCCTGTCTGTCTGAATGTCGGTCCATCTGCCTGTCTTGTGTCTGTCTGTCTGACTCTCTCTTTCTCTCTCTCTCTCTCTCTCTCTCTCTCTCTCTCTCTCTCTCTCTCTCTCCCTCCCTCTCTCTCTCTCTCTCTGTCTCTCTCTCTCTCTCTCGCTCTCCCTCCCTCTCTCTCTCTCTCTGTCTCTGTCTCTCTCTGTCCTCTCTCCTCTCTCCCTCTCTCTCCCTCCCTCTCTCTCTCTCTCTCTCTTTCCTACCCCCTCTCTCTATCTGCATGACTCTCACTCCCTCTATCCTTTTCGCCTTTTCGTGGATCCCTCCCCTCTGTCTATCCCTCTTCTCTCCTCTCTCGTACATGAAAATGGTCTCTCTCTTTCTGGGACTATTCTCTCACACACAGAAGGCATGACTGTTCATTTTCTGGCTGCCAAGGTAGAGATCTGGACAGTGGCCTGTCTACCGTCTGTAAAATGCACAGCTGCTGTCAAAGGAGAGTGGGAAACTGAGAGAGAGAGAGAGAGAGAGAGAGAGAGAGAGAGAGAGAGAGACAGAGACAGAGAGACAGACAGAGAGACAGACAGACAGGCAGACAGACAGACAGACAGACAGAGAGGGAGGGAGGTGGGGGGTCAAAACAGGAGGGAAGTGAAATGGCTAGAACAAAAGGGAACTAGATAGGTTCGGGGGGAAAGGTCAGTGTAGTAATGGTCGGCTAGCGGGGCGGGGGAGGGGGGGGGGTTAAGGAGGATGGGCGAGGGGTTGAGGGGTGAGAGGAGGTGTGAGGGGATAGAGACGGCAGACAGATGTCTTCTGGAAGAAAAGGCGGCACGAGGGGCGTGTCATTTCTCTACCCACGTCCACTGACCCCACAATGAAACATGGAATGCAATCAGACACAGCGTTTAGTGGTGAAAATAGAGAAACAAGAAACTGGAATTCGCCTGTCTGACTCACGTGCCATGGGTCAGGACGTCAAGAAGCACAGGCCTTCACTGTGCCATCAGAAGCACTGGCCACCACTGTGCCATCAGAAGCACAGGCCATCACTGTGCCATCAGAAGCACAGGCCATCACTGTGCCATCAGAAGCACAGGCCATCGCTGTGCCATCACTGTGTCATCAGAAACACAGGCCATCACTGTGCCATCAGAAGCACAGGCCATCACTGTGCCATCAGAAGCCATGGCCATCACTGTGCCATCAGAAGTACAGACCATCACTGTGCCATCAGAAGCACAGGCCATCACTGTGCCATCAGAAGCACAGGCCATCGCTGTGCCATCAGAAGCACAGGCCATCACTGTGCCATCAGAAAGACAGGCCATCACTGTGCCATCAGAAACACAGGCCCTCACTGTGCCATCAGAAACACAGGCCATCACTGTGCCATCTGAAACACAGGCCCTCACTGTGCCATCTGAAACACAGGCCCTCACTGTGCCATCAGAAACACAGGCCCTCACTGTGCCATCAGAAACACAGGCCATCACTGTGCCATCAGAAACACAGGCCCTCACTGTGCCATCTGAAACACAGGCCCTCACTGTGCCATCAGAAACACAGGCCCTCACTGTGCCATCTGAAACACAGGCCCTCACTGTGCCATCAGAAACACAGGCCATCACTGTGCCATCAGAAGCACTGGCCACCACTGTGCCATCAGAAGCACAGGCCCTCACTGTGCCATCAGAAGCACAGGCCATCACTGTGCCATCAGAAGCACAGGCCATCACTGTGCCATCAGAAGCACAGGCCCTCACTGTGCCATCAGAAGCACAGGCCCTCACTGTGCCATCAGAAGCACAGGCCATCACTGTGCCATCAGAAGCACAGGCCATCACTGTGCCATCACTGTGCCATCTCCGGTCAACGACTCGCTCACTTTCACCCTTTCAAACTGCAGCCGGGAAAAGAGGGACATCAACGCACGTGCAATGAAAGTGGACGTGGTGGGGTGGAGTAGAAGGGAGTGGAGGGGGAGGGTGGACAGAAGGTTGGTTGGCCTGGTCCCTTCAGGGGTGAGAAGGGCCAGACACAGTTCACAAGGAGGCCGCCTGCCTTGGGTTACCTATCTCACTGACCTGGATGTCTTTCAAATAGTTGTCGTCACCTCACTTTTGTATTGTGCGGGTCATGGATGGCACTTGTCTTGTTTCATCCTTCCATCGTTGATTGTATCCACGCTTATAAGTGTTTTTCAATCCAGTAACAAAGGCAATTTATGACGTATAGGTATATTACCCGCCTCCCCCCCCCTCCCGCTCGCATCCAAACACCCCAACTGTAATGTTTTTGACGAATACCCCCCCTCCCCCCCGCCTCCTCTTCCTTTTCTACCTTTCTCTTCATCTCCGTCTCTTTTCTTCTGCTATCTAATTTCCCACATTGCCCCCACCACCCCCTCCCCCCCTCCCCCTCGAGTCCCTCCCCCTTACGTGCTCGCCCAACGCCCACTTAACTCGGTCTACATTCTCTCAGTGTTGTGAACAGTTGCAATCTGCCCCAACCCAGTCCCCTGTTGACGTGTGGAAACTCAGGGGTCAGAGGTGACCATTGTCATGGGGTACATCACAGATGACGTGTGGAAAGTCAGGGGTCAGAGGTGACCATTGTCATAGGGTACATCACTGACGACGTGTGGAAAGTCAGGGGTCAGAGGTGACCATTGTCATAGGGTACATCACAGATGACGTGTGGAAAGTCAGGGGTCAGAGGTTACCATTGTCATAGGGTACATCACAGATGACGTGTGGAAAGTCAGGGGAGAAAGGTTACCATTGTCATGGGGTACATCACAGATGACGTGTGGAAAGTCAGGGGTCAGAGGTTACCATTGTCATAGGGTACATCACAGATGACGTGTGGAAAGTCAGGGGAGTGAGATTACCATTGTCATAGGGTACATCACAGATGACGTGTGGAAAGTCAGGGGTCAGAGGTTACCATTGTCATGGGGTACATCACAGATGACGTGTGGAAAGTCAGGGGTCAGAGGTTACCATTGTCATGGGGTACATCACAGATGTGTCCCACAGACTGCTTTGAATTCCGACGTGGAATCGAGTTGTAACACGGTCGCAGGACAAATGCCACTCTCTGCCACGAAAATCAACCACAACTGATACGATCAGTATGCTTAGAAATCGCAATGCCAACACAGGAAATTAAAAAAAAACACACAGATGAAAAGTTTTAATTTGTGTAAGGAGCGGGACAGACAGACAGACACTCACAATGTGCCTTATACATTGCATGTGTATTTTGTTACTGGTGTTGTGGAGGAAATGTTTGTTTGGTGCCAGGAGCAGGACAGACAGACAGACACTCACAATGTGCCTTATACATTGCATGTGTATTTTGTTACTGGTGTTGTGGGGGAAATGTGAGGCGGGTTTTATTGGCTGCTTCCTGTCGCTTCACTGCGATTCGTCATGAGTAATACACTCTTTACCGCAGTATGTTGGCAAAACAGTTTATATGTAGCGAATCTTTGTCCTCTTTGTGTGTGTGTGT
>CM065727.1:13737356-13739856 GCA_033310375.1 Conus canariensis
ATCCCACACCCTTCCTTCCTGACTCACCTGTACCTAAGACTCGGCATTTGTAGCTAAATAGCTTGTGTACGGACACATGCTTGTTCTCCCTCTACACACACACACACACACACACACACACACACACACACACACACACACACACACGCCCACACACACGCCCCCCCTCCCCACACACACATATGCGCGCACGTGCGCACGCATGCACATGCAAACACACCCACACACACGCACGCATGCACGCACGCACGTTCGCACGCGCGCGCACGCACGCACGCACGCACGCACACACACACACACACACACACAGACACACACACACACACACACACACACACACACACACACACACACACACACACACACAGGCGCGTGCGGTGTGATGACAGAAGTAGTGGTGGTGATGGTAGAAGTGGTATTGGTGATGCTAGTGGTTGGTGAAGAGGAGTGGGGGTGGTGAACGAGTGGGGTGCAAACAGTACCACTGGATGATGATGATGATGATGATGATGATGATGATGATGATGATGATGATGATGATGATGATGATAGTAATAATGACAGGTGAAGTGATGTTGATAGTAGTAACATTGGATGATGATGATTATGATAGTTATAATGAGAGGTGAAGTGATGTTGGTAGCAGTACCATTGGATGATGATGATGATGACAATGATAGTAATAATGAGAGGTGAAGTGGTGTTGGTAGTAGTACTATTGAATAATGATGATGATGATGATGATGATGATGATGATGATGATGATGATGATGATGATGATGATGATGATAGTAGTAATGAGAGGTGAAGTGGTGTTGGTAGTAGTACTATTGAATGATGATGATGATGATGATGATGATGATGATGATGATGATGATGATGATGATGATGATGATGATAGTAGTAATGAGAGGTGAAGTGGTGTTGGTAGTAGTACTATTGAATAATGATGATGATGATGATGATGATGATGATGATGATGATGATGATGATGATGATGATGATAGTAGTAATGAGAGGTGAAGTGGTGTTTGATCATCATCATCATCATCATCATCATCATCATTATTTTTTTTTAATCATGTATTATTCTTACTACCTTGCTAAGTATCAACGATCATGATCATTATCACTATTATGATTACGATTATTAATTTTACTAATTCTAATATTTTTACGACTATCATCAGTTTAACTGTTGTTACAAGCCATAACTGTTACAACTATTGCTAGTTTTATCAATATTACTATTATACATTATTATATTTCTTACACTCCAACCTACCATTTTTCCATCCCCTGTATCATTATTATCAGTAATGTATGATTATGATCATTATCATTATTATAACTGTTAACATACTTATCAGATTCAATCTTTCCCCATAGTCTGTACACCGTTGCAGCCCAAAAGCAAAGATGAAAACACTGTTACACGTATATGTAGGCAAACAACCAGATGAAAACACTGTTACACGTAAATGTAGGCAAACAACCAGATGAAAACACTGTTACACGTAAATGTAGGCAAACAACCAGATGAAAACACTGTTACACGTAAATGTAGGCAAACAACCATGAAAACACTGTTACACGTATTGTAGGCAAACAACCAGATGAAACACTGTTACACGTAAATGTAGGCAAACAACCAGATGAAAACACTGTTACACGTATATGTAGGCAAACAACCAGATGAAAACACTGTTACACGTAAATGTAGGCAAACAACCAGATGAAAACACTGTTACACGTAAATGTAGGCAAACCAACCAGATGAAAACACTGTTACACGTAAATACAGGCAAACAACCAGGTTTTTGGAGCTTTCAGCTAACGTCCGCTTTCCTTGTTGGCTTTTCTTTTCTCGTTTTTGTTCACTGAGAAACTTTCTTTAATATTTTCCTTACATCAAAAGTGAAGAAGTGTCTTTAAAAACTATTTCCCCGAAAGATTTCCTCACCGGAGATTCAATCGCCGAAATCCGTTTTTGGTTCTGAAACAAAATTTGTAAACGATTACCTGGTGAAGGAAACACGATTTTCCATGTTCAAATAGGGTTTGCCGTTTCCAGGCAGGAACACCCAGACGAGATTTAAACTCTTGAGAATGTTGGATACAAATAGCGAATTTGCTCCAGTGTACAGCGACGTCTTCTGAGATGAAGTCTAAGTGAACTCTCCAGTTGGAGATACAGTTGGTGGCTCTGAGAATGTGATTGTTCCGTTTTACTTTATAGTCATCCTCGCCGCACTATTTTCTGAAAACTCGTTTTGCGGACTGAATTTGTTGGAAGTTTTGACCTTGGATCGAAGTTTGTGTTGAAGTGTGTGTGTGTGTGTGTGTGTGTGTGTGTGTGTGTGAGTGTGAGTGTGTGTGTGTGTGTGTGTGTGTGTGTGTGTGTGTGTGTGGTTTTCTGATTTTGTGATTTCCTTTCAAGTGGTTGTTTCCTAGACATGATTTGATCTGTTTGATTTGCATAATATAAATGATCGTAAAT
>CM065727.1:13754856-13757356 GCA_033310375.1 Conus canariensis
GCAAGGTTCCAGTTGAAGCTGCTGACTTGGCCAAAGGGCTTAAAAGCACGAGATTAGGGGTAAAAAGATACTGCTGACTTGGCCAAAGGGCTTAAAAGCACGAGATTAGGGGTAAAAAGATACTGCTGACTTGGCCAAATGGCCTAAAAGCGCGAGATTAGGGGTAAAAAGACGTTGCTGACTTGGCAAAAAGGCCTAAAAGCGCGAGATATGGAGTCAAAAGACACAAACAGTCGCACTGTCAGACCTACCAGGTAACCATCACTATTCTTGACTTTCTTCTTTTAAGGTTCACTGGCAGACGTTCTCTTTCGTCACTATTATGTAAGACAGAGTGAAACGTCTACTAAAACTGTTTCCTCAACCGAGTTTCTGACAAATGATGTAATCGTTCCAATCCGCTTTTCCATCTGAATGAAATGTGTAGACGATGACCTGGTAATGAAATGTGTAGACGGTGACCTGGTAATTAAATGTGTAGACGATGACCTGGTAATGAAATGTGTAGACGATGACCTGGTAAAGAACATCGAATTTTCCGATGTTCAGTTCAGGTTGGTGGCTTCAAGACAGAAATACTCAGACGAGATTTAGACACTTGAGAATATTGCTTGCAAATAATGAAATTGCCCCAGGCAATGTCGAAGTCTAATGAGATCCAGTGAGAGGCAACAATCCTCCTGTTGTAGATAAATGTCGGCCATTTTCAGGAAGTAATTTGTCTCCTTCTTTGCGTCCATCCTTGTCGGATTATTTTCTGGAAACCTGTTTTGCTTGCTGGCATTGTCAGAAAATTTGATCTTGGAAGTAAGTTCGGGTGTGTGTGTGTGTGTGTGTGTGTGTGTGTGTGTGTGTGTGTGTGGTGTGTGTGTGCGTGTGTAATCATCATAATATGGCACTAAACAAAGCACGCTTTGATTTGGATTTAAGTCAGTTAAAGAAAAATAAACCAAACTGCAAAGGTGTCTTCTGATGTGAGTTTGATTTCAGAAAAAAAGGAGATGCTCAATTTCAAGATCTGAATCAGCAGCTAATCACGTTGGTTTACAGCAACAAAAACCTTGAAGTGAATTACAATGCCAATATGTTTTTTTTCCTACTTTGTTTTGTTCATCACTGATGTTTCTGTGCTTCATGATAGAAAAGATGAGCAGGAATAGCGTGGTCAGACGGTACCAACAGAAACAGTGCATTCCAGTTGACAGGTGGCACACAGGGAACATTACGGAAAAATACTTGGAATGAGGCGCACTGTTGGATATCCTTGTCCCTTGGCACGTAGGAATGCAGTAGCAGTACCTTAGAAAGTTCACAGAGTGTTTTCCTACTGCCCAAAACTGGATGTGAAAGATTGTAGAAAAATATCAATAATCCACGTTTTCTTTAAGTCAAGTAAAGTCAAGTCAAGTCAAGAACATTTTGTTATCTCCAAAGATAAATTAAGAGAGGCCATAAAAACATGACTATGGATCTATATTTAACAAATCATAAATCACAAATCACACCCACCCATCCACTCACACACACATACACAGAATAATATACACACACAAACACACATATACGAACAAGCTTTCTGAACCGGATCATATTGAAAAGTTCAGTTTTGATTCAGGTGTTTGATGGAACTGGGAACGAAACTGTTTTGTGTTATATTTGTTTAGAATTTTGGAATTTGGAATCTTCGTCCAGATGGTTGAACATTGTAGTTTGTTTTATAAAGAACATGATAACTGTCCGCAGCAATGCTCACAGCTTTTTGTGTGACACGACATTCATACAATTCATCAAACTGTTCTTTTTTTACCAATAATCTTTCCACATGTATTCATCACTCTGTTTAAAGTATTTTTGTTTTTCACGCTAATATTTCCAAACCAGCACAAAATGGCAAAGGACAGCACTGTTTCTACAAAACAACGATAAAACATATTCAAGATATTTTTAACAGCAAGAGACCGAAGTTTCTGATGACAGTATATTCTAGATTGGCATTTTTTGTAGATAAATTGAATATTTGCATTAAAATTCAGCTCATCATTAAAATAGTACCCAGATACTTACATTCACTTAAACGTTCCACTTTGGTGTTTTCGATACACAAGTGAGGGACAGGATCTGTGTTTCTTCGAAAATCAGAAATGTATCCTCTGTGGGATCAGTGCAGAAACTGACAGGAAGGAGACAAGTTGGGGGATGAGGGACTGAATGGGGGGATGAGGGACTGAAGGGTGGATGAGGGACTGAAGGGGATGGTGGTTGTGTTTGCTTTCACACACTGTCGTTTGTCAGTGTTGATCCCATCTGCTCTGCTTCCCTCAGGGGAGCAAGTGAATGTCACACTTTTCTTGTTTCTTAGAGTCTGATGTTTCAGAAAGACAAATGAATTCCAAGCACTTCAGACAGACCTGCTGATACCAATGCTAAGCACTTGAGACACACCACCTGACAGTTCCCCCGCCTGTGATGTGAAATCATACACACACACACACACACACAC
>CM065727.1:13762356-13767356 GCA_033310375.1 Conus canariensis
TACTTAAACATGACGATAATCGATCACTACTTATACAGCCAGGGTGACGATGATCATGCTGATCACATGTATGCACCACAAATCATTTGTTTGGATGGGGAGGGGCGAAGAACAAAAACACAAACACCCACATGCCAAATTTTTGTTTTGATAGAAAAAGAAAACAGTTAAATCGATTAGAAAAACACAAACAAACAAACAAGCAAGCAAGCAAGCAAACAAACAAACAAACAAACAAACAAACAAATAGGAAGACACCTGATTCTCCTTGCCCTTCTCTGACAGCTGCACTGGAACTGTATCAGGTGTGCCAGGAGAACCGACCGGTGTAGTGCCGGGAAGGTGTGTGGGGGGACAGCTGCACTGGAACTGTATCAGGTGTGCCAGGAGAACCGACCGGCATGGTGCCGGGAAGGTGTGTTGGGGGACAGCTGCACTGGAACTGTATCAGGTGTGCCAGGAGAACCGACCGGCGTGGTGCCGGGAAGGTGTGTGGGGGGACAGCTGCACTGGAACTGTATCAGGTGTGCCAGGAGAACCGACTGGCGTGGTGCCGGGAAGGTGTGGGGGGACAGCTGCACTGGAACTGTATCAGATGTGCCAGGAGAACCGACCGGCGTGGTGCCGGGAAGGTGTGTGGGGGGACAGCTGCACTGGAACTGTATCAGGTGTGCCAGGAGAACCGAACGGCGTGGTGCCAGGAAGGTGTGTGGGGGTGTAGGACTGTATCAGGCGTGCCAGGAGAACCGAACGGCGTGGTGCCGGGAAGGTGTGTGGGGGTGTAGGACTGTATCAGGCGTGCCAGGAGAACCGAACGGCGTGGTGCCAGGAAGGTGTGTGGGGGTGTAGGACTGTATCAGGCGTGCCAGGAGAACCGAACGGCGTGGTGCCAGGAAGGTGTGTGGGGGTGTAGGACTGTATCAGGTGTGCCAGGAGAACCGACCGGCGTGGTGCCGGAAAGGTGTGTGGGGGGTGTAGGACTGTATCAGGTGTGCCAGGAGAACCGACCGGCGTGGTGCCGGAAAGGTGTGTGGGGGGTGTAGGACTGTATCAGGTGTGCCAGGAGAACCGACCGGCGTGGTGCCGGAAAGGTGTGTGGGGGTGTAGGACTGTATCAGGTGTGCCAGGAGAACCGAACGGCGTGGTGCCAGGAAGGCGTGTGGGGGTGTAGGACTGTATCAGGCGTGCCAGGAGAACCGAACGGCGTGGTGCCAGGAAGGTGTGTGGGGGTGTAGGACTGTATCAGGTGTGCCAGGAGAACCGACCGGCGTGGTGCCGGAAAGGTGTGTGGGGGGTGTAGGAGTTGACAGGAAGGACACGGGAACAGAAGAGACAGAAGAGATGTGCGATAACTCATGATGTGGGCTTTTTTCTTTCTTTCTTTCTTTTCTTTTTTCTCTTTTTTCCTTTTTTCCTCTTTTCCTTTTTTTCTTTTTCATTTTTCTTTCTTTCTTTCTTTCTCTTTATTTTTTTTTTGGGGGGAGGGGGTTGATTCTATTTCTTTGGCAAGACATTGATCTGCCGATGCTGTGAAGACTTACCCCCTCCCCTAACTACCTTCTCTGACCACACCACTTCTCTTCTCTCTCTCTCTCTCTCTCTCTCTCTCTCTCTCTCTCTCTCTCTCTCTCTTCTCTCTCTCTCTCTCCCTGCATCATCCTCTGCCTA
The DNA here is from genome assembly GCA_033310375.1 of Conus canariensis. Classification (NCBI taxonomy): domain Eukaryota; kingdom Metazoa; phylum Mollusca; class Gastropoda; order Neogastropoda; family Conidae; genus Conus; species Conus canariensis. The sequence goes on from CM065727.1 coordinate 13,764,025, forward strand.
TTATTCGCTGTTCTTTTTCGTCTCGTGACGTGGAGCGGTGGGAGGTATGGATGGCGATTTTCAAGGTCAGAATGGTTGTGTTTTGTATCGTATCATTTCATCGTCACAACGAATTTCTCTGTGTGACATTCTGCTCCCGCGAAAGAGAACGTTGCCATAGCACAGCGCCACCTACGTCTTTCTTGTCTTTCCCCCTATGACTATAATTTCTCGCTTTTCCTTCTGATTAGCTTTTCGTGGGTTTCTTTTTTCCTTCGTGACAACATTTCCTGTCCACCCCCTTCCCCCACCCCCAATCCTTCTGACTGTAGTTTCTTGTTTCCATCCTCCTCTCACCTGACTACATTTCCTATTTTTCCCCTGACTACATTTTCCTATTTTTCCCCTGACTACATTTTCCTATTTTCCTCCTGAATACATTTCCTATTTTTTCCCCTAACTATATTTTCCTGTTTCCCCTGACTAGATTTTCTTATGCTTCCATTGACTGTATATTTCCTGCTTCCCCTGACTACATTTCCCTATTTTTCCCCTGACTACATTTCCCTATTTTTCCCCTGACTACATTTCCTATTTTTCCCCTGACTACATTTTCCTATTTTTCTATGTTTCCATTGACTGTGCATTTTCTGCCCCCCACCCCCCCCCCTCCCTCCACTTTATTTCCTGTTTTTCCCCTTTAGTGTGTTTTCCCGCTTTTCTCACGATTATATTTTCATGTTTTTTTTTGTTTTGTTTTTTACCCTGATTATATTTTACCTGTTTCTCCCCAGCTGCATGTTTCTGTTTTTCTCCCAATGTTTTCCCTGTTTTACTCTGACTACATTTCACTTGTTTTTCCCTTTGAATATATTTTCCTGTTTTCTCCCCCATGATGATATTTTCCTTTTTTTTTCCTGACTGTGTGTTTATCCGTTTTTCATAGTGAATTCACCTACAGATGTTTTGCCAGTGACAACAATCTTGAAGCCGAGGGTTCTTTCATCGGCACCATACAAGTGCATACCGCACACACATACACTGCAAATTATATCTCTGGACACGATTCACTGAGACGTTAGCAAGAGTAATGCTATGCCCAGATCTCTCACAGGTCACCCCATCTATAACATCGCTGCAACAGACACTGCTAGGAGACGATTATTGTCCAACATTAAAAACAATGACCAAAGATGGAAGACTAGACTATGACGGGGAGAAAGACGAGTAAAAAGGAGATAATTAGATGGGGGGACATAGAAAGACAGAAAGAAATAGAACTAAGAATGAAAGAAAAAGAAAGAATTGAAGAAGGAACGAAAGAAGAAATGAATGAAAGAAGGAAAGAGAAAAACAGATAGCAGGCAGAAAGAAAGACAGGAAGAAAGAACAGAAGAAATAAACAAAAAAACATCAAAAGAATGGAAGATCATGGATGATAATGATGATGATAATTATAGTGATGATGATGATGATGATGATGATGATGATGATGATGATGATGATGATGATGATGATTCCGAAATGATGATGATCAATCATTACTCAAATAACCGCTTTGACGTTGATCATGGCAACCACAAGCATATACCACAAGTAATTTGTCTGGCGGGATGGAGGGGAGTGGGATGGGAGGGAGGGGGGAGTAGCAAATCCAGACACCAACATGCCAAATGTTGTTTTGATTTAAAAAAAATAAACCCAGACAAATCGGTTTTAAAACCAAACAGGAAGAGCAGCTTACCTTCCTTTCCCTTCTCTGAAAGCTGCACCGGAAGCGGAAGAGGGGCAGGAGACCCGACAGGAAGGGGGTGTCGGGAAGGTTTGGGTGTAGGGGTTGTGGGGAGGACAGTGGAGGGAACAGCGAGATGAAATGCTTAAACAACTTTCTTTCTTTCTGCGTACGCAGGCTGAAACTTCTGCGGACACTCCCTGTATAGACAGGCAGGGATTAATCCCATCTACCCAACAAACGGAGTGGAGTTTTGTGTGTATGACCGATTTTTTCTTATCCCGCCATTAAGGCAGCCATACTCCAACTTCGGGGAAAGTGCTTGTGTGTTTATGTTCTTGCCTACTAAAGTTGGTTCTTTTTTCTTTGCAGAATTCTGCCAGGGACAACTCTCTTGTTCCAGTGGGTTCTTTTACGTGCGCAGAAAGCATGTTGCACACGGGACCTCGGTTTATCGTCTCGTCTGAAAGACAAGCGCCTAGACCACACCCAAATGGTCTACTGATTCAGTGAAGCATTCTTTGCCCCATTACGGAGTTCAAACCTCGGACTTCTCGCTTGCTTGGCGGGCGCTTTACCTCTAAGGCCACCGAGCCACTTGCAAAACAACTGATGTGGGCTGCTGTTTGGGGCTTCTCTTTTTCTGTCCTTAACAGTTTCGCCCTCAGAGACATCGACCCGCTGATGCCGTGCCCCCCCCCCCCCCTCTTCCCCCATCGCCCTTCCCCTGACATTCCTCTTCCCTTTCTTCTTCCCCACCCTGCGTCCTTCACCCTCTCCCCCCTTTCCATTCTGCTCGTGAAGTCCCACAGTGGGAGGTGGTGTGGACTCAGGCCATTTTCAGGGTCAGAATGTTCATCCACGACTCTCCTGTGTTGTCGCTGTCATGTTGTATTGTAGTGCACGATTTCATCGTCACAACACATTGCCCTATCGTGAAACTTTGGCTTCGCTTAAAGGGAACGTTGCCATAGTACAGCGCCACGTCTGGGTTTTGTTGTTGTTGTTGTTTTTCTCCTGTTTTTCTTCTTTGATTAACTTTTCCTATTTTTCCCATCAGTTACATTTTTTCTCTTTCTTTCTCTTCTGACTGTAACCCTCCCCGCCCTCCCCAACCCTCCCCCTCCCTCCCTCCCCCTTTCCCCCTCCCCCTGATGGAATCTGATGGAAACTCTGTGCAAGAATCAAAAGTCACCCCCTCTCTCTCTCTCTCTCTCTCTCTCTCTCTCTCTCTCCCTCTCTCTCTCTCTCTCTTTCTCTCTCTCTCTCTAACTGCATTTGAAATTGATGTTCCAACAACTGTTTCTTATTATTTGATATGTTGTAATATGAGTAATGTACATATGTGTATGGTTGAAGTCATGTGCTTTTCAAATCTTGTTTGCAATTTTCCCCGTTGCATGCTATATTTGTTTCTTTTTTATGAGAGCAGGATGTAAAAAAAGCTTGACAGCTTATTCGTCAACCCTCAATAAAGATAATTTTGACTTGACTTGACACACACGCGCGCGCGCGCGCGCGCGCGCACACACACACACACACACACACACACACACACACACACACACATACACACACACACACATACACACGCGCACACACACACGTTTGCGTAAACACA
>CM065727.1:13772356-13777356 GCA_033310375.1 Conus canariensis
AGAATTGGTCTTCATACCCACATGTAGACCCACATCAGCAGATGACCTGCCTGCCTACTCATTCGTCGGACACGACGGAAGAATCCATCATCATCATCAATGGCAGTTGTTAGATAACCTGACCGACTGCTGCCACACAACACGTGCAACACATCCAGTGTCTGTCAATGAACACCTCACATCACCTTCAGCGATGACAGTCCACATGTAACACGGAGATCAATAGCTCACGCTCTATGGACATCTATAGCTCACGCTCTATGGACATCTATAGCTCACGCTCTATGGACATCTATAGCTCACGCTCTATGGACATCTATAGCTCACGCTCTACGGACATCAGTAGCTCACGCTCTACGGACATCAATAGCTCACGCTCTATGGACATCAATAGCTCACGCTCTATGGACATCTATAGCTCACGCTCTATGGACATCAATAGCTCACGCTCTATGGACATCAATAGCTCACGCTCTACGGACATCAGTAGCTCACGCTCTACGGACATTAATAGCTCACGCTCTATGGACATCAATAGCTCACGCTCTATGGACATCTATAGCTCACGCTCTATGGACATCAATAGCTCACGCTCTATGGACATCAATAGCTCACGCTCTGTGGACATCAGTAGCTCACGCTCTGTGGACATCAGTAGCTCACGCTCTTTGAGCATCAGTAGCTCACGCTCTATGGACATCAATAGCTCACGCTCTATGGACATCAGTAGCTCACGCTCTATGGACATCAATAGCTCACGCTCTATGGACATCAGTAGCTCACGCTCTATGGACATCAATAGCTCACGCTCTATGGACATCTATAGCTCACGCTCTATGGACATCAGTAGCTCACGCTCTATGGACATCAGTAGCTCACGCTCTATGGACATCTATAGCTCACGCTCTGTAGACATCTATAGCTCACGTTCTATGGACATCAGCAGCTCACGCTCTATGGACATCTATAGCTCACGCTCTGTAGACATCTATAGCTCACGCTCTATGGACATCAGTAGCTCACGCTCTATGGACATCAGTAGCTCACGCTCTGTAGACATCTATAGCTCACGCTCTATGGACATCAGTAGCTCACGCTCTATGGACATCTATAGCTCACGCTCTGTGGACATCAATAGCTCACGCTCTATGGACATCTATAGCTCACGCTCTACGGACATCAGTAGCTCACGCTCTATGGACATCTATAGCTCACGTTCTATGGACATCAGTAGCTCACGCTCTATGGACATCTATAGCTCACGCTCTATGGACATCAGTAGCTCACGCTCTTTGAGCATCGGCTTCTGATACTCCTTGGCCCCTTTTTGAAGCACCGGTGATTAAAAGAAAGACTGAAAGAAGTCATTTACTCTTTCATTCATCCTTGCTACGAGGGTCATTCAATATATAAGGTGAATTGTGCTAAATAAGGACTTTTGATACAGATAGATACTTACTTTTCTTTTTCTTTTTTTTTTCTTTCTTTTTTTTCTTTTTTTGCTGTCATTCACTTTATTTCGTTTCATTTATGGGGGTTTTGTTTGTTTTGTTTTGTTTTTTCGGTTTTCAGATTATACAAAATGGCTGACCAAGAAACATGCCCTAGGATTGAACAGAGATCTGTAATGAAATGTTCGGCAGCTGAACAGTGCAAACCAAGTGAAACTCACAGAAGAATGTCTGCCGTGTATGAAACAACATGTTTCAGAGAAACAGTCTACCAATGGGCTAAATTATTCAGAGAAGGGCTGGGCAGTGTTGGTGACGAAGACAGACCAGGCAGGACGACCGAGGTGAGAACTCTAGCCATGATCAAATCTGTTGAAGACATCATTCAGTCTGACAGACACAGTGTGTGGCAGTGCTGGCAGAATACGTAGAAAAAGAAAAAAAGGTAAGCTTCTACCTGTATTAGAAGTCCTTATATAGGACAATTCACCTTCTATATTGAATGGCCCTCGTATTTAAAGCCCATTCCACAACAATGCACAGGAGAAGAACATCAGCGAAAATCCAACCTCAAGTCATTATCTTCAAACTAAAAAGTCCCATCTGAACTGTTTGCTCACGGTCCACGTAGGCATCGATCAAATCGTATTAAAAGAAATGGTTATATCCTTTCCAACTGGAAGACACATCAGGTAAAACATTTTGGAACAAGCTCTTCAAAGAATCTGCTGTAAAAATGCACTGCAGTATAGTGCCGTGTTTCTCCCAGTCCTCCAAAGAAAACGTCTAGCAAGAGTCATTGCACGGTACACACTATGGAATCCCCTAAAAAGGTAAATGAGTAGAAAAAAGGTATGATCTGTTTATAAAGTATAATGAAAAAAATTGAATGAATGAAATGGGGGGGAAATGGAAGGAAGAAGGAAAGAAACAGAAAGAAGGAAAGCACAAAAATGTTTAGAGAAAACTGTAGAGCAACGGGAAACTAAAGCAAAAAAAAAAAGAAAGAAATAACATAAAAGAACGCACAGTAAGAACTGGAGAAAAATGTACACAAAGAAAAGCAAAGAAGGAACTGAAAAAAAAAAAAGAATTAAGTGAAGAACTGAAAGAAAGAAATGAAAAAGAAAAAGAAAATAAACTGACAGAAAGAGCAGCAAATAAAACATTAAAAAAATTAAAAAGGGAAAAAAAAAAGAAAGAAAAGCAAAGAATTGAAAGAAAGAATTGAAGAAAAGAACTAAGAAAAGAAAAAAAAACGAAGAAAGATCTGAAAGGAAGGAAAAAATGAATGAATGAAAAACAGCTAAAGAAAAGCCAAGGACGAAAACGGTCATCCTTTCGCCATCTCTCTCGTCCCTCTCCATGCCTTTGGATTAACACCTTCTTCCACCCCATTCAACGCCTCAAAACAAAACAACAAACAAACAAACGGTGAAATGGGGGGGGGGGGGGGGGGAAGAGAGTTATCTTGCTTACTTATCTTCGTCAAGGAAATAACGAAAGAAAGAAAAGAAAACCAGTCTGCTATTTCTCTCGCCCTCCCCCCCCCCCCCCCCTCCCCCCCCCCACCCCCACCCCTCCACCCCTCCCCACATTCATACCCCTCCCCCCCCCCTCCTCACACACACACCTCAACCCCGTTCCCTTCCCATGAGACTGAGACGGAGAAGAGGAAGACGAAGACAGCTAGTGGTTTTGTGGGTCGTATGTCTTGGTTGATTTCTCCTTAGGATCAGAAGAATCCAGCTTTCCCTTCATTCGGCATCTTCGACTAGCTAGAGTCCGGAGCAGCCAGTCTGTATTAGGAGGCTGCGGGGGGGGGGGGGGGGGCGGGGGGGGGCCTAAAGAGACGGGTGGGAAGGGGGTGAAGGTGAGTGAAGGAAAGGAATGCGGGAGGGGCGCAGAGGGGGTTGGTTGGTGTGGTTGATGGGGCTGGGGGCGGGGGTGGTAGTGTCGGGGGGGGCGGGGGGGGGGGGGGTTAGGAAGATGGAATGATCCATGAGTACTCTCTCTCTCTCTCTCTCTCTCTCTCTCTCTCTCTATATATATATATATATATATATACATGTGTGTGTTTGTGTGTATGTTTGTCTGTCTATCTATCTATCTATCTATCTATACTTACAGGTACATACCCGCCTATGCGCACACACAGGAGCATGCTTACAAAAAACCCACAGATCACACACGCGCAAATCCATACACATGAGCACTCACACACATGCACATGTATGTACACACTACATACTCTGGCGCGCGCACGCACACACACACACACACACACACACACACACACACACACACACACACACACACAGAGGCGCGCGCGCGCACACACACACACACACACACACACACACACACACACACACACACAGGTATACACACACACACACACACACACACACACACACACACACACACACACACACTCACACAAATACACACACGTGCGCACACATACACACACATACACACGCGCGCGCGCGCGCACGCGCGCACGCACGCACGCACGCACACACACACACACACACACACACACACACACACACACACATACGGACCCATCCACACACACAAACTTGTTAGAGAACTAAATGAAGCCTTTGAAAAGGATCCAAATCAAGTATGGAGAACACTAAACGAATTAACAAACATGCAAAACACGAATCAAAATAAAAGGAAGGAAATCCATGAAGATAAATGGATATCTCACTTAGAAAAATTAATAAGCAGGAATATTGAAATAACAGAACAGAGAAAAAAACTGATTGAGCAAAAATTGTCTGAAGCAAGAAATGTTATATATAATCCAAACGTTGATGAACCAATTAGTATATCAGAAATCCATAAGACATTTCGAAATTTAAAAAATAAAAAGCCACGGGAAAGGACGGAATCTGAAATGAAATAATCAAAGCCAGTTCGCCTAATATAATTATACCTCTTAAGAATATATTTAACTGGGTACTAAGACATGGCCAGTATCCCACTCTGTGGAAACATGGCATTTGTGTGCCCATTTATAAAAAGCGGCGATCCTAAAAATCCTAACAATTAACGTAGAAATACTTTAAATTGCTGCCTGAGTAATGCTTTCTGTCAAATATAAACAATAGGATAACAAATCACATAGAAAGCAGAGATTTATTTATAAAAGAACAGGCAGGATTTCGAAAATCCTACAGAACAACAGACCAGATATTCATTTTAAAAAAGATCATTGACAGTGAAATAAGAAAAAAGAATGGCAGACTATACTGTTGTTTTGTAGACTTTAGAAAAGCATTTGACAGCATATGGCATGACGCTTTACTTCTGAAACTATACAATATAGGTGTCAATGGCTGTTGTTATCGGGTTATAAAAGATATGTACACAAACGCGATGGTTTGTGGAAAATCAAATAATGGATTTACAAGATGAGTCCCGGTCAAACAAGGACTTCTTCAAGGCAGTTCGCTTAGCCCGACGCTGTTTAATATCTTCATAAGTGATATTTCAAACTATATTGATAACAATGATTCTCCCGTTATAAACAAGCTG
>CM065727.1:13784856-13797356 GCA_033310375.1 Conus canariensis
CAGGTATGTGCTGACTGTTTTGTTTCGACCTGTGACACTGGTATATTTGCGGCCGTTGTCTTCCTGTCATGCTGTTTGCCTGTGTGTGGAGACATTGAGCCGAACCCAGTCCCTACTTAGGGAAGGGGGCAAGAACGGGAGTCTTTTCCATCATCCAACGTTCTGTACCAGGGAAGGAGGTATGACCGGGAGTCCTATTATACACCTCAGCCCTACTTCAATAACAGTGTGCCCCCTGTACATCGTGATGACAATTTCTATGGAACTGATCTTTCATTTAATCGACTCCAGTGGGAAATGTCCAAAATTCTGCATGACGCCATCGCACGAATAGAAGCCAACAATGTTCGTCAGGAACAAAACGTTGAAAAACGCGTTGTGTCAGTGGAAAAGAAATGATCAAATGTGAAAAAGAAAATAGAGAATCGTATGTGCCTGTGAGAAGACCAGCAAGCTCAACTGGCAAATTGTGACAGAGAGATGCAGGATCAACGTCACTCATTATGGTCGGAATTGCACAGATTAACAGAAACGATTAGCACCTCATGAGACAAATGTGACTACCTGGATGGTCAGAACAGACGGAACAATCTTCTTTTGGGGGGCTTTCCTTTCCATGGAAGTGGCGCTTCATTTCCAGACTATGAACGGAAGGTTCGTCAGATTGTGCGAGTCGGAGAAGACTTGGCTCTGGACAGAATATTCAGGTCTGGCAGAGCTATTGTTGTGACATTCCAGAGCTACAGCCAAAAGAGGTTAGTGCTTCAAAACGCACCACAACTGAGAAATTCAGATGGATTTCAGAATATCTTTGTTCGGGAAGATTTCTCAGAAAATACTCAACAGTGTGGAAAGAACTTCTCCCTGTGCCACGCCAGCTACGACATGGAGGGCAGAGATCCACTCTACGCCATGACAGGCTGATCACGGATGAGGCGGTCTACACTTACGACCTCCGCAACAAAAGAATCCTCAGATCTGATCAGCCCCTACACTCCAGACGAAGGAACACGTCGCTTATTTATCATGATGCAAAGCGCTCAAGAGGGGGTGAGAGGGGAAATCTCACTGATGATTCACGCCCACAGAATCGTGTGGATGGTCATGAAATGCCCACATGCTGCTTATCGACAACTGACTTTCCAACTTTAAATGCAGAAGAAAGAAATGATCTTTGGATGTTCCGGTCAACAGAACGGGTTTTCACGCATGAAGGCAGCCAATCCTAAAGGTCCGCCCCAGCACACAGACATCACAGGAGGCACAGACACTGTACCACAACAACCAGTTCAGAATACCAGTGGTGACTCGGTACAGAAAGAAAACATTGTGTATAATTTACAGGCGCGAGCTATACCATCCAGCAATGACCGACATACCCAGGCAACGAACAGTGTGCATGCAAGCCATGTGCCTTTCACTCCGTCGGCTGAACAACCAAAATATTCCGGAAAAGGTCGTGGCCTCTCTCTCTCTCTCTCTCTCTCTCTCTCTCTCTCTCTCTCTCTCTCTCTCTCCTGAACAACCTTAGAAGCGACTCGGTACATACACACAGAAATCTACTTCAAACTTCCGCGCCCCAATATACTCCGCCCTGTGGATCAGCACAACGCCATGTGGACCAGTCTGAGGCGCCAGTCACCGCGTGCATGACAACACCAGAATCCAGTTCTTCCAGCTGCACAGCAGGTACTGCTGTAGCCACGGCGGCGTCAGTTTTACTGAACATGTCGTAATGGGGGATAATTCCACTCATTCGGGTGCCGTCCGACAACGTTGCACTCCCGGCCAGGCTTATCTGATCCCCCCCCCCCCCCCCCCCCGCCAAGGAACTGTTCCAGGTCGCATTTGAGCGAATCTGGCGGGAATGTCGGATTTCTTTCTGAGTTTATTTTTCTTTTAGAGGGAATTCTGCGACTTGAACTTAGTTCCGATGAAGCCAGAGTTCGCGACGGAATGATAACGCTGATGACTGCACGTCTCTGCTGGTTGGCGATGCACGTGCGAAAGACGTATCCAGAATGGAGGCCTGACAAGACCTAGAAGTCCATCTTTACTCTCTCTCTCTCTCTCTCTCTCTCTCTCTCTCTCTCTCTCTGTCTCTCTCTCTCCTCTTTTTTTTGTTCCTCCCTTTCCTTCTGTCCTTCATCGCGCACTTCTGGTACCATCCTTGCAGACTTATTTTCGTCTTTCGTTGCAAGGATGGTTCCCGGGAGATGTCCGGGCCTTTCTCGCTTCCTTCCCTTTGTTTCCCCTTGTATCTTTTGGTTACATACGGTGTGACAGTGTCACTACACCAAACACTAGTACAAAAAAATAAACCCTGTATTAAACGCCAAAACATTAAAGTCAGCAAGAACATGTCCATTAGTAGCAATACAACATACAGAGTTGCATGGTGCGTGAGAGTTAGAGAAAAAAAGACCGCCTTTACAAAAAAAACAGGAAAAAAAAGAAAAAAAAAGGAAAAAAGAAATAAAAGACAAAACAAAAATAGTTAATCGGGGGTAGTGGAGGGAATAAACCGAAAAGAAAGGAAGAAAATACCCGGAAGAGTAAGACTAAAAGATGAAGGTAATAAACATTAGCTGACTGAGCCGGCTACAGAGCAGTGATGCTTTGGAAATTATTGACAGCGGTAAACAGAGCTCGTGTGTGGGAGCGATAATGATAAGGATAATAAGTATAACAGTGACAATAATGATAATGATACTACTACTACTACTACTACTACTACTACTACTACTACTACTACTACTGTTAATGATGATGTTGATGATGATGATGATGACGACGATGGCGATGATGATGATAATGATAATGGTAGTAATAATAATGATATAAAATCGATAAAAATGATGATGATGATGATGATGATAATCATAATGATGATAATAATAGTAATAATAATGATAATGATATAAAATCCACTACAACAATACCACCCTACCTGCACCAAAATTGAACGGGTTTTTTCTTTGGCCATATTCCAATTTGCACCAAGTTTGATAAAAGTTAGTTAAGTAGATTTTTCATAATCTTGTTGACAGACAAACAAACAAACAAATGGACGCACACATCGACATTATATCCTTGGCGAAGAATTTGGTAAGTTCATGAAGAGATCTGTTGTGACAAGAAGGTGACACAAGACAACACTGCACAAAACAATACAATCATTTATCATGCAGTTCTATTTGGAATCCACTACGACGCAATGAAGATACAGTACTAAACGTGTGTGTGTGTGTGTGTGTGTGTGTGTGTGTGTGTGCGTGCGTGCGTGCGTGCGTGCGTGCGTGCGTGCGTGCGAGCGTGCGTGCGTGCGTGCGTGCGTGCGTGCGTGCGTGCGTGTGTGTGTGTGTGTGTGTGTGTGTGTGTGTGTTGTAGTTGTTGATTTTAATGCCGAATCGCCTCTCTCCCCTCTCTCTCTCTCTCTCTCTCTCTCTCTCTCTCTCTCTCTCAAGACAGGTAATAATTATCTCCACACCAAGAAGATCCACTTCCATTTCGTTGTCAAGACAGGTAATAATTATTTCCATACCAAGAAGATCCACTTCCATTTCGTTGTCAAGACAGGTAATAATTATCTCCACACCAAGAAGATCCATTTCCATTTCGTTGTCAAGACAGGTAATAATTATCTCCACACCAGGAAGATCCAATTCCATTTCGTTGTCAAGACAGGTAATAATTATCTCCACACCAAGAAGATCCCATTCCATTTCGTTGTCAAGACAGGTAATAATTATCTCCACACCAAGAAGATCCAATTCCATTTCGTTGTCGCACTTGACCGCGACGCTCCAAAATTCTCCGTTTGTTGTGCAAGCTCATATTGTTGACACATATGTTGTGAATTTCATTTGTTATGTAACATTAGAAGTGCGCCCCATTACAAGCAGTATCGCTTCCTTTGCCCATCCATGCCCGCTCCACCAAGCGCTCCGAGAGAAAACCTGGCCCGACCCAATACCAGTGGCCCGGAAGCTCTACGGAGGACTGGAGGACCTGCGACGTACTGCCACCTTTGTCGAGGAGACTGGGGAATCCATCTGAAGACATGACGAACGAGACAACAACAACTTCCTTTGCAGCAGAAGCCATTCTGATCCTGGCCCCGACAGTCTGTGCTGTCTTCTGATCCTGGCCCCGACAGTCTGTGCTGTCTTTCTGATCCTGGCCCCGACAGTCTGTGCTGTCTTTCTGATCCTGGCCCCGACAGTCTGTGCTGTCTTTCTGATCCTGCCCCCGACAGTCTGTGCTGTCTTCCCACCTCCACTGTTGCTATTCGTTGTTGTTCTGGCTGTCCGTCAAATCTGTTCCACAACATTCGAAAGCTTCAAGGCAATACGGCTCTTCTCATCCTAAGAATTACTCGAACCATCCACAAAACACCCTACCTTCAAAATTTGCGCTTGCTTCCAGTCATTATTATTATTATGAATACTTATATAGCGCCTTTCGTCGGCTAGAGACCAAGCTCTAAGCACTTTACAATCCACACTCGTTTACACAACGGGCTGCCTACCTGGGTAGTGCCGACTGAAGAACTGCCTGCTGGCGCTTCATTCGGTCGTTTCCCGTGTCATCCAGTCCATATCGTGCAATATCGTTCACTCAATTTCATTTCTTCCTTTATTCTTTCCATCTCTCACGCAGGGTGCATGCTATGTGTAACGTGTCATCCATACCAACGGCCAAACTGGCCTTTTCTTCGGAAAGTTGGTGATGGGATTTTTATGTGTGTGCGAGATGTCATGCGTGCGTCCACACACGGAACCTCAGTTTATAGTCTTCTTCGAAGGACTGTATGGGAAATGGAGCCAGAACCAATGTTAACCCGGAGGGTAAAATCACCCTGTACCAAAATGGCCCGGAGGAGATTCGAACCCGCAATCCCAGGATCACCAAGATTTCGAGTCCGGCGCTCTACCTCTGTTAAAGCAAGTATTAAATAAATTTGGCATGTTTGCTTCGATGCAGTCAGTTGGGCTGACCCTGCATGTCTACCTTGTATTCACCACTTAGAACTCTGTTCCTCTTCTGGTAGTCTTACTCTTTCTGCTCCACACAGCTTCACTGAGTTGTTTGGTAAATTCCATTTCTTTTTGTGCCCCTCCTGAATGGAATTCTCTTCCATAGAAACCCAGCCTGCCATAAACTCCTGCAGCCTTCTATACAGCCGGAGAACCATCTTTTTGTAATTTTTTTTTTTTTCTGCAAACGGGTCTTCAGGTTTGGCTGCTGCGTGTTGTTAGCATTTTTGTCTCTCCCCCCCCCCCCCCCCCTTCCCCATTGAAAAAATGAAAGTTTCCAGATGGGGATTAGGCCAAACATGTGATTTTGTTGATGTATGTATGCGTGTTTTATAGATGCGTTGTTGGTGATTAGATTATGGGTGTGAAATGTATGTGTGGTATGTAAAATGAAATGTTCGTAGAAAGTTCCGTGAGTGTACATGAGAAGGGGCACAAACGGGCGTGTCACAGATGCACAGAGAACATGTAACTTCTCGTGTGTGTGTGTGTGTGTGTGTGTGTGTGTGTGCGTGCGTGCGTGCGTGCGTGCGTGCGTGCGTGCGTGCGTGCGTGTGTGTGTGTGTGTGTGTGTGTGCGCGCGCGCGCGCGTGTGTGCGTGCGTACGTGCGTGCGTGCGTGTGTGTGTGTATGTGTTTATGTGTGTGTGTGTGTGTGTGTGTGTGTGTGTGTGTGTGTGTTGTTTAATTGTTGTTGTTGCTTTGATGATGATGATGATGATGATGATGATGATGATGATGATGATGATGAAGATGGTTGTGGTAGTGGTGGTTTTGACGTGTGTTTTTTTTTCTTTGTTTTTGCTTTTTTTTGTTAAGATATGGTGTGTGTGAGTGTGTGTGTGTGTGTGTGTGTGTGTGTGTGTGTGTGTGTGTGTGTGTGTGTGTGTGTGTGTGTGTGTCTGTATATGTGTGTCTGTGTGTGTGTGTATATGTGTGTCTGTGTGTGTGTCTGTGCCTTCATCTGCGTCAGTGTCAATCTGCCATCAAATCCTTACAAGTGTTAGCTTCTAACCAGCCGCCGTGGCTAAGTGGTTAGCGTCGCGGACTCCCGGCTGGGAGGTCGTGGGTTCGAATCCCATCAGAGTCATGTGGGTTTTTCTACCCCGACCGGCTCCTACCCAGAGTTGAGTTTGCTGCGGACTCAGTTGGGAAGACTGGGACCACACGGTCGAGTTTCATCCACTTAATAGATGCGTTTCTGGGAGTGTTGCTCAAATTTCCTGACCAACACTGCAGGTGCCTGTATCTCTCGGGCCTGGTTGACGCCAGGATATATTATGAAAGGAAGCGTAGAGTACAGCCCTGTCATGTAGTCTCAGACCGAAATGGAAATCCGTAGCATCATCTTAATCATCCTCATTCTCATCGATCAGCATTTTAAAAAATGTCTCAAATTCTGTGGCCCTTCATGCCCTGCTCTCATGGTGACCTCAGTTTCGATGTCCTCTCCACGTCTGTGGCCTTGGTTTGGTTCCGTCGGGGTCACCGATATCGGCGAGTCCATGGGGGCTGTCGTTGGACACACCGGCTCCGCGACTAAGCAATTATTGTCGTCAGTAGGGGGCTTAGTATGTGGTGTCCTGCGTATGTTGGATCAGAACAGGCGCCACTGAACACCACCGAAGCGACTCGGCAGCAGTGCAGTGTCTCCTCTGGTGGGTTGCCTCTTGACGACTTGACACTGACTGCTCCCTGTGGATTGTCGGTGCCGGGGCTGCGGCGGGGCTGACCGGGCTGTGGATGTGGACGGGGTGTCGGAATGAGCGGCGTGTGTGCGCTGCCTCTGAGGTGGCGCAGAGGTTGGGACAGCACAAAAAAAAAAACACAAACAAGTGTTAGTTTCTTTGTTCCTCCTTTTTATGTCATTCCCTGACATCCATAGTAACAGCAGTCAAAGGACGCCCTTGAAAACCTTCAAGTTTCCAATGAAGCTGTTCATGTTCGCTGGAAACAAATATAATCAGTCACAGTCGAAAACAACTCTGATTACGTGTTCGCGCAAGCTCGCTCGTATAGGTGAATGTTTACTAGGAAGCCCAACCAAACAATTGTTTGACGTTCGATGTTTTCGTCGAAACAAAAATCTTTTTTTAAAAAGCTTGTGTGCTTGCCAACGTTGAAATATTTCCACTTTTCTTCTGTGTCAAAGTCAAAGTCAAAGTCAAAGTCAAAATTTTATTTATAGATGGAAACATTGAATAAGCAGCATATCTGCTTTTTTACATCAAGCCATCTATGAAAAAAAAAAAAAAAAAAAAAAACAACAACAACAAAAAAACAACAACAACAACAACAACAAAAATCAAATCGTGTACAATGCCTTTCATCAAAAGAAAAGTAAACATACCGTCTTACCCCCTCCCTCTCCCCCCCTTTTCCCCACTCACTTCCATTCACGTAAAAGGCATCAATGCTCATTGCTGCCCCTATGGTTACATTCATGAAGTGTATATCTTTACCAATGTATTTCTTTTCTGCACAGGATGGACATTTTTTCAGTATGATATGTGGTTAACAATTCATGAGATAATCTTTCAATTTTTTCTTAAATGTGTTTTTGTTTTTTATAGTTTTTAAGGGTTTTGTGAGTTTATTCCACAGATTTCCACCTGAATATACAAAACTGGATTTGTATAAATTGTTGCGTGGTCTAGGAATGGACAATAAATGATTATGTCTATGGCAATTGACTCTAAATGTTTCTGTAATCTTTTGGGGAGCTGTTCCATTAATAACGTTATGCATACAAAGGGCTTTATTGAAAAAGAGTCTGTTTGGGAAGGTTAATGTGTGTGTGTGTGTGTGTGTGTGTGTGTGTGTGTGTGTGTGTGTGTGTGTGTGTGTGTGTGTGTGTGTGTGTCCAAAGCCACTGTGATAAACCTTAAACCCACTGGTCCAAAACCCCTGTGATAAACCTTAAACCCACTGGTCCAAAGCCACTGCGATAAATCTTAAACCCACTGGTCCAAAACCCCTGTGATAAACCTTAAACCCACTGGTCCAAAACCCCTGTGATAGACTTCAATCCCTCTAGTCCAAAGCCACTGTGAGAAACCTTAAACCTACTGGTCCAAAGCCACTGTGATAAATCTTAAACCCACTGGCCCAAAGCCCCTGTGATAAACCTTAAACCCACTGGCCCAAAACCCCTGTGATAGACTTCAATCCCTGTAGTCCAAAGACACTGTGAGAAACCTTAAACCCACTGGCATTAACTCTGATAAAACCTTAAACCCACTGGCATTAACTCTGATAAAACCTGAAACCCACTGGCATTAACTCTGATAAAACCTGAAACCCACTGGCATTAACTCTGATAAAACCTGAAACCCACTGGCATTAACTCTGATAAAACCTGAAACCCACTGGCATTAACTCTGATAAAACCTGAAACCCACTGGCATTAACTCTGATAAAAGCTGAAACCCACTGGCATTAACTCTGATAAAACCTTAAACCCACTGGCATTAACTCTGATAAAAGCTTAAAGCCACTGGCATTAACTCTGATAAAACCTTAAACCCACTGGCATTAACTCTGACAAAATCTTAAACCCACTGGCATTAACTCTGATAAAATCTTAAACCCACTGGCATTAACTCTGATAAAACCTGAAACCCACTGGCATTAACTCTGATAAAACCTTAAAGCCACTGGCATTAACTCTGATAAAACCTTAAACCCACTGGCATTAACTCTGATAAAACCCTAAATCCACTGGTGTCAGCTCGCTGGCGCTGGCTGTGATGCCCCTTCAAGAGACAGGCATCTCTACTGACGTTCTTTCAGGTCAATCACATGCAGACTGTCTTCACTGCCCACTTGGCTACTAAGATAACCTGGAACATAGCCTGGGTTATATCAAACATAACCTGGGTTATATCAAACATAGCCTGGGTGATATCAAACATAGCCTGGGTTATATCCCACAGCGGTTATATCCGCTCTGTCTGTGTGTCAAGCTGCTCTGTACTGACCAGCAATAGAATCAGGTTTGGCTGTGTTCCTCCTTTGTTGTGAGAACTATACTGTCTGCGGCCATTAACAGAACGACGGGGGTGGGGGTGGGGGGAGGACATATGAGGGATTGGAAGCATGCAAGGGGCAGGTGCGGAAGGAGGGGTGTGGGGCCAGTTGTTCCACGTATACTGTAATCCCCAAGTCTCGCCTTGCCCCCCCCCCTCTCTCTCTCTCTCTCTCTCTCTCTCTCTCACACACACACACAACGTTTCATAATGTTTGTTAACATTGCTGCTGTATTCTATGGTCTGTGTGTGTGTATGTGTGTGTGTGCGCGTGTGTGTGTTTGTGTGTGTGTGTGTGTGCGTATGTCTGTCTGTCTGTCTGTCTGTCTGTCTGTCTGTCTGTCTGTGTGGATGCGTGAGTGTGCAAGCGTGTAGGCTCACATGCAGTTGTGTGTGTGTGTGTGTGTGTGTGTGTGTGTGTGTGTGTGTGTGTGTGTGTGTGTGTGTGCGCTCGCGCGCGCGCGCGCGGGTGTATGTATGTATGTGTGTATGTGTATGTGTGTGTGCGTGTGCATGTGTGTGTGTGTGTGTGTGTGTGTGTGTGTGTGTGTGTGTGTGTGTGTGTGTGTGTGTGTGTGTGTGTGTGTGAGTGAGTATGATGCATCCGTGTGTGCAAAACGCGAGGACATGCACACACGTGCGTGTCTGAGCTGAATGTGATATGATCTGTTGTTTAGAGGGCACAAGATGAATATAATGCTTCTTTCGTCACATGTTCTTTGTTTTTTAATAAATTTTTCTCCCCGTGTGTGCGCAAGTCACTTTATCTCCGATGCATACATATCTTTTATTATACCTCCAGAGGAGAAGCTAAATATCTTCGCCTTTTCCGTATTACAATTACCACTACCAATGCCGGTGTCATTCACCACTTCCTACCGATCTGGTGACCTCTGTCTGCCTCCACTTCACGGCTGGCCGACTGTTGGCCACGCTTTACTGCCGTCTGTTGGCCACGCTTTACTGCCGTCTGTTGGCCACGTTTTACTGCCGTCTGTTGGCCACGCTTTACTGCCTACTGTTGGCCACGCTTTACTGCCGTCTGTTGGCCACGCTTTACTGCTGACTGTTGGCCACGCTTTGCTGCTGACTGTTGGCCACGTTTTACTGCCGACAGTTGGCCACGCTTTGCTGCTGACTGTTGGCCACGTTTTACTGCTGACTGTTGGCCACGCTTTACTGCAGTCTGTTGGCCACGCTTTACTGCTGACTGTTGGCCACGTTTTACTGCCGTCTGTTGGCCACGCTTTACTGCTGACTGTTGGCCACGTTTTACTGCTGACTGTTGGCCACGCTTTACTGCCGTCTGTTGGCCACGCTTTACTGCCGACTGTTGGCCATACTTTACTGCCGACTGTTGGCCACGCTTTACTGCTGACTGTTGGCCACACTTTACTGCCGACTGTTGGCCACGCTTTGCTGCTGACTGTTGGCCACACTTTACTGCTGACTGTTGGCCACGCTTTACTGCTGACTGTTGGCCACGCTGTGCTCCTGACTGTTGGCCACGCTGTGCTCCTGATTGTGGCCCAGTGCCAGGTGTGAAGCACACACAGGATGGTTGGCCAAGAGGCAGAGGCTACATGCAGGCAGGGGCCAAGAGGCAGAGGCTACATGCAGGCAGGGGCCAACAGGCAGAGGCTACATGCAGGCAGGGGCCAACAGGCAGAGGCTACATGCAGGCAGGGGCCGATCTCGGTGAACAGCGTCCAGCAAGTTGGCCCACTGGTCAGCTGACAGACAGCCAAGACAACTGAGCCAAGCTGTGATAGGGCGGGGTGACCGTGCGGACATGGTTGGTGACTTTGTGCAAGCCACCAGAACTCCCGCTACAGACCAACAGACACACTTATTCTCTCTCTCTCTCCTCGTGGTCTATGGCTCTGTCACACACGTAGTGACAGAGAACTGAATGGATATGAGTAGCACCCGCTTATCACATGCTTTATATTGTAATGTGCATTGTAAAAATGTCACAGGGACGGTTCTCTTTGATACAACTATTTCTGGAGTGATTAAAACAAAAACTTTCCACAATTAACAGAACACACACAGCAACTCAACTCCAGCAAATAAATGAAGAAATGAACGAGAAAGCTAAGTCTAGCTCGCAAAGTTAAGCGAATAGAAGCATACAACTCCAGACACTTTAAAGTTTAGCTCGCAAAGTTAAGCGAATAGAAGCATACAACTCCAGACACTTTAAAACAAAAACAAAGAAAGAAGGACAGAAAGAAATGTGGGAGGAAATAGCAAAACATAATTACTGATGGACGTGACACAGACACAGGAAAGGAATGAAAAAGGGACGGAGTTGACGACCACTACCTTCAACTAACACAGTACATTTTAAGCTTGTTTTATTTGCTTTCTTCTTATCAATGTGACACTCACACATTTATGATAATACACAACAAAAGAAAATATAACAAAACAAATCAAACAAGAGAAAAGAATTGCACCATTCTTTTCTAGACCTGCGATGTTACCTCAAGAACTTTGAAAATCTGTGTTTTGAGTTAACGTTTGGTTGGTTGATTGTGTCGGTAGACATTTTATTGAACTATATGTCGGCTACGCCATTACATAAAGATGTTGGAAACAGACAAAGAAAAAAGACAGAAACAAACAAACAAACAAACATGTACAGTAAAAAATATGCGAAAACGCCACCTTTCAGACATCAGTCTTTACCGTTCCTCTGACCTCTCCACTCTGTCTTTACACCTCATTCACCGTTCCTCTGACCTCTCCACTCTGTCTTTACACCTCATTCACCGTTCCTCTGACCTCTCCACTCTGTCTTTACACCTCATTCACCGTTCCTCTGACCTCTCCACTCTGTCTTTACACCTCATTCACCGTTCCTCTGACCTCTCCACTCTGTCTTTACACCTCATTCACCGTTCCTCTGACCTCTCCACTCCGTCTTTACACCTCATTCACCGTTCCTCTGACCTCTCCACTCTGTCTTTACACCTCATTCACCGTTCCTCTGACCTCTCCACTCTGTCTTTACACCTCATTCACCGTTCCTCTGACCTCTCCACTCTGTCTTTACACCTCATTCACCGTTCCTCTGACCTCTCCACTCTGTCTTTACACCTCATTCACCGTTCCTCTGACCTCTCCACTCTGTCTTTACACCTCATTCACCGTTCCTCTGACCTCTCCACTCTGTCTTTACACCTCATTCACCGTTCCTCTGACCTCTCCACTCTGTCTTTACACCTCATTCACCGTTCCTCTGACCTCTCCACTCTGTCTTTACACCTCATTCACCGTTCCTCTGACCTCTCCACTCTGTCTTTACACCTCATTCACCGTTCCTCTGACCTCTCCACTCTGTCTTTACACCTCATTCACCGTTCCTCTGACCTCTCCACTCTGGCCATTTGTACCGCTGTTTGGAAGCACAGCGGTCAGCTGCTTTG
>CM065727.1:13804856-13814856 GCA_033310375.1 Conus canariensis
CTCTCTCTCTCTTTTTCTCTGTCTCTATTTCTGTGTGCCTTTTCCCTCTGTCTGCCTCTTTTCCCTTTTCCCCATTACACACATACACACACACACACACACACACATACACACACACACACACACACACACACACACACACACACACACACACATTCATACATACATGCCGCGCGCATGAACGTACTGTGTGTGTGTGTGTGTGTGTGTGTGTGTGTGTGTGTGTGTGTGTGTGAGAGGGGAGAGAGAGAGAGACAGAGACAGAGACAGAGAGAGAGAGACAGAGAGAGAGACAGAGAGAGACACACAGAGAGAGAATGTTGTCAAGATTCTGTAATCTATCCGAACTAAAAAGTACTTTATTATTTTTATGGCATTCCATGGCGTGTTACTGTTGTAAGTTATCTGTTCCAAATCTAGTAACGATTGGGTTTCGCTTAATCTTTTTTAATATCAGACTCGCCGTGAACCTATCTGGCATCTCTTGTGATAGAAAGTATCACACATAAAGCATTACCCCTCTTGAACATAGATCAGTTCTCATCTGTCATATGCATTTCGCTCCTGTGATCATAATCTATAATATCGGTTAGAATACTTGTACTAATGAACACAAAATATCAGGAGACGAAAACTTTCATTTTCTTTCCACGAAATATTGAATTACTCTACTTATTACCCCTTAGCAGTAAGATATCTTTCTAAATCATACTCTGCGTTAAAACAACAACACCTTTTGCAATTTCATTTGACCTAGATAAATGACAAGGGCTCAGCTGTCGTTTTAACATTTCCTCGATGTTTTCAGTCCCAAATGTTTTCCCAAGTCCTCGAATATTTCCACTAAATCACTTTGTGACCCTTTTTACAGATCACTTTGTGACCCTTTTTACAGATCGCTTTGTGACCCTCTGGACCTACTCTCTGTACCTCTGTGACCGTCCTTCCTTCCTTTAATATTACTATTTTTACAACATAGATCCATTCAGATTTGTGCAAACGCAGTTTCACAAAACAATTGTCATGTTGAAGCAGACTTTGTGCCTACCTAAATGCATGTTCATTTCATTTCATTGGCTTAAAAGCAATGACGTAACTCACTGGTCTTAGCTCAAATAAATATTAAGGGGACAAAACATTTGTAGTGGACCCTGTCTCGAGGTGGTCAGGATGAATCTGAAGAATACAAATCGTCTTTCTTGCCAGCTCAACTTCCAGGATAACAGGGTTTGTGTTGAACAGCTCCCAGTCAATCTGAGTGTCAAGTCGGGTTTGTGTTGAACAGCTCTCAGTCAATCTGAGTGTCAAGTCGGGTTTGTGTTGAACAGCTCCCAGTCAATCTGAGTGTCAAGTCGGGTTTGTGTTGAACAGCTCTCAGTCAATCTGAGTGTCAAGTCGGGTTTGTGTTGAACAGCTCCCAGTCAATCTGAGTGTCAAGTCGGGTTTGTGTTGAACAGCTCCCAGTCAATCTGAGTGTCAAGTCGCGCCGCTTCAACTGGTGATAAAATCGCGTTTCGTCGTATTCTTCTTTTGTTTTGAGAACTGTGCCGTCTTCAGCCATGGACAGAATGGTTCCAGAGGAGGGAACACACGAGCGCCTGAAAGGAAGGCTGGGTAGTTGTCTGACCCGTTCTTGTTCCCACCTTCCATCTTCTTCTTGCTCACTCTGTAGCTCTCTTCCTTTCTCTTAATGATGATGTTAAACGTGTGTACTCTGTAGCTTAATTCCTTTCTCCTAATCATGTTGTTAAACGTGTGTGCTTCAGTTTCTTACCCTTCGTCTGACAATGCTGTTCAAAGTGTGTGTTCCTCTTTCTTGTCCTTCGTCTGACAATGCCAAAGCGATCGTTGTAATGGAGCGTTCATCTTCATGGTTGACACACTAACAGGGTCGGTGTCGTCTGGATGAGAAATGGAGTGGCTGTCTCACAGGAGGCGGGAAGGTCTGCTGGGACGGCTCAGGCGAACGTTCTTCAAACTCACACAAGCAAATGTGGTGAAAGCATCTTCATCTTCATCTTCATCTTCACCTTCTTCAGCATGTGATTATTGAGTCTCTGCAGTGGATCGCTCTTGTTCTCATAATCACCACTTGCTGCATCGTTGGTCATGGTAATGGTAATGTTGCTTATAGCCCAGCCGACCGCAAAGGGCAAAGGGCTGTCACCACATTGAAAATAACTCACAAGTCATTTACAAGAAAAACAAAATTCATTCACACAACTGTTTAAAACATACTTTCCAAATGCACATCGGAAATTGTGACTTCTTAGGCAAAAACAAGCAACATTTAGGGCAATGACAACGAAGAACGAACAACCACTTATCTTCTCATATTCGGCGCAAAAAATGTGCGCGCGCCCATGTGAGTGAGCGTGTGTGTGTGTGTGTGTGTGTGTGTGTGTGTGTGTGTGTGTGTGTGTGTGTGTGTGTGTGTGTGCATAATGTGCGTGTATGTGTGTGTGTATGTGTGTGTGTGTGTGTGTGTGTGTGTGTGTGTGTGTGTGTGTGTGTGTGTGTGTGTGTGTGTGTGTGTGTGTGTGTGCATACGTTTCTGTGTGTCGGTGTGTTTATCTGCATATGGTGCGCCAAATATGAGAAGATAAGTGGTTGCTCGTTCTTCGTTTTCATTGTCCTAAATGTTGCTTGTTTTTTTCCTGAAGAAGACCCAAGAGGTCGAAATGCATTGTGTTTTGTTCTGTAATCTGTTTGTCTGTATCGTCTGGTCGAACTAATACTGTTTCTTTTTTAAAATTTGCTCTCTTTTGGCCGCATTACACGACGCGAGAATATCTCACCGTCAGGTTGGAGGAATGTTGGAGCTGGGCCTGCGGCTATGTTCAGGAGGCGTTATAGAATGGAATCAGTGAGAGAGGGCGTGTGGCACCAGAACCAATGTGTCAGTTGTGTCTGTGTACAGAAGGCGTTATAGAATGGAATCAGTGAGAGAGGGCGTGTGGCACCAGAACCAATGTGTTAGTTGTGTCTGTGTACAGGAGGCGTTATAGAATGGAATCAGTGAGAGAGGGCGTGTGGCACCAGAACCAATGTGTCAGTTGTGTCTGTGTACAGGAGGCGTTATAGAATGGAATCAGTGAGAGATGGCGCGTGTGGCACCAGAACCAATGTGTCAGTTGTGTCTGTGTACAGGAGGCGTTATAGAATGGAATCAGTGAGAGATGGCGCGTGTGGCACCAGAACCAATGTGTCAGTTGTGTCTGTGTACAGGAGGCGTTATAGAATGGAATCAGTGAGAGATGGCGCGTGTGGCACCAGAACCAATGTGTCAGTTGTGTCTGTGTACAGAAGGCGTTATAGAGTGAGAGAGGGCACGTGTGGCACCAGAACCAATGTGTCAACTGTGTCTGTGTACAGGAGGCGTTATAGAATGGAATCAGTGAGAGAGGGCACGTGTGGCACCAGAAGCAAAGTGTCCTGAAAGCTTGAACAGACAATCATCACGGGATATGTTTACAAACACTGAATTAGGAGTTGAGAATGGATTTCTATAACGCTGTCAACCACTCAGCGTCAAAATAGAAAATGAATCCATCGCCATCCTACTCTCAGGCTGACTGATCGTATTCTCAGCATTAACAATTCAGCACTTTTTGGCCACTTGTGTACAATACTGGAAGCAGACGTGCCTGATATTCTATGAAATCACCTGAGACTCTCCCTTTTTGTGTGTTTCTGTCTCTGCCTGTTTGTCTGTCTGTCTGTCTGTCTGTCTGTTTTGATCTCTCTTTTCTTGTCTTTTGTTTGATCGGCTGCTCCTGCTGTCTCTGTCTCGACTCAGAAACTTCAAAGGAAGACTGAGTGAGCTTCAGCGGTTAGCAACCACGTGTCACAGCCTCCCATCTCTTACACCGACACATCTTGCCAAATACTGACAAGAAAGCCAATACTCGTTCCGTCGTCTCCCAGCTTGGTTTACCGTTCAGCCGTCTCCCATTCCAGCGTCCATCACACAGACAACGGTTCAATACAAAGCTTCTTTGATCTTCCCTTCTTCATTTTGACAGGGATCGCTTAGGGATCGCCGTTTAGTGAACGAAATAGAGGAGGAGAAAATGATGGGCGAGGACTGGCCCTGTGAAGTATGAGGGTGAAGACTGAACCGCCATTCTACTGCTGGTCACACTGTAGGGCAGCACAGTCTGGTGGCCACGACTCCATGTTCTGCACGGCTGCACTGACCTTGTAAGTGTCTAAAGAGAAGAAGAAGAAGAAGAAGAAGAAGAAGAAGAAGAACAAGAACAAGAACAAGAACAAGAACAAGAAGAACAAGAAGAAAAAGGAGAAGAAGAAGAAAAAAAAGAAGAAAAAGAAGAAGGAGGAGGAGAAGGAGAAGGAGGAGGAGAAGAAGGAGGAGGAGGAGAAGGAGGAGGAGGAGGAGAAGGAGGAGGAGGAGAAGGAGGGAAGGAGGAGAAGGAAGAGGGGAGAAGAAGGAGGAGAGAGGAGAAGGAGGAGGAGGAAGAGAAGGACGAGGAGGAGAAGGAGGAGGAAAAAGAAGAGAAAGTGGAAGAAGAAACAAACATAGAATGAAAGAACATGCTGACGTTGTGTTCACCTTGCTGTTTTATTGGGGTGTTGTTAACATGCTGACGTTGTGTTCACGTTGTTGTTTTATTGACGTGTTGTTAACATGCTGACGTTGTGTTCACGTTGTTGTTTTATTGACGTGTTGTTAACATGCTGACGTTGTGTTCACGTTGTTGTTTTATTGACGTGTTGTTAACATGCTGACGTTGGTTCACGTTGTGTTTTATTGACGTGTTGTTAACATGCTGACGTTGTGTTCACCTTGCTGTTTTATTGACGTGTTGTTAACATGCTGACGTTGTGTTCACCTTGCTGTTTTATCTGGGTGTTGTTAACATGCTGACGTTGTGTTCACCTTGCTGTTTTATCGGGGTGTTGTTAACATGCTGACGTTGTGTTCACCTTGCTGTTTTATCGGGGTGTTGTTAACATGCTGACGTTGTGTTCACCTTGCTGTTTTATCGGGTGTTGTTAACATGCTGACGTTGTGTTCACCTTGCTGTTTTATCTGGGTGTTGTTAACATGCTGACGTTGTGTTCACCTTGCTGTTTTATCGGGTGTTGTTAACATGCTGACGTTGTGTTCACCTTGCTGTTTTATCTGGGTGTTGTTAACATGCTGACGTTGTGTTCACCTTGTTGTTTTATTGAGGTGTTGTTAACATGCTGACGTTGTGTTCACCTTGCTGTTTTATTGAAGTGTTGTTAACATGCTGACGTTGTGTTCACCTTGCTGTTTTATTGAGTGTTGTTAACATGCTGACGTTGTGTTCACCTTGCTGTTTTATTGGTGTTGTTAACATGCTGACGTTGTGTTCACCTTGCTGTTTTATCGGGGTGTTGTTAACATGCTGACGTTGTGTTCACCTTGCTGTTTTATTGAGGTGTTGTTAACATGCTGACGTTGTGTTCACCTTGCTGTTTTATTGAGGTGTTGTTAACATGCTGACGTTGTGTTCACCTTGCTGTTTATCGAGGTGTTGTTAACATGCTGACGTTGTGTTCACCTTGCTGTTTTATCGGGTGTTGTTAACATGCTGACGTTGTGTTCACCTTGCTGTTTTATTGAGGTGTTGTTAACATGCTGACGTTGTGTTCACCTTGCTGTTTTATTGAGGTGTTGTTAACATGCTGACGTTGTGTTCACCTTGCTGTTTTATCGGGGTGTTGTTAACATGCTGACGTTGTGTTCACCTTGCTGTTTTATTGAGGTGTTGTTAACATGCTGACGTTCTGTTCACCTTGCTGTTTTATCGGGGTGTTGTTAACATGCTGACGTTGTGTTCACCTTGCTGTTTTATTGAGGTGTTGTTAACATGCTGACGTTGTGTTCACCTTGCTGTTTTATTGAGGTGTTGTTAACATGCTGACGTTGTGTTCACCTTGCTGTTTTATTGAGGTGTTGTTAACATGCTGACGTTGTGTTCACCTTGCTGTTTTATTGAGGTGTTGTTAACATGCTGACGTTGTGTTCACCTTGCTGTTTTATCGGGGTGTTGTTAACATGCTGACGTTGTGTTCACCTTGCTGTTTTATCTGGGTGTTGTTAACATGCTGACGTTGTGTTCACCTTGCTGTTTTATCGGGGTGTTGTTAACATGCTGACGTTGTGTTCACCTTGCAAATTCAAGAGGTGGTCGGAATTAATGGGCAGAGTGATGCTGCCACCTGGTTTGGGGTCTCTATTCCTGTCAGTCTTCCATCGTGCTTCCTGGATCCAAACGGCCTTGGAATAAGTCACTCAGAAACATTTCCACAATGCATTGATATAGACAAAACATTAAAACATAGTAGCTTCAATACTGACATCCTCGGGACAGATATGACTAGACCGTGAGCACATCAACTTTTTTTCTTTGGTTCAGCGGACCACGCTGAACAAATGACAGTTTGTGCTCAGCCCAGTGTTCACACTACTTCACACTACTTCAAGTCCTGGGACATATCTAGCGTGTTACAAACAGCGACCAGAAAAAAAAAAAAAGGACGGGGGGGGGGGGGGGGGGGGGGGGGCGGGGACATTCTACAGCTACAACAGGTCAATGAGTCACGAGGACAAGAAAACAGTGGACGACAAAGAGAAGGAAGATTGGAGGGGAAAGCTGTGGAAGAGAGTGACAGAAAACAGGCGACGACAAAGAGATGGAAGATTGGAGGGGAAAGCTGTGGAAGACAGTGACAGAAAGAAAACAGTCGACGACAAAGAGATGGAAGATTGGAGGGGAAAGCTGTGGAAGAGAGTGACAGAAAACAGGCGACGACAAAGAGATGGAAGATTGGAGGGGAAAACTGTGGAAGAGAGTGACAGAAAACAGGCGACGACAAAGAGATGGAAGATTGGAGGGGAAAGCTGTGGAAGAGAGTGACAGAAAGAAAACAGTCGACGACAAAGAGATGGAAGATTGGAGGGGGAAGCTGTGGAAGACAGTGACAGAAAGAAAACAGGCGACGACAAAGAGATGGAAGATTTGAGGGGAAAGCTGTGGAAGACAGTGGCAGAAAACAGTCGAGGACAAAGAGAAGGAAGATTTGAGGGGAAAGCTGTGGAAGACAGTGGCAGAAAACAGTCGACGACAAAGAGAAGGAAGATTTGAGGGGAAAGCAGTGGAAGAGAGTGACAGAAAGAAAACAGTCGACGACAAAGAGAAGGAGATTGGAGGGGAAAGCAGTGGAAGAGAGTGACAGAAAGAAAACAGTCGACGACAAAGAGAAGGAAGATTGGAGGGGAAAGCAGTGGAAGAGAGTGACAGAAAGAAAACAGTCGACGACAAAGAGATGGAAGATTTGAGGGGAAAGCTGTGGAAGAGAGTGACAGAAAGAAAACAGTCGACGACAAAGAGAAGGAAGATTTGAGGGAAAGCTGTGGAAGACAGTGGCAGAAAACAGTCGACGACAAAGAGAAGGAAGATTGGAGGGGAAAGCAGTGGAAGAGAATGGCAGAAAGAAAACAGTCGACGACAAAGAGATGGAAGATTTGAGGGGAAAGCTGTGGAAGACAGTGACAGAAAGAAAATAGTCGACGACAAAGAGATGGAAGATTTGAGGGGAAAGCTGTGAAAGACAGTGACAGAAAACAGTCAAACGACAAAGAGAAGGAAGATTTGAGGGGAAAACTGTGGAAGACAGTGACAGAAAGAAACAGTCGACGACAAAGAGAACGAAGATTGGAGGGGAAATCCAGAGATGGAAGATTTGAGGGGAAAACTGTGGAAGAGAGTGGCAGAAAGAAAACAGTCGACGACAAAGAGAAGGAAGATCTGAGGGGGAAAAGCCGTGGAAGACAGTGGCAGAGAAGGGGAAGTTTATACTGGAGATTTTTTCAGAAGATGGTGATGCAGTTTATGCTGACAGAGGGCCAGGCTGGTGCCAGGGCTCCATGATGGCTGAGGACAGGAGCCAGAGTGAGTGGCGTCAGAGTAATGCCACTGAAGTGGCCTAAGAGATGACACGTAATGATAATGGTCATGTTGTTATAGCCCGGCCGACCGCAAGGGGCCATATCAGGGCTGTCACCGCGTTGAAGTTAACTCACAAGTCATTTTTTTTAACTCATTGACACAACTCTTTAAAACACACTTTCCAAAAACACACCGGGAATTTCGTTAAAAATCTTACCTCTGTAAAAATCTTAGATGAAAATGTTAATCTCCCTCAGATATTCAAAGATCACATCAGGTGGGACATCTCTGAACAGGGCTTTCATGGAGTCTGCTGTAAAGTGTTTATGTCTCACATCGTGCAAGTCCTAACACTCAAAAAGGATGTGTTTCACTGTGAGTGGAACATGACATGGAATGCACCACGGAGCTTCTTCACCTTTTAAAAGATAAGAATGGGTGTAAAACGAGTGGCCAGTATGCGAACGGCACAAAATTGTTTCTTCTTTACGGCCGCCTCGGGAACATGGTAAAAACTCTTTCAGGTTTGGACGGATTTCAAATGGTTTGTTATCTGTCTGCGAGTCCCATTCCTCTTGCCAGAGGTCTTTATGAGACAGCAGAGAAAAGAAAGAAAGAAAGAAAGAGCCACGAGCAACCCCCTGGGGCTGCAAATGGTCGAATACCCGAACGGAGCGAAACGACCTGAGCAGGCGGCAGATCGGTAGGTTCACTACCGTCGAAAGCTCAAACTGTTCTGCAACTTAACTTCACAACAATAAAAAAAATGAACGGCATTCACCTCTCTCGCCCTCCTTCCTTTGGCTACCTGTCAACAATGCAGCACACTATTTCTAAATCGCAGACAAAAATATCCAAATTCCATTGTCCCAAATATTTAAGGGTCCTATAGTTGAATACCTTCCTGTGTGACCCATGCTGCACTGCCAGAGCCAGGCATGTCAGCCTACACTACCAGTCAAAGTTAGTGTCCTGTCTTTCTACCTAGATTCATATTACGACCCATGCTGCACTGCCAGAGCCAGGCATGTCAGCCTACACTACCAGTCAAAGTTAGTGTCATGTCTTTCTACCTAGATTCATATTACGACCCATGCTGCACTGCCAGAGCCAGGCATGTCAGCCTGCACTACCAGTCAAAGTTAGTGTCATGTCTTTCTACCTAGATTCATATTACGACCCATGCTGCACTGCCAGAGCCAGGCATGTCAGCCTACACTACCAGTCAAAGTTAGTGTCATGTCTTTCTACCTAGATTCATATTACGACACATGCTGCACTGCCAGAGCCAGGCATGTCAGCCTACACTACCAGTCAAAGTTAGTGTCATGTCTTTCTACCTAGATTCATATTACGACCATGCTGCACTGCCAGAGCCAGGCATGTCAGCCTGCACTACCAGTCAAAGTTAGTGTCATGTCTTTCTACCTAGATTCATATTACGACCCATGCTGCACTGCCAGAGCCAGGCATGTCAGCCTACACTACCAGTCAAAGTTAGTGTCATGTCTTTCTACCTAGATTCATATTACGACCCATGCTGCACTGCCAGAGCCAGGCATGTCAGCCTGACACTACCAGTCAAAGTTAGTGTCATGTCTTTCTACCTAGATTCATATTACGACCCATGCTGCACTGCCAGAGCCAGGCATGTCAGCCTGCACTACCAGTCAAAGTTAGTGTCATGTCTTTCTACCTAGATTCATATTACGACCATGCTGCACTGCCAGAGCCAGGCATGTCAGCCTGCACTACCAGTCAAAGTTAGTGTCATGTCTTTCTACCTAGATT
Source organism: Conus canariensis (assembly GCA_033310375.1). NCBI lineage: Eukaryota > Metazoa > Mollusca > Gastropoda > Neogastropoda > Conidae > Conus > Conus canariensis. The sequence continues at coordinate 13,814,591 of CM065727.1, forward strand.
CATATTACGACCCATGCTGCACTGCCAGAGCCAGGCATGTCAGCCTGCACTCCCAGTCAAAGTTAGTGTCATGTCTTTCTACCTAGATTCATATTACGACCCATGCTGCACTGCCAGAGCCAGGCATGTCAGCCTGCACTACCAGTCAAAGTTAGTGTCATGTCTTTCTACCTAGATTCATATTACGACCCATGCTGCACTGCCAGAGCCAGGCATGTCAGCCTGCACTACCAGTCAAAGTTAGTGTCATGTCTTTCTACCTAGAT
>CM065727.1:13819856-13822356 GCA_033310375.1 Conus canariensis
TCCCCAACCGGAAGGAAGGAATACTCTCCCTTCCCTTACTGGACACGAAATGGAGAACGGTGATCATTTCTCGGACCTGATGACGTTGCTATTTATCACACACGAAAAAAATAGAGGTATGTCATTCAACGAAATTTTCTTTCTTACGTCGAGTCTTTACAGACAGCGTTTATCTTGTTTCCATCAAAGATGAAGCGCATTTTAATTAGAGAAAAGCGAAACCAGGGACTAGATTGCTTTAGACTTTACCTTGGCTTTGTAACTCTGGTGTTGTTTGTTTGTTTGTTTTCGTTTTTTTTTTAGCTATGTAAGTCGCCAATTTTGTCGCTTGCCGTTGGTACGTGACAAAAGCCGCAGATTACCTGTTGACAAGTCAAAGCAGTCCGTGAAATGAATTACAGGCATTTAACAAAGCTTTTTGCGGTGCTTCAACAACAGAAACGATCTTTCTAGCCGGGTTCTCGCGCCGAAATGATCGCCAGTTTCAGAACTGTGTTGCAAATGGCGACCGAATAAGCTCTATTTACAAAGAGAGGGGTTGGTTAACGCCAAGGATATAAAGAAACAAAGTACAGGACAAAACACTCGACACCTGACAAGATAAGCTTTGTTTAACGCTGACATTTCATCTGTTAGACTTGGTGGAGGCGGTCTACAACGTGGAGTAATCATCCTCTCCAGTAGGTGGATTCAGGAAAAGCACCTCTGCTACCTCATTCAGAACATTCCGTGCCCTTTTAAATTAGAAAAAAAAAACCACATATCCCTGTCCTCAGTCCAACAGTGCCGACCTTTACCAACATTGCAGACAACTTCGTCCCGCTGCAGACTACGTCATCCCGCTGCAGACTACGTCATCCCGCTACAGACTACGTCATCCCGCTGCAGACTATGTCATCCCGCTGCAGACCACGTCATCCCGCTACAGACTACGTCATCCTGCTACAGACTACGTCATCCCGCTGCAGACCACGTCATCCCGCTGCAGACTACGTCATCCCGCTACAGACTACGTCATCCCGCTGCAGACTACGTCATCCCGCTGCAGACTACGTCATCCCGCTGCAGACCACGTCATCCCGCTGCAGACCCCAGGAAGGACGAAGATAGGTTAGTCACAATGTCGTCCCTTCAGAAGTCTTGCTTTGGGGGATGATGAAGTAGAACAAGGACCCCATGCCAGCCGGCTCTATCAATACCAGAACGACTACTAAAGAAAAGGGAAGAAGTAAAAAGGAAAAAAATCTCACAACAGAAACGTATTCCCAAGGTGTAATATGCAGAGGAAGGTATTCCACTGACAGATGTGATAAGGGGTTGGGGTAGAAAGAGGAGATCTGAAAACTGCGGAGAAAATCTTTCATTCATAACTGAACAATGACAGGATGCATCATTTTAAAAAGGACATCCCCAGCACTCGAGAATCCATCTTGACGCTCAAAAGTCTTTGAAGTGGCGACTTCTCTTTTTGACTTTTGATTGGTTGGAGCAGAGAAGATGGAAGGAGGGCAGAGCTGAGAAGATAAAGAGAAAGGAAATGGGCGGAGTTGCCTCAATGCGTGGACTACAAGTAGAGTGGACGTACACAGGCTTTATCCGTGTGGGAGTTGATGACCCGGTCTGTGGTTGATGGTCGCTCAGTGGGATATGTCAGGGGAGATAATGGGAGAATAGTCGCAGGACGTCTTGGGGTTCTGGAGCTGCAGCACTGATTGGCTCTGTAGAGGAGTTACTTGGATGACTGGGTGTGTCTTGGCTTTTAGTTCTGATTTAGGTGCAATCTTGATCGATTTTTTTATTTCACAGTTTTGATACTGAGAGAGACTGAGGGATTGAGAGAGGTCAAGAGAGAGAGAGAGAGAGAGAGAGAGAGAGAGAGAGAGAGAGAGAGAGAGAGAAGAGAGAGAGAGAGGCTGGGAGGGAGGGAATGAGAGAGGGAGGGACAGAGAGAGAGGGAGAGAGAGGCTGAGAGGGAGAGTGGGAATGAGACAGGGAGGGAGGGAGAGAAAAAGAAAGAGGGAGAAGTGTGTGTGTGTGTGTGTGTGTGTGTGTGTGTGTGTGTGTGTGTGTGTGTGTGTGTGTGTGTGTGTGTGTACACGTGTGTTTGTGTTTTCAAGACAGTATTCAGATTCGCAGGCAAAAATATTCGCGTTGCTGATTATCATAACTACTTAGGGGTAACGTTTAACAAAAAATGATTTTATAATGTTAAAAAAGCTGAATCTGAACAAGGGCGTGAGTCAATATTTTCTTTGGTACAGACATAAAAAGATCCAAATCAGTCCTTGATTTATAGAAATCGATGGTTGTTTCAGTTTCGATTCATGGCTGTCACATGTGACGATATACTTCCCGATGAACTATTGTACATGGTGTTGTGGTCACCACACTTGGCCACCATACACTTTGATCTAAAGTGGAACCGTGCTTCAGTCTTCATCCTCCGATTTCACAAACGCAGTTCTCGCCGATCATTTTCTCCTAGTTTGTTTCGTTCACT
>CM065727.1:13824856-13829856 GCA_033310375.1 Conus canariensis
AGGGCAGTATACTGTTTTCTTAAACTGTCAAAGAAAGGACAGCATAATGTAAAATGTAATTCATTTTCAACAGACACGTTGCATAATGGACGTAAAAGATTCTGTGTTTCATGCCTCCTGTATCAATTAAAATGCACCTTCAAACCGAAGGTACCAAAACGAAATCTTGTCATAACATATTTCAATTGTCTATCAATGTCTAAGGATAGATATTTCAATACACAGCGTAGCGAGTCACAGAACATACTGTAAGTACTACAACGTTCACTATCATTCAGGTGCTCAGTCACATCTTGCCATCTGCAATCGATCAATTGCTGATTAATCCAGACATCTCTAAAACCATTTTTCTATAAACATAATCGTATATTCGTAATCCATGTATTGTTAAATGTATTATCCAGATCCCTTAGCAAGGTATAAGCTCTTTGGTGTAACCTGTACTTATCCATTTGAAGTAAGCTTATGACGGACGCAATTTACAATCGACTTAACAGTAATATTGTATCTATTCAATTCATTGTAGACTAGATCATTAGGTGTACGTAGTTCAACAGCTGGAAGTTTCTTCAGCACATACAAAATTATTGCACTTTTTCACAGTGCTGAGAGGCATTTTGTAATCCCCATATCTCAGAACCGTACTGCTTAATAGGTTGAACCTGCCATCGAACGATTTTAAAAATACACGTAACGAATAGCTGTTCAACGTACGAGGCCATTGCATTATATACAAGAGTGGTTTCTTAGTTTTACTAGAAATATCTGTACATGCAGCAACAAAACTAAGCCTAGTAGACGTATACATACCTAGATAGTTATACGCATTTACAACGGGCATAACAGAACCATCAAATATATCCATCTTTCTCTCGCACCCAAATAAACCCCCTCTCTAAAGGCGACAATATCATTTTTGCAAGACGGAGTGTTCTTCACTGAAGACCACCTGCTGTCCAGCTCCCATTGGACGTTTTTTTCCCTGCAGATAGATTTGTGAAAGTGCCCAGCATTGCTCCATGGCCTGCTGAACTGTCCTGATGGGCAGTCGGTCAGCAACAGCCAGCTGCCTACGTCCACATGTCTTCTGTGTCCCCTCCTCCCTACTTCCTCCCCTCACCCAATACCTCCCCCCCCCCCCAGTCAACTTCTGTAACAGACTTCTCAAAGAGAGGGGGTGGGGGGATGGGGGGTGGTGGAGGGAAGGTCAACATCACTAAACAGTAATGTTTATATCCAGCACAGGCAGCCCGCCTCTTTGCAGAAAACTCACTCCCGGTTTGTAAAACGGAGTTTAAACCAGACGTCCACCCACCATCACACTTTGATCTCACACTGCAATAAACTTCATGTCTGCTGCCCATGCGATTTTTTTTTCTGTGTGCCGACAAGCTTACTATTGAACAGAGTCTGGGCAGCCCCTTGTTTATAACCCCGGAGATGACGGATGAAGGGAGACTACAAAAGCCGTGTGTTGATAGCAGTGGCGACCATGATCTGTTGTTGTTATCGATTGGAGCTCTGAGAGAAACATCCGTGTGTAGAGTTGATGAGAGGAATGCTTCATGTTCTGTCAGACTCTGGTCCCGTATTGATTGGCTCTGTGCTTGTCCAGGTAGGTCTCGGCTATCTAAAGCCCCATCAACCTTGTTTGTGATGTGCTGGAAGAGAGAGAGAGAGAGAGAGAGAGAGAGAGAGAGAGAGAGAGAGAGAGAGAGAGAGAGAGAGAGAGAGAGAGAGAGAGAGAGAGAGAGAGAAAGAGAGAGACTTTAACACTTTGACACTTTGACACATTGGTATTTTGTTGTCATTACCAAAGAGGTCTTTTGGCAAGGGGGAGGGGGTAACAGAACAATAACATTTCTCTCTTCCTTCCTGCAAACAAATAGTATACATTCATTCCTAGAGTGTATCAAATCAAAGGTTAACAAAAAGAAATAAATTCGTAACATTTCCTTATGTCCTCACGCACAGGAATAATGCAGTAAGGTTTAAAAAAAAAAAAAAAAAACCTTAAGACTGACTCGACCATCCACTCAATCAAATGATGATATTGCATCTTACTGATCTCTTCCACATGCGATGAATAATAATATTTATTCATATATCTCTTATAATGAAGAGAGAGAGAGAGAGAGAGAGAGAGAGAGAGAGAGAGAGAGAGAGAGAGAAAGTTGTGAGATCCAGACTTTCAATACCAAAGTACATAAGCGGGTGTGTGTGTGTGTTGTGTGTGTGTGTGTGTGTGTGTGTGTGTGTGTGTGTGTGTGCGCGTGTGCGTGTGCGCACATGCGTGCGTGCGTGCGTACGTGCGTGCGTGTGTGTGTGTGTGTGTGTGTGTGTGTGTGTGTGTGTGTGTGTGTGTGTGTGTGTGTGTGTGTGTGTGATATCTAGTGAATAAACCACGTTGTGCATTACACGCATTTGAGAGAAACAACAGAAGGAGTATGGATATTACAATTGAACAGTTGCCCTGTGCATGGAATATTGTAATAAATCGGCACATTCAAACAAAATCTTCTTTACTGCAGTTGAACATGTTTCTTGCACAAACATTCTGCAGACTGTCACAACAGAAACATGTTGAAATGTCGTGTTTATTCTCTCTCTCTCTCTTTCTCTCTCTCTCTCTCTCTCTCTCTCTCTCTCCTCTCTCTCTCTCTCTCTCTCTCTCTCTCTCCCTCTCTTGCTGAAGTGTAGAGGTTAATCTCTCTCTCTCTCTCTCTCTCTCTCTCTCTCTCTCTCTCTCTCTCTTATGTCTTTCTCTCTCTTTCTTTCTCTCTCACTCTCTGTCTCTCTCTCTCTCCCTCTCTGTCTGTCTCTCTCTGTCTTTCTCTCTCTCTGTCTCTGTCTCTCTCTCTCTTTCTCTGTCTTTCTCTCTCTTTCTCTCTCTCTCTCTCTCTCTCTGTCTCTTTATCTCTCTCTCTTTCTACCTCTCCCTGCCTCTCTGTCTGTCTCTGTCTCTGTCGTTCTCTCTCTCTCTTTCTCCTTATCTCTTTCTCTTTTATCTCTTTCTCTCTCTCTCCCTCTCTGTCTGTCTCTGTCTGTCTCTCTCTCTCTCTCTCTCTCTCTATCCCTTTATATATCTTTCTCTTTCTTTCTCGCTCCCCCCCTCTCCCTCTCTCTCTCTCTCTCTCTCTCTCTCTCTCTCTCTCTCTCTCCTTCTCTCTCTCCTCACCCCCAAGCACGTGTGTCTGTATACCAATCAGAGACAGCCACTATCCAGGCCTGTATCAAAAGACAACCCTCTCCACTTCAGCTTTGATGATCCGGGGACAGGACAAATGCAATCAATAGGCGTCGCTTGGAACCTTGGACGTAACGCCTCCACTGGGGCACAGAGCAGACAGTGGCCTGCCGGAGAACAGACTGCACAGGGACCTGTTACACAGCGGTGACAGGCTGTCTGTGCCTTCTCCACCCGCTCTGGATACCATGGAAGATTTCAATGGAGTGAAGAACGAAGAGAACGTTTTGGTCTGAGGTATCATGTGTATCTAAAAGTGATGTTTTGTAGTGTAGACAGGCACACTCAACAAACAGGTTTCTGAACGTGAGAAAGATTCCCCAGAATGCACCTATATTGTATGAGATGAGATTTTTAAATGAATGAATGAGAGAGAGAGTGAGTGAGTGAGTGAGAGAGCGGATAGACAGACAGACAGACAGAGACAGAAAAATACAGTGACAGACAGACAGACAAAGACAGAGAGAAAGAGAGAGAATAGACAGACAGATAGACAGACAGACAGACAGACACAGACATATACAGTGACAGACAGGCAGACAGACAGAGGGAGAGAGAGAGGAGGGGGGGGGGCGAGAGAGAGAGAGAGGGGATAGATAGACAGATTACATAAATAACTCTACCAACCGTTTGTTGTTGTTTAACGTTTAGAGTATTTTCATCTATGCACAAGAATGGGCGAAAGAGGAGAAAAAAAATCGTGAATAAATAAACATGAGAGAAGGCTTTACACCACACACATCACACACACACACACACACACACACACACAACACACACACACACACCACACAACACACACAGACACGAAATTCCAATCATCAGACATACCACTTCAGAAACACATTGCCTTTGGAAACAAACATTTTACCCCACTCCCCCCTCCCTGAGAGAGAGAGAGAGAGAGAGAGAGAGAGAGAGAGAGAAGACAGACAGACAGACAGACAGACAACAGACAGACAGATAACAGACAGAGACAGAGAGAGAAGAGATTCAACAAACAAGACAGAAACCACAAGAACTGTTGTATCATTTTTCAGCACTTTAATGTAATGTAATGAGTGCACTGCAGACCTCCCAGAATGAAGAGTCACCAGAGATCATCAGCAAAGTGCATGAGACCAACATAGTATCCACTCAAGTCACCAAGCACTGATCAGATCGAGCTCACGGTGCATATGAGAACAGAATGGAGGCACTCAAATCTACAAGACTGAAAGTATGCTGATCTGGCAAACAGCCTGAGAGAGAAGGCTATCAGTCAAAGTCCTCATGCAGAAATTGAGCTAGGGTTTGTAGGACGTCTGCATACAGCCTCATGAAACGCTCTCATTGCAGGAAGAAAAATCCAAGCCCTGAAAGCAATGGCGAAGCGGCAGAGAGGTGTTCAAGCTGGATCTGGTCAAGGAGGAACAAAGTAACTTCATAAGCTTAATTTCCACAAATATCAGGTGTCACTGTGGCTCAGTGGTTAAAGCGCGAGTTCATTAATGGAAAATGAGCATGTCCAAGGGTCATGTTTCGAATTCCAAGCCATGGCTCTGTCCAAGTATGGAAAAAAAGGGCAGCAGAGGAACAATCCGGAGTCATGAACCGGGTGTGGCCCAACCCCCCTAGAGTGTCAGGAGATAAGGGCCGAAACACTTGCTTGAAGGGGGCTTCTCTTCTGAGGACTCTCTGCTGCCACGCTCTCCACGAGTTTCTTTCTACTACACACTATGTGGTGCATTGTCAATCTGTTGGAAAACCGCAA
>CM065727.1:13839856-13842356 GCA_033310375.1 Conus canariensis
TTGCCCTTGGAAACACACTGCTTATTCTCTCTCTCTCTCTCTCTCTCTCTCTCTCTCTCTCTCTCTCTCTCTCTCTCTCTCTCTCTCTCTCTCTGTTTGGAATAATCAAGGTGCTCAATATATTTCAAGTTGGAAACGTTTTTTTTTTCAGTGGAGAGTTAATTACTGTAGATGGCAGGATCGGCAAGATAACAGGCATACTGGAGATGGTTTCGCTGAATGATCATAGAAGTAGCAACAGTATTGGACAGCGCTTCATCTTGCCTAAAAACAACAATGAAAAACTCCTCCACACGTCCTCTGACATACGAATATCATAAATTAAAAGAACAATTGCAGGCATACACGTAAAAAAAAACACTCGGAAAATAGAACATAAGACAACTCAAAATTTCATATGTGGTTGAATTATATATTGCAATTGGTTCGAACAGATATGTAAAAAGTGCATTGGCTGTGTTTAGATTTAGCGTTTCTGTCTATTTCTAGTTATTGTCTGGTATCGTTTCACATACAGAACTGAATATGAAAAAGAGGGGTTTTTTTTATATATCAATCACGTAAAGAGTTGCAGGAGACAAACCCCAATTCTTGTTTTCTTATCCGGGTCTTCTTTAAATTCAGAAACTAATTATAGTTTCAAACGACAATAATTCTGGTAACTTTCGAATAGATTTTCTATAGTCATTCAGATACTGAGACACTTCAAGGTTGGCAACGTTCATCTACGCACATGGGAAAAACTACATACCGCAACATCCTAGCAAATCTGCAGCTGCAATGGGTTTCATTGCCACCGTATCTTGTGCAGGTGACGGTGATGTTTCAAACAGTGATCAGGTAACTGCTGCAAATGATTTTTATAATGCTTTTGATTACTCTGCTATTTATTGTCAACCCCTTCAGTCAGGGGATTTGACTGATGGTGAATAGTCAACTTCTATTCGCATTGTTTAGGTTTGTTTATGCATGTCGGTTTCAACAGCTGGATCAGGGTAAGGTTTTCTTCTTCTTTCTCTCTGTAAAATTCACACAGCCTTGCATTTCTCTTTCCAAGCTCTTCTTTCTCTCTGTAAAATTCACACAGCCTTGCATTTCTCTTTCCAAGCTGTGTCTGTGTCTCTGTTCCACAGAAGGGGTTGAACGACTTGTTTGGTTACAGTAGTGTTTCTTTTGTATCTTTTGCTCCTTAAGTTTCCTATATTTCCTACATTGTTGTCATTGTGAACAGGATCCTTTTGTTTGCTTTGTTTTACTTTTGATAATTTATGTAAACTGAATACGACAGGGAAATGGTCACTTCCATGACATAGAAGTGTTTTTGGTCCAATGAGTGCAAAGTCAATGACACTGTCAGTGTCACTCTGCCGTTGGTGATGATGTTGTCAGTAGGCAACATCAAAGAGTAACTGATGAAGCAAAAGAAACTAAATAGCAAATTTTCTGTGTTCACTTAATAACGACACAAAACCCACTCAGTTCTGGCAGTGTTGTCATCGCATGAAAGGAAAACACAGAACAAAAGTCACCCCAGATATCCTTAATGCTGATAGGACCACAAAACTCAAGGCAAATGTGGAGAAAGGGTCGGCCCTACTTAATGTCTCATAGAACAGAACGATCAAAGAGATTTGGAGGAAAAGAAGAAATATTTGCTCGAGTTAATTCAATACCAAGCTTAGAGAGGCAATGGTGATAAACTTACAGCACCTGAACTGGATGGCGCAATAGCCAGATGCACCAAGGACAGTGCTCAAAATCCAGACAAAATACAGCATCCAGATATCAAACAGCTCTCAAAAGAGGACAGTGCTAATCTCTTCAGACTCGAAACCAGGAAAAGATCATCATTGGCTAAGTGGCGACTCACTATGCAAAATATAGTAGGAAAACTTATGGAACGAATCATAGTAAGAAAATTCGCAAGAGACCTTGAAAGTAAACAAATCCTCCAACCCAATCAAGAGGCTATAGAACAGGCAAAAGTTAATGGGAAAATGCGGCAGCTTTTGCCTGTGAAGTATACGAAGGATTCTAAACAAAGGAAAAAAAAACACTGGCAGTTGCAATAGACCTGAAAGATGCATACAAAGTCCAGTTCTCGCTTCTCACGGAGCTACTCCTTGACTATGGAGGCAGCAGGACAATTACACGCTGGATCGCAGCAGCATTTCAGGAGCAAAGCGTCATCCTACGATTTGAAGACTGGACGTCTGAGCCTCATAAACTCTCTGTGGGATTACCTCGAGGTTCTCTTCTCTCCCCTGTTTTATACCATGTTTACACTAAAGGTTTTGCAGACCTCAATAGAAACGGAATTGCTCGAGTGTTGACACAACTAGATGATGGCCTAATCTACAAAACATCAAACAATGTTCAAGAAAGCAGCATTTGAACAGTATTGTTCAGTGGCGTCAGAAAACTGGATCGTCCATCAATCCTACAAAAGGCCAGATGTTGGTCTGCACTCTCAACAACAAGACATCAGGACAATTACCGT
>CM065727.1:13849856-13852356 GCA_033310375.1 Conus canariensis
TTTATCCACTTGGGCCCAAAGATGCTTTATCCACTTGAACCCAAAGATGCTTTACCCGCACAGCCAACTAGGTCCAGAACATGACTTGTCATCAACGGTTGAGAGGTGGGGGGGGGGAGGGGGGATTTTTTTACAGTCATTTTCGATTTTATATGCTCCAGTTGCGTCATCCTGAAGAACTCCAAACAGAGGAAAACCTTGAAAACCCTCATTCAAATACTGTGACACGTGACACGGGTTTCCGTCTTTCAGTGGCAAAGCATCAGATTGTCTCTTCTTATACTGTCACTTTCCATTCCTGCGAACAGTCACATCATCCCCAAATTCTCGTCGAATACTACAGGGGAAGATGTATGTTTTTCCTTGACTCCAGAACTCGGTAATTGCGTCCGGTGGACCTGATCTAGCCACCCGTCACTGGACGCTACCCCACCCTCTGCCTCCTTTACTGCCCCTTCACCCGCACCTCTCATTGGTCCCTGAGTGTGCTGTGTGGGGGATGAGGAATCGTCATCCACACGCCACCCGTTTGGCAGACACCAATGGGGAAGATGCGGGTCTTGCCCTCTGTCAGAATCCAGGACTAAGAAAGTATCACCCATCCATCATTCATCGCGACTTCTCCGTTTTCTTCCCCACCCCCACCCCCTTTTTCATTCCCAAGAATGCTCTGCTCCTTTCCGAACCTTCAAGACCAATACACAAAACTCCGTTGTCTGTGACGAGCACAGGGTTAAAGAACTGACGAAAAGCTTGGCACTGTCACGTGTCTACACTCCTAAAGCCCAGTGATGTTGGTCTTTAACTGGTCATTACACATTCCTTTCATTTGCTGACACCCTCTGATGGGACGAGAGTAATGAATAATCAGAACACTTTACCAGAACAACCGGTTTCTTTTTTTTATATTACATTTCTTGATGTCCGTGCTTCTGATAATGACAATACTTACACACACAGGAGGGGGAGGGAGAGGGAATGAGAGAGAATGGGGACAGAAGGTCAGTGGACAGAAAGGAAGAAGGATTTAGATACAAAGGAGATTATCCCAGGAGGGAGCAGAGGGAATCAACAAAAGCAGCCAGACAAACAGGTCAGACAAAAGGAAAGAATGGACAGTCCAGACATCCCAGGTGTCATCCAAGAAGATGGCGATCTCGGCCTGTGGCGTGATTCCCATGACAGAGAAAGTCTGGAGACTTTCAGACATCCTTCAGCATAAACAGACTCTTGTCTCCTCTCCCCTCTTTATGTTTACAATCTCCACAGATACTATGCCATGTTATATCAATGCCCTTTTTACAAGATTGAATAGCTCTTCTGGCTCAAAGAAAATTCCTTCACCCCTACCCACGCACTGATCAATACAAAACAAGCCTAGCTCACTCTGGACAGTATATGTGGAACTCACTTCCACCCAGTCTACAAAACACGAATAAGTTAAAACTTTTCAAGAAACATTTGCATAAATATTTTCTGTCTCAATAATTTGATTTTTCGATTGAAATCATTAGCGTCCATTCACACAGTATTTTTCAGCCCATACTTTGAATACTCCGTCTAAACATGTAACCTACTCCACCTCTGTCTACCATCCCTCGTCTCCTCCCCCTACCTACCATTCTCTCGCCCCTCCTCCTCCGACCTCTGTCTCTGCAGTCTTGTTTGTTTGCTTGTATGTATGTTTGTGTGTTTGTGTGTTTGTTTCTTTCTTTCTTTCTCTTTGACTACCCGCCATATCATTATTACGTTTATGAATAGTCTGCTAATCACTGTAAAATTAGGTTACAGTGTTGCTATGTTGAGTTGTCAGTATGAATGATATGTATTGAAGTAATGTATGTATGACAAGGACAGATTGTAAGACTAGGCTTTGACCTAACATCTTCGCCCTTACGTATTTAAGATCAATCAATCAATCAATCAATCAGTCAATCTCCTCCCTCAACCCACTGCAGCCCCCTCTCCCTCCTCCCACCTCCTGACTTCCCGCCCATCCCCTTCTGGTGTCTATGACAACGTTCACTGCGCTCTGCACTCACATATGACAACGTTCACTGCGCTCTGCACTCACATATGACAACGTTCACTGCGCTCTGCTCTCCTCCCCTTCTGGTGTCTATGACAACGTTCACTGCGCTCTGCACTCATCCCCTTCTGGTGTCTATGACAATGTTCACTGCGCTCTGCACTCATGCCCTTTAGCCGCGCCACTCATCTGTCCCTGACGGGGCCTTGTAGGGGATGAAGAATCCTCACCCGTTACACCCGACACGTTTGGCAGAGACCAATGGGGCAGATGCCTGTCTTGCCCTCCCTCCTTTATCGTGCCTCGGAAAGTCTCCTCGTTTATCTCTCTGTCATCTATAGCAGCTCAGCAGCACATTTCTCCTGTGCTTGTGTGTGTGTGTGTGTGTGTGTGTGTGTGTGTGTGTGTGTGTGTGTGTGTGTGTGTGTGTGTGTGTGTGTACGTGTGCGTGTGTGTGTGTGTGTGTGTGTT
>CM065727.1:13857356-13874856 GCA_033310375.1 Conus canariensis
ACTTCAAAAAGGAAGATTGCCCATCTGTGTAAAACTCCATTTCAGCAGTTACTATTCACATGAAGGGAAGCACGTACGTAACGTGGATACACACACACACACACACACACACACACACACACACACACACACACACACACACACACACGCACGCACGCACGCACGCACGCACGCACACACACACACACACACACACACACACACACACACATACACGTGCGCATGCACGCACACTCACTCCTTTCGGAAAGAACATTTCAGAACATGTAAGAAACATCAGTCACCATAATAGTGTCATCAGCACTGTTTGTGGAGAAATGAACAGGGATTCAAGAGGCATGATTATGTTCAAGGACACATGAAGCATCTATTCGTATTCAACATTCTTTTTCACGCAAGATGGATTTGACTTTACGAGTCTTCTCCCCTACACACGAGAAATAAGCTGAATACTTGTCCTAGCACTGATCTCCTTGAAAAGAGAGAAGGGGCGGAGAAGTGAGTGTGCATCAATCGATTTGGGCGAAACTGGCGTGATTTGCTCACTTTCACTGCATGATGAGTCGTTTCCTTTGGTTCCAGTGAAACTCTTTTGACAAAAAACAAAATCGTCCAATCTGTTGTCTCTCTCTTTTCTTTTCTTTTTTTTTTTTTGCTTAGTTCTTCGGTTAGCGTTATGACTTCAGTTTCAAATGGAGTGACTGACGGCGGAGAACGAAGCAAAATTTAGAAAGAGAGGATGTTAGTTACGCCAATGACATTGACAAACAAAGCACATGACAAGACACGATGCATTTCAACCACTTGGGTCTTCTTCAGGCGAAAAATAAATCACATTTAACATTTAAGACAGTACAAACAAAGAACGAAAATGACTCATCTGTTGTTAGTCCATGTGGTGGGAGAATAGCGCTATTCTCCCCACCACATGGACTAACAACAGATGAGTCATTTTCGTTCTTTGTTTGTACTGTCTTAAATGTTAAATGTGATTTATTTTTTCGCCTGAAGAAGACCCAAGTGGTTGAAATGCATCGTGTCTTGTCATGTGCTTTGTTTGCAATGTCATTGGCGGTAACTAACACCCTCTCTTTCTAAATTAAGTTATGACTTCAGTTCAGTTCAGTTCAGTTCAGTGGTTTATTTAATGTCTTTCCATCGCCAGATGATATTAGACATTTATATAAAGAAAAATACAACCTCCACACTCAACTTATCATCCATGTTAGTACTTTCAAACCCACATCTAATATATGCATATTTACATAAGTGAAATACCCTAGTGGTGTACACAATTGTTGATCTTTATTTTAAAAAAAAATGCTGCCTGTGACTGTGAAATAACCATGGCAGTTTCAGCAGCATGTGAACCATATAAGACAGTATTGACATTATCAAAGTAGTCATCTCAGTACCGTTCTCCTGATGGAGCGAGGTCAACACTGAGTATTCAAACAAAAGATGATGCACATAATTGTTTTCTCTGCAGACACAAGTAACACCATGAGAACATCACTCTTAAGCTGTGGTGAAAGTGTAAGTGAAATCGCTATCATCTGGGGCAACATCTAAGTCGTATCCATGAGACCCTCGCCTTAAATCCTCTCATCTTAGTTGTTAACTTATTCATCCGTCTGCAGTAAAACTTGCACACTGTGGTCTCACAGCTAGGCAGATAATGTGTAGCCTCTATGGACTTGAGGAAACTGAAACGAAAATCGATAGGAAGCGAAGAATCAACTCTGAACTTTTCCCATTTTTCAATCTGCCTTTCCCCAGAGAATACCGAAGACAATGGGGGAGAGAAGTGGGGGAGCGGAGGGGGGAATGACACACAGATAGAAGAGATAAAGGACACGCATTTAGGACGGAGAGAGAGAGAGAGAGAGAGAGAGAGAGAGAGAGAGAGAGAGAGAGGAGAGGGGAGGCAGGTGGGAAGAAGCAGAAAGGAAAAGAAGAAATGTTGACACGGGGAGATTATAGAACCTTTTCAAGAGAGAGAGAGAGAGAGAGAGAGAGAGAGAGAGAGAGGAGAGAGAGAGAGAGAGAGAGAGAGAGAGAGAGGAAGCAGGAGAGGGGTGTTGGCACTGGGAAATCGTGGAATCTCCTCTGTCTGCTGCTCGTCCATTGTCGATTAATTGGCAATTTAAATATTTTGCCCCTGTTTACTGCTGGTCGATCGATGCTAGGCTTTGGCTCTGGGTTTCATTCCAAGGCTAGAGAAATGGCACGGATAACGAAGAGGAAATGGGGAGAAATCTGTAGGTGAGTGCAAAAGACGAGGGAGAAATTGTTTAGTGTGTGTGTGTGTGTGTGTGTGTGTGTGTGTGTGTGTGTGTGTGTGTGTGTGTGTGTGTGTGTGTGTGTGAGTGATCAGCACAGACAAGCAGACTGGAGCGAACCATTCGCCAGGGAACTCTAACGCGATCCGCACACTAGAGCAGGAGGATAACATTTCGCCCTCGTCCTTAGTGTCGTCGACTGTGAAAGTGTGCAGACATCCTAAACATTCACCAGTGGAGACCCCCTCTGCTTACCTGAGCTATTCTCCTCCAACCACGTGTGACGTGACAATAGACAGAGCCACACCACCCAACACCCCCATCTCTCTCTCTCTCTCTCTCTCTCTCTCTCTCTCTCTCTCCACACACACACACACACACACACACACACATACACACAGACATGCACACACACACACATCACACACGCACCACACACACACACACACACACACACACAGCACACTCACTCACTCACCACACACACACACACACACACACACACACACACACACACACACACACACACACACACTGCAATTGGGGTTATCAGTTTACGTCGTTTTTTTTTAAACATTCCTACCTTCACCACCCCAACCACCTCCTCCCCTGCCTCCCTCCCTCTGTTGGGCTGGCGGTCTGTTGTAGCAGACTGAACACATTAGGACGCGCGCAACGATGACAACAAAGGGGCACAGACTTTGACGTAACTGTAGCACGTTTTGCCAGCTCCACTCTCCTCCCCACCCCTTACCCCCTCCTCCACTCTCTCTCTCTCTCTCTCTCTCTCTCTCTCTCTCTCTCTCTCTCTCTCTCTCTCTCTCTCTCTCTCTCTCGCAAATCTCTGCTCCATAAGTTAAGATAGGTTGTATTTGGCAATCGAATAGCTTAAAGAAAATACCAGGAGAATGTTCACCTATTGACCATAGCATTCTGTTGATAGCAGTTAATCCTTTCTTTGCTCTGTTTGCTAGGTCACACATAGTTGGTTGGAAAGATAATCTTGTGGTCAGTATTATACCAAGATACTTATACATGTTAACAGTGGAAAGCTGAGCATCACCAAAAGTCCAATTTTCATTCGAAGCAAGGTAACCCCCATTCCTGAATACAACAATATTTGACTTTTCCAGATTCACAAGTAAATCTAAACGTTTTGAAGTATTATACAAGACATTCAGTTGGGTTTGCAAACCAATAACAGTATCAGAAAATAATGCAACATCATCAGCAAATAACAGAATCAAAAGTTCAATGAGGTCTGGAGAAAGCTGAATACCATGTCTACCAAAAGTGTTAATATCTTTAGTTAGTTCATTGATGAACAGTGAAAAAAGCACAGGTGAACACACCTCACCTTGTTTTAGGCCCCGTGGGCATAGAAAAGTATCAGTAAGGTCACCACTAGTTCGAACACAAGTCTTCACAACATTATACATACTTGCACTTAGCTGCTATTAAAAGATTTCTTGGTGTAAGTCCAAAAGCTCCTAGGCACTTAGTGTACGGCGAATCTGGAAGACACCCTCTTTATGTAAATACTTATGCAAAATGCATCAGATTTTGGCTTCGTGTTGCTTGTATGGATAATAGCAGACTCCCAAAGAAAGCCTATGATATGTTGCTGCATCTGCAGAATCAAAATTATATTACCTGGACGACTAATGTTTGCTATGTTCTTTATAGATTCGGGTTTGGAATTGTATGGGAAATGCAAAGTGTTGGTAATGTGAAAGCTTTTATTGTAGAATTTAAGAAACGTTTAAGTGATTGTTACATCCAAGACTGGCATTCAGCTATTGAATCGCATGAGTTGTACGATGTTTATCGGTCATATAACCAGTCTCTTGTTCGAAGTCCCTACCTCTTTGTAATTAAACATGTTAACATCCGCAGGTTACTTTCAAGGTTTCGGTTAGGAATGTCGCCTTTACGATGCCACTTTTTACGATATACTGATCGCAATAGAAACCATGACATTTTCTGTCCACACTGTAAGGAAGCACCGGAAACTGAGCTTCATTTTCTACTGGTTTGTCCTTTGTACGAGAAGTTGCGCCTTGAGTTGATTCCAGCTAAATTTTACAGACACCCTTCTCTATTCAAAATGTCCATTTGTTAGCCTGTTCTATTGAGACCACTATTACGAGTGTTGGTAATTTCATTTATAGAGCTATGGCTGTTAGGAACGGAATAATTAATGCTGCAGTTGCTTCATGAATGTCTTCTTTGTTAACTGTGAACACCATTCAGCTGAGGTTTCGTTAAGAGTGGCTTGTACCGATTTATTTTGACCTTGTTCACTCACTTTGATATGGGCCTGTGGCCTGTCAAATAAAATATTCTGAGTTCTGAGTTCTGAGTTCTCTCTCTCTCTCTCTCTTCTCTCTCTCTCTCTCTCTCTCTCTCTCTCCTCTCTCTCTATCTCTCTCTCCCCTTCGCTTATCAGATCGTGTGGTTGAGACGAAGATCTCTTTGCGCACCCTCCCTACTACAAGAGAAGCTGCGGCCCCCACCCCCTCCTCCTCACCCACTAGACAGGTAGAAAAAGAAAGGAATAGAGAAAACGCAATGTTAACACAGAAAAGCAAACGTTGCAGCTAATTTCTTTAACTTACTGACGTTAAATCACACTGAGTGGAGATGGGTATTCTTTTCAACAAACCTGAAACTCCTCCACGAAAAAAAAAAAAACCACACACTTAGCAAACATACAGCTACATGAGATATGCCAAACATTCACACACAACAGTACAAAACAGTCCGGAGGAGAAAATCCAAAACAATACAATAATCATCATTATCGTTGCGTCGCGAAATTCTCAAACTGGTCACTCATCCATTGACTAATCTTTCTCAGTGTAAGCCCACAGCTACCAATAATCCAATGTGTCTGGAGTTCTTGTCTGGTTTTCATTTGCTTGAAGTTAGAATCAACAGTTGATCAAACAAATAACAAACCGTGAACTGTTTCCACATGGAGGACAGTGCCTGTCACTGCATTCTCAGACTACTGGATGACAGCAAGACGAGATGATTAATCAGCAAGCCGAGTACTTGGCACATACGTCATGTAGAATGACTGTTTTGATAGTGTGGTGATGTGACAAAGAACCCAGTTTACCCATTCCATTCATGGACACGTTCCAGCATGAAGCACTCTATAAGTGTCTCAAAACCTAGTGAGCCTTAGGAGCAAGGCCTTGGCGAGATATCTATTCTTGCCGACGTTATTGACCTTGGTGTGATTGCCAAGACACAGACAACAAATCTGCGACGGAAGATGTATGCTTTACTCTTTTTCATATGTCTGCGATAGTGAGGTTGGGTGTAATACAGCCATCCCTCATAATACAGCCAACCCTCAATGCACTTTGCCCTGCCCTCTGCCTCCACACACATGACCTTGACCCAGACCTCTCATTAGTCCCTGACCCTGACTTGACCCTGCAGGGAATGAAGGGGTCATCACTCAATACACCCGACACGAGTGGCAGAGACCAAGGGGCAAGATGGGAGTCTAGTCTTCCTTCATAATTCACCACCACACGGATTCATCATTTCACGACCTCTCAAATACTCAAAAGGTCCGTTTTATTTCTTCTTTACCGTTCATTTAGTGCAACCTCCGCTCGCGTGTACATCCCTCTCTCTCTCTCTCTCTCTCTCTCTCTCTCTCTCTCTCTCTCTCTCTCTCTCTGTATGTATGAATGTGTGTGTGTGTGTGTGTGTGTGTGTGTGTGTGTGTGTGTATGTGTGTGTGTGTGTGTGTGTGTGGTGTGTGTTGTGTGTGTGTGTGTGTGTTGTGTGTGTGTGTGTGTGTGTGTGTGTGTGTGTGTGTGTGTGTGTGTGTGTGTGTGTGTGTGTGTGTGTGTGTGTGTGTGTGAATAATATTGCTTTGTTCTCTTCCCCACTTCCAATTCCCTCAACAAATAACAGTGTGACGAATGTTGTGGGCCAGCTCAGATGAAAGGCGAAGGCCGGAGGTTAACAACAGAGCAGCACTGTGCCGCCAACTCATCGTTTTCGCTCTGACGGGTCATTGCTGCAATATCTGGTCTTCTTTCCTCTGGGATCAAATCCTACAGTGGACCCACTTTCTTTGGGAGGGTGGGGGGAGGGTGGGGCTTTTTTTTAGTGGTCCTCCATCTTCCCATTTTTTTTAACACTTTCTCTGTCTCTCTATCTCTCTCTATCTCACTCTCTCACTCTCTCTCTCTCTCTCTCTCTCTCTCTCTCTCTCTCTCTCTCTCTCTCTCTCTTCCATCCTGACTCACACTCACCATACAACATCTGTATGTGGGCCGACTGTTGCATTGTCAGTGTCCCTTCACATAAACTATGATTTTTCTTGTTCGTCTCTGATGCACACAATTTATCATGACTTGCTTCTTTGACATTATAGTTAATAAAAATTAATTCGTGACCTTTTCACAGAAAAAGAAAATTCTTCAGTTTCAGTTTGTGATTTTTCAAGGAGAGAACACAGCGTGCGGACGTGTCCATGGAGGCTGCTACGCATGTTTGAGGCCCTGAGCTCACAGTATGCAGGGGCTGCTGTGAAACAAGTCAGTCAGAACAGAACTGGGGAGATGGGTTCATGACAGACAGACAGACAGACAGACAGACAGGGACCGAAACAGAGATAGAAAGAGACATATAGAAAGACAGAGCGAGAGATAGAGAGACAGACAGACAGGGAGAGAAACAGAGATAGAAAGAGACACAGAAAGAGAGAGCGAGGGAGAGAGAGAGAGAGTCCCAACCTCCCCAGCAGGAGCCCCCCATCAGACAGGAAGACTGCCGTGGCTGTGACAGTCTGGAGACATTGAGCACATCCATCAGTGTTCACAGCCTCTCTCTGCGGTCCCCCACCTCCCCTCGGCCACAACCCTCGTTTGTCTATGACCATTCTTCCGCCACCCCCCCCCCCCCTCCCCTCTCCTTCACATGAAATGCCATTCTTTCCACCCCCCACCTCCACCCCCCGTCCTTTTTTCTTCAGACAGAGGGAGAAGGCTCGATCTGGTTAGGTCTGCATTGAGTAATTATTAATCATTGTAGTATCCGTTTTCTCCTTCGCCTTATTTCATTTCTCTTCCCATTCAATGCAAGATGTCTGGTCTATTTCAAACTGAAAACGCTGCTCTGTAAACGATCATGCATGCAGTCACATACCTACAGCTGACATGACATGAGTGACTCAATGCATCAAACACTAGGTCACACAGAAACCCTGGCTTTTGTGTATCAAGCCCTAAAATGTAAAGTATATTCACTGTGGTACATGTCTGTAGAGAGAGAACACATACATCATTATACGAGAGCGAGCAAACGAGGCACGGAGACAGGAGAATAACGGTCAAACGGAATGCATGAGTCGGTGCACCACACATTCAGTCAAACAGAAACCCAGACACTTTTATACCATACAAAAACACTAAACGCTCGCCACAAATGTCCGTTGCAGAAATTCAAAAAGATAGATACGTAAGAGAGAGAGAGAGAGAGAGAGAGAGAGAGAGAGAGAGAGAGAGACAGACAGACAGACAGACAGACAGACAGACAGACAGACAGAGAAAGAGAGAGATTAAAACAAAATAAAAGACCGCCTTTACAGGGGAAAAAAGAAAAAGAAAGAAAAAAGAAACAAAAACAAACAAACAAAAATAGTAAAGGCGGGGGTGGTGGAGGGTTAAAATTTTTTCAGGAAAAAAACACGGTGCTCTGAACCACAGATAATTCATCGGCGTGCGCTGGAGTTGATCCATTAGGGCCGGTACAGGACCCAGTACCAACACAGATCTTCATCATGGACCCAGTACCAACACAGATCTTCATCATGGACCCAGTACCAACTCGGATCTTCATCATGGACCCAGTACCAACACAGATCATCATGGACCCAGTACCAACACGACTTCATCATGGACCGCTATTACCAACTCGGAACTTATCTGGAACCAATTATCCACATCCAGATTGTTTTTGGACCCGGTTCTCAACATAAGATACTTCATCACGTGAGGAACAGTACCAACACGGACTATCATGGACCAGTACCAACACAGATTCATCATGGACCCAGTACAACACAGACTCATCATGGACCCAGTACCAACACGGATCTTCATCATGGACCCAGTACCAACACGGATCTTCATCATGGACCCAGTACCAACACGGAACTTCGTCATGTTCTTTGTCCTGTTTGGGCCTATTACCAATACGGTCCAAAACTGTATTCTCGACAAATCTTGAAATGTGCTTTTATTCCCTATTCCCTCTTTCCTGTGCATGTGTGTGTGTGTGTGTGTGTGTGTGTGTGTGTGTGTGTGTGTGTGTGTGTGTGTGTGTGTGTGTGTGTGTGTGTGTGGCGCGCGCGCGCGCTTTTCTTTCATTTTCGTTATTAAGAATAGCTGGAATACGACGTGAGAAGAGAAAGATGTAGATAAGACGGAGGCGGTATGCTAAAGAGGGGACAGGGGACGAACTGAAGATCGATGAGACTCAAGGCAGAGGGAGACGACAGAGGACAGACCGACCCCACCTCTCCTATTACCAGGGCCTGGGTGCTGAAAAAAGGCTGGAACCATTCAGCCGTCCATCAATTACTCTGTCTCCGCCCAAGGACACCGCTACCCACAATCTAATTTGTATGGGAGTGCAGTCTGGCCTACCTGCAGGTGGCTACGGCAATGACTGACCAGACACAAAGACAGAAGTGTAAAGCGTGAGTCTGACAGACAGTGCCTAGAACAGCATCTCATGGCATCAAGATGATGTGCTAGCAAGGTCATGGAATGGTGTATATGCCATGCAAACTGAACTTGAACTGTAAGCTGTCAACGACTGTACATGAAAACAGGTCAAGGAACGCCCATAGAAGACAGAAGGGTTCCTCTTCCATTTCCACGGATTAAGGATGCACTGGTGTCACTAGCTTCCAGACTGTCTCAATATGTCCGGCAAAGAGGGTCAAGAGTTCGGTTTCCAAACAGACGATGCAGTGGTATACAAATATAGCATTGCCATCCAGCAATGCAGTGGTATACAAATATAGCATTGCCATCCAGCAATGCAGTGGTATACAAATATAGCATTGCCATCCAGCAATGCAGTGGTATACAAATATAGCATTGCCATCCAGCAATGCAGTGGTATACAAATATAGCATTGCCATCCAGCAATGCAGTGGTATACAATATAGCATTGCCATCCAGCAATGCAGTGGTATACAAATATGAGCATTGCCATCCAGCAATGCAGTGGTATACAAATGAGTGACATTGCCATCCAGCAATGCAGTGGTATACACTGAGTGCAGCATTGCCATCCAGCAATGCAGTGGTATACAATATAGCCATTGCCATCCAGCAATGCAGTGGTATACACTGAGTGCAGCCTTGCCATCCAGCAATGCAGTGGTATACAGAGTGCAGCCTTGCCATCAGCAATGCAGTGGTATACACTGAGTGCAGCTTGCCATCCAGCAATGCAGGGTGCAGCATTGCCATTCAGCAATGCAGTGGTAACACTGAGTGCAGTATTGCCATCCAGCAATGCAGGGTGCAGCATTGCCATTCAGCAATGCAGTATACACACTGAGTGCAGCATTGCCATCCAGCAATGCAGGGTGCAGCATTGCCATCCAGCAATGCAGTATAATGAGTGCAGCATTGCCATCCAGCAATGCAGTGGTGCAGCAGTTTGCCATCCAGCAATGCAGGGTGCAGCATTGCCATCCAGCAATGCTGGATACACTGGGTGCAGTATTGCCATCCAGCAATGCAGGGTGCAGCATTGCCATCCAGCAATGCAGGGTGCAGTATTGGGCCCTCCAGCAATGCAGGGTACAGCATTGCCATCAACAATGCAGGTGCAGCATCATCCAGCAATGCAGAGTAACACTGGTGTAGCATGCCATCCAGCAATGCAGGTAACACGTGCAGCATTGCACCAGCAATGCAGACACAGCCCCCTCTGCCTCTCGGTACTTGTCCTCTTCCCTCCCGTCCCATTTGCTGATGTGTTCAGCCAGGGAGAAATAACTCAAGCCAGAATATCCTGATACCTCTGTCGGCAGAAGGGCGTCTAGGAATCATAACCTGGATGCAGCCTGTCCCTGTAAGAGAGTATGGAATTCAGGCCCAAAACACTTATCTGAGAAGGACGGGGTGTCTCTAAAAATCTGCTCAAGCTCTCTTGGGTTTTTTCCTTCCCGTGCGTCTGGCAAAAAAAAACAACTTATTTTTCAATAACCAATTTTTCTTTTCATACTGGTCTTTCTTCGTGTAGGTACACGTTTGGTTCACTCATTCAGCCACTCGTTCAATCACTCACCCACACACACATACCAAAGGCAGCACCAGACGACCTTCTCATTGTTGACACATGAAAACAGAGAGAGAAAGCCCTACCATGGCTCCCATGACTGTGACAGCCTTGAGATGTTTCAGAGACCCCTCAGGGTCTACAGCCTCTGTCTGCCTTCCCGCACAGTCTATGTCCACTTCCCCACACGTCTTTCTCTCCTCCCCTACTGCCCTTCTATTGTCTGTGACCAGTCACATTCGGTCTGACACAAACCCCACACTTCCTGTCTTCCTTCTTCAATGGGGCCTGTCTGGGGTAAAGCTAAAGGAGGGAGGGGGTGGGGGAGGGCTGTAATGAGCACCTATTGATGCGGGTCCTTGTGGCTTCATTACGTCTTCCATTTAAAGAAGAAGGAAAGTACTTTGCCTGTTGGGCGTTACATTGGGTGCAGGGTTCGTATTTCCCGTTAATTACCGGTATTTTGCCGGTTCAGATGACGAAATACCGTAACAATATCGGCGTCGGTACTACGTACTGATTTGTGTTTGACCGCACATCGGCGGTGCGAAAATGGATGATTGTGTTTGTAATACTCGACTTTTCCCGACTGCTATGACCAGGCTATGGTTTTGTTTGACCCATTTACCTTTGCTACCTTTGTCACACCAGTTTAAAAAAATACTATGCAATCAATGACATGTGTCATAGTCCCATCAGCATAGACAAGGTGTCAAAAGGCCGAAGCCAGAACTATGCTGTCTTTGGTTCAATCAGCCCGCTGTGTGATCCCTAAGAAAAGGTACTGTCAATTGCTTGGCCTCTGAAAGAACGGAACAAATGAAATCATGACACTTCCACAAAGCCACTGACAGCACTTTCCAGCAAGACAAAGTATGCTTAATACTAAAGTAAGATGGCGGCTATTATTGATGGGTTTCTATTTGGTGATGGTTCATTTTTACATACGGATTTTTACATATGGAGGTCGACGTTCATGACATGCACTAAACAAATGGTCGTGAGCACTTTAGAACGTTATCGTTTGCGGTTTAAATCCGAACTTAACTTGCATATTACTTCATTCACAGAGAGAGAGAGAGAGAGAGAGAGAGAGAGAGAGAGAGAGAGAGAGAAATACGCCATCTCTCCTTTCAATCATATACCGCGCACCTAGCAAGGCAGGCTTCAAAACAAGCTTTGTTTTCACCTTGGTCAGTTTATTTTCAGTTTCATTTACTTTTAGTTCGTTACATAAACGAAGGCCAGCATATTCTGTCGCTGAACTGTTAGCCAAGGTCGCCATCGCTTTTAAACGATTTGCAAGCAACAGGATTGCACAAGTGACTAGCACCACCATGTTGCGTTGTTGTCAAAAACCAAAACGTCCGCGGCCAATAGAAAATTCTTTAGCGCTGTCGCTGCGAACAGCTTTCACAGCGGAACACAGGGATGTCATAACGGGTTTCAGTCCCGTTTTCTTCTAAATCTTTGTTAAAAACTTTCCACTGGAAAATCTCAGATCAGATGAAAAAATGTTAATATCCTTCAGAAATTCAAAATCACATCAGGTGGGGCATCTGTGAAGAAGGTTTTTATGGAGTCTGCTGTAAAATGTTAATGTGTCACGTCATGCAAGTCCCAACACTCTAAAAGAATATGTTTCATTATGAGTGGTACATGACATGGAATGTACCACAAAACTTCTTCACTCTTTGAAAGGTACGAATGGGTGAAAAACGAATCGCCAGTATGCAGCCGGCATAAAACCGGCATAAAAACAAAATTTTGGGTGTGTTTTTAGAAGATGTAATTTAAATGGTTGTGTGAATGAATGACCTGTGACTTGCCTTTAACGCAGTGACAGCCCTGATATGGCCCTTTGAAGTCGGCTGGGCTACAAGCAACATTAATGTACCTTACCTTCTAAATCTTTGCCGTCATTTCCTGTTGGCGCCATGACTGATATTTTGTAGGATAGTGTATGTGAAGTTTTCTCCACAGAATTATGATGTACTAGAACTAACTGATAACTGCTCTTACGGTGACGAGATAGGCTCTGATATCTGCTGCGTTCGAGGAGCTGCTCCACTTGTTTGAATTGACACTTATGACAGTAAACTCTCACTTTTGCCATATTTGGCCAGATTTGTATTGATATGTAGACCAATCCTTACTGTATCCTCATTAAGATGTTTATTCATATGTGCTCTTCTGTTTGGCAGAAGCTGCATACTCTCATCTTGACAAAACGAAGATTTACATTTCTTGCTAGATTTGTATACGACATAATCTTAATATTTCGTAACAGTGCATGAATCAATACTTGAAACTGCTCATGCTGTGTAAGAAAATGCAAGTATTTTTTCTGTGGAAAATACTGCTGGAAACGTTATATCAGAGAATTACGACGCCTACCTTTCGATGAAGTCTTCTTTCGGTGCATTGCTGTAAAGGTCCCATAATTATTTCTGGTTGTGACATTAACATTGTGCTAGCATTTGTACTACCAAGACAAGCTAACGTTAAAGTTTCACCAACACACACACACACACACACACACACACACACACACACACACACACACACACACACACACAGAGAGAGAGAGAGAGAGAGAGAGAGAGTCTGTCAAGACACCTGTAGCTGCGCACGTGAACTGCACGCATGCATGCGTGGGGACAGTACAAGCATTCCTCAGTCTGTAAGCTGGTCAGGCGTATCATTCGTTTCCTTCACCACTCTGCGGGTACTGGTACTAAACAATCTTCTGCCTTTCCCTGTCCTGGTATCGGATAAGCCACCAACGAAAGGGAAGGGAGATGTGCAGACCATCTCGACACTTCAAGTCAGCTGCCTAGGGCCCCTTCCCTCCCCTAATTTGCCTCGGGGGTCATGCCAGCACCAGCTGTTTATCAGGCAGTCCACCAGATAAGGAGACGTCTCGGTGCTTCAGGGCCCTGCAGACGTATCTCTTTGCTTGCCAGTTTGACTGATCATTGAAGATGAAGGCAAGGGCCATTGATAGGATCAAAGAAGGTGGTGGAGGTGGTGGAGCTGGTGGAGGGGGGGGGGGCTAAAAGAGGGGGTCCAGCCCCTACCTCCACCCCCTCTCCAAGTCGTCAACAGACTGAAGAGCAAAAACGCATGCTCTGTGCGCTCTGTGTTGTCATTTCTGCTAGGCAATTCGGTGTCGTAAGCCTCATTCGTTTGCAGTTATGGGCGTGCATTTAATTTGTCATCAGAGTAAGAGTTATCCGTCTTGTTTATGATTTACTGTGTACTGTTCCCCGCCTCATTCAAAATGTTCTATTCCAATAAAACCGTGGTTACCTGTATTGGTTACAGTTCGTCCGTGTGTTTGTACGACTATAATTCAAAATCGTAAAAGCCGTGCTAGTCTTGAATAAATGTTAATCTGTGTTTGTTTATTTCTCCAGTTGATATTGCGGTGCAGATGTGTTCGGTAATATATGGGCAAGCTTGGAACATCCTTTTCTTTTTTGGGGGAGGGGCGGGGTGGGGGTGGGGTGGGGGTGGATGTCTCCTTGTTTGTTCTGTGTGCTCTGTGTTGTCATTTTTGATCAGCGACTCAGTGTTGTAAGCTGCGTTCGTTTGGAGTTATGGGCGTGCATTTGTTCCATTATAGGACAAGAGTTACCCTCCTTGTTCATTATTTCCTGTTTACTATTTCCCGCCTCATTTCAATTTTTCTTTCATGCTATAAGAAGCATCAATGTCAGCTCGTGCTAAGACAACCCACCAGCGAAGACTACATTGGTGATGAATCACTTCTGTAGTGTTCAGTGGCACCTGTTCGAATTTAAGGCATACCTACACCACCAACAACACCCCTACTGACAACAGTCACTGCTTGGCCATGGAGCCAGCGTGAGTGAACATCTCCCTCAGGGGCATGCCACCACGTCCGTCCAGCAACAGTCCCATAAACTCACCAGTAACAGGGACCACGACACAAATTCAGAGGCCACAGGCGTGGTGAGTGAATCGACAAATAGAGCATGATGGGCAACAGAATTTGACACTTTCTGTATGATGATTGGTGTGAAGACGGATGAAGATGTTGGAATTCCATTTTCGTTGGAGACCACATGACAGGGCTGCACTCTATGCTCTCTTTAATAATGTATCCAGTGTAAACTAGACCCGAAGGATGCAGACACCTGCAGTGTTGATCAGAAAAATTAGAGCACCACTCTCAGAGACACATCCATAAAGCAGCTGATAGTCGACAGCGTGGTTCCAGACCTCCCATCTCAGCCACAACCAACTCAGCTCTGGAAGGAGCTAGTTGGAGCTGAAAAATCCAGCAAAGAATTGGCTCTGATGGGAATCGAATCCACCACTTCAAAGCCCCAGTCCATGATGCTAACCACCACACTTCGTCTACTGGTTGCAGACGACAATAATAAGAATGATAATGTGGTGATGATAACGATGATATTCATAATGTTAATATTGTTATCATTACTGTGACAACAACAATAACGGAATTAACGGATCATTAATCAGTCAAAAAAGAATGCTACGTCAGGAGTGCCGGGGGAAAGCCGGGAGACTTCCCTTTGAAACGATTGTCACTCTAAATTCAAGTCAAACTTAGCACTTTTGTTGCGGTTGCTGCTGAAATTACTAATGGCGGTGTTGTGGGAATTACGGAGACCCGAGTCTGCTGTCAACGAAAGAGGATTACGATCCAATCCCTCAGCCTGGACCAATCAGTCATCCTGATCATTACAATCCATCCCTCAGCCTGTGACCAATCAGTCATCCTGATCACTACAATCCATCCCTCAGCCTGGACCAATCAGTCATCCTGATCACTACAATCCATCCCTCAGCCTGGACCAATCAGTCATCCTGATCACTACAATCCATCCCTCAGCCTGGACCAATCAGTCATCCTGATCACTATAATCCATCCCTCAGCCTGGACCAATCAGTCATCCTGATCACTACAATCCATCCCTCAGCCTGGACCAATCAGTCATCCTGATCACTAAAATCCATCCCTCAGCCTGGACCAGTCAGTCATCCTGATCATTACAATCCATCCCTCAGCCTGGACCAATCAGTCATCCTGATCGTTAAATCCATCCCTCAGCCTGGACCAATCAGTCATCCTGATCACTACAATCCATCCCTCAGCCTGGACCAATCAGTCATCCTGATCACTACAATCCATCCCTCAGCCTGGACCAATCAGTCATCCTGATCATTACAATCCATCCCTCAGCCTGGACCAATCAGTCATCCTGATCACTACAATCCATCCATCCCTCCCTCCCTTACCTGGAAGGCATACTACCACATGAAGGCATTAATGACAAATACTAAACCTGTGACCAGTCTACCAAATGAGAACTCATCAGTGAAGCTGGCTCCTGACCACATGAAGGAATTAACGTCATACACTAAACCCAGCTTCTGACCACATGAAGGAATTAATGCCAATCGCTAAACCTCAGTACACTCAATGATAACTCATCAGTGAACTGGGTAAGCATACGATGAAACTGGTCGGCCTGTTGGATCATTTAGCACATTTCACAGCTGCCAGCAAAGTCAGAAGATAGACAGAGAGGGAGAGGTCTGGGTCTGGCTAGGTCTGCAATGAGTCGAATCATTACTGATCCAGGTAACATCGGTTGTATCCCCACCCCACAGCCTCTCTTCCTGTTCCGGGACAAGATGAGAGCTTTTCTTTGAGTTCAAACAGTGCTTCTGTCTTCTTTCTTTCAGTACTGTGCTGTGCACTGCAGATGTCACCTTGGGGCCTGATACCGACAGGGTTCACTATCCGGTTCTTCATCCCACTAGGGCCTGGGACCAACAGGGTTCACTATCCGGTTCTCCATCCCACTAGGGCCTGGGACCAACAGGGTTCACTACCCGGTTCTTCATCCCACTAGGGCCTGGGACCAACAGGGTTCACTATCCGGTTCTTCATCCCACTAGGGCCTGGGACCAACAAGAATGGTTCAATTTTCTTTATCTTGTAAGGGACACACACACACACACACACACAACACACAACACACACACACACACACACACACACACACACACACACACACAAACACACACACACACACACACACACACACACACACACACACATAATAATAATATAATAATAATGATTTCTTTTATAGCGCTTAATCAAACGAATTTCTCTAAGCGCTTTACAAAATCATACTACATTCACCCTTCTCATATACAGTAATACACCTTACACCCAACTACAAATACTATTACTACAATAACTAACAAATCCTAATCCTACGAGTATGACATTCACTTATTTTTCAAGTATCACTACAAAAACTAAATCCTATAACGTTCAATCATACACCAAATACATGTAATAGAGAACATACACATACACTACATTTGAAAAGGCCCAGACGGCTATGAGTTAGGTTATACCCCCCCCCCTCCCCCCACAGCATTGACTAATTATGAGAAAATAGATGGGTTTTAAGTTTAGACTTGAAAGAAGAGATAGACTCTGAATGTCTGAGAGAGTCTGGCAGTCTGTTCCACGTCGCTGGAGCTTGAAAAGAGAAAGATCTTTCACCAGTAGTAGTCCTGAAGCGAGTCATTCGTAGAAGGCGGACGTCAGCACAGGAGCGTAGTTGTCGAGAGGGGATGTAGATTTTAAGGAGATCTGAGAGATAAGAAGGTCCATTTTCAAAGAGAGCAGAGAAAGTGAGAGTTGAGATTTTGTACGAGATACGGTTTGAGACAGATAGCCAGTGAAGAGAGTGAAGTAGAGGCCAAGTGTGATCATATTTTCCTGCTCTACAGACGACTCGGGCTGCATGATTTTGGATTCGCTGTAATCTTTCTATCAGGTATTTTGGAAGGCCGGCCAAAAGTGA
>CM065727.1:13877356-13902356 GCA_033310375.1 Conus canariensis
TCCTTAACATCACTGTCACCATCCAGCCTGAGCCCAACTACCCAAGACTGACCACCAGCATCTACTACAAAGACACAGACTCCCTTCTGTACACCTCCAGCCACCCAAAACCCTGCAAAGACAGTATTCCACAGGCTCAGTTCCAACGGCTCCGTCGCATCTGCAGTGAGGATCAAGACTCTGAGCATCAAGCACACACGATGGTGGATTTCTTTCGTGCTAGACAGTACCCAGAGGACTTAGTCTACAAGGGTCTTGAGTCAGCTCGTTCTATCTCTCGCTCCCAGGCCCTGACTCCTCAACATCGTTGTAAGCAAGACGAGCGCCCTGTTGCTGTCCTCACGTTTCACCCCCACAACCTTCCTGTAAAAAAACATCTTGCTCCGCAACTTCCACATCATTCAGTCTGATCCTTCCCTACAAGAAGTTTTTCCCCGCCCGCCACTAATTGCGTTCAAACGTGACACCAACCTTAGGGACCACCTGGTGCGAGCTGCTATCCCCAGAGACAACCATCCCTCCCTCCGGCACCAGTCCTTGTGGTATAAAAGGCTGCAAAACACGCCCATTATCGACCATCAAGGACCATCATCGGCCCCAAGGGGAGGTTCACTGTCAAGGCACTGTTCAATGCCAGACTGAGAACATAGTGTATGTCCTTACGTGCACACTGTGTAACAAGAAATACACTGGTGAGACATACCGTCGCCTAGACGATCGCTTCTCAGAGCACCTGCGGTCAATGCGCCTGGGATACAGTGACCCTGTAGGCGTTTACTTCAACAGCCCTCAACACAGCTTCAGTCACTCAAGAGTTGCTGTGGTCTGGCAGAACCATGCAAGTGGCCCTTACA
Source organism: Conus canariensis (assembly GCA_033310375.1). Classification (NCBI taxonomy): domain Eukaryota; kingdom Metazoa; phylum Mollusca; class Gastropoda; order Neogastropoda; family Conidae; genus Conus; species Conus canariensis. The sequence continues at coordinate 13,878,211 of CM065727.1, forward strand.
GACTGTTCATGGAGTCTACAGTCATCGCCCGCCTCGGCACCCGCATCCTAAATGGACTGAACACCAAGGAGTGACTGCAGTGTCTTCCAGGCTTATCCTAACAATTTTTGTTTGTTTGTGCAGTATGTGTGTCACCCTTGTCAGTGTGTGTGAAGGGTGCATGTGTACACTAGGATATGTGTTTACAGCAGGCTCTTTCCACCCCCTCCTTCCCCCCCTCCTTGTCCTCCCCCCCTCTCTCTCTCTCTCTCTCTCTCTCTCTCTCTCTCTCTCTTCCCATATCCTTGCTAGTTGTGCTCACCTTCTGTGTACTTGTGTTGTGTGTGTGTGTGTGTGTGTGTGTGTGTGTGTGTGTGTGTGTGTGTGTGTGTGTGTGTGTGTGTGAACATTTTTTTTCTTGTTGTTGCTATCTTCTTCTTCTTCTTCTTCTTCTTCTTCTTCTTCTTCTTCTTCTTCTTCTTCTTCTTTTTGTTTCTGTCTGTCACCAACTCATTCTGATGATGAAGACACTAAGTGTCGAAACGTCCTAACTTCTTTTCCACCTGTAAGTTGACATTTTATCTTTTTGCTGTTTCACCGGCGTGTAGGGTTTTTTTTTTATAATAACCGGAGAGAGAGAGAGAGAGAGAGGAGAGAGAGAGAGAGAGAGAGGAGAGAGAGAGAGAGAGAGAGAGAGAGAGAGAGAGAGAGAGAGAGAGAGAGCTTGTTACTGGCGTGTTCAGTATTTTTTTTACAAAAACCGGAGAGAGAGAGAGAGAGAGAGAGGAGAGAGAGAGAGAGAGAGACGAGACAGACAGACAGAGAGACAGAGAGACAGAGAGAGAGGCCCCAACCTCCCAGCAGGAGCCCCCCGTCAGACAGGAAGACTGCCGTGACTGTGACAGTCTGGAGACATTGAGCACATCCATCAGTGTTCACAGCCTCTCTCTGCGGCCCCCCACCTCCCCTCGGCCAAACCCTCGTTTGTCTGAGACCATTCTCATACCCTCCTTTCTACAAAATGCCACTCCTACCCCCATTCTTCTTCTTCTTCAGACAAGAGGGAGAAAGGTGAGCCTGGTTAGGTCTGCAGTGAGTCATTATTGATCTAAGTGGTTAGTCAGTCTTATTCAGCCTTACCAGTCTCTCTTCCTCTTCCAGCGCAAGTTAAGAGGTTTACTTTGAATTCAATTGTACTTTTACACAAAAGTCGTTGAAGTCTATCGTGCTGTGCTTTGGGAATATCACATAACGGCTTGGTACCGATAGGATTCTGGTACCAACAAGAACCAGCTCAAGTTGTGGTTAGTGCCCGGTACCATTTTCTCCGCCCAGTTATAATCCAATATACCTTTTGGGACCAGCGCCATACACGTCGTTCTGTCGTGCTCAGTGCAGTTTCTTCGTCTCAATTGGGAGCCGCATAATTTTCATAGCCCCATTATGGCCCAGTACTAATAAGGAACAACACCATATTCTTCACCCTAACAGAATCCTGTACCAATATGGCCCAGTGCCAATAAGGAACAACACCATGTTCTTCATCCCATCAGAATCCTGTACCAATATGACCCAGTACTAATAAGGAACAACACCATATTCTTCATCCCATCAGAATCCTGTACCAATATGGCCCAGTACTAATAAGGAACAACACCATATTCTTCATCCCATCAGAATCCTGTACCAATATGGCCCAGTACTAATAAGGAACAACACCATATTCTTCATCCCATCAGAATCCTGTACCAATATGGCCCAGTACTAATAAGGAACAACACCATATTCTTCATCCCATCAGAATCCTGTACCAATATGGCCCAGTAACTTATGAACACCACTATTCTTCATCCCATCAGATTCCTGGTACCAATATGGCACAGTACTAATAAGGAACAGCACCATATTCTTCACCCTATCAGAATCCTGTACCATATGGCCCAGTACCATTTTCTTCGTTCCGTTATGACCACGTATCAAGAGAGTCTGCATCATGGTTTGTGTGCAGTCAGTCGCTGCTGGCAACAGACTGATACAGGGCCCTCATGGGACTGGGAACGAATGGCATCATGCTGTTGTACCAGTTGAGTCCACGTGCGAGTTTCTTGGGTGTTTGGTCAGCTATATAATAGAACTGGCCTGACTGTTAACATCAGTTCTATCTGAAAAGAATTACTTGTCGCAGGTTTCCAACTAAATCATATACCAAGGTGTGTGGGTATGCAAGTGATATATGTGTGAGGAACATGCGCATGCGTGTGTGTGTGTGTGTGTGTGTGTGTGTGTGTGTGTGTGTGTGTGTGTGTGTGTGTGTGTGTGTGTGTGCGTGTGTGTGTGTGCGCGCGCGCGGAGTGCGTGCGTGCTTGCGTGTGCGTGTGTGTGTGTGTGTGTGTGTGTGTGTGTGTGTGTGGTGTGTTGTGTGTGTCTGTGTGTGTGTACGTGTTTATAACAGACATTTTAATTCAGATAGCTCCCTTTCAAGACGATTTGTCGAACGTCATAACAATTTCCACTTACTTCAGGATCTAGACCACACTGAAGAAAGACTAACTTTCTTTTCAGGAAATGTTGACGTTTTTCTTAAACGTAGAAAAAAAAACTTCTAACAAAAAAACAGGGAATGCTAAATGAGGCAGAGAATAATAAACAGAGCAATACACCATGGAGTTATGGGCGTGCATTTTTTTTCATTATGGGAGAGCAAGAGTTACGCTACTTGTTCACTATTCTGACAAGAAAGACAAAACAAACCTGGCGATAACTTTGATGCAAACACCATCTTAGCTGCCCGTGTGTGGTGTACTGGGTTGCACATCTTTACTGTCTCTCTCCCACCCACCCACCCCCTCCCTACCCCCTCCCTCTCTCTCTATCCACACACACACAACACCGCGCCGCATACACGCGCACGCACACACACACACACACACACACACACACACACACACACACACATATTATATATATATATATATATATATAATGATAAAGAAGAGAGAGAGAGAGAGAGAGAGAGAGAGAGAGAGAGAAACACATACTATATTGTGACAGATACGGATTGCTGTCAATGCTGCTGCTGCTGCTATCCTTGTTTTTCTTTTTTCAATTTAAGAAATATTCGGAGCGTGATTTGGGGAGCATGGACGGTAGTGAGATGGATAGGGGGGGGGGGGGGGGAACGGTGATGCGAGAGTGAAACATTCCAACACATCTAGTAAAGAGGACAACGACCAACGACAGAAAACCCTGTCTCTCTTAGTAGTGGGGCCTAGGAGCTGGGAACGGCTGGAACAGTCAGCTGTCCATCAGTTATTCTGTCTCTGTCAAAGTCAACAGCCCCCCCCCCCCCCCCCCCCCCCCCCCAAGTCCAGCCTGTATGGCAGAGCTGTCTTTCCGTCCGGCTAGTAGGTACGCTGATCAGATGAAGAGGCAGCTGTCACATTCAGCCTGGAGTGCAGTGCTCTGTTACAGCACTTCAGGTGACATCATGACGACGTGTTAGCCAGATGTGGGTTGGTGTATGTGACATGGAAAGTGAATTTGTTGACAAGTTGTGGCGGTCGTTATATGTAGATCTTGAATAGTCGTGGGCAAATAGAAGGGCTTCCCTTTCATTTTCACTCGTTACTATATACTGATTTAAAAGAAACAACATCAAGGACAGCCTTCCAAATTAGTTCACCATCTGTGGAAACAATGAAACAGAGAGATCTAGTTGCAAAGTGAGGCGACTGCAGGCGGAAACCTACACAAATTTTAAAAAGTATTTTAAGGCTCCGCCGAAAAACGTAGACAAACGAATCTAAAGACAAAACACGACGCGTTTCGACCTCATAGGTCTTCTTCAGGCAAGACACACAACACCCAGGACAACGAAAATGAACGAGCAATCACTTGTCTTCATCTAGTTTGGCGCAAGTTGGGCGTTGAATTAACATGACAGATTACAGCCTGGGAGCAGCTTGTTCGAAAGAATCTGAGTTATGGGACGCAACCATCACCGCCTTATGCTTATTTTCCACAGATATTGACGGTGTTCTAGGGTTTGTATAAAATCGTCACGACACCTTAGACATTTTACAAAGTCCATAACAGAACGTTTGTGTTTTGCTGTTCTTTAAAGCAGTGCGATCGGGTAAGCTAGGTATGCAGTATTGCCATCCATCAATGTAGGCACAGTTCTGTCCTCCTGCTTGTGAACATTCACAACTTACCCGCATCTCCCATTCTTGTGTCCAGTGGAGGATGAATAACACCCCCAGAAAAACCTACGCATTTTGCAGAAACCAGACTCTCGTTATCTACCTATTCTTTAAATACTGCCATTTCTTCGTTTGCGTATTCGCTTGGTTCACTCATTCAGCCGCTCAGTCAACCACTCACCCATACACACATTTCGCTTGGTTCACTCATTCAGCCGCTCAGTCAACCACTCACCCATACACACATTTCGAGGACAGCAGCAGACGACCCTGTCATTATTCACGCATTAGAAGGAAGGGAGAAAGTCTGGCCATGGCTCCCATGACTGTGAAAGTCTGGAGACATTCTAGAGATCCGTTAGTGAACACAGCCTCTGTCTGCTTCTTCAGACAATAAATGTCTGCTCCCCCACGATTCTTTCAACCACCCCCCCTTTTTTTTTTCCTCCTTAACCAATCGCATCCTTCTTATACAAATACCCTCCCCTCTTCCCGCCTCCCTTTTTCTAATAGATCTTGGCTCGGGGTAAAGAATGAACAGAAAGGGGTTAAGGGGGTGGGAGGGGGAGGGGAGATGGAGGAAAGGAGAAAGATGGGAGGGACATGAGGGGTGGGGGGGGGAGAAGACTGCAGTGATGACCTGTTTATGTGGATTCATGTGGCTTCAGTACGTCTTCCATCAAAACAAGGACGAGAGGCAACTTGTTCATTCGGCTCATGTTACGCTTGTGTCACAGTCTTAAAAGCAAGCCCAATCTCAAATGGTGTCATAGTCTTAACAGCAAGCCCAATCCCAAATGGTGTCATAGTCTATTCTGTCTCAGACCTGACCCTATGAAATGTAGGCCCACAATCTGCCACGTGATACAGACGACCTCACGATCCCACTGAGGACTGCCATTACCATTGGATCTGCAATCGCCAGTTGGGATGACAAACGGTCGAAGCACTTCAAATGGTCAATAGGAAATTGTGGCTGCGTGAAGCTGTGTTGTCTGTGTCGTTCCTGCTTCAGGCAAATTGTTGTTGACATCTGGGTCTGAACAAAACAGGGTGAGGGGAGAAAGGGTAGGAACGGGAGAACTGTCCTAATGACGGTGTTCAGGCTGCTCGCCTGGAATACATGTGCCAGGGATGTGCGTAAACATTCGAAAATATGTAAATAGTGTGTGTGTGTGTGTGTGTGTGTGTGTGTGTGTGTGTGTGTGTGTGTGTGTGTGTGTGTGTGTGTATGTGTGTGTGTGTGTGTGTGTGTGTGTGTGTGTGTGTGTGTGTGTGTGTGTGTGTGATTCTTTTCCTTATGTATGGATCGAATACAATATTCCAATTAAAACATAAAGACATCAACAGAATGGGAGGAAAATGTTGTGTGGCACAGACCAAGGTCATGGGTGTGCTGGAGGACACAGCATCAGGACAGTGTTGGTGCATCGTCAGACTGTGAGTGATGCCATCAGCACATTTCCTCACAACAACTGGTCAGGGCTTCTTCTGCCAGGACTCAAGTTTCCTGAAATCCCTTTGCATTTCAAGAGCGTGTTGTTTCTTAGAGATGGACTGAATAACATACAGGTGCATATTCTCACGCGTGTGATCTGAATGGCTGATGGACACCATTCACCCTTTCGCCATAACTGTGTAAAACGGATACAATTCGTGCAGAGACAGTCAGTAACATCACAGAATCATCTCTCCCCTGCCCCCTCCCTGACTTCGCCTCGGGAGTTAGGTCAGCACCAGCTGTTTCTGAGATGGTCCTAAAGATAAGAAGACGTACCGGTGTTTAAAAGCCCTCCTGAATGATCTCTTCTTTTGCTGGCTTGACTGATTGCGTGTTAGCAGCGGCCAACGATTCCGAGAAGGTGCGCAGCGAAAGGGAACGGACAAGGTAGGGTAGGGGAGAGGGTCAATGAGGGGGCTAAGCGAGGGAGTCAAGGTCTCCCTCTCGGAGTCATCATCAGACTGAAGCGATACTACAAATGCAAAGATAACATGGGTGAACAAAGAAGGGGGGAAGGTTGAGATACACATATGCACACATGCACACATGCATACACACGCATCTGCACACGCACGTGCACACACACACACACACACACACACACACACACACACACACACACACACACACACACACACATACACACGCACTTCATACACGGGACATCGAATTGTATATGTTATACAACGAAAATAATGAAAGGTAACCGCTGATGTCAAAATGATAATAATGACGATCTGTAACATGATAGTGACATCGTTATAGTTATAATGACGACGACAGACGCGGTGGCAATGGTGTCGATCAGTTGGATTGGAAAACAACACTACAGTGCCATGGTTGTTGTGAAATGCGAGGAAACTTGTCATGAAATGGTTGTCACTCTGAATTCAATTCAGACAAAATAAGCAACTTTGTTGTGGACGATGTTTCAGTCGCTGATGGTGGTGCGATGGCCGATGGAAACCTGAGTTTGGCGTAAGAGACAGAAGATTGCACACCAATTCATACACTCACCAATCGACCATGCTCACTCATACAACCCAACCCCTACCCTCCCTTCCCCAGCAGGCAGACGAGCAAGCTACACGAAGGACTTAGGGCCAAACGCTAAACTGGTCACCACCCCACCACCGAGAACCAATCAGTGAACTTGCCAAGCGCCAGATGAAAGTGATTGGCATGTTCGATCGTTCAACGCATTTCACAAGCGCAACGAGGTTTCCCAGGCGGTGATTTTCTCCTAACTTGAACCATGGGGAGTCACTAGAAAGGGAGCTCAGTCTTGTAGAGTTTTCACGGACTTCAGTTTTAATTTCATTCCCGAGAAGAAGCCGGGGTTGCTTAACGTTAATTGGGGACGAGTGGTAACAGCGTTTTACACGAGCGACCTAGAAATGAAGGTCCGTCGACCGAAAGAGAAGATGACAAGAACCTCCACTTTTCCACAGATTGAAGACCTGGGAATTTTGAAGTCAAGGAGTGGGAAGAGTCGTTGAGACGAGTCAGTAGGTGGCATGCAGGTAGAGGAGGTCGACGGAAGAGTGAGTGGAATAGGACGAGGGAAAGTAAGTGAATCACACAAGAATCAGGAAACCCAATACCAGATTGAAATGGGTGCGCAGTGCGGTGTTTTCTGTTTCCCATCTGAAATACTTGTAAGCAGCGGGATTCGATGCTTTTTTATGCACGTTTAGTGCGGAATATCTTTATTGGACCTGGCATTATAATCCTGGCATGAACGACGTTGCTGTTATACCAGTTAGTACGCCCCAGATTCAAGTAACAAAAGGCAGACATTACTGAATAAGAACTAATTCAAAGTGTTGTCATGGTAAAGGGTGTAGTTTGGGTCATCTACTCAGAAGTCCACATAACCATAACAATGTGAAGCACAAGGTCAAAAGAAACAGACTTTTTTGTGCCAGTCAGGCATGTAGTGCGAACTGCCTGAACCTGGTACTTTGTGCAGTTTATTGTGTGACATGTCTTCAAAATACTTGAGAAAGACATTACTCCGGTGTGTGCGTCTCTTTGTAGGCCGAGTCTCAAAGGCCTCGAGTGCCATTGTGCATGGCCCAGGCAAACACATTATCCGTAGAATGTTACAAAAGTTCGGTTTTCGTATTTCCACCTTATTGTGTAACACCACTGTACGCGCGCGTGTGTGTGTTTGTGTGTGTATGCGCGCGCCCGCGCTTGTGTGTGCATGTGTGTGTGTGTGATGTTTGGTGTTGTGTTGTGGTGTGGTGTGTGTGTGTGTGTGTGTGTGTGTGTGTGTGTGTGTGTGTGTGTGTGTGTGATTGATGTTTGGTGTTGTGGTGTGGTGTGGTGTGGTGTGGTGTGGTGTGGTGTGGTGTGTGTGTGTGTGTGTGTGTGTGTGTGTGTGTGATTGATGTTTGGTGTTGTGTTGTGGTGTGGTGTGGTGTGTGTGTGTTGTGTTGTGTTGTGTTGTGTTGTGTTGTGTTGTGTTGTGTTGTGTTTGTGTGTGTGTGTGTGTGTGTGTGTGTGTGTGTGTGTTGTGTGTGTTGTGATTGCCTCAATTTTTCAGCACAGAAATTTGATGAGTGTGTCTGGGGATGTTGGACGAAAATTGAGGGTTGAAAAGATGCACTGTGCCGTCCATATCATTTCAGGCGAAAAACAGAACAGCATGTGCGTTCAGTGATATTTCAGGGTCGAAAAACAGAGACAGCACTGTGCCGTCCAGTGATCATTTCAAGGGTCTGAAAAACAGAACAGCACTGTGCCGTCCAGTGATCATTTCAAGGGTCTGAAAAACAGAACAGCACTGTGCCGTCCAGTGATCATTGCAAGGGTCTGAAAAACAGAACAGCACTGTGCCGTCCAGTGATCATTTCTCCGACAGGTCATTCCTGGACAGACATGATTTTCTTTCCTCGGGGATAAATCCCACAATAGGCCGACTGTTACATTGCCATTATTCTTTGAAACAAACATTGACGCCACTGGTTCATTCGTGCTGCTGATAGTCATATTACAGTAACATGCTCATTTTCATATCGTCATTTACAAATCTCTTTGCATCATCAGCCTTTACACACACGCGCACAGAGAGAGAGAGAGAGAGAGAGAGAGAGAGAGAGAGAGAGAGAGAGAGAGAGAGAGGAGAGAGATTCATTGCCAGATTTAGTTTTCTGATTTCACTGCCTGCAGAACAGCCCGTCTGTGTTATACAGCATTTTCTATACTGCTGTGTGCAGAGGTACCCGGTATGTAAATGAAGAAATCAATTGGAGAACAAGAGCAATTTAGGAAAACGGAATTCATGAAAGTGAAAAAAGGGTGGGGGCAAAATAACAGAGAGAGAAGCGGGAACAGAGGAGAGACAGGCAGAAAGAGAGAATGAACCCCCCCCCCCCCTAAAAAAAAAAAAAAAATAATAATAATAATAATAAATAAATAAATAAATAAACAGAATGTAAAAAGAGGGGAAAAAAATAACAAAGAGTGACACAACACAGAGACAAAGAAGACAGTCCCAATCTCCCCAGCAGGAGTCCCCCATCAGACAGGAAGACTGCCGTGACTGTGACAGTCTGGAGACATTGAGCACATCCATCAGTGTTCACAGCCTCTCTCTGCGGCCCCCCACCTCCCCTCGGCCACAACCCTCGTTTGTCTATGACCATTCTCTCCCCCTCCTTCACCCAAAATGCTATTTCCACCATCTTCTTCAGACAGAGAGTGAAAAAGAACGGATCCGGTTAGGTCTGCAATGAGTAAACATTGATTTCAGTAGCACTGGCTTCCTCCTCACGCTTTCCTCCTTCCTTGCTATTCCAGTGGAAGACGAGAGGTCTACTTCGTGTTTTTCTCCTACAAAGGGCTCTGCTGTGCCGTGCATTGGGAATGTTTCATCAGACTTGGAACTAGTAAGGTACACTGCGACTGAACTACACACACATGCGTGGAGATACATACTGGAGGCAAACAGACTGAACTACACACACATGCGTGGCGATACACACTGGGGTTCAAACAGACTGAACTACACAAACATGCGTGGAGATACATACTGGGGGCAAACAGACTGAATTACACACACATGCGTGGAGATAAACACTGGGGGCAAACAGACTGAACTACACACACATGCGTGGAGATACACACTGGGGGCAAACAGACTGAACTACACACACATGCGTGGAGATAAACACTGGGGGCAAACAGACTGAACTACACACACATGCGTGGAGATACACACTGGGGGCAAACAGACTGAACTACACACACATGCGTGGAGATACACACTGGGGTTCAAACAGACTGAACTACACAAACATGCGTGGAGATACATACTGGGGGCAAACAGACTGAATTACACACACATGCGTGGAGATACACACTGGGGGCAAACAGACTGAACTACACACACATGCGTGGAGATACATACTGGAGGCAAACAGACTGAACTACACACACATGAGTGGAGATACACACTGGGGGCAAACAGACTGAACTACACACACATGCGTGGAGATACATACTGGGGGCAAACAGACTGAACTACACACACATGCGTGGAGATACATACTGGGGGCAAACAGACTGAACTACACACACACATGCGTGGAGATACACACTGGAGGCAAACAGACTGAACTACACACACATGCGTGGAGATACACACTGGGGGCAAACAGACTGAACTACACACACATGCGTGGAGATACGCACTGGGGGCAAACAGACTGAACTACACACACATGCGTGGAGATACACACTGGGGGCAAACAGACTGAACTACACACACATGCGTGGAGATACACACTGGGGGCAAACAGACTGAACTACACACACATGCGTGGAGATACACACTGGGGACAAACAGACTGAACTACACACACTGCGTGAGATACATACTGGGGGCAAACAGACTGAACTACACACACACATGCGTGGAGATACACACTGGGGCAAACAGACTGAACTACACGCACATGCGTGGAGATACACACTGGGGGCAAACAGACTGAACTACACACACATGCGTGGAGATACACACTGGGGGCAAACAGACTGAACTACACACACACATGCGTGGAGATACACACTGGGGCAAACAGACTGAACTACACACACATGCGTGGAGATACATACTGGGGTTCAAACAGACTGAACTACACACATATGCGTGGAGATACACACTGGGGGCAAACAGACTGAACTACACACACATGCGTGGAGATACATACTGGAGGCAAACAGACTGAACTACACACACATGCGTGGAGATACACACTGGGGGCAAACAGACTGAACTACACACACATGCGTGGAGATACATACTGGAGGCAAACAGACTGAACTACACACATGCGTGGAGATACACACTGGGGGCAAGCAGACTGAACTACACACACACTGCGTGGAGATACACACTGGGGTTCTAACAGACTGAACTACACACACATGCATGGAGATACACACTGGGGTTCAAACAGACTGAACTACACACACATGCGTGGAGATACACACTGGGGGCAAACAGACTGAACTACACACACATGCGTGGAGATAAACACTGGGGTTCAAACAGACTGAACTACACACACATGCGTGGAGATACACACTGGGGGCAAACAAACTGAACTACACACACATGCGTGGAGATACACACTGGGGTTCAAACAGACTGAACTACACACATGCGTGGAGATACACACTGGGGGCAAACAGACTGAATTACACACACATGCGTGGAGATACACACTGGGGTTCAAACAGACTGAACTAAACACACATGCATGGAGATACACACTGGGGGCAAACAGACTGAACTACACACACATGCGTGGAGATACACACTGGGGGCAAACAGACTGAACTACACACACATGAGTGGAGATACACACTGGGGGCAAACAGACTGAACTACACACACATGCGTGGAGATACACACTGGGGGCAAGCAGACTGAACTACACACACATGCATGGAGATACACACTGGGGGCAAACAGACTGAACTACACACACATGCGTGGAGATACACACTGGAGGCAAACAGACTGAACTACACACACATGCGTGGAGATACACACTGGGGGCAAACAGACTGAACTACACACACATGCGTGGAGATACACACTGGGGGCAAACAGACTGAACTACACACACATGCGTGGAGATACACACTGGGGGCAAACAGACTGAACTACACACACATGCGTGGAGATACACACTGGGGGCAAACAGACTGAACTCAACAGAACGCGAAAGAAAGCCTGGCGGACATAATGACAGGGTCATGGATGTGTTGGAGGGCATGTGTATGTGTGTGTGTGTGTTTGTGTGTGTGTGTGTGTGTGTGTGTGTGTGTGTGTGTGTGTGTGTGTGTGTGTGTGTGTGTGTGTGTGTGTGTGTGTGACCTGCCTGTTTTCTTCTGCGCCACCAAGTCCATCAGCAGACAAAAGCTTGATCAGCATTGTGTGATGGTTCAGATGAAAGGGATTTGCTGGGGTGACAGCCAGAGCAGGACTTTGCAGTCAAGTGATTATTTACGTCCTAAAGAGTCGTTTTTTAAAAGGATCAAATTCAACAGTAGTCCGATATACAGATTAAGATAACGTGTTAATTTTCATTTTGTCATTCGCAGATACCTTTATTTTATTATCCTTTACACATTGAGAAAAATGAAAATAAAAAATTCAGTTTCAGATTTAGTTTTCTGAAGGTGTTGTTACTACCAGAAGACTAGCCAACATACGTTTCACGGTATCTGCTGATTATAAGGATACAACATGCAGGAGTTTCTGCTGAAATAAATAATTAAGTTCATAAACAAACAAAAACAGACTCAAGAAAAAAAAAAACAGAAAAATGGGCGGGGGGGGGGGGGGGGGGGGGGGTCAAACATTAAGAAAGACCAGAGCGGACAGGAGGATACAGGCAGAAAAGGGGAAAGAATGGAGGAAAGGAAAGAGGAATGTCAGCAGGTGAGAAGAGGAGAGAAGAGAGAGGAGAGAGAGAGAGGGGGGGGGAGGGGGTTCTCAGCAGGAGTCCCACATCAGATTAAGATTCCCGTGGCTGTGACAGTCTGGAGACATTGAGCACATCCATCAGTGTTCACAGCCTCTCTCTGCGTCCTCCCCCCCCCCCCCCACCTCCCCTCGGCCACGACCCTCGTTTGTCTGAGACCATTCTCATACCTTCCTTCACATGAAATGCCACTGCTACCGCTACCTTTCTTCCTCAGACAGGAAAAGAGAAGGCTGTGTCTGTGTAGGTCTGCAGAGAGTAATGATTATTTATCTGCATGGCATTGATTGGATCCCAATGCTCACATCCTCCCTTCCTATTCCAGGCAAGATGAGAAGTTTCCTTTGAATTCAATAGGGTGCTTTGTTTCCTGCAGAGAAGTCATCGGCGTCTCTGTGACGTGTGCTGGAAATGTCCTGTTAGGGCTCAGAACCAACAGGGTCCACTACGATGTTCTGCCTCCCATTAGGAACCAGCACCAACAAGGCCCAGATCAACTGTCTTCCACTCCATGGGACTCCGTGCCGTTTTCTGTGCCTCATTAGGGCCCAGTACCATTTTCTTTGTCTCATTAGGGCCCAGTACCATTTTCTTTGTCTCATTAGGGCCCAGTACCATTTTCTTTGCCTCATTAGGGCCCAGTACCATTTTCTATGTACCATCAGGGCCCAGTACCATTTTCTTTGTACTGTCAGGGCCCAGTACCATTTTCTTTGTACTGTCAGGGCCCAGTACCATTTTCTATGTACCATCAGGGCCCAGTACCATTTTCTATGTACCATCAGGGCCCAGTACCATTTTCTTTGTCTCATTAGGGCCCAGTACCATTTTCTTTGCCTCATTAGGGCCCAGTACCATTTTCTTTGTCTCATTAGGGCCCAGTACCATTTTCTTTGTCTCATTAGGGCCCAGTACCATTTTCTTTGTACTGTCAGGGCCCAGTACCATTTTCTTTGTACCGTCAGGGCACAGTACCATTTTCTTTGTACTGTCAGGGCCCAGTACCATTTTCTTTGCCTCATTAGGGCCCAGTACCATTTTCTTTGTCTCATTAGGGCCCAGTACCATTTTCTTTGTACTGTCAGGGGCCAGTACCATTTTCTTTGTACAGTCAGGGCCCAGTACCATAATCTTTGTACCATCAGGGGCCAGTACCATTTTCTTTGTACCGTCAGGGCCCAGTACCATTTTCTTTGTACTGTCAGGGCCCAGTACCATTTTCTTTGTACTGTCAGGGCCCAGTACCATATCCTTTGTACTGTCAGGGGCCAGTACCATTTTCTTTGTACCGTCAGGGCCCAGTACCATTTTCTTTGTACAGTCAGGGCACAGTACCATTTTCTTTGTCTCATTAGGGCCCAGTACCATTTTCTTTGTCTCATTAGGGCCCAGTACCATTTTCTTTGTACTGTCAGGGCCCAGTACCATTTTCTTTGTACTGTCAGGGCCCAGTACCATTTTCTTTGTACTGTCAGGGCACAGTACCATTTTCTTTGTACTGTCAGGGCACAGTACCATTTTCTTTCTACTGTCAGGGCCCAGTACCATTTTCTATGTACCATCAGGGCCCAGTACCATTTTCTTTGTCTCATTAGGGCCCAGTACCATTTTCTTTGTCTCATTAGGGCCCAGTACCATTTTCTTTGCCTCATTAGGGCCCAGTACCATTTTCTTTGCCTCATTAGGGCCCAGTACCATTTTCTTTGTCTCATTAGGGCCCAGTACCATTTTCTTTGTCTCATTAGGGCCCAGTACCATTTTCTTTGTACTGTCAGGGCCCAGTACTATTTTCTTTGTACTGTCAGGGCCCAGTACCATTTTCTTTGTACTGTCAGGGCCCAGTACCATTTTCTTTGTACTGTCAGGGCCCAGTACCATTTTCTATGTACCATCAGGGCCCAGTACCATTTTCTTTGTACCATCAGGGCCCAGTACCATTTTCTTTGTCTCATTAGGGCCCAGTACCATTTTCTTTGCCTCATTAGGGCCCAGTACCATTTTCTTTGTACTGTCAGGGCCCAGTACCATTTTCTTTGTACTGTCAGGGCCCAGTACCATTTTCTTTGTATCATCAGGGCCCAATACCATTTTCTTTGTACTGTCAGGGCCCAGTACCATTTTCTTTGTCTCATTAGGGCCCAGTACCATTTTCTTTGTACTGTCAGGGCACAGTACCATTTTCTTTGTACTGTCAGGGCCCAGTACCATTTTCTTTGTACCATCAGGGCCCAATACCATTTTCTTTGTACTGTCAGGGCCCAGTACCATTTTCTTTGTCTCATTAGGGCCCAGTACCATTTTCTTTGTACTGTCAGGGCCCAGTACCATTTTCTTTGTACTGTCAGGGCCCAGTACCATTTTCTTTGTCTCATTAGGGCCCAGTACCATTTTCTTTGTACTGTCAGGGCCCAGTACCATTTTCTTTGTCTCATTAGGGCCCAGTACCATCTTCTTTGTCTCATTAGGGCCCAGTACCATTTTCTTTGTACCATCAGGGCCCAGTACCATTTTCTTTGTACCATCAGGGCCCAGTACCATTTTCTTTGTACAGTCAGGGCCCAGTACCATTTTCTTTGTACAGTCAGGGGCCAGTACCATTTTCTTTGTACCGTCAGGGGCCAGTACCATTTTCTTTGTACAGTCAGGGCCCAGTACCATTTTCTTTGTACCGTCAGGGCCCAGTACCATTTTCTTTGTACCATCAGGGCCCAGTACCATTTTCTTTGTACCGTCAGGGGGGCCAGTACCATTTTCTTTGTACCATCAGGGGCCAGTACCATTTTTTCATTGTACAGTCAGGGGCCAGTACCATTTTCTTTGTACAGTCAGGGGCCAGTACCATTTTCTTTGTACAGTCAGGGGCCAGTACCATTTTCTTTGTACAGTTAGGGCCCAGTACCATTTTCTTTGTACAGTCAGGGCCCAGTACCATTTTCTTTGTACCGTCAAGGCCCAGTACCATTTTCTTTGTACCGTCAGGGGCCAGTACCATTTTCTTTGTACCGTCAGAGGCCAGTACCATTTTCTTCGTCCCTTCAAGGCCTAGTAAAAAAAATACGGCCCTAGAAGCATTTTCTATTTCTGATTAGGGCTCAGTTCTAATATGAACCAGAACCACTTTGTTCAGTCTGTTCGGGTCTAGTACCCATAAGGCCAAGTGACGTGCCCTTTGCGCAATGGACTGCTGCTTTAAAGCAGACGGATACTTGCCCCTAATGGTACCAGGACCAAATGACATTTTCCCGCTATATCCGTTGAATCCAGCTAAAGGTTCTGCAGTGTTTAAGCCAGTGCTGACCCAAATGTTAACACCAGTTTTATCTGAAAAGAATTAGTCTCAGGATTTTCAGGCTTCAACTGAAATCACGTAACAATGCCTGCCTGTCTGCCTGCCTGCGTGCATGTGTGTGTGTGTGTGTGTGTGTGTGTGTGTGTGTGTGTGTGGTGTGTGTGTGATATTAGAGACAGACATTTAGACTGTGAAAAGATCTTTACAGAATTTATCAAAGTTCCTATGAATTCTCTTAGCTCTAGAGTTTATACTGCACCGAAAACAAATTGTAATATTCTTTTAAGCAAATATTGAAATACTTCTTCAATGTGGAAAAAGAACCCGGCAATTTATTGTTAGCGTCCACGATCATATGCGTGCGTGCCCGAACGTACACACACACACACACACACACACACACACACACACACACACACACACACACACACACGTGCGCGTGTTTGGTGGTGTTGAACGCGCTCGTGTGTCTGTCTGCGTGTGTGTGTGTGTGTGTGTGTGTGTGTGTGTGTGTGTGTGTGTGTGTGTGTGTGTGTGTGTGTGTGTGTGTGTGTGTCTGTCTGTCTGTCTGTCTGTCTGTCTGTGTTTGTGTGTGTCTGTGTCTGTGTGTGCTTTGAATTAGAATTATGATTTTATCATGTTTTTTTTCTGTAATATGCGCTTTGGGCTCTTGTGAGGTAAAGCGCTCTATAAAATATCCTTTTACATTACATTACATTACACACACACACACACACACACACACACACACACACACACACACACACACACACACACACACACACATACACTTTGATGCACATGAGAAAACACGTAAAGATTTCTTTTTTCTTTCTTTCTGAAGTCAAGGTGACTTGGAACTGATGTGGCGAGAGCAGGATCGGGATGACAGGGAGGTGATGTGGGGAGAGCGGGGTTGGGCTGAACACTAACCAGATCCAATGAACAGGGGGGTTGGGCTGAACACTAACCAGATCCAATGAACAGGGAGGTGATGTGGGGAGAGCGGGGTTGGGCTGAACACTAACCAGATCCAATGAACAGGGAGGTGATGTGGGGAGAGCGGGGTTGGGCTGAACACTAACCAGATCCAATGAACAGGGAGGTGATGTGGGGAGAGCGGGGTTGGGCTGAACACTAACCAGATCCAATGAACAGGGAGGTGATGTGGGGAGAGCGGGGTTGGGCTGAACACTAACCAGATCCAATGAACAGGGAGGTGATGTGGGGAGAGCGGGGTTGGGCTGAACACTAACCAGATCCAATGAACAGGGAGGTGATGTGGGGAGAGCGGGGTTGGGCTGAACACTAACCAGATCCAATGAACAGGGAGGTGATGTGGGGAGAGCGGGGTTGGGCTGAACACTAACCAGATCCAATGAACAGGGAGGTGATGTGGGGAGAGCGGGGTTGGGCTGAACACTAACCAGATCCAATGAACAGGGAGGTGATGTGGGGAGAGCGGGGTTGGGCTGAACACTAACCAGATCCAATGAACAGGGAGGTGATGTGGGGAGAGCGGGGTTGGGCTGAACACTAACCAGATCCAATGAACAGGGGGGTGATGCGGGGAGAGCGGGGTTGGGCTGAACACTAACCAGATCCAATGAACAGGGGGTGATGCGGGGAGAGCGGGGTTGGGCTGAACACTAACCAGATCCAATGAACAGGGAGGCGATGTGGGGAGAGCGGGGTTGGGCTGAACACTAACCAGATCCAATGAACAGGGGGTGATGCGGGGAGAGCGGGGTTGGCTGAACACTAACCAGATCCAATGAACAGGGGGGGTTGGGCTGAACACTAACCAATCCAATGAACAGGGGGGTTGGGCTGAACACTAACCAGATCCAATGAACAGGGAGGCGATGTGGGGAGAGCGGGGTTGGGCTGAACACTAACCAGATCCAATGAACAGGGAGGCGATGTGGGGAGAGCGGGGTTGGCTGAACACTAACCAGATCCAATGAACAGGGAGGCGATGTGGGGAGATCGGGGTTGGGCTGAACACTAACCAGATCCAATGAACAGGAGGCGATGCGGGGAGATCGGGGTTGGGCTGAACACTAACCAGATCCAATGAACAGGGAGGCGATGCGGGGAGATCGGGTTGGGCTGAACACTAACCAGATCCAATGAACAGGGAGGTGATGCGGGGAGAGCGGGTTGGACTGAACACTAACCAGATCCAATGAACAGGGAGGTGATGTGGGGAGAGCGGGGTTGGGCTGAACACTAACCAGATCCAATGAACAGGGAGGTGATGTGGGGAGAGCGGGGTTGGGCTGAACACTAACCAGATCCAATGAACAGGGAGGTGATGTGGGGAGAGCGGGGTTGGGCTGAACACTAACCAGATCCAATGAACAGGGAGGTGATGTGGGGAGAGCGGGGTTGGGCTGAACACTAACCAGATCCAATGAACAGGGAGGTGATGCGGGGAGAGCGGGGTTGGGCTGAACACTAACCAGATCCAATGAACAGGGAGGTGATGTGGGGAGAGCGGGGTTGGGCTGAACACTAACCAGATCCAATGAACAGGGAGGTGATGTGGGGAGAGCAGGGTTGGGCTGAACACTAACCAGATCCAATGAACAGGGAGGCGATGTGGGGAGAGCGGGGTTGGGCTGAACACTAACCAGATCCAATGAACAGGGAGGTGATGTGGGGAGAGCGGGGTTGGGCTGAACACTAACCAGATCCAATGAACAGGGAGGTGATGTGGGGAGAGCGGGGTTGGGCTGAACACTAACCAGATCCAATGAACAGGGAGGTGATGTGGGAGAATGGGGTTGGGCTGAACACTAGCCAGATCCAATGAACAGGGAGGTGATGCGGGGAGAGCGGGTTGGGCTGAACACTAACCAGATCCAATGAACAGGGAGGTGATGCGGGGAGAATGGGGTTGGGCTGAACACTAACCAGATCCAATGAACAGGGAGGTGATGTGGGAGAGCGGGGTTGGGCTGAACACTAACCAGATCCAATGAACAGGGAGGCGATGCGGGGAGAGCGGGGTTGGGCTGAACACTAACCAGATCCAATGAACAGGGAGGTGATGCGGGGAGAGCAGGATCGGGATGACAGGGAGGTGATGTGGGGAGAGCGGGGTTGGGCTGAACACTAACCAGATCCAATGAACAGGGAGGTGATGTGGGGAGAGCGGGGTTGGGCTGAACACTAACCAGATCCAATGAACAGCGAAACGACAGAGGACAGACCGACCCCACCTCTCCTATTACCAGGGCCTGAGTGCTGAAAAAAGGCTGGAACCATTCAGCCGTCTGTCAATTACTCTGTCTCCGCCTAAGGACACCGCTATGAGTAATCCAATTTCTATGGAAGACTTGTCTCCCTTCCTGCTGGTAGCTACGGTCACTAGTTGAAGGCAAGCAGCAGCGTAAACCTTCAGCCTGGAGTTAGTGCCAGCAACTCAGGATGACGTCTGATGATGTGTTGGCCAGACCTGGGCTGCAGGCATGTGGCAGACACAGTAAGTTTGAGCTGTCACATTGTGAATGCTTTGTGCAAAAAAACAGAACACAGAATTTCCGAGGCAAATATAAGGGGTTTCCCTCTAATGTTCATTCATTAGCATGCGCTGGTTTAAACGAACCAACCCCTCCGAAGATTTGGCTCAACATCTGTTGACATAATGGTATAGAGTGGTAATATAGTGTTTCAACATCTCTTGACATAATGGTATAGAGTGGTAATAGAGTGTTTCAACATCTTTTGACATAATGGTGTAGAGTGGTAATACAGTGTTTCAACATCTGTGGACATAATGGTACAGAGTGGTAATACAATGTTTCAACATCTGTTGACATAATGGTATAGAGTGGTAACAGAGGGTTTCAACATCTGTTGACATAATGGTATAGAGTGGTAATACAGTGTTTTGGGTCAGACCAAACTCTGAGAGACATTGGTCAAAGTACCTGACCAACAGGACGTAACTCACAACCATCTTATGCTCTTTTCCCCGCAAATGTCAATATTGTTTTTGTGTTTGTGTAATCATCACGACCATCCTGTACACCTCACAACTTCAAGGACAGAACGTGTGTGTTTTGCTCTTCTTTGCAGCATTACAGTCATGGAAACTGGGTGCACACTGACATCAATAAATGTATGCGCAGCTCTGTCCTTGGCCCCTGAACTCTACCCTTTTACCCGAACCTCCCATTTGTCGCCCTGTCCAAGTGACAATGAATAATTTCCCCCAGAATACTTTACATGTTTGGCTGAAACCAGTTTCTCATTATTCGACCATTTCTTAAATACAAGCATTTCTTCATTTGTGTATACGTTTGCTCAACTCTTACGGCCGCTCATTCAGTCACTCCCCCGCACAAGTACTAAAGACAACCCCAGACATCCCTATAGTTATTCACCATCATCATTATTCACACATAATAACGAAGAGAGACAACGTCTCACCATGGCTCCCCTGACTGTGAAAGTCTGAAGACATTTAAGGGACCCGTCAGTGTACACAGCCTCTGTCTGCTTACCCTTACTTCTTTCCACCCTCCCTCCACTTTTGTCTCTAACCATTTTGCATTCTTTCTTATACAAACTCCTCGCCCTCTTCCTTTTTCACTTTTAAATAAGGCTTGGCCTGAGGCAGAGGATAAGCAGGAGGGTGGGAAGGGAGGAGGGGCAGGGGCAGGGAAGAGGGAATAAACGGAGAACGAGGTGGGGGTCAGGAAGGTGGAGAAACAATCAGTGAGTACCTATTGGTTGTCAGCCCTGTGGCTTCACTGCACCTTCCATCACAGAAGAACAAGAGAGGCAACTTGCCCATTCGACTCGCGTGCGACATGTGTAACACCCTTACAATGAAAGCCAATCCCAAATGGCGTGTGGACGTCAAGAAGCCTAGAAAAGCACTGGGCTTTCTTTGGCTCAAACGGTACAACTCATTCAGTCTGCGCTACTTAAAAGCAAGTTAGTTCTTTCCGCGGATAAAGTAGATACAACAAGGACTTAACGTACTTGGCATGAAAGGTGAGTCTGTAGGGAAGGGTGAAGGGAAAGGCGGGGGGGGGGGGGGGGGGCAAAACAGTGGATAAAATTCTGTCTGTAGTCTGTTTCGGGCTTCAATGAAAACTGAGGGCCTGCATGCAGCGGGCAGGTCATAGCTGGAAGCAAGGGTGCCTCCAGAACATCAGCCTCTAACTCATTTGAGGCCTCCGTTTCAGATCTCTACTTTTCTCACTGCTGTTTGAGTGAATTTGATCGAGGCACCATGGCAACTGTATGAACAATTGGAATTAATTGGCAATTCTAACGTTGGCAACAAGCAAGGCTTTTAAATTTGCTGCGTTTATGCTAGATTTACCACAAATTACAGAGTCTTCTTTTGCTATATTTGGAAGATACACGGGTATATTTCATTTGTGTTTATACCCTACTTATTACGATGTTTCTTTTTGTCTGCTCCTCTGATTCGAAAAAAAAAACCTGCATAAGACAGTCTTATTATCTTTATTATAAAAAAAAAAACCCACCTAAGTTATCACTTATTGTAAAATCTGCACAACATATCATTTAACATTTTTTATCACTGTATAGATCAATAACTGAAATATTGCAATTTCTAACAAAATGTCATGTTTTTTTGTAATATTGAAAATACTGCTGAAAACATTAATTTGCATATGTATGACCTCTACCATTCGCTTATATCTTCAAGTACGGGATGGATGTGTACTTCAGAGGAATATTTATATTTATACGAAATCTGGTTGTGCTAGTGTTTTCGAATGCTAAGAAGACATCCAACCACCCACACACACACATATGCACATACACACACAATCACACGCACGCACGCACACGCACGCACACGCACGCCACGCACACACACACACACACACACACACACACACACACACACACACACACACACAGATAACCAAAACACAATGATTACACATTCATTTTGTCAGCACGTGAAGCAAAAATCGTTCCCGTTTGTGGCAAGTCGCCGGTGGCCGTATTTTGTTGAGGACAGGTGTATATATTTTGAAGTGATTGAGTACGAATGTTTCAGAGCCGAAACGGCCCGGCGGAAATTCGAACCCGCAACCCCAGGATCACCAAGATCACGAGTCCGGCGCACTACCACTGAGCTATTCCGGCCCCCTCGCCCCCCCCCCCCCCCCCCATCCCCCTTGATAAGTCTTCCTGAGAATAGGGTGTATGCATCCATAACATTACTGTCTGCTCAGGCCAAGCTGTCAGGCTGTAGGACTGCAAGCGGCTCAACACTGATCCCGGCCAGAGCAAAGAAATGTTGAAAGTCTGAAGGGAAAAGCAGTAATGGGTTGGGGAGGCAGCGTGTCCGCATACATCCACATTGTCCCTTCCTGTCACTGTCAGCTGTAAGGACTATCAGATCTCTGTGCATGATCTGTTTACTACATGCAGATCGTCAGAAGCGTTCTGCCACCAGACCTGGGCCTGTGAAATGCAGACCAGCTGATCTCCAGCTGCAACCAAGACTGACGATCTAACTGCGGACTGTAAATGCCATTTGATTTGTAATCCCGACTAACGATGTTAGGCGGTCGAACCACGTTCAATGCTCAACAGAAAATTGTGGCTGCGTCAAGCTTTGTTGCTTCGGCTGTTCTCGCTTTGGGCAAACTGTTTTTCATGACCAGTTGTGAGAGAAACAGGAATGGGAGAAAAAGGATTGAAATGGGAGGGCGGTGGTCATGGTCCTACAAAGGGTGTTCAGGCTGCATTCCTTGAATCATGTACCAGAGACGTGTGTCACTTTCCGAAAACATGTACGTAATTGTGTGTGTGTGTGTGTGTGTGTGTGTGTGTGTGTGTGTGTGTGTGTGTGTGTGTGTGTGTGTGGTGTGTGTGTGTGTGTGTGTGTGTGTGTGTGTGTGTGTGTGTGTGTGTGTGTGTGTGTGTGTGTGTGTGTGTTGTGTGTGTGTGTGTGTGTGTGTTGTGTGTGTTGTGTTGTGTTGTGTGTGCGTGCGTGTGTGGTGTGTGTGTGTGTGTGTGTGTTGTGTGTGTGTGTGTGTGTGTGTGTGTGTGTGTGTGTGTTGTGTTGTGTTGTGTTGTGTGTGTGTGCGTGTGTGTGTGTGTGTGTGGTGTGGTGTGTGTGTGTGTGTGTGTGTGTGTGTGTGTGTGTGTGTGTGTGTGTGTGTCGGGGATGATAGTTGATTTTCTCTCTCCTTTTTTACAAGTGGATCAAACACAAGGTTCCAAGCAAAAAAGAATGAAATGAACAGAAGGGAGGAAAAGTTTGTCTGGTACAGGAGATGTGCCGGAAGCCATGAAAGCAGAACAATGTCAGGGCATAGTCAGAATGGGGTTGGTGCCATCAATACATTTCCTCATCAAATAAGCCAAGCGATCAGTGAGGGCTTATTCTGTTGACTCCTGATTAGGTAAATTCTTTCATATTTCAAGACCACACTGTGCCTAAGTCGGCTTCCACAGATTGCGTAACATGTTCCCAGTGTAGGCGTGCGACTTCACAGGTTAGAGAGACACCGTTCACCCCTTTGCCGTTATTGTTTGAAACGGATACTTGACTGACACAGAGACAGTGAGTGACATCACAGAACCAAAGGCAGTATGATGCTTGCCTACAGAGACAGTGAGTGACATCACAGAACCAAAGATATGAAATGCTTGCTTACGCTACGTAGCGCCCTTCACGTGGTTGGGATAGGCCACCTGGATAAGAAAGACTAGGACAGTGGCCCCCTGGCCACGCCACACGATCCCTTGGTGATCGCTCTACCGTGTCTTCACAGCAGTGATCTTCACAGCCACACTGCTACAGCTGGATCTTTAGCTCACAGGGGCCTGGTCATAAGTCAGCGCCGTGATGGGTGATCACTTTTCTTTGCTGTGCTGTCATACCAGACTGACTGTGCTGGTATTTTGAATGAAACTGCTCTGTCATCTAAAACACAATGCTGGCAAAGTTTACAGCTGGACTTTGCTGTTTGATTTCAATGATTTACCTCTGGATTAACTGAAGAAATTGGGTTTCGTGCATGTGCGTGGATTTTGTTTAAATGTGTGTGAGTGGCTGTTTTCATGAATGAGAAAGAAAACCACACAGCTGAAGGTGCCAGTGGGACCCAGAGAAGTGCCGTCCTCAACTGCCGAACCAGTCAGCCAGGAGCAGTCCC
>CM065727.1:13907356-13919856 GCA_033310375.1 Conus canariensis
TTGGCAGCCGAGATAAGTGGGTAGGGGAGGAGCAGGATGGCGGAGTGGGGGGGGGGGGGCGTGATGGACGAATTGGTGGAACGGGGAGAGGGAAAAGTAAAGCTTATCTCACACACGAGTGGTGAGCCAGAATTCTATTGTCCTGTTCTGCTCTGTTCTGTTCTATTCAGCTCTGCTCT
Organism: Conus canariensis; assembly: GCA_033310375.1. NCBI lineage: Eukaryota > Metazoa > Mollusca > Gastropoda > Neogastropoda > Conidae > Conus > Conus canariensis. The sequence goes on from CM065727.1 coordinate 13,907,536, forward strand.
GCTCTGTTCTGCTCTGTTCTGTTCTGTTTCTTTCTCTCTCTCTTTCTAGAACTGTGGTGGATGATCTCTGCTATTTTCTTTGCTCTGCTATTACCATGGGGTCAAATTTTACAGCCTGAAATTCCTCAGTGCTTTCAATGAAAGAACTATATAAGTTTTCTGAAGAAAGGGACATACATGCAAGTGTGCATGTAAATAAGATGTAAACGTGTGTATGTAGCTGTGTATATATTATGTAAATGTGAACTCTCTCCTCTCTCTCTCTCTCTCTCTCTCTCTCTCTCTCTCTCTCTCTCTCTCTCTCTCTCTCTCAACTCATTCTGTTCTGCAGTATCATGTTCAAGATATCTGCATTTCAAACTAGTTCCTAGGCATTCTATTATGAAGCCACGTCTGCGTGTTTCTTTACCAATGTCCTCGAACAACGCGAACGTCACTCGCAGTTGGGCTTTTGTACATTCATAAAGCTTTTCAACTAAAAGAGATGATTGCATCATGATCTTTTGCACGTTGATCTGGAAAGAGTCTAATACTGTTGCCTGTATAATGATAGTTCACCCAAAACGTTGTCGCCCCTTTCGTATGGGACTCTATGCCTTCACTGAGTAAAAATCTGAATCTGAATTTCTCTCAACTTGCTACATGTGCATTATGCTGATTGGTTTACACCAGCTCTAGAATCTTCTTTTCTCTTACCTAACGACATTTACAATCCTTTGTTATCACCCCCACCCCACACATCCCACCTCCCCCCTCTCTCTTCTCTCTCTCTCTCTTCTCTCTCTCTCTTTCTCTCTCTCTTCTCTCTGTCTGTCTCTCTCTCCTCCTCTCTCTCTCTCTCTCTCTCTCTCTCTCTCTCTCTCTCTCTCTCTCTCAACATGTACTGTCTACACTTGAGAATGAGAAAAAGATCAAGGAATATTCAGTCACGAAAGTCTTCCAGCATCGGACCATGCGTTTTTTTTTTACATGTCTATCGAGATACATCTGCCAGCATATGCACGCATGTATGCATGGCATGAGCATGCCGGCGTGGAGACAGTAGAAGCAATGGTCTCCGAGTTCGCCACGTGCAACACCAAGTTTTCTTCACCACTCTCCGATTACTGCCTAGAACATGTAGTCACCCTGTCCTGCCTGGCATCGGACACAGAACATGTAGTCACCCTGTCCTCGGCCTGGCATCGGACACAGAACATGTGTCACCCTGTCCTCGCCTGGCATCGGACACAGAACATGTAGTCACCCTGTCCTGCCTGGCATCGGACACAGAACATGTAGTCACCCTGTCCTGGCCTGGCATCGGACACAGAACATGTAGTCACCCTGTCCTGGCCTGGCATCGGACACAGAACATGTGGTCACCCTGTCCTGGGCCTGGCATCGGACACAGAACATGTAGTCACCCTGTCCTGGCCTGGCATCGGACACAGAACATGTATTCACCCTGTCCTGGCCTGGCATCGGACACAGAACATGTGGTCACCCTGTCCTGGCCTGGCATCGGACACAGAACATGTAGTCACCTGTCTGCCTGGCATCGGACACAGAACATGTAGTCACCTGTCCTCGCCTGGCATCGGACACAGAACATGTAGTCACCTGTCCTCCCTGGCATCGGACACAGAACATGTAGTCACCTGTCCTCCCTGGCATCGGACACAGAACATGTAGTCACCCTGTCCTGGCCTGGCATCGGACACAGAACATGTAGTCACCCTGTCCTGGCCTGGCATCGGACACAGAACATGTAGTCACCCTGTCCTGGCCTGGCATCGGACACAGAACATGTAGTCACCCTGTCCTCCGCATCGGCCATGTGCATTCGGACGACACAGAACATGTAGTCACCCTGTCCTCCCTGGCATCGGACACAGAACATGTATAGTCTCCCTGTCCATAGCCTGCTGGCATGCGGACACAGAACATGTAGTTCACCCTGTCCTGGCCTGGCATCGGACACAGAACATGTAGTCACCACGAATGTCACCTGCCTGGCTGGCATCGGACACAGAACATGTAGTCACCCTGTCCTCGCCTGGCATCGGACAAGCCACAACCGGGAAGGTAAGGGACTTGAACACAGACTATTCCCACACATCAGGGAGCTGCTTGGGACACACCACCCTTCCCGTCTCCCAGTTTGCCTCCGGAGTCAGGTCACAAGCACCTGTTCATGAGACAGTCCTCCGGATAACAACACGTATCGGTTCCTTAGGGCCTTGCTAACATATCTCTTCACTGGCTTCCTTCGCTTCAGAACAGAAGGAAGGGACGCTGATGAGGGGAACAAACGTTGGAGAGGGAATGGGGATGCTAGGAAATGGGAGTTCAGGTCCTCCTCTCAGATCATCAATAGACTGAAGCATTATGACAGATGCAAACGGAACATGGTGGGGTGGAGAGAAAGGGAAGATTGAAGTGTGTGTGTGTGGGAGGGGGGACACGCTCGCGCACGCCCGCGCGCACACATACACGCACACACACACACACACACACACACACACACACACACACATACATACACACGCGCGCGCGCGCGCACACACATACACACACACACACACACATACACACACACACACACGCACGCACACGCGCGCGCACACACACACACACACACACACACACACACACACATACACACACACACACACCACACGCACGCACACACGCATACGCTCGCGCGCGCACGCACGCACACACACACACACACACACACACACCACACACACACACACACACACACGCACACCACACGCACGCACGCACGCACGCACGCGCGCGCGCGCGCGCGCGCACACACACACACACACACACCACACACCACACACACGCACACACCACAAATTATAATGATATGACAACGACGAAAATGTTGATAATTATCACGTGACAATATTAACTCTTGCATAATGAAGACAATGCCAGCGATGGTGATGATCATGCTGATAACACTCTCTCTCTCTCTCTCCTCTCTCTCTCTCTCTCTCTCTCTCTCTCTCGCTCGCTCGCTCGCTCGCTCGTCTCTCTCTCTTCTCTCTCACTCTCTCTCTCTCTCTCTGTCTCTCTCTCTAAAAAAAGCCTGCAGTGTCCTAGGTGCTAGGAGAAAAGGCAGAGAACATGTGTTTTAAAAGACCGTTACTCTCCATGTCATACTAACTTCGTGCGTATAATGCTTGCACTGCTGAAGGCGGTGTTCCGTGTGATGAAGACCCGAACTTCCTGTCGATGAAAGAGAACTGCAAACCAGTTCCTCGTCTTCGACCAATCAGCCATCCTGACTTGTACACCCCCCCCCCCCCCCCGTCCCTCCCCTGGCAGGGAGACGAGCAGACCTTGGGAAGGAATTAGGGCTGAACGCTAAACCTGGCACCAGCCCACCAAAAGAGAACCTAACAGTGAATTCGCCAAGCGCCAGATGAACGTGATTGACGCGTTCGATCATTTAACACATTTCACAACCGCCAGTGAAGTCAGTAGGTGGTGATTTTCTCGCCTCTTCAACCATGGAGAGTCAGTAGAAAGGGAGCGTAGGCCTGTCAAATTTCTCTGACCTCGATTCTAAGTTCATTTCCTGAAAGAGGCCGGGGTCACTTTAATGGTGATGGGGAAACGAGCGAATCACGTGAGCGCATACGAAGACCTGGGGACGAGGCGATGTCGATGGAAAGAGAGGCACAAGGGTGTTGAAGGAATGCAGAGACACTTTCCCTAGAAATGAAAACGAGGAAATTAAAAGCTGGGCTGAGGAAGGCGAATTTAGAGGAGAGGGTGAGGGACGGTGCGTGTGTGTGTGTGTGTGTGTGTGGGGGGGGGGGGGGGGGGGGGGGAGGGCATGATGAAGGAAGAGTGGAATTGCAGAAAGAAACGTAAGGCTCCTATCACACAGAGTAAGACTCCTATCACACAGAGTAAGACTCCTATCACACAGAGTAAGGCTCCTATCACACAGAGTAAGGCTCACCTCACACAGAGTAAGGCTCCTATCACACAGAGTAAGGCTCACCTCACACAGAGTAAGGCTCCTATCACACAGAGTAAGGCTCCTATCACACAGAGTAAGGCTCACATCACACAGAGTAAGGCTCACCTCGCACAGAGTAAGGCTCCTATCACACAGAGTAAGGCTCACTCACACAGAGTAAGGCTCACCTCACCAGAGTAAGACTCCTATCACACAGAGTAAGACTCCTATCACACAGAGTAAGACTCCTATACACAGAGTAAGACTCCTATCACACAGAGTAAGGCTCACCTCACACAGAGTAAGGCTCCTCACAGAGTAGCTCATCAACAGAGTAAGGCTCACCTCACACAGAGTAAGGCTCCTATCACACAGAGTAAGACTCCTATCACACAGAGTAAGACTCCTATCACACCGAGTAAGACTCCTATCACACAGAGTAAGGCTCCTATCACACAGAGTAAGGCTCACCTCACACAGAGTAAGGCTCACCTCACACAGAGTAAGGCTCCTATCACACAGAGTAAGGCTCCTATCACACAGAGTAAAGCTCCTATCACACAGAGTAAGGCTCCTATCACAGAGTAAGGCTCCTATCACACAGAGTAAGGCTCACCTCACACAGAGTAAGGCTCCTATCACGCAGAGTAAGGCTTACATCACACAGAGTAAGGCTCCTATCACACAGAGTAAGGCTCCTATCACACAGAGTAAGGCTCCTGTCACACAGAGTAAGGCTCCTATCACATAGAGTAAGGCTCCTGTCACACAGAGTAAGGCTCCTGTCACACAGAGTAAGGCTTACATCACACAGAGTAAGGCTCCTATCAGAGTCGTGAAACAATTTGTCCACAACATGCATGCCACACGGTGTTTCCTGTTTTCCTGTTTACCTGTCTGATATTTCATTTTCATGTAAAAAAAAAACAACTAACCTATTTGTATGTGCAACATGCTCTGATTTGGCAATATACGTTTCTTACATTTGCTATTATGACCCAAAGGTAGACACATGTGGTTGCCTTACCGAAAAATAAAACAGCAGACAAAAGTAAACAAGTCTCTTTTAAATCGTTAAATGATAAAACCTACAGTTTGGGTCAATTTGTTCGACGGCTATATTCAATCTTCGGGGTGCAGGTTACCAGGACAAAAGAAACAGGGACAAATTTTGTGTTTAGGCACCTGGTATACACTGCAAACGGCAGGAGCCTGGTGTTTCGCTGTGGGCATCTTATTGTGCGACATGGCTTAAAGAAAAGAAAAAAAAAACAGTTTCAAGGCCACCGTTACTGTAGTGTTTTACACCTCATAGGAAATTGCGTGTTTCCCCTGGCAACGTTGTTGTGTGTTAAAGGCCTCAAATCGTATTGTTTCTCGCCCAGCTGACCACAGGGGCCGCATCAGGGCTGGGATCAGGGTCTAAGAGGGACTAGGGGCATGAATGAAGATTGTAACTAAAAGAAAGACCTCTTCTGTGATGATGAATTTGTTCGGGCTCATCGTTTCATGAAATCATTCTGCCACAAGAGTTACTGTACAAGCCATACATGATCTGGGATGCTGGTGCGGGAGGTGTGTTTTAATTTTAATAATACACTTCGTTCCAAACTGACGAATCAACTTTTCTTTATTCGTTCACGATTTACTGAAATCTCAGCTCTTCTTTCGCTCATTGTCTCAGAGCTGTTTCATGTGACAGCCCTTCAAGAATTCACAGAGTCGTGTCAGAAACACGCAGGAAGCATGGGCAGTGACCAGTCTTGCTCTTTCCACCAAAAAATTGTTTTTCCACCCGTGTCTGTGGGTTTGTTTGCTTGTTTGTCCACCAGGGTGATTTTGCAAAGTACTGGATCCATTATAACGAAACGCTCTGAAAAGATGAAAAATGCTCAAAGGACGAACTCATCAAGTTTCGTAGGTCGCTGATGCAGATTTTTTTTAAAAATCGGATCACGGAAATTTCGGCACTTTACGCCAAAATACAATTGCGATTTTCACGATACTTGGAAGATTGAACGTAGCCCAGTGACGAACCCTTTAAAATTTGCCGTGGAGCCGTGGTGCAAATCTGGATTAAAAGTTGGACGTTGACTGAGGTCTACGTTTCCCTAGTCCCCTTTCTTCTGGCTGTTCTTTTCTTCTGGCTGTTCTTTTCTTCTGGCTGTTCTTTTCTTCTGGCTGTTCTTTTCTTCTGGCTGTTCTTTTCTTCTTTCCGCTTCTGTACAGCCGTGTCGTGTTGAGCCATGGCTGGAGGACAGTAGAACCCTGGGGTATATGACATTTTGCCAGTGGCGTTTTCATCCAGTCCTTTGTTTCGTTTTCACGCGGAATTGCGAGTGCTCTCTTCCCATGGCTCTAAACAATCTCAGGTGTAACGCTCACTCATCTCTTCCATGCTCTAAACAATCTCAGTGTAACGCTTCATCACTGTTTCACCACTGACACACGGTTCAATACATTTGTGGTGCAACAGGTGTGGAAACAGTATGGGCTGTGCATCATGAGAAAACACAGCCTTTCTGGCCTCCAGCGACATTGTCTTGTTTGAATCCAACACGAATTAATTGGAAACGGACAGAAATCGAATCGGCACCAGTCTCTTTTGCATATAGTGATATATATGTGAGATAACGCGAACCACCGAATTTCGTAAACTCCCCGCGATTGGTTCTCATCAAGATTTCTGTTCACTTGTTGTCAGGTTTCTGTTCACTTGTTTGAAGATTTCTGTTCACCTGTTGTCAGGTTTCTGTTCACTTGTTGTCAGGTTTCTGTTCATCTGTTGTCAGGTTTCTGTTCACTTGTTGTCAGGTTTCTGATCACTTGTCAGGTTTCTGTTCATCTGTTGTCAGGTTTCTGTTCATCTGTTGTCAGGTTTCTGTTCACTTGTTGTCAGGTTTCTGATCACTTGTTGTCAGGTTTCTGTTCATCTGTTGTCAGGTTTCTGTTCACTTGTTGTCAGTTTCTGATCACTTGTTGTCAGGTTTCTGTTCATCTGTTGTCAGGTTTCTGTTCACTTGTTGTCAGGTTTCTGTTCACTTGTTGTCAGGTTCTGATCACTTGTTGTCAGGTTTCTGATCACTTGTTGTCAGTTTCTGTTCACTTTTGTCAGGTTTCTGATCACTTGTTGTCAGGTTTCTGTTCATCTGTTGTCAGGTTTCTGTTCACTTGTTGTCAGGTTTCTGATCACTTGTTGTCAGGTTTCTGATCACTTGTTGTCAGGTTTCTGTTCACTTGTGTCAGGTTTCTGATCACTTGTTGTCAGGTTTCTGTTCACTTGTTGTCAGGTTTCTGATCACTTGTTGTCAGGTTTCTGATCACTTGTTGTCAGGTTTCTGTTCACTTGTTGTCAGGTTTCTGTTCACTTTTGTCAGGTTTCTGATCACTTGTTGTCAGGTTTCTGATCACTTGTTGTTCAGGTTTCTGTTCACTTGTTGTCAGGTTTCTGTTCACTTGTTGTCAGGTTTCTGATCACTTGTTGTCAGGTTTCTGATCACTTGTTGTCAGGTTTCTGTTCATCTGTTGTCAGGTTTCTGTTCACTTGTTGTCAGGTTTCTGATCACTTGTTGTCAGGTTTCTGTTCACTTGTTGTCAGGTTTCTGTTCATCTGTTGTCAGGTTTCTGTTCACTTGTTGTCAGGTTTCTGTTCACTTGTTGTCAGGTTTCTGATCACTTGTTGTCAGGTTTCTGTTCATCTGTTGTCAGGTTTCTGTTCATCTGTTGTCAGGTTTCTGTTCACTTGTTGTCAGGTTTCTGTTCATCTGTTGTCAGGTTTCTGTTCACTTGTTGTCAGGTTTCTGTTCATCTGTTGTCAGGTTTCTGTTCACTTGTTGTCAGGTTTCTGTTCACTTGTTGTCAGGTTTCTGTTCATCTGTTGTCAGGTTTCTGTTCACTTGTTGTCAGGTTTCTGTTCACTTGTTGTCAGGTTTCTGTTCATCTGTTGTCAGGTTTCGGTTCACTTGTTGTCAGGTTTCTGATCACTTGTTGTCAGGTTTCTGTTCATCTGTTGTCAGGTTTCTGTTCACCTGTTGTCAGGTTTCTGTTCATCTGTTGTCAGGTTTCTGTTCACCTGTTGTCAGGTTTCTGTTCACCTGTTGTCAGGTTTCTGTTCACCTGTTGTCAGGTTTCCCTGTTTTTGTTTTCAGGACAGACTATGAGGGTCCTGTGAGCTACCGGTGAAGGATTTGACGTTAATTCTATACCAGACGCCGTCTCTTTCATTCCTCTTTTTCCTTCACAACCCCCCCCCCCCTTCCCTTACCCCCGCCCCCCCCCCCTTTTTTTTTTAAATCTTTGCCAAACCATTGCTTTATTGTTTATTGACAGAACTGTTGGTCTACACTTGTTTCACTCCACTATAAAACAGGTATAGGCAAACATGTGTGAGCTAACAGTTCCTTCGTCAATGAAACAATAACTTGGTAAAGCCTTTTTTAAGGGGGGGGAGGGGGTGGAGAGCTGTGAAAGGAAACAGTACTGAAACAGACGACATTCCATACCAAAATGAAATCCTTCACCAACAGCTTACAGGGACATTCATAGTCTGTCCCGAAAACAGAACCACTTGTATCATCTGCCCAGAGGCCTTTCGTCCGCTGATTGGGAATCATCAGTGGCACACGGCTGATCGTGTGGACTGTCCTCCCTTGGCATCAAAGGAAATAGACCATCTACAATACTGTCAAAGACTCAAAAACACAATCCAGTTGCATCCAGAAGCAGCCAGTGAAAGGTAGACAAGAAAATGAGAGGATATTACTGGGATGAACAAATTTGCATGGAACTTAAATCCGTGTGTAATGAGTAATAATTATAGAAGTGGGGGGGTGGTTGTAGGGGGGGGGGGGGGACTATGCTTGACGATCTATTGATGATGCAAGGGAGGTCAAAAGGTATCAACAGCCAGAGTGGTCAGCTTGATCAATTATGCGCAAGCGTGCGCGCGCGCGCGCACACACACACACACACACACACACACACACACACACACACACACACACACACACACTCACACCACACACACACAGAGAGAGAGAGAGAGAGAGAGAGAGAGAGAGAGAGAGAGAGAGAGAGAGAGAGATGAATGTCTCATGCATAGTTCAGAGTGATAACGAGTTGATGATTTTTTTTACTGCACTTTTGTGAATTCATTTTTTTTTCACCCATCTCATCTTTTACTTATTAGCTGCTTTTAGTTTGTTAAGTTTCTAAAATTCCTTCGACATGTTTTTTTAAGTAGATGTCTGAAGTATGAATTCACGCACACACACACACACAACACACACACACCACACACACACACACACACACACACACACACACACAATCTTGCCCTCATTTCTGTAAAACAGGGAACTTATGCAAGAAAAGAGAGAGAGAGAGAGAGAGAGAGAGAGAGAGAGAGAGAGAGACAGAGAGAGAGAGACAGAGAGAGAGAGACAGAGAGAGGGAGAGAGAGTCCACTGCATCAATCGGTAGAGTGGTAGCAGACCGGGGGCGCAATATTTAAACTGCCAATAAACTCCCGATGGACGAGCAGCCACCACAAGACATTCCACAAGCTCTCAGCCCAACCCCCCTCCTCCCTCCCCCCCACCTCGCCTCTTCCCTTTCTGTCCACCTTTCCCTCTTCTTTTGTCCGCGTGCTGCCCACTTCCTCTCTCTCTCTCTCTCTCTCTCTCTCTCTCTCTCTCTCTCTCTCTCTTACACAGCAATTTCTTTTTCAAGCTCCCAGGCTACAGCAATTTTCTGGGACGAGGAAAGAGAGAGAGGGGGGGGGGGGGTGGGGGTGGGGAGGCGGAGGTTTGGGAGGGTGGGAGTTGGGCTTTTTGCTAGCATGCCTCGGGCCTCTTTTCAGCCAAACGAAGAGACAACTTCCCTTTGCCAACCAACTCTAACTAACCACATCTTCTGTCGGGTATGGGCAATTTAGTCTCCCGGTTTTTTTTTTAAACAGAAAACAAATTTTCTAGCACACTTTTCCTAAATAGCTCTTTTATATTTCTTGGTTATTTGCGTGGTTTTGTTTTGTACTGTTTTGTTGTATTTTTGCCTTTCCCCTTACATACACTTTAATCTACCAAGAACGAAAGAAGCGTAAACTCTTTTTTAAATCTGAACAGCAGAGTGACACAAGCAGCAGGCACAGAGAGAGAGAGAGAGGAGAGAGAGAGAGAGAAGGAGAGAGAGAGAGAGAGAGATGGAGAGACAGACAGACAGACAGACAGATAGAGAGCAGTTAACTATGCCAAAAGATGACTGGTCATGTCTAGAAAGGAACTTTTGGAATGAACAATTAAAAAAAAGACAAAGAGGAACATTTGAAACTGTCAACATATTTCCAACTATTTCTTAAGGGAAACCTTTTGTGTTTGCATACAAAACTGTCAAATCTTCCATTCCTATGCATATGGTTAAAGTCGATGAATTTCAACTATTCTTGACTCTGACCGGTTGATGACCCTCGTGAACCCCCGAGCCGGCTCTACCTGGGTAGGCAGCCCGTTGAGTGAGTGAGGTAGTGTGTTTATTGTAAAGCGCTTAGAGCTTGGTCTGTGACCGAGGATAGGCGCTATATAAATACCCAATATAATAATTAAATAATAATAACACAAAAAAGACAAGAAGAAAGATTTGTTCGTATCATAATATGTAAAAAGAGTCAACACAATGTCTCCACCATATGGTCAAGTCTTACTGATGGTGAATAACAAGGACGTTCAACTATTGGAAAAGCTTAGCGCCGTACACTAGTACTGCACAGGCGTCAACCGGTGTCAGATCTGGTGTCCAGCCACATCGAAAGTCGCCACATTTTCAACGCAAACAAGATAAATGATGTTTTCACGGGCAGGAGGTCAAAAAGGAAATCTTGCATAGTTCATGAACGAGCAATCACTTATCTTCATCCAATTCGGCGCAAAATGGGCTTAGAAGATAAGTGATTGCTCGTTCATTTTCGTTGTCCTGAGTGTTGTGTATCTTGCCTGAAGAAGACCTAAGAGGTCGAAACGCGTCGTGTTTTGTCTTGTGATTCGTTTGTCTACGTTTTTAGGCGGAGCCCTATAAATTATTTTTCAAATTTGTTTAGATTTCCGCCTGCAGTCGCCTCATTTTGCAACTAATTATACGGAGCTTGGGTCAAAAGAATTCTGACGCGACTATGAAAAAGAGCAATTTTGAAATCTTTAATACTACCCCAACTCGTGTATCTATGGCCACTTCTACCGAATCCACCGGACGAATTCTTGGAGGCATTGCGTCTTCTCTATCTAAAAAAAATCGTATAGAATAAGAAACAAGACAGAATTAGTAGAAACGTTGCACGGGAAAGAGTAGGCGTGGAAGGCATTTGATTTCCAGTCTTCAACTGTTTTATGCAAGCCCTGAAATTAGGATGGATAAGGACACTGAGGACAACAAATCATAATTGGAAAGGGGTTGTAATTTTTTCTATACCCGAACGTACAAAAAATACATACACTCGGACTGAATTGCCTGTTCACTCGGGACGAGAAAAACCTGTTTCGAAAAGACATGTTTTAAGCTTGAAGATATTTTTCGATAAAGTTAAAGGCTCTAACCCGGCTGAAACTGTAGCAGTGCCGTTATTTTACGATGACAGAATAAATTTAAATAACACTTCATTAGATAAGAATTACTGGATTGTTGAAAATGCATGTGGTATTGCACTTGTGCAAAGAAGACGGTAATTATTTGACCTATGTTGTAGAACACTTATAAAGAGAATAAAAATCCTTGTTAACACAATGAACATTCGTATGGAAAATAATGAAAAATATAAAGAATCCAACACTACAAATTTTAATTTCAGTGAAAATGGAAGCACGATTATATCATGATATCCTCGAGGACGACGCTTTAAAACCTAAATGCTGTCATAAATGGTATAAACTGAATTCAGAAATTAACTGTAAAATGCTGCCTGAGTGGAATTATGAACTGAATTCAGAAATTAACAGGCAAAAGAAATTTAGACTGATACGAAAGATTCAGGAAACAAAGTTGAAATGGTTTCAGGTGAGATTAACACATAGAATCCTACCAACAAATGCAGTGTTGTTGTGCCTGGATGTCAAATCTAATAACAAATGTAGGCCTACACCCTGCCAGCAAGTAAAGGACAGTATAGAACATATGTTCTGAATACACGGGAAAACCTCCGAGGCAGTCAAGAGTATTTAATCATAACGTCTGCGTATTCATTAAAAACTACTTCTTGATACTCTAAGATGCCATCAATTTGTTATATTATGTATTTTTGTAGGAATGGCTGGCTGTTATTCGTATTCTTCTTTTGTGTATAGGTGTGTGTTCAATTTGTTTATGTT
>CM065727.1:13924856-13932356 GCA_033310375.1 Conus canariensis
CCCTCCCCTTTCCTCTGCCCCCTCCCCTAACACCCCATCAAAAAAACTTAGTTCAAAAGTTAATATTGCTAGCTCTTATGTCAGTCCTCCTCCTCTTCCTCCTCCTCCTCCTCCTCCTCCTCCTCCTTCTTCTTCTTCTTCTTCTCCTCCCTTGAAGTGTGGAGAGTGGTCGGTACTCTACACTGAAGAGATGTTCACCAGATTCTCTCCAAGTCTGTGGGTTATGTGCCAACACCTGAATCTCTGCAAATGGTTCCCCAGCCATTTGTGATGCTGTCAATCCATCGGTCTTTATTTTGTTTTCCCCCACCGTCTTCCCCACTCACCAGTTCCGTAAAGAACGGTTTAAGCAAGGCCATCGGATTCTGTTACATGGCCACACTAACGAAGTTTTTTTTAACAGATGTCAGTAGATCTACATAATGATCCAGTGTGTTGCTTGATAGTTTGACGCATTTGTTCATTCGTGATGTGATCAATCTATCTAAAGTTAAGTGTGCTTCCACAGTAGCTCATTTCCATGGCGTGGGTTCTTCTGTCCAGATCCGCTGTGAGGGGCGACATCCGGTGTCAGTCTGATCCGCTGTGAGGGGCAATATCTGGTGTCAGTCTGATCCGCTGTGAGGGGCGATATCCGGTGTCAGTCTGATCCGCTGTGAGGGACGATATCCGGTGTCAGTCTGATCCGCTGAGGGGCGATATCCGGTGTCAGTCTGATCCGCTGAGGGGCGATATCCGGTGTCAGTCTGGCCAGCGCTGATGTGGTCTATGTCGTTCTTGAGAGCATTTTTGGTTTGGATTTTTCATTGATGATATTGGCTCCAAGTGAAGTGAACTCTCGTTCCTGGGGTCTGTCTATGGACGATGATATCTGTGGTGATGATGGCGTCTGTCTATGGACGATGATATCAGTGGTGATGATGGCGTTTCGGCTGCCCATCAACTTGGATCTTCACAGTGCTGATCTCAACGCCATTTCTTCTTCACATTTTATCCTGTCTTACAGCAAGCTTGAAAACTTATTGTTCACCGACTGCCGGATCATCGATGCCGTAGACAACGCAAACGTTCATGGAGCTTCTTCCTCGAATGCTGGATATGTTGACATGATCTTCGATCGCATCAGTCATGACGCGTTCCAGGGATATGTTGAAAAATGTTTGTTGGGCGGAGTGGGGGGGGGGGGGAAGCAGAAGACAGCCCCGACGAACTCCAAAATATAGCATTCATACATGGAATTCTGTTTGCATGATATAGAGATGAAAACGGTGTTTGATATGCGGACACATATAATCTGCGCGCTCCATCCAGAACATGAACATTTTTTTTACTCGTTCCTTGGCATTTCGACCGCGTTATGCCTAGCTGACCATGCAAACAATCATGTCATTTTTTTCTCATGAAGATCTATCCGTCTATTTCCGGATTGTCTTATGGCATAACTACACAAGCAAACCGACAAGAGCGGCTATTCCCGGGTTGTCTTATGGCATAACTACACAAGCAAACCGACAAGAGCGGCTATTCCCGGGTTGTCTTATGGCATAACTACACAAGCAAACCGACAAGAGCGGCTATTCCCGGGTTGTCTTATGACATAACTACACAAGCAAACCGACAAGAGCGGCTATTCCCGGGTTGTCTTATGACATAACTACACAAGCAAACCGACAAGAGCGGCTATTCCCGGGTTGTCTTATGGCATAACTACACAAGCAAACCGACAAGAGCGGCTATTCCCGGGTTGTCTTATGGCATAACGACACAAGCAAACCGACAAGAGCGGCTATTCCCGGGTTGTCTTATGACATAACTACACAAGCAAACCGACAAGAGCGGCTATTCCCGGGTTGTCTTATGGCATAACTACACAAGCAAACCGACAAGAGCGGCTATTCCCGGGTTGTCTTATGGCATAACTACACAAGCAAACCGACAAGAGCGGCTATTCCCGGGTTGTCTTATGGCATAACTACACAAGCAAACCGACAAGAGCGGCTATTCCCGGGTTGTCTTATGGCATAACTACACAAGCAAACCGACAAGAGCGGCTATTTCCAAAAAAGAAAAGCTCTCCTTGCACTGCAGCGTTTTGAATGCACGCAGGGTTATTAATGAATAGCAGTACCTCTCATCCCGAAGAAGTGTGTGTGTTGGGGGGGGAGGGGGGGTTCTATCAGGTCTGGTACAGGGTGTGATCCATGCTCCTCTCCCTCCCCTCCGTACCTCCACCCTCCCTCTCTCTCTCTCTCTCTCTCTCTCTCTCTCTCTCTCTCTCTCTCTCTCTCTCCCTCTCTCTCTCTCTCTCCTCTGTCTCTCTGGGTTGTGTCGCTACAGCACGCCACTGGCAGAGTACAAAATATTGTTTCTGATCGTTTCACGGTTGTCGTGGTCGTGGAAATGAACACTCTGATGGTGGCGCGTGCCGTCATGCCACAGTTCAGTGACTCAGGTCAACAAGGTTGATGGCCACGCAGTAATCTTTCAATACGCACCCTCGCTAAAATCTGAAAGAATGTATTACTTGCATACTTTCCGTTTGCCTGATTTTTCTTGTTGCAAAAACGAACACCACCCCTTCCTCTGTCTGCCCTCAGGTCTGTATCATAAAGACACGTGGCTGATGAATGATATATACCACCCCTTCCTCTGTCTCCCCCAGCTCTGTATCATAAAGACACGTGGCGGATGAATGATAAACACCACCCCTTCGTCTGTCTCCCCCCAGCTCTGTATCATAAAGACACGTGGCTGATGCACGATAAACCACCTGAATCTGAATCTCTTTTCCGTAGACCTTTTCAAGTGAGGTCTGAGAACTAGGAGAAGAAGATCAACCCGTGATGCCCACCTACACCCGTGCACATGACAGAACCCACAACAACCAGGGAAGTGACGGCCTAAGGGCCAACGCAGAGTGGGTTCGTTTTCGGCTCGCGAGCGGCACGTAATCGGCTGTGTCCTTGATGATCATGCCGAATGGTAGCCGTGGAAAGTAAAAAACCCATGTCAGCCAATAGCACAGGCAGAGTGAACACGGCTCGTGTTCGGCTCACGATCGGCAACTTCCTGTGTCGACTGGCATCTAAGCGCTGCACTTAAATTTCACTCAGCGACCTCTCGGCACTACGTGCTGAGCGAGCGATGCAGGCGTTTTGATGTGTGTGTACAGAGAAGGGCGACTAGTATCCTCTCAAAATGGAAGCAGAAAGGATCATCACCGCTGTCCAAAAAAGACCTGAATTGTACGACAAGACATCAGAGAACTATTCAAACAGAAATTTCGTACTAAAACAATGGAAACAAATTGGACTCGAGCTGGGAATGGATGGTAGGTACATTTATTTAACCAACTCTCTCTACTCTCTCTCGCCTCTCTCCCTCTCTCTCTCACACACACTCACTCCATTCGTTATGCATTATCTACCAAGCGTAGAGTACTGGTTCTTCAATACATAATGCACATGTCTGTATGCGTAATTATATATGTATTGTGTCCCGACACGTGTGACTGTCCTCACATGAACATAAAAAGGGGCATTGTTCTATGCTGGCGTTGTACCAACACAATATGTCAATCCGTTTATCCATTCGCTCAAATATTCATCCACAACAACATACATCTTCCCTGTCATCAATCATCCAAATTTGATTGTTATCTAGGTGTGACCAATGAAAATGTACATGTGGACTAGGCTACATTACAGGTATTCATTTTGCCAGGAAACTGCACCCACAGTAGTGAAATAGTTCGTCAATCTTTCTCGAACCTGAATGCCGTTTTTTGTGGCTCTGCATCCATGATCTTGAGCTTGGATGTTTCGGTAGGTTTGCCGACGAGGCCTGGCGTCTTCTGGTGTGTCAATGTCATCAACGACGAGTCGATGTGGCTCATGGGTGATGATGAAGTTGTGCAATACCGTAATTGCCTTCACAATGTTTGTTGCTGCTGTTGGTTCCTCATCAATCTGGCGCATGAGAATCCTCCACATTTGGGACAGTCGTCCAAACGAGCATTCCACAGAGTTCCTTGCCCGTGACAGTCTGTAGTTAAATGTTGCTTTTTCGAAAGAAAGCTGGCAGTGTGGGAACGGCTTCATAATGTTCTCCCTTAAAGGAAAAGCGTCATCCGCTACAAACATGTATGGCAGCTTGATGTCTGTGCCAGGAATGAGGCTGCTTGGAGGGATGTCCAACTTGTTTGATAACAGTTTTTTCCCCAGTGATGCACGACTAAATACTCCACCATCACTGTTGCCTCCACACGACCCAACATCAACGATCACAAACTTTCCATTTGCATCTGTAACGGCAAGGAGCACAATAGAACAAAAGTGTTTATAGTTGTAATATTTGGACCCTGATTTCTTCGGTTTTCTGACACGAATGTGTTTACCATCAATCGCGCCCAAACACAAAGGGAACTGAAATCTGCTGTAGAATTCATGCGCAATCTTCAGCCACTGTTCCTGGTCAGGTTTTGGCATCACCTGGGGTTGCAGAATATTCCAGAGGACTGAACAAGTTTCGATTGTGATTGCTCGTATGGTTGAAACGCCCGCCCGAAAATGAAAAGACAGGGATGGGTGGTTCTCTCCCGACGCCAGAAATCTGGATGGAAACAAACAAATAAATAAAGAAGCACCGATCAAAAGTTTATTAGCTCTCTTTCCTTTCTTCCTTCCATTCTTTCTTTCTGTCGTCCTTTCTTTCTTCCTTTCTGTCTTTCATTCATTGTTTCTTTCTCTCGTATTTGTCTGTCATTATTTCATTCTTTTAATCAGTTCTCTCCTGCTTTCTCTTTTCACAGATGCGTCTGCAAAAAAGAAGTGGACGGCGCTGAGGGACTACTTCCAAAAGGTGCACAAGCAACTGACAACCACTAAATCAGGATCCGCTGGAGGAATAAAAAGAAAGTGGTACATGTATGACTCAATGAAATTTCTTCTCCCACATATCATCGACAGGCAAACTTGTTCTAATTTATCAGATGCTTCTGATGAGGAAGAGCAGTTGTCAGAACGGAGCTTTGCAACACACGATTCATTACCTGTTGACACAGTAATCGATGACAGCTCACAACCTAGTACAGGGACTATTGCACAGGCCAGCACTAGTCAAGCCAGTACTAGTCAAGCCAGCACTAGCCAAGCCAGCATTAGTCAAGCCAGCACTAGCCAAGCCAGCAGTAGTCAAGCCAGCACTAGCCAAGCCAGCAGTAGTCAAGCCAGCACTAGCCAAGCCAGCAGTAGTCAAGCCAGGAAAAGGAAACGATTTCCCCAGGAACGACCGGAAAATTCACTAGACAGTGCCATTCTAAGTGCCATACAGTCTATTAAACCAAAAGAAGACACCAAAGACGACGATGAGTTATTTCTGCAAAGCCTGGCACCAAAACTAAAAATGCTCGACCCCTTATCAAAATTAGAATGTCAGGCAGAAATGCAGATGCTGCTACTACGGTATTTGAGACGGGGTCAGGCAACAACCACAGGAACATATAGGCCTCTATCTACACCCAATTACCAACCACAACAGCCAGATTATGATGACCAATATCAAACGTACCTTCAGCAACTCTAATTCACTAGTCTTAAGACTGATTATTTCCATTCCAGTTGAAATGATATCTCACCAGGAGGAGTGAGACAAGAAAAGACAGATCATTCCTAATACTGGTACTTTGGTCACAAGTGGATTAGGTTTATCCACCCTCTGTCATTTATTCATACGTTCATCTAATGACCAATGTACTATTACAAACCATTCAGTTTTTGCTAGTATTCTTTTTCTGACTATTAAACGTTGACATAAAACTAACTGTGTATGTCATTTGTGAATGTTGCCTTGTATTGCAGAAGACAACGGTTGTAAATAATGCAGACTGAAGCCACATTCCCACAAGCATTACGGTAATTCATTTAATTATTAAAAAGCATTTTCACATACCTTAGCGTGATGACGAGGCGTTCTCTTGCCGACAGCGGCTTCCTGAAATTGGTTGTCCTTTTTTCAATTTGGGGCCCAATTATCTCCAGGAGTGTTTGGAATGTGTTTGGTTTCATCCTTATGTACAATAAACACTTTTCCTCATCTTGGAGAATGTCTTCAATGAGGTGATGGTATTCACCAAATGTTGGCCTTTCTTGGAATATGGGATGTACCCAATAACGCCTATTCGGTCCCGACTTTCTTCTTTTCAACCACAACAGCAATAAAAGCTGAAGTCTTTCCATTTTCTCACACCCAGATCTCTAGTCCATGAATCAATCTGGCTGCTTTTGAACGAGACGACGTCTTCCGGCCCATATCTCTGGATTTCCCGCCACAATTTTATTCACGACCCGTACGTGAACCGAATGCAAGACGTGCAGTTCACGTCTTGCGCTCGGCTCGTGTACGGCTCAGCATCTATGAGAACCGAATAGCCGAACCCACTCTGCGTTGGCCTTAAGAAGGAAAAAAATCCATGGTGAGGAATAAATCAGTATGAAGAAACTGTGAGAAGAGCTGGAAAAAGCTTCCCCCCCCCCCCCCCCCCCCCCCTTCTCACACAGGTGTTTGAGAGCTTGACTCCTGACACTCTGAGGGAGCCGGAATCACTCCCGGCTGCTTTTCGTTGTCCTTGGCGCTGCCGTGATTAGAATCCGCCAATCCTGCATCGTTTGGCGCCTCAAGACTCAGCTGCCCTATGATGGACGTCTTACTCCCAGAACTATCGGCCACCATAGGGAAACCTGAGCCCTATGACTTTTAACACTTGTTCCACCTCGATCAGATCCAGCTGGAATTCGTTTCCGCTACTTCTGCCATAGCTTTTGGGTCTGTCGTCTTCTTACCACAAATCAAGAGCGGTTTGGTGAGATCGTAGGCGGATGTGCTGACAGTGCCCCTTTGCTCCAACCTTTATGGCGAGAACTCGGGCTTGAAAGGCAGATTCTATCTGGCGTTCTCCTCAGTCTGGTAGGATGCTTCCTCCGTTCAGCTTTCATACGGCACAATGGGTTCTATCAGAATCACTGTTTTGATGTGTCTGGCTGGAGTACTAACGTCTGGCCTTGCCTGTCTTTCTACTGATTTTTTTTCTGTTTATCCTGGAATGTCTGCTGTGCATGTCCAGTGATCCACTCCATAAGTCCATCCCGTTTCCAGGAGTGGGGATATCACCACTGTTCCAGACTATGATTGGCCAGGGGTCGGGATATCACCACTGCTCCAGACCATTCCAGGGGTCGGGATATCACCACTGCTCCAGACCATTCCAGGGGTCAGGATATCACCACTGCTCCAGGCCATTCCAGGGGTCAGGATATCACCACTGCTCCAGACCATTCCAGGGGTCAGGATATCACCACTGCTCCAGATCATTCCAGGGGTCAGGATATCACCACTGCTCCAGGCCATTCCAGGGGTCAGGATATCACCACTGTTCCAGACCATTCCAGGGGTCGGATATCACCACTGCCTCCAGGGCCATTCCAGCAGGGTCAGGATATCACC
>CM065727.1:13937356-13949856 GCA_033310375.1 Conus canariensis
GTGAATCAGGCTTTGGCCATACACTGAAGAATCAGTCTCCATTATACATCTTGACGGTGTGAATCAGGCTTTGGCCATACACTGAAGAATCAGTCTCCATTATACATCTTGACGGTGTGAATCAGGCTTTGGCCATACACTGAAGAATCAGTCTCCATTATACATCTTGACGGTGTGAATCAGGCTTTGGCCATACACTGAAGAATCAGTCTCCATTATACATCTTGACTGTGTGAATTAGGCTTTGGCCATACACTGAAGAACCAGTCTCCATTATACATCTTGACTGTGTGAATTAGGCTTTGGCCATACACTGAAGAACCAGTCTCCATTATACATCTTGACTGTGTGAATTAGGCTTTGGCCATACACTGAAGAACCAGTCTCCATTATACATCTTGACTGTGTGAATTAGGCTTTGGCCATACACTGAAGAACCAGTCTCCATTATACATCTTGACGGTGTGAATTAGGCTTTGGCCATACACTGAAGAACCAGTCTCCATTATACATCTTGACGGTGTGAATTAGGCTTTGGCCATACACTGAAGAACCAGTCTCCATTATACATCTTGACGGTGTGAATCAGGCTTTGGCCATACACTGAAGAACCAGTCTCCATTATACATCTTGACGGTGTGAATTAGGCTTTGGCCATACACTGAAGAACCAGTCTCCATTATACATCTTGACGGTGTGAATCAGGCTTTGGCCATACACTGAAGAACCAGTCTCCATTATACATCTTGACGGTGTGAATCAGGCTTTGGCCATACACTGAAGAATCAGTCTCCATTATACATCTTGACGGTGTGAATCAGGCTTTGGCCATACACTGAAGAATCAGTCTCCATTATACATCTTGACGGTGTGAATCAGGCTTTGGCCATACACTGAAGAATCAGTCTCCATTATACATCTTGACGGTGTGAATCAGGCTTTGGCCATACACTGAAGAATCAGTCTCCATTATACATCTTGACGGTGTGAATCAGGCTTTGGCCATACACTGAAGAATCAGTCTCCATTATACATCTTGACGGTGTGAATCAGGCTTTGGCCATACACTGAAGAACCAGTCTCCATTCAACGCTGACACATGCGGTAATAAGAAAATGGATGCGCATCATTTTGGAAGCAAAAACAAAAAAGGAGGAAACTTCACTGCGCCTTAAATTTTGTAGTAATGATTGGACATGGTCAGGCTCTGTGCAGATTAAGAATAATTGCTCATAGTTTGATCATAGAAACTGGTCGACACAAAACTTCCCAAGGGAAAGCAGTCTGTGAATGATGTGAAGTGGAAGACAAGATAAGTCTTCTTTACAGCTGTATAATGAAGAAGGCCGAAAGTTAAATCAAGAAGCAGCTGTACATTATATCAATTACAATGCGCTGTGAGTTGTCTCTAGAACATTTGATGTTTTGGATGATACTATATTGTTGCTGAGTACGTCTGTGACTCTTTTACCCAGTAAACATATAGTTGTGATTGTGCTTTATGTGCCTTTTCGGGTTCATAGTATTAAACGTTGCTCCGTTCTGCTCTAACCAATTTACACCACACACACACACACACAACACACACACACACACACACACACACAGCACACGCACATGCACACACCACTCACGCACGCGTGCGCACACACACACAAATGAAGTCACATCTACCCCCCCCCCACCGCACCACGTAATACGACGCACGCCGCGCGCCACACACACACAACTCCACTCTCCCCCCCCCCCCCCCTTTCCAAAACTATATACGCTATTACCCCCACCCACCCCCCACCCACACACACACACACACTAATACACCACCCTCCTCCTCTCTCCTCTCTCTCTCTCTCTCTCTTACAGACGCGACATTTCACACACACACACACACACACACACACACACACACATACAACACATACACACACATACAAACACTCACGTCGTACGCATCACCTGCTTCTATCTCACTCACGGTACACAGTGAAACACACACAAAAACTGTAGACAGACACAGATACGAGAGAGCAGAACAGCAGTAGCGAACGCAGACACGAACAGATACGATGCATGGTACAATGAACAGGCAGTGAGAAACGGAGACAGGAACAGTAGAGAGGAGACAGGCAGGCAGTGGAGAGAGACGGCAGACAGGGAACAGGTAGAGAGGAGACAGACAGGCAGTGGAGAGAGACGGCAGACAGGAACAGGTAGAGAGGAGACAGACAGGCAGTGGAGAGAGACGGCAGACAGGGAAGCAGGTAGAGAGGAGACAGACAGGCAGTGGAGAGAGACGGCAGACAGGAACAGGTAGAGAGGAGACAGACAGGCAGTGGAGAGAGACGGCAGACAGGACAGGTAGAGAGGAGACAGACAGGCAGTGGAGAGAGACGGCAGACAGGAACAGGTAGAGAGGAGACAGACAGGCAGTGGAGAGAGACGGTAGACAGGAACAGGTAGAGAGGAGACAGACAGGCAGTGGAGAGAGACGGCAGACAGGAACAGGTAGAGAGGAGACAGGCAGGCAGTGGAGAGAGACGGCAGACAGGAACAGGTAGAGAGGAGACAGCAGGCAGTGGAGAGAGACGGCAGACAGGAACAGGTAGAGAGGAGACAGGCAGGCAGTGGAGAGAGACGGCAGACAGGAACAGTAGAGAGGAGACAGGCAGGCAGTGGAGAGAGACGGCAGACAGGAACAGGTAGAGAGGAGACAGGCAGGCAGTGGAGAGAGACGGCAGACAGGAACAGGTAGAGAGGAGACAGGCAGGCAGTGGAGAGAGACGGCAGACAGGAACAGGTAGAGAGAGGAGTGGAGAGGACGGCAGGAGTGGGAGAGGAGGAGACGGTCAGACAGGAACAGGTAGAGAGGAGACAGACAGGCAGTGGAGAGAGACGGCAGACAGGAACAGGTAGAGAGGAGACAGGCAGTGGAGAGAGACGGCAGACAGGAACAGGTAGAGAGGAGACAGGCAGTGGAGAGAGACGGCAGACAGGAACAGGTAGAGAGGAGACAGACAGGCAGTGGAGAGAGACGGCAGACAGGAACAGGTAGAGAGGAGACAGACAGGCAGTGGAGAGAGACGGCAGACAGGAACAGGTAGAGAGGAGACAGACAGGCAGTGGAGAGAGACGGCAGACAGGAACAGGTAGAGAGGAGACAGCGGCAGTGGAGAGAGACGGCAGACAGGAACAGGTAGAGAGGAGACAGACAGGCAGTGGAGAGAGACGGCAGACAGGAACAGGTAGAGAGGAGACAGGCAGGCAGTGGAGAGAGACGGCAGACAGGAACAGGTAGAGAGGAGACAGACAGGCAGTGGAGAGAGACGGCAGACAGGAACAGGTAGAGAGGAGACAGACAGGCAGTGGAGAGAGACGGAGACAGGAACAGGTAGAGAGGAGACAGGCAGGCAGTGGAGAGAGACGGCAGACAGGAACAGGTAGAGAGGAGACAGGCAGGCAGTGGAGAGAGACGGCAGACAGGAACAGGTAGAGAGGAGACAGACAGGCAGTGGAGAGAGACGGCAGACAGGAACAGGTAGAGAGGAGACAGACAGGCAGTGGAGAGAGACGGCAGACAGGAACAGGTAGAGAGGAGACAGACAGGCAGTGGAGAGAGACGGCAGACAGGAACAGGTAGAGAGGAGACAGGCAGGCAGTGGAGAGAGACGGCAGACAGGAACAGGTAGAGAGGAGACAGGCAGGCAGTGGAGAGAGACGGCAGACAGGAACAGGTAGAGAGGAGACAGGCAGGCAGTGGAGAGAGACGGCAGACAGGAACAGGTAGAGAGGAGCAGGCAGGCAGTGGAGAGAGACGGCAGACAGGAACAGGTAGAGAGGAGACAGGCAGCAGTGGGGAGACGGCAGACAGGAACAGGTAGAGAGGAGCACAGGCAGCAGTGGAGAGAGACCGCAGACAGGAACAGTAGAGAGGAGACAGCAGCATGGAAGAGACGGTAGACAGGCAGCTGACAGTTGTTGCAGACTCTGTGAACAAAACACATGAACAAGCAGACAGACAATATTGCCGCCAGCCCACCTGAGGAGCTCCAAGATCACCATAGCAACATCACCCATTACTCATTCCATCAATCATCTCAGACCAAACGCTCAGATGGCTTGAAAGGTATGTTTGCCCCCCCCCCTCTCTCCCCCACGGGCAGATGCAACAACTAAAATCAAACAGTAAAATCAAACAAACAAACACGATTAATGAAAATAAGATGACCATACCAGACAATAAGTCGTTCCCTGTTCTGTGAACGCTTGGTCAATTCTCAGCAACAAAGCTGAAGTATTTGTAAAAGAATTTTAAAAAGAAAGAACAACCACAGAGGGCAATTTTCATGTGTATGCGCTCCGCCTCCCCTCATCCCCACTCCATCCCCCACCCCACCCTTCCCCTCCCCCACCATACACACACTCCTTTCCAAAGGTGAAAACAGGAGATGTGGTCGACCTGCAATATGC
Source organism: Conus canariensis (assembly GCA_033310375.1). Taxonomy (NCBI): domain Eukaryota; kingdom Metazoa; phylum Mollusca; class Gastropoda; order Neogastropoda; family Conidae; genus Conus; species Conus canariensis. The sequence goes on from CM065727.1 coordinate 13,941,824, forward strand.
TGAGTGTATGTGCGTGTCTTAGAGATACGGAGTGACGCGCATCAGTTGTCTGAAGCCATCTCCTTTGCATGGCGAAGTTCCTTCAAAACTCAGCCACTAAGCGTATCGGTAGCAAACGGTAGAAGGTGATAGGATGGCACTTCATACAATAGGATAAGGCGGGCTAATATAACTGTGGACAGGGTAGGATCGATGGGGTATGACACAATTTGACAAATTGGAACTGTTCGGCATGATGGGGTAGAGTAGGGAGAGGCAGGATTGGACCGGGCTGGACAGGACAGGACTTGATAAGGTAGACTATGCAAGGGAAAGATGGTATAGGACATAATGAGACAGGAAAGGATAGAATAATGTATGATATGATTAGGTGAAGTCAGAAAGGACGAAGTATTACAGAATAGGATAGGGTAGGACAGGACTGGATAGAATGATGTAAGACTGGCCATGATATGATCAGGTCAGAAAGGACGAAGTATTACAGAATAGGATAGGGTAGGACAGGACCGGACAGAATAGACGTGGATAGGGTAAGATGGGACTAGACAGTTTCGTTAGATAGAGGAGAAAAGATGGCACAGGCAGGATGGTGTTGAGTTTGATAAGCTAGTAATTGGTCGGTAGAATTGGAAAGGTCAGAGTGAGATTGGGTAGATCTGGATAGTATGTGGTTCCCGATAGGATTGGGTTCATTAGGAAAGGACAATGTAGAATGTGCTGGGGATACAGTAGGGTATGATAGGTGCTGAGGATATAGTACGGTATGATAGGTGCTGGGGATATAGTAGGGTATGATAGGTGCTGGGGATATAGTAGGGTATGATAGGTGCTGGGGATATAGTATGTTATGATAGGTACTGGGGATATAGTAAGGTATAATAGGACAGGAGACAACACCGTAGGGTGGGACAGGTTAGGGTGAGGTAGGGTAAGGTAAGGTAAGGTATGACAATGATGCTTATAGCCGACCGCAAAGGGCCATATCAGGACAGTCATCGCGTTGAAGTCAACTCACATGTCATTCGTTCACATAACCTTTTGAAATACATCTTCTAAAAACACACCCAAAATTTTGTTTAAAAAAAAAACAACAAAAACTTTCCACCCTAAAATTTCAGATCAGACGAAAAATGTTAATCTCTTTCAGAAATTCAAAGATGACATCAGATGGAACACTCTGAACAAGGTTTTCATGGAGTCTGCTGTAAAATGTTTACGTCTCACGTCATGCGAGTCCCAACACTCTAAAAGAATATGTTTCACTGTGAGTGAAAAGATACGAATGAGTTAAAAACGAATGGCCCGTGTACAGCCAGCATAAAACCGTTTCTTCCCTGCGACCACCACAGGTAGATGAGAGGAACTCTTTTAAGTTTGGACGGATCTGGAAAAGTTTGTTATCCGTTTGTGTATTCCAGTTCTCCTGCCAGAAGTCTCTGACATGATCATTAACTTTCGATTTTGAATCTGAGTAGGGTAGGATAGGGTAGTGAATGGTAGGTCAGGGTTGTGTTGGAGAGGATAGGATAGGATAGGATATGGTAGAAAAATAAAGGACAGAATCGGGTAGGGTAGCATAGGACAGGATAGCATACGATGTGGTAGATTAGGACAGAATAGCATAGGGCAGGGAAGGGTATGATAGAATAGGATGCGGTCGGTTAGGATAAGATCAGGTTGGGAGGGGTCAGGTGGGACAGTGATAAAATGGGTAGAAGACGACAGGATAGGATGAGATAGAGTAGAATACGACAGGATAGGATGAGGTAGAGTAGAATACGACAGGAAGGGATAGAGTATGGGTGATAGGATAGGGTGCAACAGAATAGTTACCGTAGGATATGGTAGTGCAGGACAGAGTAATGTAAGGTTATATAAGATATATAAGAAAGGGAGGATGTGATAGAATAGGAAACATAAGTAAGATATAAAAAGGTTAGGGTAGGGGCCGGGATACGGTGGTGTACACTACGCTAGCCTGGACTAAGGATAAGGTGCGGCAGGATAGGGTAGGATACGGACTGATAGGGCGCGGGTAGGATACAGTAGGTCCAAGAGTAAGTCGGGATGAAACCGGATAGAATGCGGTAGAGCAGACGAGGATGGAAGAGGGTGGGATGGGATAGCACAGGTAGCCTTGGTGATGCAGATTCCATGTTGATGAAAAGCCTGACACAGTAATGGCGCCTCGGACGGGAAGATTGCAGATAGTTATCTCCTCTCCTGAGCAGACAATTTCAGGAAATGGATGGAAATTCGACACTTCGCTTTGTCTCAGCAGGGAGGATGGAAAGGAAGGGTGTAAGGGAGAGGATGGGGAGAGGTTAATGGGGGGGGGGGTGGAAGTAGGTGGGGGGAGGGAACATGGAGGGTATTGAGTAATTCCAGGATGGGCAGGGAAGCTGTGCAACTTCTTCTTGCTTCTGATGGCACTGAAGACCACCGCGGGGCTGTCAATTCAACCCGCCGACAATATATTGTCTATCATAAGGCTTCCTTCTTTCCTTCCTTTCTTCCTTCCTTCCTTCCCTCCTTCCTCTGTTTCTTTGTTTCTTTCTTTCATTCTTTGTTTCTAGACCATAACTGCAAGGTTCGCCAAAGGTGAGATTTTTGCGTATGCAACAGGGTTTTTTTTTTCCCACACCATGAAGTAGCTACATATCCGGGTTCTGTCATAAGACCGCAACAAGTCTAAATAAACGATCGTCATTCTCTGAAACGGGATCACTCGTTGCAATCTCACGCAGCGAATAAGTTTACTAGACACCGTTCTTCCCCTCAAATCGATAAAAAAAAAAAAAGTCACAAGAGACACGAAAGCCGAGGAAATGCGTGTTTCTTTCACTCGAACACAAAGCGGTGCGTAAAACTGATTTTGCCCAGCAAACCGGCAGACAATGTTCCCCCACAGTGCTATATACTTTATCAAATACACACGGTGAACATAAGCAGCATTTAAACTGAGAGGTGCCCTTTTCTCTTCAACAGAAAACGGTACATAAGCGGCAATAAGTCTAGAATATGCCCCTTCTTTTCAAAATGAAAATACTACTGAAATTGCCAGATAGTCTAAGAGACATTTATTTCTCTTACATAAGTAACAAGTAAGCATAGAAAATGTTCTATTCGTTTCAAATAGAAGACGACGTAAGCAGCAAGTAAGTCTAGAAGATTCTCTATTCTTTTCAAACAGAAAAAAATATATTAGTAGCAAGTAAACCTAGAAGATACTCCATTCTCTTCCTCAAGTAGCATGGAATTATAGAAATGCTCTGTTCTCTGCGAACGTAAGCATCAAGAAAGCCTGGAAGATGCTTCATTCTCTTTAAACAGAAAAGACTACGTAAATAGCTAGGCAGCCTACAAGATACTCTATTCGTTTCGAACATAAAAGATTGCTGTCGTAGTAAGTCTAGTCTGAAAGAAGCTCTATTAACTTCAAACAGAAAGGACTAGGTCAGTAGCAAGTAAGCCTAGAAGATACTTTGTTCTCTTCAAACAGAAAGGACTAGGTCAGTAGCAAGTAAGCCTAGAAGATACTTTGTTCTCTTCAAACAGAAAGGACTAGGTCAGTAGCAAGTAAGCCTAGAAGATACTTTGTTCTCTTCAAACAGAAAGGACTAGGTCAGTAGCAAGTAAGCCTAGAAGATACTTTGTTCTCTTCAAACAGAAAGGACTAGGTCAGTAGCAAGTAAGCCTAGAAGATACTTTGTTCTCTTCAAACAGAAAGGACTAGGTCAGTAGCAAGTAAGCCTAGAAGATACTTTGTTCTCTTCAAACAGAAAGGACTAGGTCAGTAGCAAGTAAGCCTAGAAGATACTTTGTTCTCTTCAAACAGAAAGGACTAGGTCAGTAGCAAGTAAGCCTAGAAGATACTTTGTTCTCTTCAAACAGAAAGGACCAGGTCAGTAGCAAGTAAGCCTAGAAGATACTTTGTTCTCTTCAAACAGAAAGGACTAGGTCAGTAGCAAGTAAGCCTAGAAGATACTTTGTTCTCTTCAAACAGAAAGGACTAGGTCAGTAGCAAGTAAGCCTAGAAGATACTTTGTTCTCTTCAAACAGAAAGGACTAGGTCAGTAGCAAGTAAGCGTAGAGGACGCTCTACTTTCCTTTAAAAACAGGACATAGATAGCATGTGTACCTGGGAGCTTTCTCCTCAAACAGAAAACAGTAGAGAAAGAGCACAAAGCCTCAAGGAGATGCTCTTTCTGCTAAAAGGGAAAACAGTGTATAGTGTGTAAGTAAAAAGTAAGCTAGGAGGTGCTCCCTCGCTCAAACAGAAAAGTGTGCAACAAATAAATGTATCATATATTCCCTCTATTGAACAAGAAAACAGGAAATAAACTGCAAGCTTGTCTAGGAGATGTTTTTTTTATCCTGAAGAAGAAAACAGGAAGTAAGCAGCGAGTAAGTCCAGAACTTTCAAAAAAAATCTGGCGTACAATCTGATCTAGAGGACGTCTCTGAGACGTGGCCATTCCGCAAAAGCAGATGAAAAGAATTGGAATTGGACTGATTAACCTCAAAAGGGGAAAAAAGATAAATAGAAGACTTAAATCCAACTTTTGCAGTACTGAGAAAAAGCACCCATCCGCCCTCACCCCCACTCACCCTCAACTTCACCCTCCACCCATTCTCTCTCCTTTTATTCCCACCGAAGAAAACGGCAGGATGGTCTGGAAAGATGCAATGTACTAAAGGCCTGGTCAAACACTAAAGGCCTGGTCAAACACAGGATGATTAGATCTATCGTCACTCAATAAAACCTGTGTCACGTTTAAACCCCTCGCAACGATACCATCGCACCAACAAAACATAATCCTCTCCTTGGCATACTCCTTTCAATTAACGAAAAACAACAACAGCAAAAAGAGACCGCGGATAATGTGTTGGAGCACAACGCAATAACCAGCACAAGCCTCCTAACACACCATTGATCGGGAGATACACGGATAACCAGGAAGGTGGTGGGGGAAGGGCGGGTTGGAGGTACACACGCACGCACACACACACACACACACACACACACACACACACACACACACACACACACACACACACAAAACACAACACAACACAACACAACACAACACAACACAACACAACACAACACAACACAACACAACACACACACACACACACACACACACACACACACACACACACAAAACACACACAGCATACACACACAAAAGATGATTACTGGGAAGGAGGGGGGGGGGCGCAAATTACCTATTCAGTATTTTATACCCATTTTCCCCTCATCATGTTTTTTTTTTTTTCCTATGCTGTTGAAGCAGTCCGGACACTTCGTCGAATGGCTCCAAAGATTTCCTTCCCCTTGCTTTTCATTTGATCCAATTGAGAGCGTTAACTCATTCAGAATAAACGTTCGCCAATTTGCTGATTGGTTTTATTTGTTTAGTTATTTTGTTTTATTCGTGTCAGTCTTTCATTCCCAGGAGACGGGAGGACGACGGAAGGGGAAAGGTGTGTGTGCTGACGGGGGACGTTCTTTTCAAGGGGGTCACGTGAGTGGAAAGAGCGGAAATCCTCTGAAAAGCGGGAAATGGACATCTCTGCTATCCTTCTGGCTCTTCCTACCCTCACCTCCTACCTACATTTGCCCACCCCAATCCCTCTATTTTCCATTTTTATTTTCCATTCAGTCCAGAATATTCTTCCTTTCCATTTTTCCTACTTCTCTCCTTACTTGTTACCGACGATTAACGTTTACCCATGGCCGGTCGAACCAAAATAAGTAGAATCCTTTCTATAAGAAACTCGCGTAAATGAGTGTGGATTGTAACGCGCTTAGAGCTTGGTCTCTAGCCGATGATAGGCGCTATATAACTATTCATAATAATGATAATGATAAAAGAAAAATCAAACGAATCTCTCCGTCTGTCATCACAAACCCCTTCAAACTGAAGTCGTTATTTTTTTCCTCTGAATGCTATGGAAACTTCTATCTTCACGAAGCTTCAACAAACTGAAGTCATTCTTCTTGCTTTGAAGCGTACACTTCCCTCCGTCTGACTTTAGAAACGCTCTACAAACCGAAATCTTTATTCCTCTGAATTCTACGAATCCCTCCGTCCGACTTTAAAACGCTCTACAAACAAGCCTTTATTCCTTCTCTGAATCCTACGAATCCATCCACATGACCAACCTCTCCAGCCTGAAGTCCCCCAGTCCTGCAGATCCTTTGACTGATCCCCACCAACCCTTTACAGTCTGATCCCCACCAACCCTTTACAGTCTGATCCCCACCAACCCTTTACAGTCTGATCCCCACCAACCCTTTACAGTCTGATCCCCACCAACCCTTTACAGTCTGAAGTTCTGTTCATCCTCCGCCTCCTGTCAACCCTTCCGTCTGTCCCGACAGCTACTGCACAGACTGAAGTCCGTCTGTCCCGACAGCTACTGCACAGACTGAAGTCCGTCTGTCCCGACAGCTACTGCACAGACTGAAGTCCGTCTGTCCCGACAGCTACTGCACAGACTGAAGTCCGTCTGTCCCGACAGCTACTGCACAGACTGAAGTCCGTCTGTCCCGACAGCTACTGCACAGACTGAAGTCCGTCTGTCCCGACAGCTACTGCACAGACTGAAGTCCGTCTGTCCCGACAGCTACTGCACAGACTGAAGGTCTCATCTTTCCGCTGAATCCCGTGAATCCTGTGATTTGTCTTATAATCCTGTGATTGTCTTATAATCCTGTGAGTTGTCTTATAATCCTGCGATTTATCTTATAATCCTGTGAGTTGTCTTATAATCCTGTGAGTCGTCTTATACCAGGCCTCTCTTCCGTCCTCACAACCCTTTCACAAAGCGAAGGGTGTATTCTGTCTCTGAACTCTCCCAATCCTCCAAGCCGTCCTCCACACACTGAACTCCTCAGTTTGTTTTCCGGTCCTGCGAATCGCTCCTCCCGTCATGACCAGCCTCTCTACAAACTGAAGTCGTTATCTCCCCCCCCCCCCCCCCATCCCCTTTTTAACCTCAAGTTCTCCACCCTCCTACTCGGCGTTCTTCGCCGTCTCTTTCATGCCCTCCCTCCCTCCATCCTCCCCTGTTCTTCTTCTCTCCATCTTGTCCCCATCATCCCGAGTCATCAGCTGGACATTAGGGCAGGTGCTCTCTCCGGACTGGTAGAGGTCAAGAGGATAGTAGCACTGCTGCTGACCTGACGTGTTGAGCACTTCAATGAGATAATGGCGATGGGCAGCGGTTTGGGCTGACATGATTGCTGATAGACCACTTTTGCCACGGAAAGGATTTTTTTCTTCTAGGGAATCGAAGGCGAGAACTAAAAGAGAGAGAGAGAGAGAGGAGTGTGCGTGTGTGTACATGTGTTTGTATGGTGAGAGAGAGAGAGAGGAGAGAGAGAGAGAGAGAGAGAGAGAGAGAGAGAGAGAGAGATTGACTGACAGACAGAGAGACAGATCTGGAGAGAGGGGGTAGGAGGAGAGGAGATTGACACACAGGTATGTAAGGCGGCAGACAGCCAGGCAATTACCCAAGCAGATGGATGGATAGAAAGAAAAAGATGCACCAGAAGGTGCCAGTGGGACCCAGTGAAGTACTGTCCTCAATCACCGAAACAACTAGGCGGAAGCAATCCTCTATCTTCCTGTAATGTCCGCTAGACGGAACGCAACAGAAAGTCCAGGGCAAGCGTTGCCATGAGTGTGCCAGCCCGCAATTCCTGACCGCACAGCCCGCCGGTGTCGTATATAATACTGTCGCTCATAAAATCGTGTCGCAGCGACAGTATTTCCCGGGAAATACTGCAACTGGTTCATGAAAAAATATCGCTGAGCGACTTAATTTCATAAAAATTGGTAGCACGACAGGATTTCACGAGAAATGTCCATAAAATCGTGTCGATGCCTAAAAATAAAACCATGTCGCAGCGACAGCATTTCATGTAAAAAAAAAAAAATTGCTGCCGTAGAAAAGGTGTCGCTCTGAGACAGCATTTCCCGTAAGAAAAACGACGTCGAAGACATGTTCGGTCTCTGCCC
>CM065727.1:13954856-13957356 GCA_033310375.1 Conus canariensis
GGAACTCATCTTGAAAGCAGCAACAAACAACGCGAGACAAACAGACCTTGGCGATGGATACAAGATGCCTCCTCTCAAGGCCTTCATGGATGACACTACAGTGATTTCATCCAGAGAAGACGAGACACGTCATGTGCTGGAGAGGCTGGACGACATAATTGCCTCATCCAGAATGAAGTTCAAGCCAAAGAAATCACGGAGTCTCTCACTGAGGAAAGGAAAAGTGGCCGGATCTGTGGTCTTCAGTGTTGCCAACCAGGCCATTCCAACAGTCACAGAAGAACCAGTCAAGAGCCTTGGAAGATGGTATGATGATACGCTGAAAGACACACAAAGAGCAAAAGAAACCAAGCAGATGGCGGAGGAAGGCTTGGAGACCATTGACCAGTGTGGGCTCCCTGGCAAATACAAGGTCTGGTGTCTGCAGTTCATGCTGATACCAAAGCTCCTATGGCCTCTGATGATATACGACATCTGCACCAGCATAGTGGAGGCAATGGAAGCCAAAATCAACAAGTTCACAAGGAAATGGCTTGGTGTCCCACCCTGTCTGACTGACATAGCGCTGTACTGTCGCCAAGCAAAGCTGAAACTACCACTGAAATCCATCCTGGAGGAATACAAAGCAGGGAAGATCAGACTTTAAAGCATGCTGGAGGACTCAGGAGACAAGGTGGTAGAAGCAATCAAGCCCCAGCTGAAGACAGGCAGAAAATGGAAAGTTCAAGAGGCGATGGATTCTGCAAAAGAAAGTCTCAAGATCAGAGAAATAACAGGACACACACAGACCAACAGACAAGGACTGGGGGTGACCAAAACTGAATGGTGGTCAAAGGCCAAAGGAAAAGCCAAAAGAGACATGATGATTCAGGAGATGAGAAAAGAAGAAGACCAAAAAAGACTCCAAAAAGCAGTCCAGCAGAGCCAGCAAGGGCAATGGACAACGTGGGAGAATGCACTCCAAAGAAGTCTTACTTGGAATGACATTTGGCACATGGCCCCTCTCAGGATCAGCTTCATTCTCAGATCTGCTTATGACCTTCTGCCCTCAAATGCAAACCTGGTGAAGTGGGGGAAAACAGACGATCCTGCATGCCCCCTCTGCCATGAAAAACAAACAGTGGAGCATGTCCTAAGCTCATGTAAAGTAGCCCTGGCTCAAGGAAGGTACACATGGAGGCACAACCAAGTGCTCAAAGAGATTGTACAAGTAGTCTGGGCTAGTACCAACACCACAAAGGGGAAAATCAGGACTCCAAAAGCACCCGCAACATTCTTCACGGCAGGAGGCAGCAAATCATGGCCAAGAACAACAGTGCCACTCGAAACATGCAGGCAGAGTCTGCTGGACGGGGCAGATGACTGGGAGTGCACTGCAGACCTCCCAGAATGGAAGAGTCACCCAGAGATCATCAGCAAGAGTGGCATGAGACCAGACATAGTAGTCCACTCTAAGTCAACCAAGCAGCTGATCATAATCGAGCTCACGGTGCCATATGAGAACAGAATGGAGGCAGCTCAAATCTACAAGACTGAAAAGTATGCTGATCTGGCAAACAGCCTGAGGAGAGAAGGCTATCAGGTCAAAGTCCTCACTGCAGAAATTGGAGCTAGGGGGTTTGTAGGAACGTCTGCATACAGCCTCATGAAACAGCTCTCAGTTGCAGGGAAGGAAAAAACCAGAGCCCTGAAAGCAATGGCAGAAGCGGCGGAGAGGTGTTCAAGCTGGATCTGGTCAAGGAGGAACAAAAGTGAACTTCATAAGGCTTAATTTCCCTACAAATATCAGGTTTCCCTGTGGCTCAGTGGTTAAAGCGCGAGTCATTAAGTGGAAAATGAGCATGTCCAGAGGGTCATGGGTTCGAATCCCAGCCATGGCTCGTCCCAAGATGGGGAAAAAAAAAAGGGGGGGGGGGGCAGCAGAGGGACATCCGGAGTCATGAACCGGGTGTGGCCCAACCCCCCTAGAGTGTCAGGAGATAAGGGCCGAAACACTTGCTTGAAGGGGGCTTCTCTTCTGAGGACTCTCTGCTGCCACGCTCTCCACGAGTTTCTTTCTACTGGGTTACTTGTGACTAAAATGGGTTACTTTGACTCGTTTGTAAATTCATGATTTTAAGTGCCCTAGAAGCACTGCAATTAAAGCAAGACAACTGAAAGCATCTGTTCTGTGATTTGGCTTTTATTAGCTTTTAGATTATTATGTTTGTGTTTCTGTTCTGACAATTAAGGATAATCATTTACTTTTTAAGTTTAGTTTATGAATGTGTTGAGACCTTAGGTGCCTTTAAATGGATTATGTAAGCTCACACATCTTATTATGGCCAACAGACAAACAATATTGGTTTGGGTTTATGAATAATGCGTGTCGGTTAATATAGGCCCGTGGCCCAATATTTACCACTCCCTGGTCCATTTAACCCGAAATGATGTCTAAAGTGGGCTTCCTTTTCTTTAAGAATTTTATGATTTCTTATATAGAACTTTTTGAAATAAAGAT
>CM065727.1:13962356-13974856 GCA_033310375.1 Conus canariensis
AGGAGCAGGTAATACAAATAGATCTGCCTTCAAGAGGGATTACAATGGTTCCCTCATGCAGCTAGTGAAGAGTTTTCATATTTATAATATATTTTCTTAATTTTATGTTCCCATTTTCTTCATCTTCAACCCCCCCCCCCCCCCCCCCCCTCGCCTAAAGTTCAAATCTTTGCCGAGTCATTACTATGATGACGGAGGGGTGTTGGCCTGCGCTTGTTTTCACCCCACTATTAGATTGTTCGTCTTTGAATTTGCCTGACTTTATTCAAGTTTAAAAGGCTGTGCCAGTTTTGAATAAAAGTTACTCTGTGTTAGGTTTTCTTATGGGAGCAAGAGTTACCGTACTTGTTTACTGTTTCTATATAAATCATTCATTTTCATTAGCATAAACAATTTACTGTTTCTATATAAATCATTCATTTTCATTAGCATAAACAATTTCATGTTACGTGTCTCATGTGGATGGGCTGGAGGCCTCACATTAAAGTCACGAGTTCACGAGTTCAGAGCTCTCTCTCTCTCTCTACTCCCAGGCCTCAACATCACTATTTTCTCTACTTCCTCTCTGCCTTTGAAATCAATCTCTTTTTATGAATAAGAACGTTGAATACATGCAGGTGTACGTGAACATGAGTGCCTCATGAATCATTGTTGTCAATTCTCCAGACAATTGATGACATTGTATTTGGTGAGTAATCTTTTTTATGTTATCACTCTTCTTAGGAATATCGTGTATTATCTGGTTATTACCGATCTTATTATTATACAATTTTATAGAATACAATGATAGTTATAGTATACGTTGTGTTATAATGTTCATGTATTAGGTTCCTTCGTCCTTGAGGAGACAAGAGTCAGATGCAGAAACAAATCTCTTTTGTTATCTGTTACACTTGGGAATAAAGATTACCAAGAGGGACAGACAGACAGAAACAAAGACAGAGAGACAGACACAGGCGCAGAAAGACAGACAGACAGACAGATACACAGACACACAGACAGAGACAGAGAGACACAAACAAGACAGAGACAGAGAGACACAAACACAGGCACAGAGAGAGAGAGAGAGAGGAGAGAGAGGAGAGGAGAGAGAGAATTTTAAATCCATTTTAGGACAGAAAGAGATACAAAAGGCCACCGCAAAACAGAACAAAAAAGTCTTTTGATGGAGTCTGTCTGAAAACAAGTCGAACGCTTGTCGAAGTAAATTATAAGAATCGGATTACCAGGATTCACCTCACCACAATCTGTCGCTAGGAAACACAAAATGCGAAGGCGTCGCCATACCTCCACCTCCTCCATACTCCCACCTGTCACCTCTCCCAACGCCTACAGCCCCTTTTCATAGCCTCCACCTCTACCCATCATCTCGCCCTTTGGACAACACTGGGCGACAGCTTTGATGCATTGCTAGATACTGCAGGACTGCGACATTCCGCGCTGTAACAGGGGAGGGTGAGAGTGTGTCAGCGAGAGAAGCTAGCGATGGCCACTTCATCCTGGGAGAGTTCTTGTCAACACGGCGCCGCCTCCTGCAGGGTTATGGCCCGTGCTTCCAATGGCATGATTCAAGGTGAGAATGTAACTGATCCTTCACACACACACACACACACACGCACACACACACACACACACACACACACACACACACACACACACACACACATCACGCGTGTACGCACGCATGTACGCACGCACACACACACACACACACAGACACACACACACACACACACACACACACACACACACACACACACACACACACACACACACACCACACACACACGCAGCACATGAGAGAGAGAGAGAGAGAGAGAGAGAGAGAGAGAGAGAGAATGGTACTGAGGATCAGCGCAATCTTAAAAACAGTGCTCAACCACAGTAGGAGCGACATTTGTTATATTAAAAGCAAGTTAAAATCAAGCTGCTAAAACTAGCTTGATTTTAACTTGCTTTTAATATAACATATATATATATATATATATATATATATATATATATATATAGATCAATAAGATTAAAATTCCTAAAACGATTTTGAGAGTTATATATATATATATATATATATATATATATATATATATACACACGCGCGCGCGAGCCCATGGATTTACAGTTTAAAAGAAACAGGTTGTATATGCGATATCTGGCGATGAATGCGTAAGTGAATACCTATGTCAATGTTTGACTATGTCAAACTTCATTTGGCAAAATAGCTAACCATGCCACATAAGTCATAAAGTGTGTGTATGGATGGATGGATGGATGGATGGATGTACGAATGGATGGATGAATGGATGGATTTATGTAATATATGGATGGATGGATGGATGGATGGATAGATGGATGGATATATGGATGTATGCATGTATGTATGGATGTATGGATATATGTATGTAATGTATGTATGTATGATGGATGGATGGATGGATGGATGTACACATATATAAATACATATGTATATGTGTGTGTGTGTCTGTCTGTCTGTCTGTCTATCTGCCTCTGTGTGTGTGTGTGTGTGTGTGTGTGTGTGTGTGTGTGTGTGTGTGTGTGTGTTCATAGACGTCTGTGTGTCTTGGTATGTAGCTGATATGTGAAAGACAGACTATGCATTGTGTCTGACTTCACGATGTCTGCTCTATTTTCTTTGAGGACACTGGAAGGCGCAGCGGCACGGTTCTATAGGCAATGGTCTATAACGTCAGACACTTCTGTTTTCTATGATAGTGTCTTGCACACACACACACACACACACACACACACACACACACCACACACGCACGCACGCACGCACGCACGAACGCACGCACGTACGCACGCATCCACGCACACGCACACGCACACACACACACACACACACACACACACACAACACACATTACACACAAAAAACACACACATGCATGTGCGCGCGCACACGCACACATACACACATGCACGCTAGCACGCACGCGCGCGCACACACACACACACCACACACACACACACACACACACACACACACACACACACACATAGACGCACACACACACACACACACACACACACACACACACACACACACACACACACATCATAGACAGGTGCGCCCGCGCACACCTTCGCACCCACACACACACCAACCCCCCCCCCTCTCCCCCCAAACACACACACACACACACACACACACACACACACACACACACACACACACACACACACACACACACACACACACCGTAAACCAGTAATATGCGAAGTTAAGCTGTACTTGTAGGTAAGTCAGCCGGAAATTTTAATTATACCCTCTGCCACTTTGGTCGCCTACACCTCAGCGACAATCTCCTCTCTGAAAGTCCTGTACGCTAACATGCCCGTCCAATTTGTAGAAGAGGGGCTAGACGGATGATTGTCTAGACACCAGACTGATCCCCATTCTCTTTACTGCAATCCTGTGAAACGTGGGAGGTAGGGATGGGGAATGTAAAGGGAGGGAAGGAGGAGGGGGGTGAGGGGACAAGGAGCGGTCAACAGTTTCGGGTAACTCTAGGTGAAGCTGTCCTTTCACTCAGCATCATCTCCACCTTTGTTCCTCTTTTAAACTTCTAAATGGCATCGCAGACGACACGTCGGACGAACGCTCCCACACGCACCAGCCACGGGTACCTGCTTCAAGCGGCAAAGCGTCGTGAAGTTGACTGCCCTCCGCATGATTTCACACACGAACGTCCGAAGATCTTGCAGCTCGCTTTCTCCCTTTTCTCGTTCCTCGGCACCAGCGGCGAGAATCACCACCACCGGTCAGATCTTGGCGGCGTGCACGACCGTTTTTAAAAATCCCAACGTTAAGGTACCTATCTTCCGTCTGCTTGGGGTGATATCCACACGCGACAGTAGTGTGCGCGTGGTCTATGGTTTTGTGTCAGCTGTCCCACTGGCACACGCGATGCTCAACTCTTTTCTGAAAGGTAGAACTGCATTTATTGCATTAAAGTGCGTGCAAGGTGGCTTTTTACCTTTTTTTTTCCTTTTTTTTTTTTTTTTTTTTTGGCGTTCATCCACAGGATCTCCATTTGAAGACCGCGTTCACTGTGAATCTAGCTCGGGGCGGCACTTTATTGTTCAACATGGCTCGCTTCCTGCTTTTTTTTTTTTTTTACACGGCTTTGGATGGGACCAGGCGACTGACTGCAGGCTGGATGTTACCCTGTCTGGAACTCAAGATGACAGCTTACAGAAGTGATCACATGATGGCATTCAGACCCAGAGCATGGCTTCTGCAAAGGCGGTGGTGGTTAAGATAATGGCTGTAGTCACTGATGCAGCAAACTGTCCGCAAAAAGGCGGAATTTGTCATGTATGTAAAGTTGAACTTTTGTATGCAGTTGGCTGACTTGCTGTCATCTTCTCACATACATATGATTCACTTAAACATGTAATGCATTTTTTTCTCACGGCACTGATTTGCACTTTTTTTCCCTTAGCTATACTCATCGGCAAGCGTTTTTCCAGTGTATGCTAATATGAACAGATTGTGGTGTGTGCACGAGTGCAGCTCCTGAAGAATGGTCTCACTTTCCCCGCACTTCAAGTCAGAAGTTTGTGTTTCGTTCGTCCTGTGTCCTGGAACTCGTGGCTGATCTTCCTGCCATTTTTTTCCACCTCCAGCTGACAGCTAGGAATGGACTGAGGCCACGTGTGGCCCGTCAGTGGCTCACAGCAAGGCCAAGGCACCGCCTGTGGCTCACAGCAAGGCCAGGGCACCGCCTGTGGCTCACAGCAAGGCCAAGGCACCGCCTGTGGCTCACAGCAAGGCCAGGGCACCGCCTGTGGCTCACAGCAAGGCCAGGGCACCGCCTGTGGCTCACAGCAAGGCCAGGGCACCGCCTGTGGCTCACAGCAAGGCCAGGGCACCGCCTGTGGCTCACAGCAAGGCCAGGGCACCGTCTTGGCTCACCTCAGCACCATGGCCAGGGCACCGCCTATGGCTCACCTCAGCACCAAGGCCAGGGAACCGCCTGTGGCTCACCTCAGCACCAAGGCCACGGCACCGCCTGTGGCTCACCTCAGCACCAAGACCATGGCACCGCCTGTGGCTCACCTCAGTGCCAAGGCCAGGGAACCGCCTGTGGCTCACCTCAGCACCAAGGCCAGGGAACCGCCTGTGGCTCACCTCAGCACTAAGGCCATAGCACCGCCTGTAGCTCACCTCAGCACCAAGGCCATGGAACCGCCTGTGGCTGACCTCAGCACCAAGGCCAGGGAACCGCCTGTGGCTCACCTCAGTGTCAAGGCCAGGGAACCGCCTGTGGCTCACTTCAGTGCCAAGGCCAGGGAACCGCCTGTGGCTCACCTCAGCACCAAGGCCATAGCACCGCCTGTGGCTCACCTCAGTACCAAGGCCAGGGCACCGCCTGTGGCTCACCTCAGTGCCAAGGCCAGGGAACCGCCTGTGGTTCACCTCAGTGCCAAGGCCAGGGCACCGCCTGTGGCTCACCTCAGTGCCAAGGCCAGGGCACCGTCTGTGGTGTACCTCAGCACCAAGGCCAGGGTACCGTATGTGGCTCACCTCAGCACCAAGGGCAGAGCGCCATAGGGCTCGGCGTGGAACAAATAATTGTCATCGTCACTAATAGGGCCACGCACAGCGCGGTAAACAGTGACAGCAGACACGGCCCCAACATCTCACCCCCAGGAACAAGGAGGAGAGACTGGAGTCGGAACAGAGTGTGTTAACTCTGAACAGAAAAATCTTTGTTCAGTCTGATCAGACAATCCTTTGATAATTAAAAATGAACAGACAACTCACTGTTAACTCGGAACAGACAATCCTTTGTTAACTCGGAACAGACAATCCTTTGTTAATCAACTCTGAACAGACAATCATTTGTTCCCTCTGAACAGACAATTCTTTGTTAATTAACTCGGAACAGAAAATCTTTTGTTCACTCTGAACAGACAATCCTTCGTTCACTCTGAACAGACAATCCTTCGTTCACTCTGAACAAACAATCGTTTGTTAATTCACTCTGAACAGACAATCCTTTATTCACTCTGAACAGACAATCCTTTGTTCACTCTGAATAATCCTTTGTTAACTCTGAACACACAATCCTATGGCTACAGTTTTTTCTTCTAACAGGTGGGGCATAACCCTATGGCTAAAGTTCTTTCTCCTAACAGATAGACACAGTAATCCTATGGCTAAAGTTTTTTCTTCTAACAGGTGAGGCATAACCCTATGGCTAAAGTTCTTTCTCCTAACAGATAGGACACAATCCTATGGCTAAAGTTCTTTCTCCTAACAGGTAGACACAATAATCCTATGGCTAAAGTTCTTTCTCCTAACAGATAGGACACAATCCTATGGTTAAAGTTCTTTCTCCTAACAGGTAGACACAATAATCTTACGACTAAAGTTCTTTCTGCTATCAGGAAGGACACGATCCTACGACTAAAGTTCTTTCTCCTTTCAGGAAGGACACAATCCTATGGCTAAAGTTCTTTCTCCTTTCAGGAAGGACACGATCCTACGACTAAAGTTCTTTCTCCTTTCAGGAAGGACACAATCCTATGGCTAAAGTTCTTTCTCCTTTCAGGAAGGACACGATCCTAGGCTAAAATTCTTTCTCCTTTCAGGAAAGACACAATCCTATGGCTAAAGTTCTTTCTCCTTTCAGGAAGGACACAATTCCATGGCTAAGGTTCTTTCTGCTATCAAGAAGGACACAAATCCATGGCTAAGGTTCTTTCTGCTATCAGGCAGGACACAATTCCATGGCTAAGGTTCTTTCTGCTATCAAGAAGGACACAATCCAATGGTTTAAGTTCGTTTTCCAATCAGATACAACACAATCCTATGGCTATGGTTCCTTCCTCATATTGGCTGTATGTTAGGACAGCCATGTTTTTGTCGCAGTTGCTGAGGTCGTGAAATCAACTGTCGTTGCCGAGAGGAGTGAGGGGAGGAGAAAGAGGGATGGGAGGAAGGACGGAAGGGCTGGGTGAGAGATAAGGGGGGGGGGGGGTACCGTTCTTCTTAGGCCCTCCTCGATGGGTCAGTCTCAGAAGCTGTCTCACCGAGCAGAATGTCACTATTAGATATTGTCTAACTGAACTGAGTCAGAAATAGAATTATTACTGGTAAAACTGTAAAAAATAAAAAAATAAAAAGAAAGAAAAAGAAAAAAAAAGGAAAATGAGAGGAAAAAATGAATGGGGGGGGGGGGGGGGGGGGGGGAGCTGACCGAAATGGCAGGGAAGAATAATGTCTACGGCTTCCTTCCACGAAAGAGGAAAGAAAACAGCAAAAAATCACCGTCAGAAAGCTAAGCTAACACGCCACACCACTCTCTCTCTCTCCCCTCTCTCTCTCTCTCCCCTCTCTCTCTCTCTCTCTCTGCTGTCACTAATGGCTTCCAGACAAGTTGTCACCCTACCGGTGAAAGGAGAGAACTGAATAAAACAGTTCGGTCTCCCGACATCAGGGCCCGGCCTAGAGCGGTAAATAGTGGGAAATTGTGTGATGTGTGCCGTCCTATCCTTTCACTTGCACTCCACCCCCTGTACTCTCTCTCTCTCTCTCTCTCTCTCTTCTCTCTCTCTCTCTCTCTCTCTCTCTCTCTCTCTCTCAAATGCCTTGCCTCAGCAGGGTTTTTTTTTTCTCCGCAAGGTAAAAAAAATTCTTTAAATGGTATGAAAATCAGAACCTGGGATGCGTTTAGTCTTTAAGAAAAATTTGAACAGGCAAGGGGGAATCTCTCTCTCTCTCTCTCTCTCTCTCTCTCTCTGTCTCTCTCTCTCTCTCTCTCTCTCTCTCTCTCTCTCTCTCTCTCTCTCTCTCTCTCTCTCTCTCTCTCTGTGAACAAAACAAACCCAGTTCCAAGGACAACGATGCCGCCGGGATCTAGATTTCGCTCCAGTTGGCCACGACAGGTCTAGCTTTAAAAAAGCATATATATATATATATATATATATATTTTTATTATAACAAACACCAAACATTAGTGTGAACTAGCGCTTATTTACTACACTATACGACACAGAAAAGTAGATTGTCGACGAATATGTTTTCATCAAATGTCAGAAATCAGACTCATGAAAATGCGCTAAACAAGACTCCCCAGATGGCTGAGAGGTATTTGGGGAGCATTGTTTTGTGCATTTTTATTTATGTGGATTATTTGTGACATCTAATGAAGACATACACGTCGAAAATTCACGTGTCTGGTTTGTTCTGTGGTTTAGAGACACGTTACTGTGACACTGCGCCTTGTTTTGTGTGTTCACTTTCTTTTTTTCTTTTTTTTTCTTTTTTCTTCTTTTGATTTTTCAGTATAGCGGCAGTCTGTTTACTTGTCATTTGCCTTTTCACCATAAACTGCAGTCTATTTACTGGTCATTTGCCTTTTCACCATTAACTGCAGTCTGTTTACTGGTCATTTGCCTTTTCACCATAATTGCAGTCTGTTTACTGGTCATTTGCCTTTTCACCATAATTGCAGTCTGTTTACTGGTCATTTGCCTTTTCACCATAATTGCAGTCTGTTTACTGGTCATTTGCCTTTTCACCATAATTGCAGTCTGTTTACTGGTCATTTGCCTTTTCACCATAATTGCAGTCTGTTTACTGGTCATTTGCCTTTTCACCATAACTGCAGTCTGTTTACTGGTCATTTGCCTTTTCACCATAATTGCAGTCTGTTTACTTGTCACTGGCTTTTCCAGTATAGCTGCTGTCTGTTTACTTGTCATTTGCCTTTTCACCATAACTGCAGTCTGTTTACTGGTCATTTGCCTTTTCACCATAATTGCAGTCTGTTTACTTGTCATTTGCCTTTTCACCATAATTACAGTCTGTTTACTTGTCATTTGCCTTTTCACCATAATTGCAGTCTGTTTACTGGTCATTTGCCTTTTCACCATAACTGCAGTCTGTTTACTGGTCATTTGCCTTTTCACCATAATTGCAGTCTGTTTACTGGTCATTTGCCTTTTCACCATAACTGCAGTCTGTTTACTGGTCATTTGCCTTTTCACCATAATTGCAGTCTGTTTACTGGTCATTTGCCTTTTCACCATAACTGCAGTCTGTTTACTGGTCATTTGCCTTTTCACCATAATTGCAGTCTGTTTACTGGTCATTTGCCTTTTCACCATAACTGCAGTCTGTTTACTGGTCATTTGCCTTTTCACCATAACTGCAGTCTGTTTACTGGTCATTTGCCTTTTCACCATAACTGCCATCTGTTTACTGGTCATTTGCCTTTTCAGTTCAGCTGCGGTCTATCTCAGTTTCCATGTCAGGTCTGGTTCAGGTTCCCAAGTCATCAGTGCCACAATCAGGCTCTTGCACGTCAACTGGGAGCAGTGGTCTTTATCTTGGACGAAGTATCGCAGAAGGAAATTGAATCGAGTTCTGTTATACAAGCAAAAAGGGCTGAAAAAAAAGTCAGTTCAGATATTCGTTGAGAAAATTTATGCACGAGTGTGTGTGTGTGTGTGTGCGTGCGTGTGTGCGTGAGTGCGTGTGTGCGTGCGTGCGTGCGTGCGTGCGTGGTGTGTGTGTGCGTGCGTGCGTGCGTGCGTGTGTGTGTGTGCTGGGGAGAAATAGAAAAGATTGACCAGGGCCGTGGTTGTTGGTGTGCAATTGTTGATGGCCTATCCTCTGGCAAGACCAATGGGCCTAAGTCAGTAAGTAAGCTGAATTTGCAGTGTAATCTGCAAAAATGTTTGTGTCGTCATTTCTGAATTTACTTTCGAACTACTGCTTGCTTGATCAAAAGAAATGATTTTGTTTTCCTTTTGAAGTTGATAACATAAATCTCATACTGCGTAGCATCCCTCGTGGGGATATATGATTTTTTTTTTATGAATATCCAAATCAGAGTCATTTTTAAGACGCCAAAAACATACGCCATAAGATGTCAAAGAACAAAACAACACAAGTCAACTAATGATATGTGCTGTCATGGGGAACAAAAATTGTAGGTGAAAAAAGCATGAAAACAAAGAATGATGATAATAATAATGATGGACATCTATGGCACTTAATCTACAGATAGCTATTAACGGTAATTCTGGACTTATGAAAGTAATATATAAGACAGAAAATTTTTGTGTTCTGTTTGTATGAAAAATGGTTGGCCTGTCATTGTTCCATGTAACGTAAAGTTCATCTTGATTGTTGGAACCTTTGGCATTGTATAATTCGATTTGAAATCCTTTGTTTAGCTGACAAAAACCTGACACGTTTGGACTACTGACGTTCAGCCCTACGTTTAGCATGTATCATCATAACGTTAAAACGAATATTCTGTTTGTACGTGTTGGGAGTTCGTCAAGTATCATAATGGAGTCAAAAAGAACAACTGTTTGTGCGTGTTGTTCCACTTTAAAAGATTGCTACACTCTCAATGAAATCCTACTGTTAAACGAGTTTCTGAATTATTTCATTGAATAAGTTTTCCACGTTTAAAAAAAAATGTGATTGCACATCTCTGAAAATTAACTAAAAACTGGTAGCGAACTTGTCCAGTATGTTGCTGTTTACGCCAAGGCGATTATCTTTTCACCCGCGTCTGTTGGTTTATTCGATAATTCAATTGTTCGTCTGTCTGTCTGTCTGTCTGTCGGTCGGTCTGTCTGTCGGTCGGTCGGTCGGTCGGTCGGTCGGTCGGTCGGCCCGCATGTTTAAAGTGGGATATTTTCACGGAAGTTTGAAACTTTCTAAAGATAGCTATGTTAACATTTCACATTTTTCATACCCTGTGCCAAAAACACAAAGAAAAAGAAAACGTGGGAAGGATTTCTTTCCATCTGCAACTTCTCTTACTTCCCCTTGAAGCGAAATGTTTCCCTGGATCTTTTCCACCTTGGCGGCGATCTGCTTCTGTCTCTTGTTGTCCCCTCTGACTGCTGCTTTGGCTCACTGTAAGGATAAAAGCTCTGGACCAGTCGGCGCCATTCTGCCTGCACATCAACCCAGTCTGGAGACTTCCGTGTCTCCCTGTAGATAAGAAAAACAAGAGTCCCAGACATTAAGATCTGTCCTTTTGAACTGATTGACTTCTGCAACACCATGTAACCCGCACGGAAGGGTTCATGATTTGGTTGATGTCGCCACTGCGGCCTAAACTTCAAAAACCACTCAGAGGCAAAGTTCTAGAACGTGTCTTCAATGAAGAGAGACATGGTCCTCACTTTTCCTTTTTTGTTATCTGCACAACATCCCGGCCACGATCACGGTCTGCTTCATCTCCCCCCCCCCCCCTCCTACACAGCACCAGCCCCTTCTCCCATCCCCGTCCCTTCTCTACCCTCATCCACCCTACGACCCTTCCCCCTACCGCCTGGCTGATATATCCTTTAGAATTGGTGTCGCCCATCAACCAGGTGCTCAGTGCTTCAAAAGAGGATGCCGGTAATTTCCAGGGAACATGGTGTGTGGCAGAACAGGTGGCGGGTGCAGGGAGGTGAGGGGTGGGTGGTGGAAGGAGGGGGTTGAGGATGGAATGTATCTTGAATGGAGTGGTGGAAATCGACGCTCTCAAGCCATCCCTGAGACCGTCTCTGAGCGGCAAGAACACACCATCCTCTGTGGGATGGAGGCTAGTCGGTCTGCTCCGTACAGTTCAACAAGTTTTGACAAGGCACGTCCAGGTTCACCGCCTATACCGACCTCATTCTTGATAATGCTCAGTCCATGTTTTACGAAAAGCCTTGCATGCACCCAACGAAGAGTAGTTCACTGATGCAAACAAACTGCTGAAAAAAGGGAGTCGCATTCCTCTTTCCACAACATCTCTGTGCATGAATTCCTTTAGAAATTCTCAGGACATTGTTTATTCATGAGAAGCCTGACTCCATTTTTCCACCCTGTCCGCCTGCTGCAGACCGGGGAGCACAGTGACCCTGCTGTGTATTGTTTAGAGGCTGTTACAGAGGAGTCTGAGAAGAAAATGTGTCTGGGTTCTGATCGGAAATCATAAGACTTTGCCCTGTGCCGTCCTCTGTCTTGTTCGAATCTCTTGACGTTCAGCTCCCAAATATTCTCCTGGGTATTTAATTCTTCATTGTTATCTGGTCATTTTCTTGAAATGTTCAAATCTGCGGTCGTACTCCCACTTTGTATGTAATCGCAATTGGCTTTTTTTTTTTCTTTTTTTTTTTCTTTTTTTTTTTTTGGGGGGGAGGGTTGTGTTTTTTGTTGCTGTTGTTGTTGCTTGGGTTTTTTTTTTTGGGGGGGTTGTTGTTGTTGTTGTTGTTGTTGTTGTTGTTGTTGTTTTTTGGGGGGGTAAAGATCGTATTGTCTCAACTCTTTTGAACACTTAGAAAAAACAGTCAGGTTAACTCTCACCTATAGATGTGGTCATAGCCTATAAATGTGGTCATAGCCTATAGATGTGGTCATAGCCTATAGATGTGGTCATAGTTGCAAAACTGCTGCTCCTAGAATAGCCAATGATTTGCTTTCTTGATTTGGCGATGACAAACTTAATGTCTGTTCTTGCTCTTTA
>CM065727.1:13979856-13984856 GCA_033310375.1 Conus canariensis
GAAACTTTGAATTCTTCAGTGTGCTGCGTTTTCTTTCCTTTCCACTGTGTTAAATCATATCTCTTATTCAACCTTCATAAACTAGTGGAATTGTTTTACGATTCATTTGCACAGACGCGTCACATATAAAAAGAAACTGCGTTATATAATCGAGGCATACAATTACATCACATTCACGTTAAAGAGACGACAACAATGACGTTCAAATAGTAAGTATCACAATAACGTGTGCCACCCGGACAAACGAAATTGAAATGTCATAAAGTTTTTATATTAGCGGTAGTGGTGCCGATGGATTCCAAACAGAAGAGTGTAGACAGAGGAGTGAAAAGTATTATGAAGACCATTAACAAACAAATCGAAGCCACACCTTTTTTTTTTACATATAATACTCCGTTCAGTCCTTGGACATTTTTCTGCTGAACCAAAAATAGACTGCGTGTAACATCTCCAAGAGTAAATTTCAAGAAAAATTCTTAGTGAGTCTGCCCAAAGCAAGGACATACAAAATAACAAGACAAAACACGACGCGTTTCGGCCTCTTAGGTCTTCTTCACTCAACGTTCATCTTGCGCCGAATACGAGAAGACCAGTGATTGCTCGTTCTTCGTTTTAATTGTCCTGAACGTTGTTTTTATCTTGCCTGAAGAAGACCTGAGAGAATAAGAAAGAACATCTCAAAAGTAAGGGTGAGACCAAAAATGACAATTAATGAATGAAATCTCTCTCTCTCTCTCTCTCTCTCTCTCTCTCTCTCTCTCTCTCTCTCTCTCCTGTTATTCAGGACAATGAACAGTACAAAAATAAAAATAAAAAAAGACAACTGAAAGAAACAACCAGTGAAATATTTAATCATTGAAATATTTGTCAAGATGATCCGCTGTCATGTGCCTGTATGTGCACAAGTGTGTGAATGAGGAGTTGGAGGGGGGGGGGAGGATAGAGGTGAGGTAGGGGTGGAGGGAGGGGCGAGGGAGGCAGGAAGTTGTCGGAACGAGTTCTGGGCGAGGGGTGGTGGGACGGAGAAGGGAGGGATGAGATGAGCGATTCAGTTTACTGAGTTATGTTCAAACAGGCCTGCTTGTCTCAAGGGCTTAATTGCTGAAAGGACAATGAAATATTTGTCATTGTCATTGTCTCTGTCTGGCTGGCTGGCTGGCTCTCTCTCTCTCTCTCTCTCTGTCTCTCTCTGTCTGTCTCTCTCTCTCTCTCTGTCTGTCTGTCTCTCTCTCTCTCTCTCCTCTCTCTCTCTCTCTCTCTCTCAATGATCCTTACATATGCTCGTGAACAGAAAACCTCTGCGTGAGTTTATGTCACCGGTGACAGGACTCCCGTTCCCTACGGCCTAGAGAGAACATAGAGAAACCGTGACAAGACACGCAGAGCAAAACCTACAACAACAACAGCACAACAACAGCGACCACAATAACAACAAGAACAGAAAACATAAAAAACACAGACTGCCAGTCACAGCAAGTCACTTCTGTAGAAGCGCCCCGCAGGAAAAGAAACACGACCTGATTTACTGCTCCTTCTCACGTTCCATTGATTTTTTTTTTTTTTATCTCCGCCACTGAGGGTATGTTTTTCACCGCCACTGAGGGTATGTTTTCACCGCCACTGAGGGTATGTTTTCACCGCCATCTGCTGGCTGGTTTAGCTGTGAGCAGGATGACGCATAAACGGTCGAATCGATTTTAACGAAAAACTGTCCAACAGTGGAAGGCGGCGCCCCTACGACTCCATAAGGAGTTAAGGGCGCAAGGCAAGGCAAGGCAATGGAATGAGTGGCCGCAATAGCTCAGTGGTAGAGCGCCGGACTCGTAATCTTGGTGATCCTGGCGTTGCGGGTTCGAATCTCCGCCGGGCCGTTTCGGTACAGGGGGGTTTTTCCCTGGGAGTTAACATTGGTTCTGACTCCATTCCCCACACAGTCCTTCGAATGTGACTATAAACCGAGGTTCCGTGTGTGAACGCATGCATAACATCTTGCACACACGTCAAATCTCATCACCAACTTTCGGAAGAGTAGGCCACTTCGGCCGTTGGTATGAATGACACGTTATACATAGCATGTACTCTGCGTGAGAAATGGAAAGAATGAAGGAATTAAGGAAACTGAGTGAACGATATTGACTGCATGACACGGGAAACGACTGAATGAAGCGCCAGCTGGCAGCTCGTAAGTCGGCACTACCCAGGTAGGCAGCCAGTTGTGTAAACCAGTGTGGATTCTAAAGCGCTCAGAGCTGGGTCTTTAGCCGAGGATAGGCGCTATTTAAGTATTCATAATAATAATCATAATCATAATAATCATAATCATCATAATCATAATAATCATAATCATCATAATTGGGGGCCGACCCGTGCGGTGGGTCCATGTCAATCTGCAGATTCAGAACTGTTCGGCAAGACTGAACTGTACAAGGGAAATAAGTGTGTCAGTCCGTACCTAGCATTACCTCCCCCTGGCGGGGAAAAGTCCTTCCAGGAGCCGCGCACCTCACTGGGAAGTCATAATTAGATTCCTCAATGTAGAGACTGCCAGCACTGATAACTATCTCCTCAATGTAGAGACTGCCAGCACTGATAACTATCTCCTCAATGTAGAGACTGCCAGCACTGATAACTATCTCCCCAATGTAGAGACTGCCAGCACTGATAACTATCTCCCCAATGTAGAGACTGCCAGCACTGATAACTATCTCCTCAATGTAGAGACTGCCAGCACTGATAACTATCTGCAAAGTAACGTTTGCATGGAAAACTAAAACTTTCTATCAAGAACGTTTGCATGGAAAACTAAAACTTTCTATCAAGAAAATGTTGATGTTTCTCATTTTGCGTGCTTGAAAGAAGAAGAAGAAGAAGAAGAAGAAAAGAAGAAGAAGAAGAAGAAGAAGAAGAAGAAGAAGAAGAAGAAATACTCCACATGGAATTAATCCAACAACACTTCTCCAGGCGGTAAAACCATTTTATTTTTAATCAGGAACTGACTCAAAGTGTGGATCCAAGCTAGGCTGGACACAGAGGGTGGTGGTGCATTTTTTTTTTGCATGTCTCCCCCCCCCTTCCACCATCGAGGGAGGACACCATCCAACCCGCCCCCTATCTCCTGCTCCCCCCTCCCTCCCACCCCCTTGGAAATCTCTTCCCTGATAATTGATCGACCTTGCCCAGCTTTGATGACTTTGACGGAGGTTCTCGCTCTCCCAGGTGCTCTTCTTATTGTGCTTTATTTCTGTGATCAGTGGCCTTGCTAGTCCAACCAATAGCCCCCCCCCTCCCCCCCTCCCCCCCCCCCCCCCCCCCCAGTCTACCAGGATGCCGCCAATTGTGTAGTATTAAAAAAAAACTACGGAAAAGCTGGCATCCTGGTTGATTATGTGGGAGATTGGTTTTGGAACAAACACATATTCAGGACTGGGTGACGTTAACAAAATAAACTTTCGATGAGCTGAAAAAAAAACAAACATGAAGGCTCTGTGTGTGTGTGTGTGTGTGTGTGTGTGTGTGTGTGTGTGTGTGTGGTGTGTGGTGTGTGTGTGTGTGTGTGTGTGTGCGCGCGCGCGCGCGTGTGTGTGTGTGTGTGTGTGTGTGTGTGTAAGCGTGCGTGCCTGAGCGCGCGCGCGCGCGCGCGCGCGCACGTGTGTGTGTGTGTGTGTGTGTGTGTGTGTGTGTGTGTGTGTGTGTGTGTGTGTGTGTGTGAACACATTTGTAAATGCGTAGATGCATGTATGTGTATGTCAGTTCTCGTTTACTTTTGTGAATGCGTGCACGCGCGCGCGTGCGCGCGTGTGTGTGTGTGTTTGTCTCTGCGTGTGTTTGTCTGTGTGTGTGTGTGTGTGCGTGCGCGCGCGCGCGCGCGTGTGTGTGTGTGTGTGTGTGTGTGTGTGTGTAGTGGGGTATGTATGCGAGTCTGTGGCGTGTGTATGTGGGCACGTGCGCGTGTGTGTGTTTGCGCGCGTAAGCGCGTGTGCCCCTGTATCTTTCAGTGTGTGCATGCATACGCGTGTGTGTGTGTATGTGTGTGTGTGTGTGTGTGTGTGTGTGTGTGTGTGTGTGTGTGTGTGTGTGTGTTTGTGTGTGTATGTGCGTGTGGGTGAGTGTGTGCGAGTGTGTGTGTGTGTGTCTGTGTGTGTCTGTGTGTGTGTAGTGAAGTATGTAATCGTGTCTATGTTATGTATATGTGTGCGTGTGAGTGTGCGAGTGTATGTGTTTGCGCGTGCGCATGTGTGTGAGAGAGAGAGAGAGGGGGGGGGAAGGGAGGGAGGGAGAGAGAGAGAGAGGGACAGAGAGAGAGAGAGAGAGAGAGTTTGGTGTACGTTGTGTGGGAGAAGGGACGGTGGTTATGTGTATGTGTTATGTGTATGTGTTATGTGTATGTGTTATGTGTATGTGTTATGTGTATGTGTTATGTGTATGTGTTATGTGTATGTGATATTCTTCAAGACGCCATAGATACTGGACCCTTTTCAAGGTTTTAGAAACCAACACCCCGTCTCTTCTCTAGCTTCCCACATCCTGTAGAGGAGACTGGAATCGCCCAAGTAACGTTTTCTCCCATAAAAGTCACCGCTTCCAAGTCCCCACCACCCCAACTTATTCCAGACATGCGATGAACATGCCGTGGACACCCAGCAACACGTCCAGGCTGCAGGGACACGAGCAATCGACCAAAGAAAAGGAACAGGTGATGCAGCTGTACGCGAGTCAAGGCAACATCTAAAAGTGAATCACAGATAGAAAAAAAAAAAGGGGGGGGGGGGGGGAGAGATGCTGGGGTGGGCCGTGGGTTCGAATCCCATTACAGACATATTTGTCAGATCTTTCAGTCCCCAGCAGAAGCCAGACGTGGTTGTTCTCTCACTCTGACTGGAGAAACGGGAACCACTGGGTCTGTCGTCCACTTTGTTGAGCTCGTCATATTGGATGGTAATGGTAATGTTGCTTATAGCCCAGCCGACTGCAAAGGGCAACATCAAGTACGGCAGCAGGGC
>CM065727.1:13989856-13994856 GCA_033310375.1 Conus canariensis
GTTTTGGCACTAAATCCCCCTACTTCTACCACCCCCCTCCCCAAAGAAGACTCCTTCCCTTTGGTGCCGTGGTTAGCGTCATGGGCGTGCAAGCTGGAAGGTCGCTGGTTCGATACTGCTTCGATTCCTGTCAGAGGCATTCATATTTGTCAGATTTTTCGGCCGCAAACGGCTGCCACCCAGAAATAAATTTGCTGTTGGCCAAGAAGAAGACTGGATCTACTCAGCCGTGTTTCATCCACTCGAGGGACGCGTCTCTAGGAGTATTGCTCAAAATTTCTTTCCGAGGCTGCAGGTATACCTGTATCACTCGGGCGTGGTCGACGCCAGGATATACATGACAGGAAGTGTCTAGTACAGCCCTGTCGTGTCGTCTCTGAGCTGATCAGAAACCTTCAGCATCCTCATGTTCACTGATCAGCATAAGAAAAAGTACCAATTCGGTGGCCCCTCCGTTCTCAAGGAGATCTCAGCTCCTGGTTCCTCATTGCCGTCCACACGTTTTCTACTTTGGGAGTTCACGTCAGAGTCGCTGGCAACGGCCAGTTTATGGAACCTGTCGTTGGACGGACGTGGTGGCACTCTCTAAAGGAGAATCATTATTATTATTATCATCATTATTATTATTATCATTATTGTTGTTGTTGTCGTCGTCGTCGTCGTTGTTGTTGTTGTTATTATGAATACTTACATGCACCTATCCTCGGCTAGAGACCAAGCTGTAAGCGCTTTGCAATCCACACTCGTTTACATAACGGGCTGCCTACCTGGGTAGTGCCGACTGAAGAGCTGCCAGCCGGCACTTCATTCAGTCGTATCCCGTGTCATCCAGTCATTATCGTTCACTTAATTTCCTTATTTTCTTCATTCTTTCCATTTCACACACAGGGTGCATGCTATATGTAACGTGTCATCCATACCAACGACCAAAATGGCCATCTCTTCCGAAAGTTGGTGATGGGATTTGACGTGTGTGCAAGATGCCTGCGTTCACACACGGAACCTCGGTTTACAGTCTCATTTGAAGGACTGTATGGGACCTGTATGTTAACTCCGACGGAAAAATTTCCCTGTACCGAAACGGCCCGGCGGAGATTCGAACCCGCAATCCGAGGACCACCAAGATTACGAGTCCGGCGCTCTATCATGAGCTATTCCGGCCCACTAACGCTGGCTTCGCGACTATGCGAGAATTGTCGTCAGCAGGATTGCTAGGCCGTGTCCTTGTGTCTGCTGGATCAGTTCAAGCACCATTGTAAATCACCAAAGTGACTCGGCAACAGTGCAGTGTTGAAGGGTTGCCTCCTGACGACTTGACATTGATCATTGACAGGTCTGCCACAGGGACAACCCAGGGGGAGGCTGCATTGGAAGATCAGGAACACACGGCATGGGAGTGACGCCGCAGAGTGGCCTGAAGATGAGAGGGAAACAGGAAACAGGAAAATGTGCATGGCAGTACAGCCTGAGCTGATGATTCTCTGCTGGTTCCGTGTCTCTTCTTACCGCCCGAGGGAACTGTCCTGTTCACAAGAGGAGAGAGGGTGGTCAAGTAGTTTTTGTTTCTTGGGGAAACTGGAGACAAACTGTGACACGAAGAAAGGAACAAAAGCTTTGACGTCTTACTGGCGATTGCTGCCCATTTCATTTAACCTTCTGCGCGCGCGCACACACACACACACACACACACACACACACACACACACACACACACACACACACACACACACGGACACACACGCGCGCGCGCTCGCGCACACACACGCGCACGATACACACACACTCACACAAACACACACGCGCGCGCGCGAGCGCGTTTCCTACATACAAACGTACGTATATTGTCACGTGTAAAGAAAAGGGAAAGTGGGGGGAAATGCAGAGAATGTGATAATACAATGAGATGGGACAGACAGAGACAGAGAGAGAGACAGAAAGAGACAGAGAGACAGACAGACAGAGACAGAGAGAGAGACAGAAAGAGACAGAGAGACAGACAGACAGAGACAGAGAGAGAGACAGAAAGAGACAGAGAGACAGACAGACAGAGACAGAGAGAGAGACAGAAAGAGACAGAGAGACAGACAGACAGAGACAGAGAGAGAGACAGAAAGAGACAGAGAGACAGACAGGCAGACTGACAGAGACAGACAGAGATGGATAGAGAAAGGCAGACAGTCACAGCAAGGCAGTCAGACATTCATACAGACAGACCCTGCCAACAGACAAGCATAGAGAAAGACCAAAATGGACTGCCAGACACAAACTAGCATCATAGAAGGCAGAGAGGGAGGAGAAGTCTAACAGCCCGAAGGCTTTGGTTCTTTCTCCAATGAAGGGGCAGTCCTTAGTGACGCATTGACCGCACGGCCACTGCTCGTGACCGCCGGCCCCATTTCCGGTCACAGACTAGACACCTCCCCCCTTCCCCCCTCCCACCTTCCCCCCTCCCCCCCCAATCCCCCCTCCCCCCCCCCCCCCCTTCCAACACACCGCGCTTCCGACTGGTCCGATGTTCGCTATCTCCGTTCGTAAATCTGCCTCACACACCGACATAAGCGCTGCCCCCTGCAGCAGACAGTAGACCTAGCCAAAACTATGATACGTCACTGGGAAAGATCTCTCTCTCTCTCTCTCTCTCTCTCTCTCTCTCTCTATATATTTTATATATATATATATATATATATATATACAAAGAAAGAGAGAGAGAGATGATGATGATGATGATGATGATGATGATGATCATCATCATCATCATCATCATCATCATCATCATCATCATCATCATCATCATTATTATTATTATTATCATTATTATTATTTCAAAGATGATGATGATGATGATGATGATGATGATGATGATGATGATGATGATGATCATTATCATTATTAATTACTATCATTATTATCATTACCATTATTACTGGCAGACATGATCACAATGCTTTTTGCACTTCTGGTGTATTTTTGAGCTGATCTCTTCTCTCCCCCTTCCCTCCCCCGCAAGCAAAATGGCGTCTTTCTTGAAGCTAACACAAGAAACTCACTGTAAGCACGCGCATTTCATAAGCTGGGACATCAAAAGCAGATTATGCAGCTCCCATCCAGCTGTTTTAACGACCTAGTCAAACAAATCCAAACATTCAAGAACAAAGCAATAATTTTGAAAAATTAGTAATTACAAAGAACGTCTACGGTCGCGTGCACGATCGGCAATGTTAAAAATCCAACTTTCGGTCTGAAATGTCATCTGTGACACCAATTAATTATACACGCTTCCTTTGCTCCGTTTGGTAAGATATGTGTGTGACACAAATTTTAGTTAGGTATCTATTCATATCTGCTCTCTGTTTGGTAAAAACTGCTTTACAGGACCTAATGTGGACACACTGTTACTTCAAATTTGTGGTAGCGCCTGCATAAAACGTCATCTAGCATGTCTTTTATTCATGTATCAACAGTAATTGTAAATAATCACAATTTTTTTTATTCAAATAAGGTCAGTTTTGAGAACGTTAATCACAGGTTTACACCTTTGCCGTTTGGTGACTTCATGTTAGGAATAGACGGCAAGGTCTTGTCAATATTTGTTAGGCTAAATTCGGGTGCACTGGCACTTGTAAATGTCAAGAAAAAGCCAATGTTAAAGTTTACCGCGGAAAGCCACATACAACATACATACATACATACATACATACATACATACATACATACATACATATATACATACATACATACATACATACATACATGCATACATGCATGCATACATGCATGCATGCATACATACATACATACAGACAGACAGACAGACAGACAGACAGACAGACAGACAGATAGAGAGAGAGAGACAGAGACAGAGACTTGAACTACCGAAAACAGGGTAATTACACAGATTTACTTTGTCCCATATATGAATAAAAAAAAAGATGGATGCTGCTGTTCTACGGCGAAGCGGAGAATCCCTGAAGAACAGTCTTAAGTTCACATCGAAAAATCCACAGTGGCTTTGAAGTAGTACAATACAATACAATACAATGCAAAACAATACATTCATGAAGAACAGTCTTAAGTTCACATCGAAAAATCCACCGTGGCTTTGAAGTAGTACAATACAATGCAATACAATGCAAAACAATACATTCATGAAGAACAGTCTTAAGTTCACATCGAAAAATCCACAGTGGCTTTGAAGTAGTACAATACAATACAATACAATGCAAAACAATACATTCATGAAGAACAGTCTTAAGTTCACATCGAATAATCCACTGTAGCTATGAAGTAGTACAATACAATGCAATACAATACATTCAAAAGTAGACAACTATAAAAAAAAAAAAAGAGGATCCAAACAGACAAATCGGAGACAGAATAGGGCTATTTAGGAGTGGGGGTGGGGGTAGGGGTCGGGGGAGGTGGTGTGGGATTCCCGTTTGGCGCAAAGCCAAGGTCCAGAAGGCATTATCAGCGGGTGTCTCATCTGCCGGTTAATTGGGGCAATGGCGTTGACGGGTCCCTCAAACCCCGTCACAGGTGTGCCCTAATGGCTCAAAGATGTGTCCCTCTAACCCCGTCACAGGTGTGCCCTGATGGCTCAAAGATGTCTCCCTCAAACCCCGTAACAGGTGTGCCCTGATGGCTCAAAGATGTCTCCCTCAAACCCCGTCACAGGTGTGCCCTGATGGCTCAAAGATGTTCCAAGAAAGCGGAGTTGTGGTTGAATCTTTATGTCTCGGATAAGCATGTTGCGCCAGAGAAGGTTCTACACGGACTGGTTTGAGCGTTAATATCGAACCCCAATTGTGGCGTGTTACCACCACAAGCCACGTTCAACCACCACTACGGTTTTTTTGTTTACTACAGCTATTAAGTCCGCAGTACTTTTTATGCTTTGTGTGTTAGCACTAAAATACTTATGATAATAATAATAACAACAATAATAATAATAATGATAATAATAATAATAGTAATAATAATTATCATTATTATTATTTATG
>CM065727.1:13997356-14004856 GCA_033310375.1 Conus canariensis
TCTGTGTGTGTGTGTGTGTGTGTGTGTGTGTGCGTGTGTGTGTGTGTGTATGTGCGTGTGTGGTGTGTGTGTGTGTGTTGTGTGTGTGTGTGTGTGTGTGTGTGTGTGTGTGTGTGTGTGTGTGTCCCCTTCCTTTTCCTTTACTAAAAACGGAAAGAATTTTGGTTTGCTCCCCCGGTATTACAAGCCCATGTCTCCACACTAATGCGACTGACAGCACCAAGTCACCTAGCACAGATAAAGATACAAGGCACACAAAGCAAACAAGGAAACATAGTTCAATTTAACGTCTTTTCACTGACAGTGATATTAAACAAAGTAGTACATAAAAATCTCTGTATGTGTGTGTGTGTGTGTGTGTGTGTGTGTGTGTGTGTGTGTGTGTGTGTTACATGCGCGCGCGCGCGTGTGTGTGTGTGTGTGTATGTGTGTGTGCGTGTGTGTGTGAGTATGTGTGTGTTTGTGTGTGTGCGCGCGCGTGTGCGCGCGTGCGTGTTTATGCACGCAAGCATGTGTGTGGGTAGATTTGTATGCACACGGCCTCTAGAAAGCAAACCTTGTATGGCGAAGACAAGAAAAATGCCAAACTGAGGGGAGGAATCCTAAAAATGACCTCACTGGGCATCACATAAGAATCTCAACAAATGGTCTTGTACAATGTTATACAGAACAATACAGCAGAGCAAAAACAAACACAGGTAACGTCGGTTTCATTAATATGAAAGGAAATCCTGGATGAACATAAGGATAGGGGACAGTAAACAGCAGCTATAAAAAGTTCCCATTACTTGTTGGCCGTAGGAGCAATAAACTGCCAGAGGTTCACCCGTGACTAGGGTACGGCATAACGATAGGCTGAGGTCATGCCTCTCCTTCCGCCGCTTTATTCTTCCCTGAACTGAATCAGGTACCCACCTACTGCTAGATGGACAGAGAGGTTTTATAAGGCGGAAAAAAATCCCACCCTAGGTATGGTTCGGACTCACGACTGTCAGTTCCCCAGGCAAACATTCTGGCCATTTGACCACGGACCGCTCTTAAAGTAAGTGCATTAGACGTAAACACAATACATGGAATTGTATGTATACTGATCCTGTTCCCATTTAACGTTTTCGTTCCATAAAGAAACAGCAATATAGACGGGCGAACCAAACACTGAAAAGAGGAAGGGAAAGAAATAAAAACAAACACAGGATCAAAGACAGTCTGAAAAACAGACAGAACAGACAGACAAGAATGGGAGAAAAACAGACAAAACAGACAGACAAGAATGGGAGAAAAACAGACAGAACAGACAGACAAGAATGGGAGAAAAACAGACAGAACAGACAGACAAGAATGGAGAGAAAAACAGACAGAACAGACAGACAAGAATGGGAGCTAGACATCAGAGAAAAGGGATCATGGGGTTGGGTCAGAGTGACAGTGAGGGAAGTGGGGGAGAAGGACAGAGAAGGAGTAGGTACGGGGGCGAGACCCAGACGGCAAAAACGGATTTCGATGCAGATGGCCATGTTTTCGACTGTGACAAATTCAATTAAAACGGAGAGTTTTTATACCCCCCCCCTTTTTTTTACCCCCCCTTTTTTTTACCCCCCCCTTTTTTTTACCCCCTTTTTTTTTTACCCCCCCCCCCTTTTTTTTTTTTTTTTCATTACTCTCTCTTCTTCATTTCGTGTTCACATCGCTGTTAAAATCTGCTGTGGCGTGTTCTGTTCCTTATCAAGTATTTTTGTCTTTCAAAGGAAAAAAAAAAGAAGGGGGGGGGGGGGGTGAATGTGCAGAATGTGCTGGCATCTACCAATCAACACAGTTCGATCCGGAAAATCTGGATGTACGGCCCTCGCTCACTGGCTGTCCAACCAAACTCTGCCTAATACACACGACAACGTTGAAGGAAGAGTACGCTTTACTCAGACTGCTCTGAGAGTGACGCCCAAACTGTCGCACAGCAGTTTCTGACAATTCAAGATGTGTCCACATTGGGCATGGACAATACACGGCAGTGAAGAGGTAGCATCTAACTAACTGGTGATTGGTATTGTTGCTATAGCCCAACCGACTGCAAAGGGCCACATCAGGGCTGTCACCGCGTTGAAGTTAACTCACAAGTCATTTAAAAAAATTCATTCACACAACTCTTTAAAAACACACCTTCCAAAAACACCCGGAAAGACTCTTTCCTCCGTAAAATCTTAGATCAGATGAAATATATTAATCTCCCTCAGAAATTCAAAGATTACATCAGGTGGGACATCTCTGAACAAGGTTTTCATGGAGTCTGCTGTAAAATGTTTATGTTTCACATCGTGCAAGTCCTAACACTCTAAAATGAATGTTTACATATGTTAATTATATTAGCACCTAACTAAACACAAACTTCTTCTTCGTTCACTCAGACAGGGAACCCCAGAGGCACTGACGACGGCTGCTGTACGGCGGAGGCTCTCCAGAGATCCATAGAACTTCTCCCTCGTTGATGAGTAAACAGGCCAGGTCTCTGCTCCTAGCTTTTGATGTGTGGGACAGTCCTGCAGGAAGTGTTCCACAGTCATTGGGGCTGAGCACCCTGAAGACTCGCCAAAGTGGAATTTTGTGAACATGAATCCTTCAAACGAAGACGTCGAAAACAAACGGACATTAATGACTCTGTCATACTTTCTTTCTTGGTGGATTTAGCTAAATTACTTTTATTTTCAAGTGATGAGTTAATACCGACAAAAATCAAAACAGTTCAGATTTTCTTGTGACTAAAAGATAAAGGTTTCTTTCGTCATGTATTGCACTTTGGAAATTCATGATAAAATCGCATTTGTTTTCTGACATCCATGTCACTGTCGGTAACAAAGTCTGTCCTGTATAGGAGTGCCATTCTTCCTGCTAGTTTAATTCGTAGTACGACCACTTCATCGAACTCTAGTCCAGGAATGAAGTTATACAGAGTCTACATTCCGTGGGCTTGCCGCATCTCTGCACAGTTCAGTTTGTAGTCTATGACTTCTGCATCGGTGTTCAATAAGCGAATAAACGTAAATATTAGGCGTGGTATGCATAGTTTTTAACAGAAATTGAAATTTCAGTGACACAAACATCTTAAGAAAGGGTCATCCTTTTTTTCCTGTTTCATCATCCATACCAGTACAGTGGCATTGCACCCATGCCGCTCATTCCGGCTCTCTGTATAGAGCAACAGCCGGCCCGACCCGCCACAGCCCCGGCACTGGCAATCCACAGGGAACAGTTAATGTCAAGTCGCTATGAGGCAACCCACCAGAAGAGGCACTACACTGCTGCACAGTCACTTCCGTGATGTTCAGAATCACCTGTTTTGAGCCAACATACGCAGGACACCACCCACTAAGGCAACAATTGACATTAACTAATAACTGCTTTGTGAGCATGAGTCAGCACCCCCCTCCCCCCCTCCCCGTCCACCCAACGACAAGTCCCATGAATTCGCCAGTACGATACCAGTGACCCCGACAGAATCCCAGCAAAGACTTAGACGTGGAGAGGACATCGAAACCGAGTTCACCATGAGAGAAGGACATGAAGGGTCACGAGGTGTCAGACTTTTTTTTAATGCTGATCGATGAGGATGACGAAAAGGATGCTGTGACCTTCAACTGTGGTCTGAGACTGCATAACAGGGCATTACTCTACGCTTACTTTCATAATAATCACACCCCAGCGTCAGCCAGCAGACTGCATAACAGGGCTGTACTCTACGCTTCTTCATAATAATCACACCCCAGCGTCAGCCAGCAGACTGCATAACAGGGCTGTACTCTACGCTTCCTTTCATAATAATCACACCCCAGCGTCAGCCAGCAGACTGCATAACAGGGCTGTACTCTACGCTTCCTTTCATAATAATCACACCCCAGCGTCAGCCAGCAGACTGCATAACAGGGCTGTACTCTACGCTTCCTTTCATAATAATCACACCCCAGCGTCAGCCAGCAGACTGCATAACAGGGCTGTACTCCACGCTTACTTTCATAATAATCATACCCCATAACAGGCCTGTACTCTACGCTTACTTTCATAATAATCATACCCCAGCGTCAGCCAGCAGACTGCATAACAGGGCTGTACTCTACGCTTCCTTTCATAATAATCATACCCCAGCGTCAGCCAGCAGACTGCATAACAGGGCTGTACTCCACGCTTACTTTCATAATAATCATACCCCATAACAGGGCTGTACCCTACGCTTACTTTCATAATAATCATACCTCAGCGTCAGCCAGCAGACTGCATAACAGGGCTGTACTCTACACTTACTTTCATAATAATCATACCCCAGCGTCAGCCAGCAGACTGCATAACAGGGCTGTACTCTACGCTTACTTTCATAATAATCATACCCCATAACAGGGCTGTACTCTACGCTTCCTTTCATAATAATCATACCCAGCGTCAACCAGGCCTGAGACTGCATAACAGGGCTGTACTCTACGCTTACTTTCATAATAATCATACTCCATAACAGGGCTGTACTCTACGCTTCCTTTCATAATAATCATACCCCATAACAGGGCTGTACTCTACGCTTACTTTCATAATAATCATACCCCATTACAGGGCTGTACCCTACGCTTACTTTCATAATAATCATACCCCAGCGTCAGCCAGCAGACTGCATAACAGGGCTGTACTCTACGCTTACTTTCATAATAATCATACCCCATAACAGGCTGTACTCTACGCTTACTTTCATAATAATCATACCCCAGCGTCAGCCAGCAGACTGCATAACAGGGCTGTACTCTACGCTTCCTTTCATAATAATCACACCCCAGCGTCAGCCAGCAGACTGCATGACAGGGCTGTACTCTACGCTTACTTTCATAATAATCATACCCCAGCGTCAGCCAGGTCTGAAAGACACAAACAGCTGCAGTGTTGGTGGGGAAACGTTAACCACCCTTTCCTGAGTCGAATCTATCGTGTGGATGAAACTCCACTGTGTGATCTGTCTTCCCAGCTGGACCCAAAGCAACCCCAAATCTGGGCAGAAGCCGGGGGGGGGGGGGGGGGGGGGGGGGGGGGAGGGGGCGGAGGGGAGGATCCCAAAAATAAGTGTCTCTGATGGGAATCGAATCCACGACCTCCCCGCCGTATTTTGTTTGAAACTCTTGGGCACAAAGCAAGACTGCTAATATCACTTTGCAGTACCTTGGAAACAAGTGGACAAATAAGCCCCTTATCAATAGTTCACCCTTTCAGTTTTTTAACATCTTTAATAGTTTTTCTTTAACAGAGTTCCCGTTCCTAGTATTCCTAATTTGCACGTGATGAGACACATTGTTTGTTTTTCCACTCCTCAGCTACCATTAGGATGATTCACATTGTGAGACATTGTTCGGTTCTCCACCCCTCAGCTACCATTAGGATGATTCACATTGTGACACATTGTTCGGTTCTCCACCCCTCAGCTACCATTCGGATGATTCACATTGTGAGACACATTGTTCGGTTCTCCACTCCTCAGCTACCATTAGGATGATTCACATTGTGAGACACTTTGTTTGGTTCTCCACTCCTCAGCTACCATTCGGATGATTCACATTGTGAGACACATTGTTCGGTTCTCCACCCCTCAGCCACCATTAGGATGATTCACATTGTGAGACACATTGTTTGGTTCTCCACTCCTCAATAACAGCACGATTCACATTCAACTTAGCAACACGTGGGGAAAAACATTCCAAACTTAGCAACACGGTGGGGAAAGAGCATTCCAAACTTAGCAACACGGTGGGGAAAGAACATTCCAAACTTAGCAACACGGTGGGGAAAGAGCATTCCAAACTTAGCAACACGGTGGGGAAAGAACATTCCAAACTTAGCAACACGGTGGGGAAAGAACATTCCAAACTTAGCAACACGGTGGGGAAAGAACATTCCAAACTTAGCAACACGGTGGGGAAAGAACATTCCAAACTAGCACACGAGGGAAAAACTTCATTCTTTTCTTTCAGAGGACCTTTTGTATTTCTCTGTCCATGTAGGACCGTTATCTTTCTTTCTCTGTCCATGTAGGACCGTTATCTTTCTTTCTCTGTCCATGTAGGACCGTTATCTTTTATAGTTAATAACTCTTGTGTCTTTCTCTGTCCATGTAGGACCGTTATCTTTCATAGTTAATAACTCTTGTGTCTTTCTCTGTCCATGTAGGACCGTTATCTTTTATAGTTAATAACTCTTGTGTCTTTCTCTGTCCATGTAGGACCGTTATCTTTCATAGTTAATAACTCTTGTGTCTTTCTCTGTCCATGTAGGACCGTTATCTTTTATAGTTAATAACTCTTGTGTCTTTCTCTGTCCATGTAGGACCGTTATCTTTCATAGTTAATAACTCTTGTGTCTTTCTCTGTCCATGTAGGACCGTTATCTTTCATAGTTAATAACTCTTGTGTCTTTCTCTGTCCATGTAGGACCGTTATCTTTCATAGTTAACCACTTTTAAAACGATTCTTTTCCAGCCATTTTTTCCACATGCTACCAACCATTCCATAATCTATGCTCTTTTTTTCCGAACTGCTTTTGTGTCCCATGTGAGTGAGGCTTGTATGAGAACAGAATGTATGTAATGGTTTATAAAGTTTTCAAAGTCTAACTGACGACCTGCAGGTTTGGTTTGTTTGTTTTTTCTTTCT
The DNA here is from genome assembly GCA_033310375.1 of Conus canariensis. Taxonomy (NCBI): domain Eukaryota; kingdom Metazoa; phylum Mollusca; class Gastropoda; order Neogastropoda; family Conidae; genus Conus; species Conus canariensis. The sequence goes on from CM065727.1 coordinate 14,004,022, forward strand.
CTTGGTGGGGGGGGGGGGGGGGGGGAGGGGGGAGAGGTAGCGGGGGAGTGGGAAAGGGGGGCGGGGATGGGGGTCAAGCAAGCAGTTTAAAGTCTACTAACCCCCGTACATATGCGCAAATGATTATCTTGTACTGTCATTTATTACTTTAGGAATGAAGGAAAGAATAGAATATGAACATGCAATATGTAGTTTACCGTTAGAATTAAGCTGCACGGTTATAATTTTTTTTTATATCACCATCAGCAGCAGCAGCAGCAGCAGCAGTAGTAGTAATAGCAGTAGCAGTGGTGAATAAACATACATGCAACAAAAAGATGGAAAATGGAATACAAACATGTCAAAAGAAATCCACCTTTTTAAAACAGTGGTCGGTGTTTGTTATGTGAGAATGTTTATAGTTCAGGGCGGACCAGTACATTTCTTTGTTGTCAGCAACACCCCCGTCCCTCCTCTTTCGAAAGCAAGCAAGCACACACACACACACACACACACACACACACACACACACACACACACACACACACACCACCACGCACGCACGCACACGCACGCACGCACGCACGCACGCACAGACACATTTAAAACATCTTTAACATTTCACAACTCTTCCACTTTCGTCACAACATGACAAGAACAGAGGTGCAACAACCCAAAATATCTGACATACGCGCGTACTTCACAAAAAAAAAAAGAGAAAGAAACAAAGAAAAAGAAAAAAAATCTTTCGCTCAGTTCTTTCCCTGTTTACCTGATCTCGGCACATACTGAAGGCTGCTGCTTTTCCAGGCTCTGAGACCACACAAGAAACCAGAGCGGTTCCAGAGTCTAAATC
>CM065727.1:14017356-14122356 GCA_033310375.1 Conus canariensis
TTAAATGAAGGACACACACACAGCAGTTGTGCAACATCTACAAATGTGTATGTATGAGTGAGTGAGAGAGAGAGAGAGAGAGAGAGAGAGAGAGAGAGAGAGAGTGTGTGTGTGCGTGTGTGTGCTGTGTGTGTGTGTGTGTGTGTGTGTGTGTGTGTGTGTGTGTGTGTGTGTTTGCGCGCGCGCGCGCGCGTGTGTGTGTGTGTGTGTGTGCGTGTGCGCGCGCGCGCGTGTGTGTGTGTCTGTGAGAGAGAGAGAAGTGGGTTGGAGAAATATATGTAGAGGAATAAAACGAGGAGAGAGAGAAGGGGGAAGACAGACAGACAGACAGACAGACAGACAGACAGACAGACAGACATAGGGAAGGGTGGCAGGGTGGGTGTGCGGAAGAAATACATGTAGAGAACTGGAACAAATGCAGAATTGGCATTAAAAATGGCAGAATTGGTTTCAGGATACCTCAACGACATGAATGAACATGTAAAATATGAATGCGCGCGCGTGCGCGCGCGCACGCACACACACACACACACACACACACACACACACACACACACACACACACACATACACACTGACTGACTGACTGACTGATGAACACTTGGTGGTTCTGACATAAAGGAAATGACCCTCTCTGTTCAGCCGAGTTCAGTGTGATTACTGGCAAACTGAGCCACACTCCGACAGTCGAATACCAATGTCTGTTTCTACCAATGGAGGAAACGTTTACATAATTCGACGAATGACATAGCTTAAGATATAGATATAGATATATATGTGTGTGTGTGTGTGTGTGTGTGTGTGTGTGTGTGTGTGTGTGTGTGTGTGTATAAAGACAGACACAGACAGACAGACAGACAGATAGACAGACAGACAGAGGGAAGGGTGGGTGTGTGTGTGTGTGTGTGTGTGTGTGTGTGTGTGTGTGTGTGTGTGTGTGTGTGTGTGTGTGTGTGTGTGCGGAAGAAATGTAGGTGTAGGCCTATGTAGAGGACGATATTTACACAGAAGAGAGAGAGAGAGAGAGAGAGAGAGAGAGAGAGAGACAGACAGACAGACAGACAGACAGACAGACAGACAGACAGACAGACAGACAGACAGAGACAGAGAGACAGAGACAGACAGACAGACAGACGGAGTGTAAACAATCTAATTTCTAATGCATCTTTTTTTTTCTGTTTTAAGAACAGCTTCACCTGTGATAGAAACCAGACAAATGCCGTCTTTAAGGACTGAAGGACAAAACAGGAAATCGTTTCTGGCTAGGTTCAGGTATTATCTCCCCTGTCCTATGCCCCCCTCCCAACCCCCCACCCCACCCCACCCCCCTACTACCACCACCTCTACCTTTCCTGCACAAAAAGAGTAATGTGATCTGATTGACAGGCAGAGCCGCCGGCATTGTTGTTACTGCCACAGTGGCCTTTCTGGGCTTTCACCGAATGAACAGTCACCGCAGTCTGTTACACCCTAGACCTACTGACTTCTTCAGTGACCAGTCACCGCAGTCTGTTACACCCCAGACCTACTGACTTCTTCAGTGACCAGTCACCGCAGTCTGTTACACCCCAGACCTACTGACTTCCTCAGTGAACAGTCACCCCAGTCTGTTACACCCCAGACCTACTGACTTCTGCAGTGAACAGTCACCCCAGTCTGTTACACCCTAGACCTACTGACTTCTGCAGTGAACAGTCACCCCAGTCTGTTACACCCCAGACCTACTGACTTCTGCAGTGAGCAGTCACCCCAGTCTGTTACACCCCAGACCTACTGACTTCTGCAGTGAACAGTCACCGCAGTCTGTTACACCCCAGACCTACTGACTTCTGCAGTGAACAGTCACCGCAGTCTGTTACACCCCAGACCTACTGACTTCTGCAGTGAACAGTCACCCCAGTCTGTTACACCCCAGACCTACTGACTTCTGCAGTGAACAGTCACCCCAGTCTGTTACACCCCAGACCTACTGACTTCTTCAGTGAACAGTCACCCCAGTCTGTTACACCCTAGACCTACTGACTTCTTCAGTACAAGATGAGTGAACATGCACAGGTAAGTGCAGTATCTTGTAAGAGTTCGATGTAGATCCCGTGGTAGGTGTTCAGCTTGCAGACGACAAAATACGCCAGGCCGTACTGAAAACGAAAAGGACGTTGAAGGATATATCAACAACGGACATCAATCAACTGACCTTCAGGTTCAGTAAGTCGAACAGGACCTCAATCGCACATGCAGCAGCCAATATTCTACTAATGGCAGCTTTTCATCGACTAGACTCGAACTCAGTGAAGACTCGAACACTTCTGTGTTCGACAATGACTAGAACTCTTCAACCACTCTCGCTTCTCTCTCCCTCCCAGGCGAACAGCTCTCATCCTGTTATATGTTATCTAACGAATATTCTCAAACATACCCCACCATTCTTTTCTAGAATAATTTTGCATATCGGTAAGCTCAACCAATGAAATCGCGACAAGCTTATGCGAATGTGATTCGATCGGCTTCTACAACATTCTCGAACCTTCGGTAATGCACTAGCAACTTACAAAGATCTGGTAAACATTCTAACACAATCTCTTAATATTCCAATCGCATTATAAATCGATCCGAAAACAAAACTGAGCAAGTAGGCATACGTTCACTTTCCAGATGGTTTAAATAAATCAACAACAGCACTACACTAACCGAAAATACATAGATCTACAAGCGCCAAGTAAAAGAAGGCTTGCAACTCGTCATTATTCGTATTACGTCTTTCGTGGAAGATCCTCCTCTCTTGTCTCCCTTTTAAATTCTAACAGTCATTGAGCAAAAATGTGATGGTATATATGACAAGTTTCCGTATGGTAATCGAACACTCCACCTTTTTGGCAAAATGAGATTAGCCTGTGCTCAGTGTATCAGACATTCTGCTTACTTTACCACAAACAGCTGTTCGTAGATGTTTAGAGTGAATAATAATCTAAATACATTTACAGTATACCAGAAATTAAAAATGAAAACGTGAGTAGTAGAACTTGTACTGGGAGTAGTTGTGTGGGTGTGTGTGTGTGTGTGTGTGTGTGTGTGTGGTGTGTTGTGTGTCTCTCTTCTCTCTCTCTCTCTCTCTCTCTCTCTCTCTCTCTCTCTCTCTCTCTCTTCTCTCCACTGCAATCTTGTTGGCAGCAAGCCAGCTGGGAATGGCAATGCCAGACACCGTCATGTTTTTAACGACGTGCTCAACGTTAATACTTTTCACTGATGGAGTTGGGCATTTATGTCTTCAGTCCCAACCCGCATCACCCTCCCCCATCACCTCCCTTATTCCCCATCCCCATCCCCTTATTCCCACCCCATCCCCTGAAAAAAAGTCTAAAAAGTATTCCTTCTCCCCTCTTTCCCCTTTCAAAACGCCGTATGTGAGTGAGCGTGTGGAAGTATGTAGGCCTATGTGTAGTAGTAGGCATCCTTCAGTCTCGGAAGACTATGGAGTTGCGCTCTAGGTGTCTATTCTGGTACAGCGACGGGTGTGGCTGACCAGTCCGACGCGGGAATGACAGTCATATATATATATATATATATATATATATATATATATGTGTTGTGTGTGTGTGTGGTGTGTGCGCGCGCGCGCGCGCGCGCGCGCGCGATTCCGCGCGCACGTGCGCGCTCACGTGTAATTGTATGTGTGTATGAGTGAGTGACTGAAAAACAGCTATAAAGAGAGACAGAGAGAGGTGTGTGTGTGTGTGTCAAGGTGTATGTGAATGCGTTCACGCATGCGATCTTGTATATGTATAAATTGTTCAACACACACACTTTTAAACACTTGATATAAATGTTACCTATGCACTCTGTGTGTGTGTGTGTGTGTGTGTTAAAAGAAAAATGAATTCTCTTTTTTTTAATCTATTCTTACACATAACATAATTACCAAGGGGAGAAAATAACGTATATACGCTTACTTCGAGATAGTCGGAAATCAAAGCGTGTAATTTGGTACAATTCTCCTATTTCAGAAAGTGAATTTTCCTTTCGTGATGTGTGCGGAACTGACAGAGCGGTCATTACACTGTTTGCTGTCGCTCACCAACGTGAAAGGTGTACAAATTACACACACACACACACACACAAATTTAAAAAAAAAAAAAAAAAAAAAAAAAAAAGACAAAAAGTTACCCGATTTCGTTACTTGTCATGACTTTTGTTGAGTTAAATAGACTAATGAACTCCAAGGATAAGTAACCGAGCACCATTCCAGCAACTTACAGAGCAGCTTGGTGTTGCAATGATTGCAAGAAATATTCAATTATATAACAAAGCTTGCTCTTATGTCTTAGATTGAAGAAATAGGGGGAGATAAGCATACATATCTGCAGTGGTAGATAATTCTGCCTAACTAACAGTATGTGCTTGAGTGGGTGAATGGGGAATAACAAATGCTTCTCAAAATGAGCCTTCAGCAAGCTTATAGTCTCCAAGAGGGAGACAATCTCCAATGGGGAGGAACCTCACTAACATATAACTCCTGGTCAGATATCGGTATTTCGAAACCTGATTGTTCCTCCTCAGTGACCGCGGAAAATGGTAATTTGACTCCTCTGCCTTTTCGGTTTTAAGAAGAATGTTATCCCAGAAAAAGGCTGGTGTGCAATACCGTAGTAATGTTTGTTGAGTTTTCAAAAAAACCAAAGGTGCCACCTAAGAAGCAAAAGAAAATCATGAAAGAGCAAAACAAGCTACATATTCTTGTGAAAAGTAGAAAATATAAAAAGATAACCTCTTATAACCTCATTTTGAGAAACATTTATTATTCCCCATTCACCCTCTCAAGCACATACTGCTTGTTAGGCAGAATTAACTACCACTGCACATATGAATGCTTATCTCCCCCTATTTCTTCAATCTAAGACATAAGAGCAAGCTTTGTTTTATAACTGAATATATGTATTTACTGGAGGGAGGAAAGGAGGGAGCAGCGTAACAACAAGCCTTTTCTCCTCTCCTTGAACGCTTTTTACACAGGTAAGAGGACGACGGTGTATCGAAGCTTCATTCATGTTCAATGTTTAGAAAGTGGGCACTGGTCGACAGGCTGGAGTGTGACCCTCATGACTGGACAGGGTCAAGGACAGACAGACAAACGCCAATAACGGTCAAAATGTTGACCGTGGGTGTATACGAAAGAAGAAGAGAAGAAGAAGACAATGCATGCGGACTTCACTCGCTTGTTACATTCTTTTAAAAGCGGCACTCACCTTTCGACGGACGAACGTCTCGAAGCCAATTCTTTTCCACATCAAAAATATCCACAATTTGAAAGGAAGTATAGGGCACTCAGTTTTGCACAGAACACAGAACTGGCCGAATCCACTTTTAAAGTGAGCACTTATCAAACCGAGGCTAACAGACGACACAACATATCCTTGTAGAAGAGAATAAGATTGTTCATTTATAAAAATAGAAAAATAAAAAAAATAAAAAAAACTGATGGAGAAAAAAAGAAAAGAAAAAGGCACTCATACACACACCAAAGAAAAAAAAATCACGTGTGAAATCGGTGACTTGAAACAGTACGCAGTTTTCAAGACAACGCTTACCAAGTCACGCGCAAACTCACTCTCCCTCTCTCTCTCTCTTCTCTCTCTCGTGTCAATAGTTGATCCGCTCAGTGTCTAACATGGTCAGACAGTCAATAACACAAACAGCAGACATGGTCAGACAGTCAATAACACAAACAGCACCGCCGGTCTATGTACAACAGCAGACCAAGGCAGTATTATGGCATTCCTGTGTCTACACGTACGGCACACGTTCGCCGGCCCTGAAGTGAAAGCGGTAATACTACTACAGGTGCTTAAACTGAGACCCCTAGCGCGGTGTTAGCCGCCCCACAATAATCGGATCTCTGATCGAACTTTCATTTACTGTAGCCCTCCATAGTACAATGAGTGCGGATCAACAGGTCCATGACGGTGAGGAAGAATATGATTTTGAAAATAACTTCAATGCTCAAATGTTGCTACGGTCTTGAATTCTGTAACGTATTATGAGAATTCCAGAATTTTTTTTTTTTAAAGTGGAGAGAGAGAGAGAGAAGAGAGAGAGAGAGAGAGAGAGAGAGAAGAGAGAGAGAAATGGACGGTTAGATGGATAGATAGATAGATAGATAGACACAGAGCTAGATAGATAGATAGATATAAGATTCCTTGTGGTTTTCTTATGTCCATATGTTTGCAGACAGATTAAGGATTCTCAAGAAGTGTGAATCGCAAGAAGTGTGAATCCAAGACTTGTCATTTCTCTAGATAAGGGCGTGAAGGCCGGGCGTGAAAGAAAGAGGAATATATTGGTCTTCCTGTGACTTGTCTGTCAATACCGGTGTTGCGTTTTGTAGTTTGTAGTCAGTGAAACACGTCATTCCCCAAAAAGTGCTTACGGGTTAAATGCTTTGAACTTTGAACTCTCTCTCTCTCTCTCTCTCTCTCTCTCTCTCTCTCTCTCTATATATATATATATATATATATATTATATTTTAGTGTGTGTGTGTGTGTGTGTGTGGTGGAGAGAGAGAGAGAGAGAGAGAGAGAGAGAGAGAGAAATAGATATGTGCATGTGTGTGTGTGCGCGCGCCGTGTGTATGTGTGTGTGTGTCTGTCTGTCTGTCTGCCTGCCTTCTGCCCGTCTGCACGTTTTTTGTTTTCCTTTCTGGTATCAAAGATATACACATGCATAACGTATTAAGAAGATAAGCTTTTCTGCCCCAAATGATGGTCAACAAATTAGAGACGGCCAAGGCGTCCCTTCTGTGTGTTCTCTGCGCAGGAAGTTTACCCCAGTGTAAAACTGGGTTAAGCTTCCTTTGTTGTTTGACACTCCCCCTGTAAGTGTTCTGTTGTTTTATATACACGCCATCGCACCGTCAATACACACATGGATGCACGTGTTCAAAAGCATATCTCACTGAAATGGCTACCTTTCAAGAACACATTATTGGGGCCTAAGCTGACCTCTTTTTGTCGTTAATCAATCAAACTATCCTTCGTCTGGCATTTTCAGTGTAATATCTCCACCAGGTAAGTTATGGGGGAAAACCCATGTGCATTAATCTATGTGTTCGTTTGTACATTTGTCAGCCTGTCGGAAAGATTACACAAAACCAGCTGAACAGATTATAAGCAAACGTGGTGTTTGACAACTCCCCCCCCCCCCCCCCCCCCACCCCCGCCAGCAGCTTTCTTATTTCATCCTTTGTTGTTTTATCCTCCCCCCCCCCCCCCGCAGGTTTCACACCCCCACCCCCCCACCTCGCAGTTTTCTTACTTCATCCTGTTTTGATTCACCCCCCCCACCCCCCCCCCCCCGCAGTTTTCTTATTTCATCCTTGTTTTTTACCCCCCCCCCCTCCCCCCGCAGTTTTCTTCTTTTATCCGTTGCTTTCTACACTCCCCCCCCCCCCCCCCCTCGCAGTTTTTTTTTATTTCATCCTTTTGTTTTTTTTATCTCCTCCGCACCCCCCCCCCCCCCCCCCTCACAGGTTTCTTATTTCATCCTTTGTTGTTTCTCCCCCCCCCCCCCACCCCCCACCCCTCCCGCAGTTCTCTTATTTCATCCTTTGTTGTTTCTCCCCCCCCCCCCCACCCCTCCCGCAGTTCTCTTATTTCATCCTTTGTTGTTTTATCCCCCCCTCCCCCCCTCGACCCCCCCCCCCCCCCCCCCGCACTTTTCTTATTTCATCCTTTGTTGTTTCTCCCCCCCCCCCACCCCCCACCCCTCCCGCAGTTTTCTTATTTCATCCTTTGTTGTTTTATCCCCCCCCCTCCCCCCGCAGTTTTCTTCTTTCATCCGTTGCTGTTCTACCACTCCCCCTCCCCCCCCCCCCCCCCCCTCCCCGTCTTTTTTTATATTTCATCCTTTGTTGTTTTATCCCCCCTCCCCCCCCCCCTCGCAGTTTTCTTATGTCATCCTTTGTTGCTTCATCACACCCGCCCGCCCCCCCCCCCCCCCCCCCCCTCTCCCCAGCAGTTTACTTATTTCATCCTTTGTTGTTTTTTCACACACACCCCCCGCAGTTTACTTATTTCATCCTTTGTTGTTTTACACTCCCCCCTTCTAGTTTTCTTATGTCATCCTTTGCTGTTTCACACTCCCCCCCCCCCCCCTTCATTCACCGTTTTTCCTCTATGTCTCATCCTTTGCTGTTTCACACTCGCCCCTTCTAGTTTTCTTATTTCATCCTTTGCGTTTCACACTCCTCCCTTCTAGTTTTCTTATGTCATCCTTTGCTGTTCCACACCCCCCCCCCCCCCCCCCCCCAGTTTTTAGTCATCTTTGTTTCACACCCCTCTAGTTTTTTTTAATTTCATCCTTGCTGTTCACACTCCCCTCTATTTTTTTGTCTCCTTGCTGTTCCACACTCCCCCCTTCTAGTTTTTTTTTACACCTTGTTTCATCCGTTCTGCTGTTTCCACACTCCCCCCTTCTAGTTTTTTTTTATGTCATCCTTTGCTGTTTCACACTCCCCCCCTTCTAGTTTTTTTTTTTATGTCATCCTTTGCTGTTTCACACTCCCCCCTTCTAGTTTTTTTTTTTATGTCATCCTTTGCTATCCTACGCCCCCATCCCACCCCTGCCTCTTTCTAGTTTTGATATTCCAAACTTAGTTGTCCTGCACTTTTCACACTTCTAGTTGCTTTTTCTTTTTCTTTTGCTGTTCTGCCCCCCCCCCCTCCCCCCCCCCCCCCCCCCCCCCCCCTCACTCGATCCTGCTCTAGTTTTCTTACTTTATCCTTTTTTGTTCTGTGCTTTCAGTCCTTCCACATGTCTCCTTTCATTCTCTTGCTATTCTGCGCTTTCTTCTCTCTCTACTTTACTTATTTTCTCCCTTGCTACCTACTCTTGGAGGCTATCAGATTTGGACTGTCCTGGTCATTTTCATTATTATGACGAAGACTTGTTTACCTGCATTGATTTTTCTCTGACGGCTTATTCGTCCCATCACAGCGGTGTCCCATCATAGAGGCTCTCTGTCCTCTGCACAATACTCAACATAATCCTGATGATTACAGGTTTTCATGTTGTTTGTTTCATTTATTTTCTGATCTCAGAAGATGTATGACTGCAAGTGCCTGTGAGCGGTGCCGGCTCATTGTCCGACAACAGGTGGCATTATGGAGTGCCGTTTGTTTCCCCTTGTCTCGTGTGTGCCCGCTGAGGCGTGACAATTTCAAACACTGTCAGGTGGCTGTCTTTACAGGTGGCTCTCGACTTTTTTTTTTAATCGTCCAGTAGTTCTGTGACGGTGAAATCCTGTCTCTGTCTGTCTGTCTGTCTTCTCTCTCTCTCTCTCTCTTCCCCTCTCTCTCTCTCCTCTCTCTCTCTCTCTGTGTGTGTGTGTGGTGTGTCGCGCGCGCGCGCGCGCGCGCGTGAATGCAAATGTGTGTAAGTGTGTGTGTGTGTGTGTGTGTGTGTGTTGTGCAGAGTGTGTGAGAGAGAGAGAGAGAGAGGAGAGAGAGAGTGTGGTGTGTGTGTGTTGTGTGTGTGTGTGTGTGTGTGTGTGTGTGACGAAAGAAAGGTGACATACTTGTCTGAATTCCTTGCTGTTGCTTTATGTCTTTCAGTGAAGTCAGTAGTGAGGTATAAAACATAAACACTGCGAACTGGCTTCAGTCCCAGAAATTTGCCGTTGGTCGGGTTCGGTGTTAGGGTTTTTCCGGCTTATGAGGTTGTGTGGTAAGCTGAGCGTGTGGGTGGAGAGAGGGAGAACGAATGGGGAGTAGGGAGAGTGAGGACGGTACCTAGACCTTTCGAACATCCCACATGCCGATGTGACCACATGCCGATGTGACCACGTGTCGTTGTGACCACATGTCGTTGTGACCCAATGGCTCACAACAACATGTGGTCACATCGGCATGTGGTCACATCGGCAAGTCTGCCATTCTTTGGTAAAAAAAAAAAAACAAAAAAAAAACTGAAAATCATGTCACAACAACACGTGTCACAACGACACTTGGGTCACAACACTGTCACAACGATACATGGTCACAACAACACGTGGTCACAACGACACTGGTCACAACGACACGTGGTCACAACACGTGGTCACAACGACACGTGGTCACAACAACACGTGGTCACAACGATACATGGTCACAACGACACGTGGTCACAACGACACTGGTCACAACGACACGTGGTCACAACGACACGTGGTCACAACGACACGTGGTCACAACGATACATGGTCACAACGACACGTGATCACAACGATACATGGTCACAACAAAAACGTGGTCACAACGACACGTGGTCACAACGACACGGATCACAACGATACTGGTCACAACGACACGTGGTCACAACGATACATGGTCACAACAACACGTGGTCACAACGACACGTGGTCACAACATGTGGTCACAACGATACATTGGTCACAACGACACGTGGTCACAACGACACGTGGTCACAACACGTGGTCACAACGATACATTGGTCACAACGACACGTGTCAAAACGATACATGGTCACAACGATACAGGGTCACAACGACACGTGGTCACAACACTTGGTCACAACGATACATGGTCACAACGACACGTGGTCACAACGACACTTGGTCACAACACGTGGTCACAACGATACATGGTCACAACGAACGTGGTCACAACGACACGTGGTCACAACGACACGTGGTCACAACAACATTGGTCACAACGACACGTGGTCACAACGACACGTGGTCACAACGAACATGGTCACAACGACACGTTGGTCACAACGACACGTGGTCACAACGACACTTGGTCACAACACGTGGTCACAACGATACATGGTCACAACACACGTGGTCACAACGACACGTGGTCACAACGATACATGGTCACAACAACACGTGGTCACAACGACACTGGTCACAACGACACTGGTCACACACTTGGTCACAACGATAACTATGGTCACAACAACACTGTCCACAACGATACATGGTCACAACGATACATGGCACAACAACACGTGGTTCACAACGATACATGGTCACAACGATACATGGTCACAACGACACGTGGTCACAACGACACGTGTCACACGAACTTGTCACAACGACAATTGTCACAACGACACGTGGTCACAAGGACAATTGGGTTACAACGACAATTGGTCACAACGACACGTGGTCACAACGACACGTGGTCACAACGACACTTGGTCACAACGACACTTGGTCACAACTCTTGATCACAACAACATGTGGTCACAACAACATGTGGTCACAACAACACTTGGTCACAACGACACGTGGTCACAACAACATGTGGTCACAACTACACTTGGTCACAACGACACGTGGTCACAACGACACTTGGTCACAACAACACTTGGTCACAACTCTTGATCACAACAACATGTGGTCACAACAACATGTGGTCACAACAACACTTGGTCACAATGACACGTGGCCACAACGACATGTGGTCACAACGGCACCTGGTCACAACAACACTTGGTCACAACGGCACTTGGTCACACGACACTTGGTCACATCGACATGACCCCACTTGTACTGTCATAGTACAGCACAGCCTGTTTCACACAACCTTTTCAGGGCTGTCAACAGGCATGGGGGTCAAACATCCCCTCCTGAAGAAAGAAAACACAACAATGAGTACATCCACACATGTGTATCATATGGAAGCACGAGTGTTGACTTCTTCATAGCGGATAAGTCAAGGTCAACGCTAAGAGGATCAGCTCGTCTTTCAAACTGTTTTGTTTTGATGATTTCTAACCCCCCCCCCCCCCTCCACCCCCACCCCCCCTCCGTCCCTGTGACGAGAGTTGGGTGTGGGTTGGTGTTGTCCTCTAGGGGAAGGACTTGGAATATTTTCTCTATGTTAAAATTTCACCTCCACCCTCTCTCTTACTAGGAGCAACTTTCCGGTACTAGTCAACGAAAGAAATTTTTATGTTTCTCGGGACTGTTAAGACTACTCAAGAGTGGCTCAGGGATAATTCTCTTTGGGCTTGTACACTTAAAACTGCTTGCAGCTCCTAGAAACAGAATTAAAGATAAGTTCAAACATTGATTCAATGCTGAATGAGCAACATAGAACTAACCCAAGTTAAGTGTACTTTCACACATCAACTTGTTTATGCAAGAGTGAAATATTCAAATCAATATCTATGTTTATGCAAGAGTGAAATATTCAAATCAATATCTATGTTTATGCAAGAGTGAAATATTCAAATCAATATCTATGTTATGCAAGAGTGAAATATTCAAATCAATATCTATGTTTATGCAAGAGTGAAATATTCAAATCAATATCTATGTTTATGCAAGAGTGAAATATTCAAATCAATATCTATGTTTATGCAAGAGTGAAATATCCAAATCAATATCTATGTTTATGCAAGAGTGAAATATTCAAATCAATATCTATGTTTATGCAAGAGTGAAATATTCAAATCAATATCTATGTTTATGCAAGAGTGAAATATCCAAATCAATATCTATGTTTATGCAAGAGTGAAATATTCAAATCAGTAACTACTACTTCAGTCTGGCTAACTTTTGTTTCCCACTTCTTTTTGATCGTTAGAGTGACATTGTTGATCGTTAGGGTGACATTGTTGATCGTTAGAGTGACATTGTTGATCGTTAGAGTGACATTGTTGATCTGTGGAAGCACGGGAGGGGGGGGCGGGGCGCCAACAATGCCATTATTTTTTGCTGTCAGGTGGAGGGGGGAGGGTTCCAAACATTCCGAACCTGCCCCCCTCCCCTCTCCCCCCACCCCTGCTGTGATCCCTTTCGCCACCACCACTACCACCCCATCCCAACCTCAACTACACACACCCCTCGCCCATTACTGACCTGTGGGCGAGCCCTTTTCAGTCACATCCTGAACGCCGACGATCGTTAGAGTGACATTGTTGATCGTTAGAGTGGCATTGTTATTCGTTGGAGTGGCATTGTTGATCGTTAGAGAGGCATTGTTGTGGTCGGACTCCAAACTGATGAGAGAGAGAGAGAGAGAGAGAGAGAGAGAGAGAGAGTCGACCAGTGGGAGGAGAGTGATACGGTGGCGGTCAAGCTGTCTTGAACTAAATAGATCCCGAACAAACAGAATCTTTACGTTACCCTCCCCACCCCCACCCCCATCCCATAAAAGAAAGAAAGAAAAGAGAAGAAAAAAAAAAAAAAGAAAAGACGAAGAACTTGTCCTAGCTGTCGTCGCCTGTTTGATTTTCGAGTGAAGCATGGTCACATGTCTGCCTGTAATTAGCCAAGTCCATTGGCTCATGATGCGATATCCAATCAACGCATTTCGCCCCGAACTCGAACGTCATAAAATGAGATTATGCACGAAAGACCTTCACAGTCTGTTTCTTCATATGCCAGACGAGAAAAGCATGAAGCATTGGGCTGCACGATTACTTCAGTGTTAAAATTGTCGTGTCTTTCATCAGGCAGAAGTGCAAGCACGTCCCTTACTGTCATTCATCGATAGTTGTTTTTTTTTTCTTAACAGTGATATATCTCTCAGAAATTATCTCCCCATGAAAGTGCCAGCTGTATCCAATGTGCAAACAGTTTTGTTGACTAAGACACTGAGCCGGTGTGCAACCAATGCTTTGAGACTATTTCCTACAACTAGTAGTTGCTGACAACCCAGAACATTCCTGTTGGGACCACTTGACCAGAGGTGGAAAGAAACAGGCTCACTCAGTGGTTCATTTTCTGCGATTTGTTCGAAGCAACTAACTCTGTTGTAAAATCACACACACACACACACACACACCTCCCCTCTCCAGTACCACCACCACCACTTCCCCATCCCTAATGATCCCCCCCCCCCCTCCTAACCCCCCCCCCCCCCCCTCCTCCCCGCCCACAGTGTTCGCTTTTGCTTGCATTTTTGTTCTGTTACCAGTTGGGCTTTCTTTTCTATTTACACCAGCCAGTAACGGCACGTGACCATTTCGTTCATATGAATGGAGATCAATGTGAGACGAAGGTAGTACCACCTGGGTACGATCCCGAACAACCTACATCATTAACGTCACTGTCGTGTCACCGACTTATGGCGAAGTACGACAATCCCCGAATGCTCCAATCAAGATGGCGAAGTGTGTTCAACAGGGCTGTCACCCGGCGATTGTGACCTTCAATATTGGTCCACGTGCCACACACAACTGCAGAAAAAAGTGTCGACTGGGAGTCGCTTTGTGTGCACACCTCTTTAATCTGAGTGGTCTGAGCCAGTTCACACCTCTCGTCCCACTTAACCCCCCCCCCCCCCCCCCAAACCCCCACATTCCTCCTTCCCTAAGACGATTGTCCCGTCCCGTGGTTTGGACTACAGAGAGAGAAAAAGAAGACAAAGGTACAGCCGAAGGTGCGGGTAGGACTCAGAGAAGTACTGTTCTCAAACGCCGAACAAACCAGCAGAGAGCAATCCCGCACCACCCTTTGGAAGCCTGCGCTGTGTTCACATAGGGTGCAGGCAGGCACGGGCATGGCATTGACACGTCAAGGGACACAATTGCTCCTTTCTCTCTGTGTATCCGGGTTGGGACCCTTTGTGAAAGAGGCGGTGCAGCACAGATCCTGTTATTAGTTTGCCAATCCACCGTGGTTCTGGCTAGAGTCACGGACTGCGGTCGGGAGGTAGGATGTTCGAATCTTATCATTCAGTGCAGGCTGACTCCCACCTAAAGCTGACTTACTATGACATGAGCCGATCACGGTGGCCACACTAAAAGGCCAGTGTCAGTTCTTTTAGACGTTTCTTGGCATAAACCCCAATATCTTTGTTTAGTTCAAACTCACTCTGTCTTCCTTCAAGACACCTCTTAGAACAACCATCTTCACCTGACAATAGCAGTTCTTTCTTCTTCTTCCCCTTCCCCATCAAGTTAATCTGCGATGTGTGTGTGTGTGTGTGTGTGTGTGTGTGTGTGTGTGTGTGTGTGTGTTGTGTGTGTGTGTGTGTGTGTGTGTGTGTGTGTGTGTGTGTGTGTGTGTGTGTGAATATGCATACTTGTTTGTAGGTGCATGGTACTTACTGCAATATTTATCTTCTTAGTAGCTTCAATCTTTTCTGAATTTGTAAGCGCTTCGGGGTTATGTAAGATTAAGCGCCATAAATAACCATTATTATCATTAGACACAACTGAAAGAACAGTTAAGTAATACTCCTACACATTTCAAAGCATTGTATTTCAGTGAAACCTATAGAAGTGATAGCACTCGTTACAAAGTCATAGACTATAACATAATGAGCCGAATACTACGTGTCTGAATGAGGATCATGGGGTAGCATACAAAGTATACACACCTTTCACAGTCCGCTTCTGAACACAAGACTGAACTAGAAAATGTGAGTTGTGAACAGAAAATGCAGAGTACGTTTTTCGTGACTTCAGCTTGTTTCCATATTTCCACTTTGTACATATGAACAGAAAATTGAAGTGAGAAAACTAAATGGTGCCTAATTAAAAAGAACATTAAGAAATGACATACACTCGTGAAGTGAATATTTAAGGATATAATTTTCAAAAGAAGTGTGTAAGTAATGTCCGATTAATGATGAATAAACAGATAAGATGGTCATAATTGCTGTGATCTTATTTCATAAAAGAAGTAATTTGCATAACAACTTCAGCGTTCTGTTTACGTATTTACAAGCAATATTATCTGGTTAGCTATAAGGCATGCGAGTACGATGTGTGTGTGTGCATTTGTATGTAAGTAACGTGTGTGTGTGTGTGTGTGTGTGTGTGTGTGTGTGTTTGCGCACGCGCGTTAGAATGCGTTTCACCTCTCTCTCATGATTTATGAGTTTGTGTATCCTACAAATTGTTAAACGGTACATTAGGAAATGAAATGATCTCTCTCTCTCTCTCTCTCTCTCTCTCTGTCTCTCTTTGATTTCTACAATGAGCTATTGTAGTGTACTTCTTGTAGATAGGTATATTGAGAAAGACAGGTGATGATTATTTAATTGTAAAACGTATTTCTTGTATATTTTATGGCGTTTCATATTCTAAAATTACAAATTCATTTTACAGAATACTAAAAAATAAAAAAGGGAAAAAATCACACATTGATCGTGGAGATTTATTTTATGTATTAGATTAGAGACCCCTGTCCTATTTCATCGCCAGTCAACTACTCCCCCAACCCTATCCCCTTCTTCATCACACACACACACACACACACACACACACACACACAAAATATATATATATATATATATATATATTTTATATATATACTGTGTGTGTGTGACATATGGAGGGGAGATACAGACAAAGAGATAAGCAAAGAGTTTCGTGCAGTCTCGTCATGGTGTTGAGGAATACCAGGGAAAGAAAGCGTCGCTTATTCCTGATAAAACTGCATTTTGAGTTACTGCAAAATGAGAGAGAGAGAGAGAGAGAGAGAGAGAGAGAGAGAGAGAGAGAGAGAGAGAGAGGAAAATGTAGAAAAAAAATATATACACTCAAAGGCGCGGGTAGGACCCAGAGAAGTACTATCCTCAACTGCCGAACAGACCAGCTGGGAGCAACCCTGCATCACCCTTGGAAACCTGCGCAGTGTTTACATAGGGTGCAGGCACGCACAAGGCTTTCCAGTAAGACGTCAAGGGACATAACTGTTCACTATCGGATGCCATTGTATAATGGTTACTGGATGAGACACGGCAGAAAGTCCGCGGGAGCATTGCCATGGGTGTACCACCCCCTGTTTCATGCCTGCAGCGCTCACCGACGACAAACGCCACCGTCAAGCAACTGCCGTGTGCATCCCACAGCCTCACTCGATGCTGTTTCACTGACAGTTGAAAACAGTACAACTCCAAATACGCCCAATCCATGTACGAAAATGTAATATTAAGACTCTGTAGCCGGGTGCTAACAGTGCATGTATTTCTTGGCTACCCTTCGTAGACGAATGTTTTGTTCGAGTTACATTCCCCCTTACCTCCCTTGATTGATGAATCTTGATTGTGTGTGTGTGTGAGTGTGTGTGTGTGTGTGTGTGTGTGTGTGTGTGTGTGTGTGTGTGTGTGTGTGTGTGTTGTGTGTGTAAACTCTTTAAAATACGAATACCTCAGAACCTACATAGTTGTATATATGTCACCGAAGTCACATAATTAATGTATTTTATTCTTTACAACTGTACTGGGCCGAGAAGCCCATGTTTTCTCTAAACTGGTATCTTGCACAACTGGGGGAGCATGTCTATGTTTCCCCCATGCCTATGTTCCCCCAGGTATAAATTCCCCCAGGTCTATATTCCCCCAGATCTATGTTCCCCCAGGTCTATAGTCCCCCAGATCTATGTTCCCCACGTCTGTTCCCCCCAGTTTATATATTCCCCCAGGACTATGTTCGCCCAGCCTTATTATTATTATTATTATGTTCCGCAAGCTCCAAGCGCCCACCCCCATCTCCACCACGTAAATCGGAATATAAACACCGAGAGTCGGTAGGTGTCTTTCAAGGTTGTGTGTTGTCTTTCTCGATACCGCCTCCCTTGCCAGAGACGCGCCAGAGACAAGTGGTTTGCATAGATCTAATAAAATAAAATTAAAATTAAAAAAAGAAAGAAGATCTAAACCAGTTTAGCATATTAAAGAAAATTAATGCGGCTGCAGTCAGTTTGAGTCCAGTGCTGCGTGAAAGTCTGCCACATAGGCTTCTCTCTCTCTCTCTCTCTCTCTCTCTCTCTCTCTCTCTCTCTCTCTCTCACACACACACACACACACACACACAACACACACAACACACACGCACACACACACACACACACCACACACACACACACACAATCGTATTCTCCACTTTTCAGGAATGTGTTATGCCCCTTACGTCAAGGGCAGCTACTCACTCTCCCTTTGAATTCAATGTGGCTGGTGCGTATCTTATAGAGGTGACAGAGGGGAGAAGATTGTGGTTGTTAGGAACTTTTGTTACCATAAACACGAAGACAGAGGCGACCACACATTGGCGCTGCTCCAACCGGTACTGTAGAGCCAAGGTGACATCAAATATTGTTGATTTCGCAGATGGAGCGGAAAACCCTGATATTCGTGTTACATATTTTGAACAACACTGTCACCCTGAGGAAACAGATCACATCGAAAGAGGCCGCATGAGACAAAATCTTGTCGCTGAGGTGCTGCAAGACCCATCCCGGCCATCGAATCGTATCTACAACGCTGAGGTGCTGCAAGACCCATCCCGGGCATCGAATCGTATCTACAACGCTGAGGTGGCCAGAGTGCGCTGTCAAGCGGGAGGTGATAGAGCAAGGCTCCCCTCATTTCAAGCAGTCAGATCTACGATTCAAAGGGCTAGATCTGCGACACTGCCGACAATCCCGGCAGATGTGGATGATGTGCAGGTCCAAGGAACATGGGCTGAGACTCGGGCACAAGAAAGATTCCTTCTACACGCAGACAATGTCTGGGGTATCCTTGTCTTTGCAACCGATGAAAATCTACAGCATTTGCGGCAGTGCAGCACGGTGTACATGGACGGAACTTTTAAATCGTGTCACAGGCCATACAATCAGGTGTTCACCATCTTCGGCAAACTGAGCGGTTTTGTCATCCCTTTGTCCATGTGCTCATGGAACAAGGCACTACCGGGCATTACAGACAGGCACTGCTAGCTGTAAAGACAGGTGTCAGGAGGAGCACCCATCACAACTGGCGTCCCAGACTGATAGTGTCCGACTTTGAAATGGCCTTCAGAACGGCAGTGGAAACAGAACTTCCTGCAGCCAGGACGGGTGGCTGCTACTTCCACTTTAACCAGGCTCTATGGAGGAAAATACAGGAACTTGGACTGTACGTTCCCTATCAGCAAAACTGGCGTTTGAAAGAGGCCATCCGCAAAGTCATGGCAATGGGGTGCCTTCCGCTGGCCGTGGTGCAGATGAACTTCAATGCACTTGTCGGTGCAAGAAGAACTCGGCGACTCAGGGCACGTTACCCTCAACTGGCCGATTTCCTGACTTACGTCTCCAACACGTATGTCCGACCCGGCGCTACCTTCCCTGCAGCCGTGTGGAATGTGCTTGACCGAAGGATGGATCAAAGGACAAACAACCACGTGGAAGGTGAGTACTATTTCCTGCAACGATTATAGAAAATACAACACTTAAGTTCTGAAGAACCCGAAAAAAAAAAATGAAATTATTAAAGAAATGATGGAAGCATGCATATAATTATATAATCAACCCTTCCAGTACATAAATCATTACATGGCACGTGTTTCCACGTTGTGCCAGTGACATAAGCTGATACAACAATTGGCAACACACACACACACACACACACACACACACACACACACACACACACACACACACACACACACATTCCTTCATTTCACTTTTTTTGCTTTCGTCCTTCTTCCCTTCCTTTCCTTCGTTCTTTATTTCTTTCCTCCTGTGTTCATTCTTTCTTTGCTTTCTGATTACTTTCCATCCCGATTTCTTTATGTACATTTATAGTCACCCATCCAGTGACTTATTGTTTTTACTCCTGTCTGTCCCTCTGTTTGTCTGTCATTCTTTCTTTCTGTCCGGGGATTCTCCACCGGATTTTTCTCCCGCTTGCGTCATGCCATGGCGAGCATCACGGAGACAGTCATAGCTCTTATCTGGCCATCTATTCAACTGTTTTTAATTGCTCTTGTTTTTCTTGTTTGTTTTTTCCGTAGCTTTCCCTCATCCCTCATTATTCTTTCTTCTTCTCTCCCCTCTCCTCCATCGTCTTTCTTTCTCAGGTCTGCTACCGTGACATAAACCTTAAATGTAATCATAAATCCCTTGTGACCTACGTGACGGGACGAGTCTGTAATTTGCTGTTCAAGGAAGCTTGACTTCAGTTTTGCCTTGACCCATGTGACGATGTCATTCACTCACACACTCACTCACACACACACACACACACACACACACACAACACACACACACCACACACACACACACACACACACACACCTTTATGTACCATGCACAGTCTTTCTTTTTAGGACATGTTTATAAATTTATGCAGCATTCCACTGTCGACTGAATGACGCAGTGCAAGTCCGCCATCCAACGCTTTGGGTGTTCATGCGGCTGCTGAAGGACAACCAGACGCTCACCGAGGACAACATTTCAAGGGCAGACAGAGGACAACATTTCAAGGGCGGACAGAGGACAACATTTTAAGGGCGGACAGAGGAGATGCAGCCCCAAGGTGGCGCCGCAAGTGGAGGGAGTTGGAGGAAAGACTCGGCTCAAGCAAGAGTTCAGTGATGGGATAGGGATCTGATTTCCTGCTGGAAACCTGTCAGTCACTATGTGGTGGAAGCAGTGTAGACTCAGTCTGACAGACGGAACTTCTGAACTGGATTGTTTACTCCAGTTCTACTCCCCTTTTCTCTCTCTTTTCTTTCTTTGGTAAAGAAACAAATTCGGTTACTTGTTTTGCACTTCAGTAGAATTGTATTTTCTACTTCTTCTTAAACTAAGAAATTAATCGAGTAGTTTTATTTATTTTTCAGTTTAATAGAGTTTGATTATGTTCTCTGCTTCACCTCCTTGCTGTGGATGACAGCCCTCACTCTCTCTCTCTCTCTCTCTCTCTCTCTCTCTCTCTCTCTCTCTCTCTCTCTCTCTCTTCCTCTCTCCTTCTCTCCTCCTCCCCGTTTTCTCCTCCCTTCTTCATCCTCCCTTTCTCCTTGCTTCTCTTCTGTACAACAATGTTCAGAATGATTTGTTTGGCTGTTAATTACAGTTGTCTGTTTTTGAATGCCTGTTTTGCTGAGTGTTCTCCCTTGTCCTGGATGATGGCCGCCCTCCAGCATTTGTGGAAATTTACAGACACAGCGGCGGGATTTGTCACTCTATTGTAACCCAGTCGGTCGGACTAACACACACACACACACACACACACACACACACACACACACGAGTGTGAATGTGTGTTATGAACGCAACGTTTCGACATAAATCGTCTGTCATTTCCCACCAGTCTGTGCGGACAAGCCATTGAACCCCAACAACCGTTCCTGTCCATTCGCCTACTGTGGACCCTTTTGTGTCAGACTTGGAAATGACACCAGAACAACTATCTGCACGCTGCTGCATTTAAAAAGAAAACTGGAAAATGAGGTATTTCAAACCATAGGTAAACTGTAGGGCTTTCTGACTGCTTTGCATTTATTTCCACGAGTCTATTGACGTGTCACGCTGGTCTGAACTGCAAATGTTACACTCAGCACAGAGGTAATAATAACAAGGACTGAACCCCAGGTAACATAAAGGGAGGCACCTGATCCCGCAGTAAAGTCTCACATATACAAAGGCAATGCGCTGCAAGGTTACTTTCCCATTGCCAAGCGAACGAAAAAAAATGAGTACAGGATTGAACCAAGATAAAGCGTAACCACTGCAGTCGAACCAGATAAAGCGTTAACCACTGGACTAACGTCGAACCCAAGATAAAGCGTTAACCACTGGACTAACTCGAACCCAAGATAAAGCGTTAACCACTGGACTAACGTCGTTTTTACCTGACACTTCCAATCGCGCTATCGTCAAAGAACTTGTTAACAAAAAACTGGGTTAAAATCGGGCAAAATCAGTTGTGTTTTCTATCAATTTTCAAAAACACAGTTCTCCGCTCAGACACCATCTTGGATAATGAAATTATGTATGAACAGGGCGAAATGCCAGGCAGCTGTTCATTCATTACAAAATAATTTCACGCTGTTTGGTATTTCCTATCGAAATAGAGAAAAACATGACTCAAACACGTTAGAAGTGGGTTCACACTTGGACATTAATCATCAATGATTTCACACAGCCACAAAATTGTTAAATGTGTCTTACTGCATTTCATTCCTTGGGTTCTGAGTTTTCATTGATATCAAATAGGTTTCAATTTTTTTTTTTTTTAACGGACGGCGAGCCAGATAACACTGAAGCTGCGATAGATAGGCCTAGCACAAAATTAATTTCTGTCGGTTCCCGTCTCGCGAGGCTGTTTTGTTTGCTGCTATGTGTCACCGGCTTTGCGGTCCGGCTCGCGCTGTATATTTAGAGGCTCTGTGTATTGCTTCTCGGTTTCCATGACTACCGTGAAAGAGTAAACATATCCCTAAAAGCTTTCGCTATGAGGATGTAAAACTCAATCTTTACTTACTTACATCGCTTCTCGGCCTTTTGGCTAAGATCAAAGTGTCAGGGTGCTCAGTGTGCTATGTGAGAGAGCGTGTTTCCCAGGGCAGTGTTCCCAGTTTGAGCTCCTTGTTATGGAGGGGATGTAGAGCGCCGTTTTGGTATTGAAACGCCATTTTGGTATTGGCATACGAAAACGGCGTTTCAATACCAAAACGGCGTCTTAGGTCCCGCCGTTTTCGTATTGAACACCAAAACGGCGGAACGTAAGACGCCGTTTTAGTATTGGGCGCCGTTTTCGTATTGGCATACGAAAACGGCGCCCAATACGAAAACGGCGCTTCTCGTACCCGCCGTTTTGGTATCCTGACCGGCCTTAAAGGACCTGTTTTCGTGCATCTGGTTCAAATCTCAATATCTGCTTTTCTCGCATGAGTGATGTTAAAAGAGCACTGCTGATCAAGTTTTCGTATTGAAAAATGAGGGAAGGTGATTACTGGGGTAGGGCCCTATATGCCACAGGCCCTATATGCCACAGCCCTATATGTATGCCACAGGCCCGGTAGGCCTATGCCACAGACCAAAACGGCGGGTACGAGAAGCGCCGTTTTCGTATTGGGCGCCGTTTTCGTATGCCAATACGAAAACGGCGCCCAATACTAAAATGGTGTCGTTTTGGTGTTCAATGCGAAAACGGCGGGACCTAAGACGCCGTTTTGGTATTAAAACGCCGTTTTCGTATGCCAATACCAAAACGGCGCTCTACAGGGGAAATAAAAACAGGATGAAACTCCACGTCGTCCTCTGCGTCTTCTTGGCTGGCTGCTATACCTTGGCTCCTGAACATACCTACTATCATCTGCCTGCACACCCCTTACCACTCCACACCATCACAACTCAGAAATGGAAGGATAGTCTGTGTGTGCTTAAGTGATGTCTATGTCTCGGCAATAATGAGTGCACGCGCCGTGTGTGTGTGTGTGTGTGTGTGTGTGTGTGTGTGTGTGTGTGTGTGTGTGACAGAAAGAGTGTGTGCACGCGTGCGAGTACGTACTGGTGTGCGTGTATGCATGTGTGTGTGTGCATGCGCGCGCACACACGCGCACGAGCGTGGTGTGTGTGAGTGAGCGCGCGTGTGTGCATGTGTGAGAGAGAGACAGACAGAAAGAGGCACAGAGAGAGAGCATGACTGTAGATAGATAGATTGATGGATGGATGGATATAGGTAGATAGATAGATAAATAGATGTGTATGTGTGTGTGTGTGTGTGTGTGTGTGTGTGTGTGTGTGTGTGTGTGTGTGTGTGCATGCGAGAAAGGGAGAAACTCTCTGTGTGTGCGTGCGTGCGTACGCGCGAGCGCGTGCACAATCGTTATCGTGAAAGAAAAGGATTTCTTTTTAATCTGGTGGGAGCCTGACAGATGGTCAATCCTGATCGTTGAGCATTAGGGGCGGTCCGCTCCCTTTGAGCTCTCTGTGGCCACTGGAATAGTGCGTGATTTTCAGCAAATCTCAGATTGTGGCATTTTCAGGGAGAAAAAATTCAGTTCACAAGCCGAAACACCTCAGTTGTGTGTGTGTGTGTGTGTGTGTGGTGTGTGTGTGTGTGTGTGTGTGTGTGTGTGTGCGCGCGCGCGCCGCGCGCGCGCGCGCGCGCCACTCACCTGTTTTGTTCAATCATTACTTATATGGTAAGTGTTTGCCGGTGATCTATTTCGTTCAGTCATTATTTTCATGGTAACTGCTTGGCAGTCACATGCTTTCTTCAATCATTATTTTCATGGTAACTGCTTGGCAGTCACATGCTTTCTTCAATCATTATTTTCATGGTGACTGCTTGCCAGTCACATGCTTTCTTCAATCATTATTTTCATGGTAACTGCTTGCCAGGTACATGCTTTCTTCATGATTTGTATGGTAACTGTTTGCCAGTCACATGCTTTCTTCAATCATTATTTTCATGGTAACTGCTTGCCAGTCAATGCTTTCTTCAATCATTATTTTCATGGTGACTGCTTGCCAGTCACATGCTTTCTTCAATCATTATTTTCATGGTGACTGCTTGTCAGTCACATGCTTTCTTCAATCATTATTTTCATGGTGACTGCTTGCCAGTCACATGCTTTCTTCAATCATTATTTTCATGGTGACTGCTTGCCAGTCACATGCTTTCTTCAATCATTATTTTCATGGTGACTGCTTGCCAGTCACATGCTTTCTTCAATCATTATTTTCATGGTAACTGCTTGCCCGTCACATGTTTGGGTTAGTCACGATTTCCATGGCTTGCCAGTCCTTTATTTCGCTCAGTCATTATCTCTATGGTAACTGCTATTGCCCGTCTACAGTTTTGTTCTGCCATTACTTTTATTTCGCTCATTGCTAATCATCCCTTGTGTTCAGTCATTACATTTTTGTAATTTTGCTAATCCTCTATTTCATTCAGTCATTACTTCTATATTGCCTTTTTGCCAGTCATTAATTTTGTTCAGTCAGTACTTCTGTGCTGGCTTAATTCCAGTCAACCATTGTGTTCAGTTATTTGTTTTATGAAAACGGCTCGCTCGTTGTCTGTTTTTCTCCATCCTTGTTTGACCTATCACTGTTTGACCTATCACTGTTTGACCTACCACTGTTTGACCTACCACTGTTTGACCTATCACTTTGACCTATCACTGTTTGACCTATCACTGTTTGACCTACCACTGACCTACCACTGTTTGACCTACCACTGTTTGTTTAAAACCCTTGC
Source organism: Conus canariensis (assembly GCA_033310375.1). Taxonomy (NCBI): domain Eukaryota; kingdom Metazoa; phylum Mollusca; class Gastropoda; order Neogastropoda; family Conidae; genus Conus; species Conus canariensis. Next base: position 14,042,286 of record CM065727.1, read on the forward strand.
TTTGATCTTCATCGCCTCACATAACAAAAGAGGAGAAGGAAGTTACTATTATCTGACTCCATACAGTCTTCGGTCTTGAAGACCTCAGGAGTCTCTGGCTAAACAGACATTGATGTCGACATTCACTGTAGGGTAGAATAATTGAAGAGAGAGAGAAAGAGCACGGGAGGGGGAAGAGGAAAGAGAGAGAGAGAGAGAGACAGAGAGAGAGAGAGACAGAGACAGACAGAGGCAGAGACAGACAGAGACAGAAGGAACGCACAGACGAGGAGAAAAGGGAAGATGTGATGTGTCAAAAAAAAAAGGAAAGGAAAGAAAAAAGAATGAAAGAGAGAGAGAGAGGGGTGGGGGGAGGGGGGCTGAGGAACACGATCGAGGGGAGGAAAAGAAAGGAACAGAGCGCAGAAAGGAAGGACATCATCACTCGGCCGATCAGCTGTCGAACAAAACCTGACGGAATCCCCTTATCTGAGTGCGTAGGTGCTGAAGTCTTCCATATTCTGTATATAATCACCGGAGATTCGTTCAATGACAACTTGGAAACAAGCAAATTTCAGAAGCGGTTGAGAAATATTCATTTCCAAGCATGGACAAGAATCGAAGAAATATATGAAAATTGATAAATGAAGCAAATCAATCATGAACACTTTGTGTGTGTGTGTGTGTGTGTGTGTGTGTGTGTGTGTGTGTGTGTGTCGCGCGGCGCGCGCGCGCGGTGTGAGTGAAGAGAGAGAGAGAGAGAGAGAGAGAGTGTGTGTGTGTGTGTTGTTGTTGTCGTCGTTGTTGTTGTTGTCGTCGTCGTCGTCGTCTTCAGTTTAACGTCTTTCCACATCAACTGATATTAGACGAGTGTGTGTGTTGTGTGTGTGTGTGTGTGTGTGTGTGTGTGTGTGTGTGTGAGAGAGAGAGAGAGGAGGAGGAGGAGGAGAGAGGGGGGAGATGGAGGGAGAGGTGCCGATTGGATTCCCGCCAGGATCGATGTGAACTGGCCTTGACCTCAAATTTCCAAAAGATGACCCACACCATGTCAAAATAGGGATTTGAGTCGTACCTCTTTTAATCCGTTGCCTTTGTTTTGATCCAGGCTCAGAACCAACAGTGCGATGGCTCTTGATGTAAGGGACGCTACTCATACCCCTGAATGTCGTTGGGATGTAGTAAACAAACACAGGGGCCTACTATTTGCATCACACGTTGTTAGAATTTAAAGGGAGACAAGAGAGGAGGAACTTTCGCGAAAGAATGTCATGTTCCAATAATGACGAGTTGTAAGCCTTCTTTTACTAATCGCAATTAGATCTCTGTATTTTCGGTCAGTGTAGTGCTGTTGTTGATTTCTGTAAAACATTTGGAAGGTGAACGTATTCCTAAATGCTTAGTCTTGTGTTTTCGGATGGATTGATAATGCGATTGGAATATTCGAGATTGTGGTCTCTGTAAATTGCTAGTGTATTACCGAAGGTTCGAGAATGCTGTAGAAGCTGATCGACTCACATTCGCAAAAGCTTGTCGCGATTTCATTGGTTGAGCATACCGATATGCAGAACATTCTAGAAAAGAAATGATGGGGGTATGTTCGAGAATCTTCTTTAGCTAGCATGTAACAGGATGAGAGCTGTGCGACTGTGAGAGTGAGAAATGAGAGTGGCTGAAGAGTTCTAGTCATTGTCGAACACAGAAGCGTTCGAGTCCTCACGGAGTTTGAGTCTAGTCGATGAAAGATGCCCTTAGCAGAATATTGGCTGCTGCGTGTACGATCGAGTTCCTGTGCGACTTGTTGAACTTGAAGGTCAGTTGACTGCTGTTTGTTGTTCCTGTATTCTTCATCGTTTATAAATAAAAGGATCCTCTTCGTTTCAATACCGCTTGGTGTATTTTGTCGTCTGCAAGCTGAACACCTACCATAGGATCTACAACGAACTCATACAAGCTGCCGCACTTACCTGTACATGCTCACTCATCTTGTAGCCTACTGAGGAAGTCAGCGGTCTAGCGTACATAGTTTGCTCGAAATCCTTTCTCCGAACGTAAGCTTGTCTGGATGGGGATGAACGTTCATTCTTTTTATTAACCCTAATGTTGATGTAAATGCAGGCACTCGGGTGCATGCTTGGGGGGGGGGGGGGGGTGACCGAGTGTTCGTGTGTTGACCTCCGTGGTCAGCTGGGCAACCAACAACACGATCTGACATAATACATGCATAAGCATGTGTTTGGTGGGCAAGGCAGAAGCAGTGGAAGCATAAGGGCATTAAGAACTGAATCATAATCATTATTATCGCCCATACAAAAATGATTTCCAAACGAGCGCTACTCTGTAAAATACTGGTTGCATTATTATGCGTGACTAAAGAACGGTCGCATTATGCAGACCTAACGGCTGGACATAGCGAATGTAACTTCAATCAGCCAGAGAAATAACTTCCTTGCCGTGGTGGTGTGCCGTCATGTGCGCTAAAAGCCTGTTTACACATGAATCTTTGGTTTATTGTCTCGTCAGAAATGATAACACAAGGGCTTCCATTCAACACTGAGGTGACAGGAAGGAAAAAAAGAAAGACGCTTACAGAAAAAATTTGTCAACCAGGCTCCAACAAAAACAAAACAAACAAACAAAATAGGAAAACCAGAAATAAATCTTTTTCTTTTAAAGGAAAGGACAAGAGCCATGCTACCTGAAGCCAAGCAGGAATGTTCGATTTTCATAACGTAAAAAAATAGGCTGACTGAAGTTCATTTATTTGTGGCTTCTGCGATAATGTCACTTCAGGCCCTTTAGACAGACATTTTCACATTCTCCCCCTTTTTTCTCTAGCTTCCTCAGCTGTGTGGGCGGATCTGGCCACTAAACCTAGCAATACCTAATAAATCACACTCATACACACTAACATGCACGCCCGCATGCATGAACACACACAAGCAACACAATCATGCACATGTATGCATGTACACACACACACATTAATTAACATGCACATATGCACACACACACAAACAATACACTCAAGCACACGTGCGCGGGTACACACACACACATGCACAGGATTCAGTTTCCAATGAAGGTCAACCAGATAAGGTCTTCACACATCAGTAGCAACCAATCTGCAGCGTCTCTGCAGCAGAATAAACAAACAAAAAAGACTATAGTTTTATTTTTATGGGTGTATTGTTAGCTAAAACCATGGGAACACTGGCCTGATGGAAACATTGACCCAGGGGAAAATGAGTCAGGGAACACTGACCTGACGTGAACACAGACCTGAGGTGAACACAGACCTGAGGTGAACACAGACCTGAGGTGAACACAGGCCTGAGGGGAGACAGACCTGAGGTGAACACTGACCTGAGGTGAACACAGACCTGAGGGGAACACAAACCTGAGGTGAACACAGACCTGAGGTGAACACAGACCTGAGGGGAACACAGACCTGAGGGGAACACTGACCTGAGGGGAACACAGACCTGAGGTGAACACTGACCTGAGGTGAACACTGACCTGACGTGAACACAGACCTGAGGTGAACACAAACCTGAGGGGAACACAGACCTGAGGGGAACATAGACCTGAAGTGAACACAGACCTGATGGGAACACTGACCTGAGGGGAACACAGACCTGAGGGGAACACTGACCTGAGGGAACACAGACCTGAGGGGAACACAGACTGTGGGAACACAGACCTGAGGGAACACAGACTGTGGGAACACAGACCCAAGGGGAACACAGACCTGACGGGAACACAGACCTGAGGGGAACACAGACCTGAGGGGAACACTGACCTGAGGGGAACACAGACCTGAGGGGAACACAGATCTGAGGGGAACACAGACCTGAGAGGAACACTGACCTGAGGGGAACACAGACCTGAGGTGAACACAGACCTGAGGTGAGGTGAACAGAGACCTGAGGGGAACACTGACCTGAGGTGAACAGAGACCAGAGGGGAACACAGACCTGAGGGGAACAGACCTGAGGTGAACACAGAGTGTGGGAACACTGACCTGAGGTGAACACAGACCTGAGGGGAACACTGTCCTGAGGTGAACACAGACCTGAGGGGAACACTGACCTGGGGGGAACACAGATCTGAGGGGAGCACACACTGTGGGAACACTGACTTGAGGGGAACACAGACCTGAGGGGAACACAGACCTGAGGGGAACACAGATCTGAGGGGAACACAGACTGTGGGAACACTGACCTGAGGGGAACACAGACCTGAGGGGAACACAGACTGTGGGAACACTGACCTGAGGTGAACACGGACCTGAGGGGAACACAGACCTGAGAGGAACCCTGACCTGAGGGGAACACAGACCTGAGGGGAACACAGACTGTGGGAACACTGACCTGAGGGGAACACAGACTGTGGGAACACAGACCTAAGGGGAACACAGACCTGAGGGGGACACAGACCTGAGGGGAACACAGACCTGAGGTGAACACAGACCTGAGGGGAACATTGACCTGAGGGGAACACAGACCTGAGGGGAACACAGACTGTGAGAACACTGACCTGAGGTGAACACAGACTGTGGGAACACTGACCTGAGGGGAACACTGACCTGAGGTGAACACTGACCTGACAGGAACACAGACCTGAGGGGAACGCAGACTGGGCATTAGCCCGAGATTACTGCGTGAGCTTGCTGTAGAACTAGCCCCTGCTTTCACACTCCTCTACCAGTGCTCCCTGAACAGAGGCATAGTACCAAAGGACTGGAGAACTGCCAATGTTACCCCAGTCTTCAAGAAAGGTGAGCGCTACAGCCCAGAAAACTACCGTCCTATCTCTCTGACCAGTGTTCCATGCAAAATAATGGAGCACATCATCACGAGCACTGTCGTGAACTTCGCTGAGGAGAATGGTGTTATCACCAAAGCACAGCACGGCTTCAGACGTCAGCTATCCTGTGAAAGCCAGCTCATTGGACTTGTAGACGAGCTATCCATAAACCTTGAGGCTGGAAAACAGACAGACGCCCTGATCATGGACTTTTCCAAGGCGTCTGACGAAGTCTGTCACTCCCTCCTGCTCCACAAGATCCATTCCCTTGGTATCACAGGTAAAACACACACTTGGATTAAGAGTTTCCTCTTGGGTAGACAGCAGTCAGTAGTGGTGGATGGAGCTACTTCCAGTCCTGTCCCTGTGGAGTCTGGAGTTCCCCAAGGCTCTGTTCTTGGGCCTAGCCTATTCCTACTCTACATCAATGACATGCCAACTGGACTGACCTCCACTGCTCGTCTCTTTGCTGATGACACTCTGTGCCACAAAACTATCTCCTCCACCAGCGACCAGCAAGCCCTCCAGAAGGATCTCGACCGACTCGCAGAGTGGGAGCAGAGATGGCTCATGAGTTTCCATCCAGACAAATGCCAGACACTGCGAGTGAGCCGGAAGAGAAACCCCCTACCCTCAAACTACACTCTCCGTGGCCACACCCTTGATACAGTCAGTAAGTCTAAATACCTCGGCGTCACCATCACTTCTGATCTCAGCTGGAGCCCCACATCTCCAATGTCTCCAACCGTGCCAACAAGACTCTTGGACTACTGAGACGGAACCTGAAAGTAGGATCCCAGCGCATTAAGCAGCAAGCCTACCTATCACTAGTCCGCCCAACCCTCGAATACGCCAGCTCTGTGTGGGACCCTTACATAGAGAAGGATATTAAGAAGCTGGAAGCGATCCAACGTCAAGCTGCTCGCTGGGTCACCCATCGACACCGGAAAACCTCCAGTGTACACGACATGCTTGAAACCCTTCAGTGGTCCCCCCTCACAGAACGAAGGAGAAAGGCGCGACTAGTGAACTTCTACAAATTTCATAACGGAAGCCTCATTATTAACACATGCCACAAACCCTCTCCAAATCCCTCTGCACCCAAAGGAACCCGACGGTCCCATCCAGCAACATACCACCTTTCCAGCTGCAGGACTCTGTATAGACAGAAATCCTTCTTCCCCAGGACCATACCCGAATGGAACAGCCTTCCTGCTGAGGTTGCCCTCAGCCCCACCCTGGAGGGCTTCAAATCCCTAATCTGATCCACACCCCTCCCCCTGTCCCCCCCCCTCCCCATCCCCCCCCCCCCATCCCCCCCCCCCCCCCCCCCCCCCCAACCCCCCCCCCCCCCCCCCCCCACCCCAGGCCCAGTTAACACTAACTCAGGCAACTTCAACTTCGTGCAAACCCCCTATAGTCTACAGAATCTTCAAAATGATGAAGGCGGTAGTCATGGGAAAGAAGAAGAAGAAGAAGAACACTGACCTGAGGTGAACACAGACTGTGGGAACACTGACCTGGGGGGAACACAGACCTGAGGGGAACACAGACCTGAGGGGAACACTGACCTGGGGGGTACACAGACCTGAGGGGAACACACACCTGCGGGGAACACAGACCTGAGGGGAACACTGACCTGAGGGGAACACAGACCTGAGGGGAACACTGACCTGGGGGGAACACTGACCTGGGGGGAACACAGACCAGAGGGGAACACAGACTGTGGGAACACTGACCTGAGGGGAACACTGACCTGAGAGGAACACTGACCTGAGGGGAACACAGACCTGAGGGGAACACAAACCTGAGGGGAACACTGACCTGAGGGGAACATTGACCTGAGGGGAACACAGACCCGAGGGGAACACAGACCTGAGGGGAACACTGACCTGAGTGGAACACAGACCTGTGGTGAACACAGACCTGAGGGGAACACTGACCTGAGGGGAACACAGACCTGAGGTGAACACAGACCTGAGAGGAACACAGACCTGAGGGGAACACAGTCCTGGGGGGAACACAGACCTGAGGGGAACACACACCTGACGGGAACAAAGACCTGAGGGGAACACAGATCTGAGGGGAACACAGACCTGAGAGGAACACTAACCTGAGGGGAACACAGACCTGAGGTGAACACAGACCTGAGGTGAGGTAAACACAGACCTGAGGGGAACACTGACCTGAGGGGAACAGAGACTAGAGGGGAACACACACCTGAGGGGAACACACACCTGAGGTGAACACAGAGTGTGGGAACACTGACCCGAGGTGAACACAGACCTGAGGGGAACACTGACCTGAGGTGAACACAGACCTGAGGCGAACACACTGTGGGAACACTGACCTGAGGGGAACACAGACCTGAGGGCAACACAGATCTATGGGGAACACAGACCTGAGGGGAACACAGACCTGAGGGGAACACAGACTGTGGGAACACTGACCTGAGGTGAACAGACCTGAGGGGAACACAGACTTGAGAGGAACACTGACCTCAGGGGAACACTGACTCAGGGAACACAGACCTGAGGGGAACACAGACCTGAGAGGGAACACAGACCTGAGGGGAACACAGACCTGAGGGGAACACAGACTGTGGGAACACTGACTTGAGGGGAACACAGACTGTGGGAACACAGACCTGTGGGGAACACTAACCTGAGGGGGGCACAGACCTGAGAGGAACACAGACCTGAGGTGAACACTGACCTGAGGTGAACACAGACCTGAGGTGAACACTGACCTGAGGGGAACACAGACCTGAGGGTAACACAGACTGTGGGAACACTGACCTGAGGTGAACACAGACTGTGGGAACACTGTCCTGAGGTGAACACTGACCTGAGGGGAACACTGACCTGAGGGGAACACAGACCTGAGAGGAACACAGACTGTGGGAAGACTGACCTGAGGTGAACACAGACTGTGGGAACACTGACCTGGGGGGAACACAGACCTGAGGAGAACACAGACCTGAGGGGAACACAGACTGTGGGAACACTGACCTGAGGGGAACACAGACCTCAGGGGAACACACACCTGACGGGAACACAGACCTGAGGGGAACACAGACCTGAGGGGAACACAGACCTGAGGGGACCACTGACCTGGGGGAACACTGACCTGGGGGGAACACAGACCTGAGGTGAACACAGACTGTGGCAACACTGACCTGACGTGAACACAGACCTGAGGGGAACACTGACCTGAGGTGAACACAGACCTGAGGGGAACACAGACCTGAGGGGAAACACTGACCTGAGGGGAAAACAGACCTGAGGTGAACACAGACCTGAGGGGAGAGGACACTGACCTGAAGGGAAACAGACCTGAGGTGAACACTGACCTGAGGTGAAGACTGACCTGAGGGGACACACTGAGACCATGATGGGTGAAGACTGACCTGAGGGGAACACATGACCGGGGGGAACAACAAACCTGACCTGAGGTGAACATGACCTGAGGGGAACACTGACCGGGGGGAACACAGACCTGAGGGGAACACGACCTGTGGGGAACACAGACCTGAGGGGAACACTGACCTGGGGGAACACAGACCGAGGGAACAGACCTGAGGTGAACACAGACCTGAGGGGAACACAGACCTGAGGGGAAACACTGAACACTGATGGGGGAAACACAGACCTGAGGGGAACACAGACCTGAGGTGAACAAAGACCTGAGGGGAACACTGACCTGAGGGGGAACACAGACTGAGGGGAACACAGACTGTGGGAACACTGACCTGAGGTGAACACAGACTGTGGGAACACTGACCTGAGGGAACACGACCTGAGGGGAACACAGACCTGAGGTGAACACTAGACCTGACAGGAACACAGACCTGAGGGGAACACAGACCTGAGGGGAACACAGACTGGGGAACACTGACCTGAGGTGAACACAAGACTGTGGGAACACTGACTGGGGGAACACAGACCTGAGGGGAACACAGACTGTGGGAACACTGACCTGGGGGGAACAAGACCTGAGGGGAACACAGACCTGGGGGGAACACAGACCTGAGGGGAACACAGACCTGAGGGGAACACTGACCTGAGGGGAAACACTGATCTGGGGGAACACTGACCTGGGGGAACACACACCTGAGGGGAACACAGACCTGAGAGGAACACTGACCTGAGGGAACACTGTCCTGAGGGGAACACAGACCTGAGGGGAACACAAACCTGAGGGGAACACTGACCTGAGGGGAACACGAGCTGAGGTGAACACAAAGCTGAGAGGAACACTGACCTGAGGGGAACACAGACCTGAGGGGAACACAACCTGAGGGGAACACTGACCTGAGCGGAACACAGACCTGAGGGGAACACGACCTGAGGGGAACACAGACCTGAGTGAACACAGACCTGAGGGGAACACTGACCTGAGGGGAACACAGACCTGAGGGGAACACAACCTGAGAGGAACACAGACCTGAGGGGAACACTGACCTGAGGTGAACACAGACCTGAGGGGAACACTGACCTGAGGGGAACACAGACCTGAGGGGAACACAGACCTGAGGTGAACACAGACCTGAGAGGAACACAGACCTGAGGGGAACACAGGGACTGTGGGAACTTGACCCGGGGGAACACAGACCTGAGGGGAACACAGACCTGAGGGAAACACAGACCTGGGGGAACACAGACCTGAGGGGAACACTGACCTGAGGTGAACACAGACCTGAGGGGAACACTGACGTGGGGGAACACTGACCTGGGGGGAACACAGACCTGAGGTGAACACAGACTGTGGGAACACTGACCTGAGGGGAACACAGACCTGAGGTGAACACAGACCTGAGGGGAACACTGACCTGAGGTGAACACAGACCTGAGGGGAACACTGACCTGAGGGGAACACGGACCTGAGGGGAACACAGACCTGAGGGGAACACTGACCTGAGGGGAACACAGACCTGAGAGGAACACAGACTGTGGGAACACTGACCTGAGGTGAACATAGACTGTGGGAACACTGATCTGGGGGGAACATAGACCTGAGGGGAACACAGACCTGAGGGGAACACAGACTGTGGGAACACAGACTGAGGGAAACACAGACCTGGGGGAACACAGACCTGAGGTGAACACAGACCTGAGGGGAACACTGACCTGAGGGGAACACAGACCTGAGGGGAACACTGACCTGGGGGAACACTGACCTGGGGGGAACACAGACCTGAGGTGAACACAGACTGTGGGAACACAGACCTGAGGTGAACACAGACCTGAGGGGAACACTGACCTGAGGTGAACACTGACCTGAGGGGAACACAGACCTGAGGGGAACACAGACCTGAGGGGGAAAACAGACCTGAGGTGAACACAGACCTGAGGGGAACACTGACCTGAGGGGAACACAGACCTGAGGTGAGCACTGACCTGAGGTGAACACTGACCTGGGGTGAACACTGACCTGAGGTGAACACTGACCTGAGGGGAACACAGACCTGAGGGGAACACACACCTGACCTGAGGTGAACACTGACCTGAGGTGAACACTGACCTGGGGGGAACACAGACCTGAGGGGAACACAGACCTGAGGTGAACACAGACCTGAGGGGAACACAGACCTGAGGGGAACACTGACCTGGGAGGAACACAGACTTGAGGGGAACACAGACCTGAGGGGAACACAGACCTGAGGGGAACACTGACCTGGGGGGAACACAGACCTGAGGTGAACACAGACCTGAGGGGAACACAGACTGTGGGAACACAGACCTGAGGTGAACACAGACCTGAGGGGAACACTTACCTGGGGGGAACATAGGCGTAATTAGAACACAAACTTGTGGGAACATACACCTCAGGAGGACGTAGATCTGTGGGAGCACAGACCTTAGGGGTACACAGATGAGTGGGAAACATGGGCCTAAATGGAACTTAGTCCTTAGGGCAACATAGACCTGAGGAGCACATAAACTTGTGAGAACATAAACCTGAGGGGAACATGGACCTGAGGTCATATATCTGAAGAGAACACAGATCTTCAGGGAACATAGACCTCATGGAAGCATAGACCAGTGGGAATATGGAACTAAAGGGAACATAGGCCCGAGGGGAACATGAACCAGATGGGAACACAGACTTGTGGGAAATATAGACCTGAGGGGAACATGGATCTGAGGTCATAGATCTGAAGGGAATACAGATCTTTGGTTAACACAGACCTGAGGGGAGCACAGACCTACGGCGAATATAGGCCTCTTAGAACACAGATGATTTGGGAATTTAGTCCTGAAGCCAGGAATACAGACCTGAAGGGTATATAGATCACATAGACCTGAGGGGAACATAGGCTTGAAGGAAACATAGATCTGATGGGAACATCCACCTAAGGGAAACATAGACCTGATTGGAGCATAGACCTGGTGGGAAAATAGACCTGAATGAACAAAGATCTGAAGGGAAAACAGACCAGTGAGACCACAGGCCTGAGAGGAACATGGAATTGACAGGATCTAAAGGGATCATCGACTTGAAGAGACTACAGACCTGAAGGAAATGTACACCCAAGGGAAACACCGACCTAAATGAAGGGAACACAGATGTCAGGGGAACTAGGCCTGACAGGAATACTGACCTGAAGGGAACAAGACCTGAGAGGAACATAGGTATGGGGAAAACTTTGTCATTGTTGCTCCTTCAGTCAGCAACTTCGGAGGCCCTGACAAAAGCCGCAGTAGGCCCTACTTCAGACACTCTCCAGGGGACGGAACAGATTGCCATCATCGACACTTTAACAGGCCAGGTTTCTGCTCTTAGGTTCCAGGGTGTTGGAGAACGAGCTCCACTGTCACAGAGGATGTACCGCTTGAGCACACTGAAGTATCACCAATTTGGAAGTATGTGAATATCGATGTCTCAGTCTACACTGCAGCCAACAACAACAAATTCTGTATGCTTTTGTGAATTTTCAAATCTGATAGTTCACACAAACGCACACACATGCACACACACACACACACACTCTCTCTCTCTCTCTCTCTCTGTCACATTGTCTTTTCAGTCTCTTTGTTTCAATGAACAAGATCTTTATCTTTTGTAAATGTACAAATTTGAAAACAAACAAAAGCATGCACAAAGGCATGATTGCACCAATATCAAAACTATGACGATGTGGCTGGCGAAACTATTGTTTGCAACAGACATACATGGGGCTGCCGACAGGCTGTAGACCTAGATCCGTCCACATTGCAAAAGACTTTATTTATTTCTGATCATTGAAGTAATGGTCTTCAGATATAATGCTGGAATTGAAAAACTTCATCAGAATGTTGTATTAATACTACTTGTCAGTTTAGTTGCTGTGAAATTCACACAAGTTACTTTCAGCAATTTTCTATATCAACATTTTGACTTGTAGCCCTAGAATGATAGGTTGTCATCTCTGAGAGTGAAAATTCATGTTAATAAACGCATGCACAACCAGCTGCATCAGTGCATACGGCTGTTGATAAAGTGGACAAACATGGGGACTCTCTCTTCTTTTCTGTTCCAGCTTGACAGTCAAATAACACTTTAACAGTAGTTTTGCCTATACGGAATGTGGCAAGCATTTTCTTGGCAAGTTGACCAGCTGCTTGGCAATGTGCACCAACAGTTGAACACACACACACATCCATCCACATACCACACACTCACTATTACACATATTCTGGGGATATGGGTTTGATCCTCTGTGACTCTGGTCTTGCTTCTGCTGGCACCTCTGCTGGCATACCCAATTCCAGATAGACACTGAGGCAGAGAGGCAGGGGAGCTGATCAACTTTCACCGAGAGCACTCGGAATATAGTTACAACAGACAGACTCATGTCCTCAGAGCTTAATATTGTCGTGCAGTTTCAGGAATGCTGATATTCTCCATACCATCCATTCCTGGATGCAGATAGGAACAACAATGAAGTACTTCCAAATACAGACTTTAATGGCATAATCACTGTTGCGCAGTTCAAGAAAGTTTCTTAGAGTGTTATAGGTTTCTTTAGAAGAAACAAACCTACCAAAATTTCATATCTCACACACGTGTACACACACACACACACACACACACACACACACACACACACACACACACACAATTCTGCTAAAACAAATGCTTATTCCAGAAATAAACAAACTTTTTTCCCTTTAATATATTTCATATAAAACAATCAAATACCACAACATTAACAGTTCAACATGACATATACTCAGCATCAACCTCTGAACAAAACAAAAACAAAAAAAAGATTGAAACACCAACTAATCAACTGCTTCCACTGATGTTGAGCTTTATGGCAGTCTATTCTGGTTGAAATGTTCTCTCTTCTTTTTTTTCCAGCAGTCTCATCGTCCTTGTTGCCCTCACCAACAATCACAAACACACAGCAAACATTGGCATATTGAACTGCTTATCTAATCACTCTTTTATCTTCCATTCCCAACCGCTGCCCCACACTACACATCCACCCCCCATCCTCCCCTGTCTCATGTCCCCGTCCTCACCCCCATTTTGTTCTTGTCTGCATCTTATAATTACATATATATGCATGCTTTTGTCAAACCTTAGCATATAAATGCGAGTGTGTATGAGTCATGTACTCTATAATTCTGTGTGCCTGTATTTTTCTTTAATTTCTATTCATTTTCTTGTCTTTAAATCTCATTGCATAAGTCAGCTTAGCAAGGACGGATTGGAAGAACAGGCTCTGCCTAAAATCTCAATCCTCAAGTTCTGAGTTCTGAGCTCATGTTGCTCATTCTGGCCTCCCCAGAGCCACAACCAGGTTAGTTTCGTCACAGCCCCAGTGCCAGCAGACCAAGGGGAGCGTTCAGGATGATGGTGTCATTAGACCATCCACAAGAAGAGACAATGTAGAGTCACTCCAGCGGTCGTATAAGCCAGCTGGGGCTAAAAAAAACAAAAAACAAATAAATGCATCTGACAGGGGTCAAACACAAAAATCTCATAGTTGCAAAGTGAGGTGATTGCAGGTGGAAATATAAACAAATTTGAAAAATTGTTGATAAAGCTCCGCAAAAAAAAACATTGACAAACAAATCACCAGAGAAAACACGACACATTTCAACCTCTTAGTGTTTCTTCAGGCAAGATTTACAACGCTCAGGACAACTAAAATGGATTGGATGAAGATAAGTGACTGCTCATTCATTCTCAATGTCTTGAGTGTTGTGAACACGTCATGTTTCATCTTGAGATTTGTTTGTCGACATTTTTTGGAGCGGAGCTTTATCAATAATTTTTCAAATTTGTCAAAATCTGCTAGCCTGCAGGTACGTGACTTGCCACGGCCTCACGATGGCTTGCCAGTTGGGTCTACACCTTTAACACTATTTCAACTTGTGGACTTTGAATGGTGTAATTCACAAGAAAAGGACATAATCATGTTTGATCACATCCTCCCTACAGCTTCCTGACATATTCATTCTGATCTTCTGTATCATGTGAGATCTTTTCTTTCTAAGAGGAGATGATGCCAAAGCAGATGACTTGCGGGGCTGTTGGTCCTTTTCAACACAATTGGCTGACCCCATGTCTTGCACCTAACTGTTAAATGGTCACTTGACTGTCACAACTTCCTGCGTACCAAACGTCTCAGTAATTTTTCTTCTTCATCAGTGAGCGTTTTTTTTATATCCTCATTATCCGTGTGTAAACAGATCATTTTATTTTTCAGATGTCGGAAAGATGACAGAGCTACATCAGTATCTTGTGGCGTTTTAGGTGTGATTGGTGATGTTTGTGTGCAGAGTGTTTTGGGTTTTTTAACTGGGGTTGACGTCAACTGACAAAATGACGTTGACACCCTTTCATCAGCTAGCAACTCCGCCTGACGAAAACTTTCTTTTGCAGATCTTTTCACGGCTCCTACTCTTGCTTTGGGGGGACGACCACCTTTGGTTTGTGATTCGAAGTGACTGCATGCTTTGCACTGACTGAAATACAGCTCTGGATCGAAAGTTGTCCAGATTTCTGACATTTTCTGAATATCAAGTGCAGCTCGATCGATTGTAGTTTCAAAGTCGGAAAGCTTGGTAGCGTGTTTTACCCCCATGAGTTTTTTGTAACATTTCATACAAATGGCTGTAGACTGCTTGCCCTCTTCATCATTCAAAATGTCTAAATTGTAACAACGTGATAGCGCACTGGCATAGTTTTTACACAACCTTGCACTAATGCGCTTATCTCTTTCCTGTCTTAACACACGCTCTCCACAAACTCGACACACAGAATTGACTCTTTCACAGTGTGCAGCGAATGAGTGCAGAGACGCCATTGTAGAAAACTGATGAATCACTTACCTCAAACTATATACACAAAACCACACTTAAAAGATTCTGAAAGCGATATAAAACACACACAGCTAAATATGAATTCACATCATCCTCAGGAACCCAAAACGAAACAAATTATTTCCACTTTGGACACATCACGAGGTAGGTAAACACACACACAATCGGTCAAGCACTGCTCATTCTAATACTTCACAAAGAAGAAAAGTGGCAACGTGGCTAGCGTGGGATGGCAGAATTCGGTCACAGTCAGTGCCAGACGCGGCTGCTTAGCCCAGACACTGAGTGGCTCCGCAGGATGGAAAAGTACGGCCATGCCGAGTCTCCCTTCTCAATCTACAACAAAAAAAAAGATTTTCCTTTGGTCCCAACTTCGATGCCCTCACAATAAAATTTCCATCATGGCATTCATTCCGACTCCCCTATATTCAACCGCACCCAAGCTAGTCCTGTTACAGGGCCCACAAGTTCCAAGATCCGGTGTGCAAAAGTAACATCCTCTTCCCCTTTATACCTCTCAGGACATGGACATGTCATGAAGCATCCAGGCCTAAGGTTATTGCTGTATGCTGCACTGAAATAATAGTCGAGAAAAATGTCACACACACAAAAAACACTTTTGTTCACTTTTTTTTTTCTGTGTACGCAGGCTGATACTCCTGCGGACACTCCCTGTATAGACAGGCAAGGATTAATCCCGTCTACCCAACTAAGGGAGTGGAGTTTTGTGTGTATGACCTTTTTTTTTTATTCCACCATTAGGGCACCCATACTCCAACTTCGGGGAAGGTGCATGCTATGTGTAACATGTCATCCATACCAATGGCCAAACTGGCCTTCTCTTCCGAAAGTTGATGATGAGATTTTACGTGTGTGCAAGATGTTATGCATGCGTTCACACACAGAACCTTGGTTTACAGTCTCGTTCGAAGGACTTTATGAGAAATGGAGTCAGAACCAATGTTACGTCCGAGGGAAAAATCCCCCTGTACCGAAACAGCTGGCGGAGATTTGAACGTGCAACCCCAGGATCACCAAGATTAGGAGTCTGGAGCTCTACCACTGAGCTATTCTGGCCCCCTGCTGACTTTTTGATTTTGATCTATTTATGGATGACAAATCAATGACATAGTGTCCATAAATAAACTTGACAAAAAAAGTGATTAGCATAATCAAATCAATGCCAGACTAACAGCTATAATATCAGACAAATGTTAACACTGCTCAATACACACTGAAAAATGAATTAAAAAGTATGCTGTTTAATTTACTAGTTTCTATGCAGTTTCAAAGATAAACAATATCTAATACACATGCACCCATGTATGCACACACACACACACACACACACACACACACACACACACACACACACACACACACACACACACAATTTGTTAATGAGGCATGTAATAAAACATGTTCTTGCAGACCAAATGACTGGTGAATGAGTGGCAGTTTTCTTCAAGTCTTCTTACAAGTCGATAGCACTGCTTCTCATCCTGTTGGCAAATATTACCATGTTATGCAGAATGAACAGAATAGATCAAATGAACCATAACTGTAAACCCCTGCTGATGGTATGAGGGATGACTTCTGAAGCAGACCGCAACTGTAAGACTGTGTGGATGTGTTACAAGGGATGGAAAATCCCTGTTCTCATTACAGTGTCCTAAGGTACATATTGAGTGGGGGGGGGGGGGGGGGGGGTCCCATACATGCCTCATCACATCTGTTAAGATTATGGGACCATAGCCCAGTCAGCAACCAGTAAGACAAGAGCATAGCAGATCCCATAATCCTACCCACTGAAGCGGCTTGTGTTGCAGTGGTTTTTTTATCTGTTTTCTAAAAAAAGTAACCCTTCTGTTAATATATTTTGTTGTGTCCAGTCCACAGCTGTCAGCTTTAAGGAAGCAAAAACCAACATTTCGTAGGGGGGGAGGGGAGGGAGTTCAAGAGAAGTAAGCCTCCTCCCAAAAGATCATTTGGTGGTCAGGGGATGCAGCATGTTACAATATTGGAATATGGCACTGAGCCACAGGCCAATAGAGTAACAAGGAAGTAAGTATTTAAAGCAACACATTGATATATTCTTCCCACTGATACATTCTCTTTCTTTTGCATACTGAACAGCCCTCTTTATGTTAACCAAGGCCAGCCAGTTTTCAAGCAAGTTGAAACCACAGTGAATTCTGGGACGCAATTTTCTATTCAGGTACTTCATGCAGCCTCATTACAGATTCACAATGGCTGCACAGTGTAGCATGTACTATTTGCTTTTGTTGTTAAGATATTACCAGTAAGAAAAGAGATAATTACAGATTCAGTCATTTATTGTCTTTGAAAACCGTAACAATTTTTATATGACACAAACAATAGTAGTAGTAGTAGTAGTATAGTAGTAATAATAATAATAATAATAAAATAAATAATAAATAAATAAATTAACTAACAACAAATAACAAAGCGTTAAATGTAAGAAACTCAATAGTTATAATACGAATTTTTTTTACTTTTAAACATCTTGTTCTTGTGAAAAAGAGATACATTACATGTGAAAGAGACCAAAAGGACAAAGTCTGGTGGAGGTGAAATCATCTCACATGACAAAGAACTTCCCTGGCAGCTGGTACAAAAATAAAACAGAAAGAGGAAGGAGGCTCTTCATGGTAGATGATTCATGTTTCTCATACTAATAGATAATAATCATAAACAGGATCTTAACGTAAAACCCTGAATAAAATGAAAGAAAGACAACAACAAAACAAAGGAGATAAACAGTGATTAATTCTAAGGTTGAAAAACAGACAGTCAAACTCAAGCATTTCATTATACATGATATTATCTAGAATTACAGACTGATCATAATTATCAGGTCACTTTTTATGTAAATCACTTTCACACACACACACATACACACACACCTCGTCTTATCAATACAAAAAGCAAACTCTCACACTAACCTGGAATATCTTAAAAGCCAGGAAAATTCTTGTATTTTCCCTGCAAATGACCGCATGATTAAAAGGATGCTCCCAGAGGTTCATTTGCAGGCATGAACTGAGTACGTACAGCTATCAACGACGTAACCTGCAAAGGAAAAACCATTTTCTTTAATGTTATCCACAGCCAGTTTTTCTTACCACGAATACCTCACAGAAAAGGCGGTAAGGGGAGAGTAGGGGAGGTGGAGGAGGGAAAAGAAGGGGAGGTGAGGACGGGAAGGAAAGGTGTGGGGCACTGGAGGGAAAGAAAGAATCATGGTCAAAATGAAGTCTGAATCAGACATACATTTGACAGAAAGTTTGTATGCTGTATTGTGACCCAACAACACTGGAATTAAAAATCAATGACTTGATAAAACAAAACAAAAAACAGCAGGACAGAGAAGTGCTGCCTCTTTGATGATTTTTTTTTTTTTTTTTTTTTTTGGGGGGGGGGGGGGGGTGGTATCCTTCACTGATATTTGTTTCACACACACACACACACACACACACACACACACACACACACAAAAGCAAGAATACCCATCTGACAAAAAGGTTTCTTTTCAATATACCTAAATTTAAGCCTCTGATTTCATGATCATTGTTCATATAACAATTTACACACTTGTTTCATAATCTTATCCACATAAAGTTTCAAATCTTCAATCTGGAATGTTTTCATGACTTTTAGATTCCTCAATCATTCATACTGGGTTGAAACTGAGTGAGGATATGTGACGCAGCATGGGAAAAGGAGGCTTAAGTGCAAAATGTTCATTTTTTTTGTTTATTTGCATTTTATGAAATTTAAATACCTCCCAAATAAAATTAAAAAAAAAAAAAAACCAGAATGGATTTATCTGTTATAGTTTTTTTGTTTTGTTTTTCTACACGTGTTTAAAGTTTGATACTCTGATGACAACAAAGGGGAATTATCTGACCCCCAAAAGTTGCAACTTTCTTTCGAATGTTACTCTGAAACCTGCATTTTCTGAACTATGTGTTTTGTGTCAAAAGATGCATAATCAAGTGATCTATCCCCCATAAGATGACAGAACACAAGAGAATTCTTGTTTACATGCTTTAATGTTAAAAGGGAATGAGGAAATTAACCATAATTCAACTTCCAATCAATCCTGTACGGCTGGTTTCCACACTAAAAATAATGTCTGTTGAAATTCTATTAGCAATAACGACACATACACAGACCAATGAACAGCATGAATAACTGCACATTAAAACAAATCCCCTCTTGATGAAAAAAAAAAAAAATGCTTGTCCACGGCATTCTGTTATCAAGTTCCATCCTGTGAACCAGTGTTGTCCTGTCACTGCTGCTCAGTGTCACAGATCACTTTTCATTCACCGTTTTGTGACTCTCCTGGCAGCAAGTCCTCTTGGGACTCAGGTGTTGACAGAACTCCCTGGCTTGCACTGTAAGTGGAAGAGGACTGGGCACTGGTGCTTGATGGTTTAGATTCTATGACAGGTGGTTGCAGAAACACCAGTTGCTGATGCTCCACAGCAACAAACTCCCTGATCTCTTTGTAGAGATACTCCCCACGCTGCTGGGACAGACCAGGAGGTTTGATGATGGGATCAATCAGAGCTTTAGGAGGAAGGTCAGCAATTTTCCGAAGCTTGATCACCTATCAATCAGTATCGCAAGACAAGCACACGTGCACCTCACCTGACTCAAGACATTCAAAATGATAGATTTTCTTGATTCCAGCCAGCTTGATGAAATACCTGTCCAAAAAAACATTCCACTTTCTGACTGGAACTAGGGGGCTGCCATCTTTTGTGTCACAGATACGAGGTGTGACGAGACCAGATCATCCCTGCTAAGGCTTTGGTGGGTGGTCTGCATATCTTGCAGGTCAGCCGGTGAGAACAGTAAGGAGCAAGGCAGACCATCATTGTACTTACAGCTGCAAGTGAAGCTCATCTCACTTTTCATGTCCAACTTGCCAGCATTTGAAGCAAAGTCACATACTCTGGTCTCTGCCTTGAAGTCAACATCCGTCATTGTGACAGAAAAATTCCTGGCTACTGTCAACCTGCTCAGCTGAAACACACAGTGCAAAACCAGCTAGATTTCTTTCAGGATATTTAATTAATGTCTTAATTTAATGTACAGTCATCTTTCACCCGCCTTATTTGCACTTCCCATTTTTGACTTTGTAACAGTCACACACACATACACTTGCTAACACACACACACACACACACACACACACACACACACAGAGAATAATGAATTTACTCCTGTCAAGAGAATAGGTGCACTATACTTACTAATAATGACCGTATGATGTAGTAGTGTCAGAAAAAGCAATCACAACTTAAGCCTGGATTTATGCGAGTTATGAACTCCACCTGATAGTCTCTTTAGACCTAGCAGCCGGTCCCAAGCCCGGATAAAGGAGGGTTGGGTGTGAGGCTAGCAACCTCACCCTGTAAAACAACTGCCTGCTACAGAAACATCAACAATTGCCAAAGAAATGCCACTCCTGGAAGAAGAAAGGCCTGCATCAGCAGGACTCATGATGTGTAGTGGTGAAAGCCGAAAGGAAGCCTCAGCGCCGACCCACCTTCTGACAACTAGGAAAACCATCACCATCGGTTCGTGGAACATCAGAACCATGTATGAAGCAGGGAAAACTCGACAAGTAGCAGCTGAGATGCGCAACTATAACCTGGCATTACTAGGACTTAGTGAGACCAGATGGCTGTGATCCGGACAAGTAAGGCTATCTTCCGGAGAGTTAATCCTCTTTTCAGGCCATGAAGATGAAAACTCTGCACATACAGAGGGAGTAGCAATCATGCTATCAAAACAAACACAAAAAGCACTAACTGGATGGGAAGCACACTGCCCAAGGATTGTGACTGCAAGTTTCAGAACAAAGAAGAAAGACATCAAACTGAACATTGTACAGTGCTATGCCCCGACCAACGACCATGATGAAGAGGACAAACATAGCTTCTACAACAGACTGCAGACCATACTGAACAAGCTGAAGGACAAAGACATCACCATTCTCATGGGAGACATGAATGCCAAGGTAGAAGGAGACAACTGAGGATACAAAGAAGTTATGGGCACCCACGCACTAGGCGACATGAACGAAAACGGTCAGCGACTCGCAGACTTCTGCGGGATAAACAACCTAATCATCGGTGGCAGCATATTTTCACACAAAAGGATTCACAAAGCAACATGGGTGTCACCAAATCATGAAACCAAAAATCAAATCAACCATGTCTGCATTTCCAAGAAATTCAGACGGTCGTTGCAGGATGTTAGAGTGAGGAGAGGGGCAGACGTAGCATCAGACCATCACCTTCTGACAGCAAAAATAAAGCTCAAGTTGAAGAAGAACCCAGTGAAACCAACAGGAAAAAGAGAAAAGTTCAATGTAGGGCTACTTAGAGAATAGTACTACAGAGACTCATTCACATTGGCCCTAAAGAACAGATTCCAAACCCTACAAGACCTACACAGAGAAGATACAGACATAGGCACCCATTGGACAGAAACAAAAGAAGCCTTTCTATCAACATGCAAAGAGGTTCTTGGTTTAAAAAAGAAACATCTCAAAGATTGGATCACAACAGAAACCCTGGAGAAAATCGACAAACGAAAACAGAAGAAAGAACAAGTCAACAGGAGCAGAACAAGAGCAGAGAAAGCAGCAGCGCACGCAGACCACAACGAAGCCCACAAGGAAGTGAGACGGAGTGTGAAAAGAGACAAGAAAATGTATTGATCAGCTTGCAGAAGAAGTAGAACAGGCTGCCAACAGCAGAAACATGAAAGCACTCTACAATACGACCAAGAAACTCGCAGGAAAGTTTTCCAAGCCAGAGAGACCCATTCAAAACAAACAGGGAGAGACTATTACAGATCAAGAGGGACAACTCAACAGATGGGCGGAGCATTTCGAAGAGTTACTGAACAGACCAGCACCACAAGACGTTCCACATATCCCAGTGGCAGAAACTGATCTGCCAATCAATTGTGATCCACCAACCACGGAAGAAATCGTCAGTTCTATCAAGAAAATGAAGAATGGAAAGGCAGCAGGCCCAGACGCAATTCCAGCAGAAGCACTAAAAGCTTACATTGACACTACAGCAGACATTCTTCAACCACTTTTTGAGAAGATATGGACATATGAAGAGGTCCCTACAGACTGGAAAGACAGATACATCATTAAATTACCAAAGAAGGGAGATCTCAGCAACTGCGTAAACTATAGAGGCATCACTCTCCTGTCAGTACCAGGCAAGGTCTTCAACAGGATTCTTTTTAGAGAGAATGAAGGATGAAGTAGACAAAACACTTAGGGACCAACAAACAGGCTTCCGGAAAGATCATTTCTGCACAGACCAGATTGCCATGCTAAGGATCATCATGGAACAAACTTTAGAATGGAACACGTCACTCTACATAAATTTTGTGGACTTTCAGAAAGCCTTCGACAGCTTGCACAGAGACAGCTTGTGGCAACTATTACGGCACTATGGAGTACCAGCAAAGATCACCAATTTGATCCAGAAATCCTATGAAGGGATAGCATGTGAGGTGGTTCACGCAGAACAGACAACACGTCAATCTGAGGTGAAGACAGGAGTCCATCAGGGTTGCCTCCTCTCACCATTCCTGTTCCTTCTTGCCATTGACTGAGTGATGAAGAGGATGACAGAAGAAAAGAGGAATGGCATACAGTGGACACACTGGACCCAGCTCGACGACCTGGCCTTTGCGGACGATCTGGCCCTGCTCTCCCATACCAGACAACAGATGCAGGACAAGACATCAGACCTGTCAATCTTTGCAGCAAAGGTCGGCCTTACCATCCACCTGCAAAAAACTCAAATACTAAAAGTTAACACAGTCAGTCCAGACCCTGTGATACTAGATGGAGCCCCACTGGAAGAAGTCAGCAGCTTCACCTATTTGGGCAGTGTAGTCAATCAGAAAGGGGGAACTGATGCCGACATGAAATCCAGAATAAGGAAAGCAAGAGCAGCCTTCATCACTCTGAAAAACATCTGGAAATCTCGACTAATCACCACCAGGACGAAAATCCGCCTCTTCAATTCAAACGTCAAATCTGTCCTCTTATACGGATCAGAGACCTGGCGAACCACAAAAACCATTCAAAAACTGCAGACGTTCGTTAACAGCTGCCTGCGAAAGATCCTCCACATCCACTGGCCAGAGACAATCAGCAACAAAGAGCTGTGGGAAAGAAGTAACCAACTACCAGTTGAGCAAGACATCCGCAAAAGAAGATGGCGGTGGATAGGACACACGCTCCGAAAGCTCCTGGACAACACCACCAGAAAAGCCCTGACCTGGAATCCCCAAGGCAAAAGGAAGCGAAGAAGACCAAAAACACCTGGAGGCGGGACCTGGAAGCGGATATCAGGCAGATGGGTTACAGCTGGGGCGAATTAGAAAAGATTGCCCAGGACCGTGGTTGTTGGCGGGCAGTTGTTGATGGCCTATGCTCTGGCAAGAGCAATGGGCCTAAGTAAAAAGCAAGTTATGCGAGTTGTGGCTAACTCCACAATGTCTGCATGTGTCACAAAAATCTGGCATTCATTACTTTTAAACATCTCCTTTTTGTGTCCACATTGTGCTTTTATAATGTAAACAAACAAGAAAAAACCATTATAAATAAGTATAAAACAAATTTCTAGTGAAAAAGTGACAACAGTCATTTTTTCAAGTCATTTATGCACACAGACAGCACAATTTATCCATAAATAACCATGTGAGAGAGAGAGAAAGAAAGAGAGAGAGAGAGAGAGAGACACACAGAGAGAGAGAATGTCTGTGCACAAGTTCTCACACTAAGTTAAAGTGGTGTGATCCGAGTATAACGGCAGTCAGCATCAATACTTTGTAACTGAGATTAGTGAGAATGAGAGTCATCACAAATGCCACATTGTGTAAAAAACAGTGGTGGTATTGCTGCAAAAAGTGATCTGTGAAAGAGTTATTTCACATGGAAATTGAAAACTGATTTGTGGGCTTACTTTCAGTTCATTGTGGCTCATCTTTCACAGTTCCACTACCGTTGACCTGTGCGTGGTTGTCCACATCTGTCGTGATGACAGAAAAATTCTCCTTTGCCCAGCTGCTGTCAGCTTGTTCTGCTGAAACATGCAGACCAAAAACAGTTTTCTTCAAAATTAGTTTTAATTTCAATTGCTGTTTTATGTACTGTCTATACTTACCTACTCCTGACTTTGTCACACACAAATAATGAAAAATAAAAATGAACTCATTCAAAGAACAAAAAGATATAGCAGACTTGCAAACTATGACAATAACATTATTCTACATTGACTCGGTGACACCTGTGTCAATTTTTGCATCAGATAAGTAGCCAGATTTAGGTAGCTGACTCTAAATGCTTACTGTACCATCCATG
Source organism: Conus canariensis (assembly GCA_033310375.1). Lineage (NCBI taxonomy): Eukaryota > Metazoa > Mollusca > Gastropoda > Neogastropoda > Conidae > Conus > Conus canariensis. Next base: position 14,066,832 of record CM065727.1, read on the forward strand.
CTTCATACAAATCTTTTTTTCTTCTTTTTTTTTTTTTTATTCATTATTACACATGATTAAATAGCTAATAAAAAGAAAACTTTGTGTGTATGCACATGTGTGCATGGGTGTGTGCATGTGTGCAAGTGTGTGTGTGTGTGTGTGTGTGTGTGTGTGTGTGTGTGTGTGTGTGTGCATGCACAAGTATGTGTGCATGGATCTGTGCATGTGTACGAGAGTGAGTGTTTGTGTGGTGTGTGTGTGTGTGTGTGTGTGTGTGTGTGTGTGTGTGTGTGTGTGTGTGTGTGTGTGTGGAGATCTGCCCTATGTGTTGGCACCAAGGACAAGGATAAAGTATTAAAATTTGTGCAAATGTGTGCAAGCTTATTGCACAAGCTAGGTGCATTAAAAGTTCAAGAGATAAAGTGAGGAGAGATTCTGAGTACAACCATGTATGTTTGCTTGTGTAAACAATGTGCATGTGTCTGGGAGGTGGATGTGCGTGTGTGCGTGCTTTCCTGTGCTTTCACAATCAAGTCAAAGTGGTGTGATCTTGTAATCAACATCAGCATTAGACCAAATCACAGATCTACAAATGCAAAATATGAAAATTGAATAACAGTGATCTACAATACAACACAACGAAATTAGAATTAATGGACGAACAATGGAAGTGTTGCTGCAAAAGAACTGAATGAGTCGAATGAAAACAAAACAAGGAGCAGACTGACGTGCTTACCTACAGTTGCTTCTGGATGATCGTTTTCATCATTCACTGCTTCGCGGTCACTGTCAATATCAGCATAGTCTTCTTCTGACAATATGGAAGTATCGAAATAGTCAGCAATCGCATCAGTTAACTCAGGAACACCAAATTTGGATGCTACGTTCAGCAATGAGGCAAGCCTAGTAGCCAACGCTTTTGTCGCTGACGCCATCTTGGTTCACTTCCAGACACACGAGTTCAATACGGTTTCGGTCAATCTATCAACCTTTATGGTTTAATCAAACTGTAGAAACCAGAAATGTGAATTTACTTCGCTTCGATAAAGCCTCAACTTTTCAAAACAATTATTTCCAAAGACGATATTGGAAGATCAGCGGATGAAATTTGATAATGCTGTGGCAGGGGGCTAAAGATGCATATGATGATCACAACCCACCGTGAATCAGCAAATTCTTTTCGTATACTTCTGCTAGCTCATCTTATGATAACTAGAAACAGTGAAGATCCTCCCTTTTAACCCCTCATCACCATATGTAAGTCCCAAAACGGGATTTCCCCATTTAATCATGCTTTACCACATCACTGGTATAAGTCAAAATAGTGCTGTTTTGAGGGTGTGGTTTTTAACACATGGCATTAAAAATGATGAAATAAACAATGTATAGGCCGTTTCCATGTATAATACTTCAAGTAAAGAAAGATCAGGGGTTAAAGATTCATATTTTTGAAAAATACCAACATGCATAATTTTCACCCTATCGAGCTATTTTTACCCGTAGCGGGGAATGTCTGGCTGCGTCTTTAGCCTCCTTTTCCCGCGCTGCGTCACATTATATAATAGTTGAGTAACAGTTGGGCTCAAACATCTGTATTGGTTCAATTTCTTATTCATCTGATGATTCCAGTTTCCAATGGAACTGGCAAATTTCTGGATGACAACAGTGTACCCAGCATCAACACATTAACATGACTTTATTTTCATTGTTGCGAAGAAAGAAGCAAATTTTTCTTTTCTGCAGTAAACAGCACAAAATGGCATTTCATGTGAATGATAATTATATCGGTGTACAACACTATATTAAAAACTGCAAACTGATCATGTCTTGCAGACAGTCATAATAACCACTATGTAGATTCCATGGAGTTTCTTTTTTTTTTTTTTTTGCTGTCCCAACCTCTGCACCACCTCAGAGGCAGTGCACCCACGCCGCTCATTCTGACACCCCATCCACAGCTACAGCCCTGTCGGCCCCGCCGCAGCCCTGGCACCGGCAATCCACAGGGAGCAGTCAATGTCAAGTCGTCAAGAGGCAAACCATCGGAGGAGACACTATACTGCTGCCGAGTAAGTCACTTCAGTGGTGTTCAGTGGCGCCTGTTCTGATCTAACATACGCAGGACACCACCTACTAAGCCCCCTGCTGACGACAATAATTTCTTAGTCGCGGAGCCGGCATGAGTGAGCTCTCCCCCAAGAGGTCGCCACCACATCCGTCCAACAACAGCCCCCATGGACTCGCCGATACCGGTGACCTCGACGGAACCAAACCAAGGCCACAGACATGGAGAGGATATCGAAATTGAGGTCACCATGAGAGCAGGGCATGAAGGGCCACAGAATTTGATACTTTTTTTTATGCTGATTGACGAGAATGAGGATGATTAAGATGATGCTACGGATTTCCATTTCGGTCTGAGACTACATGACAGGGCTGTACTCTACGCTTCCTTTCATAATATATCCCGGCGTCAACCAGGCCCGAGAGATACAGGCACCTGCAGTGTTGGTCAGGAAATTTGAGCAACGCTCTCAGAAACGCATCCATTAAGTGGATGAAACTCGACTGTGTGGTCCCAGTCTTCCCAACTGAGCCCAAACTCAACTCTGGGTAGGAGCTGGTCGGGGCAGAAAAACCCACATGACTCTGATGGGATTCGAACCCACGACCTCCCAGCCGGGAGTCCGCGACGCTAACCACTTCGCCACGGCGGTCCATGGAGTTTTCAAATGTGCTCCTCCTCCAGCTGTATAGAATCTTTAGCAACAAGACATTCAAAGGTAGATGTCACGTATTCTTAATGTACTTGAAACTCTTTTCAAGGCTTGTGATGTGTTTTTCAGCCAGTAAGTGACTAACATAGACAAAAAACAAAGTGAGAAGCGCTCTTTGTGGACTCTGTTAGACAAGTTTTCACAAACCTGTTTAAACTTGGCACGAATGGCCTGCACTTGCTCTTGCAGACTGGAATTGTGGGGATCTGTGAGCGGAAAAGACTGAATCAGCTGCACCAAGCTGTCCACACTCTTCTCGACCCTAGACGGGAAAAAAATGTTCCTTCAATTATCATTAAAACATCAAAATGTACAATGCAGGTTAACTTAGATTTACATGTCGCCACCCAGAAATGCAACTGCTGTAACTTGATTTTTTTTCATTTTTGAGATGTTTGGTATACTATAAGAGCGGGCCAAGGAGCATAACATAGCCAAGTCCCAATCACATTATCCTAAAAATAAACACGCTGTAATCAAAATACTTGTATCGTAACTCAGCTTGCATTACATCTTGTTGGGATAAATAATCAGTTGGTTTTTTTTGTCTCCTCTAAAATTTGATTTTCAGACTTAAGGCAATTGTATTTACGGACAGCGATATCATATATATCATTCTATTTGTAAACAGTATATCCGATTGATACGAAGAGCACATGCACATTTGCTTAATCATAAAAAAAAAAATGACATGCATGTCTAATTAGCCACAGAATTTCTTTCATTCTTCTCATTTCCTTCTTTGTTTAGACACATTCATTTATTATTTGTACTTTTGGTCAATACGAGTTATCATGTTTCTTCAAGTTTACTGCCATCAGGTGCACACAAACACTTTTCAATACCAGAGTGATGAACAGTTTGCAAGACATTTATGTAAATTACTCTGATTGAATAGCTCTTCACAATCTCACTCTGTTCTGTATATGTTCACTAGATGAATGCATATTTGCAGCTTGCTATGACACGTCCCGAAAGTGGCAAAAATATCCCCAGTAAACCCAGCTCAGAATGAAATTATAGGTTCCACAGTCCCCAAGATTGTAGGTTTTTTTTTTCCTTTTTACTTGCCCATACAGTAGTCGTGCGTGTGTGTGTGTGTGTGTGTGTGTGTGTGTGTGTGTGTGTGTGTGTGTGCGTGTGTGTGTGTGTGTCAAACACAGAAACTATAGACGATTCATAGTACAAGGTAGGTCTACATGATCTATCACCATTTCAGAGAGTCACATATCAATTTAATTAGGGTGTAACATTTGAGCAAATGTGCGTATAAAAGTATTCCTGAAGAAAAAAAATAATCTACTGCTATAATTCAAAAGAAATATCAACCCAAGATCTGCTGACAACAGAAACATGGAAACATCAGTGTCATTCAAAAACTGATGTAGAGCTTGTTGTTGTTGTTGTCGTAACCTGGCTAAAAGACTCCAGGGATCATCCAAACAGCCTAAGTACTTGAACACAATGGTACAAATGCATCAGCTGGGGATGAGAACATTACATGTGTGACAGTTTTTGATTACCCTGCCACATGGGCAGCCACTCTCTGACTTCGGAGGATTTTGGAGACCGATAATGTTATGCTAGGAGCTTGTCACAGCTGAAGACAGTCCCCGCATAACTATGCAGAGCATAACAACATTTTGATGTAGCCTTGGTGTTCTAGCCTATAGATGTCAATTGGCCTGACACAGCCTTAAGCTAAATACAGATGTTTTAATGAGTCAACATTAATGTTCTCTTTCGTATGTTATTATGAAGTGTATAAAGGAGTCAGAATTATTGTTCTCTTTTATATGTTAGTATGAAGTCTGAAATACAAAATTGTATTGAACAAAATTGTATGACTGGAGTAGATAATTTTGTTTAAACCATGCATCTATAGCCCAGGGATGGTAGGTTTTTAGAGCACACAGTTCTGAGCTGCTTCTTCCTGTTGGCTTCTTATATTTCCTTCTTTGTGCCTTTAACCTTGGGAGCTTCAGAAAGTACTCACATTTTGCGAATAATCAACAGGAAAGATAACTGTTGCTCCCCCTGCAAGATAGTTACATGCTCATAACTCCTTGTGAAGCTGCTTACAAATCAATCGTCTATAAAAATGCAAAAGAAGGCACACAAGACAAATAAACAAACAGCCTTTGTTTGTTCAGTCCTCTTCAGCCGGCGTGTGTACCGGGCAAACTGGTCCCATAAGCAGCATTCATTTAGCTTTAGAGGCATTTTATTCTCTCTCCATAAGTTACCATTCCTGTTTATCATTCACCATTTGTATCTCCCAGCCACATAACGATTTTCTTCTCATAGCCAATCTGTTGATTTTGTCACTTCTTCCATGGCCCCATAGGCTGCTCTTCTTTTTCATGTTTGAATTTTAAGACAACTTTTCAAAACCAAACAAACACACACACACACACACACACACACACACACGCACACACACGCATGCACACACGCGCACCACACACACACACACACACACATGCACACACACACACACACACACACACACACACACACACACACACACACACACATGCACACACACACACACACAGTCATGATTTACCAGACAAACCTTACCTCTGCTTGTTCTTCAAGCTGTCTGCTCTTTGCTTGATGGCCTCTGCATAGCCAAGGTAGAAGCCAAGCTGTTGAACAAATACACACACAGATATTGTATAGTCATTCAACAGATCAGTATATACAGACAGACAGACACACACACACACATATATATTATATATATCCAAAAGAAAAAAGGCACAAGAACAACAAGCTGTCGTGGTTCTAAATGAAATTTTCGGCTTTATTTGCCTTCGTCAGCACATGACATCCTCCCTGAGTGCCATCAGGTAAGGTAGTGAGGGAAGAGACGTAAATATTTCAATATGACATAATATAAAGCAAATTACGTACTAGAATGATACGTAACTCGACAGACGTGTCACAGGTAGTAATTTGATGGATGAAAGCTGTGTGTGTGTGTGTGTGTGTGTGTGTGTGTGTGTGTGTGTGTGTGTGTGTGTGTGTGTGCGTGCGTGCACGTGCGCGCACGTGCGTGCGTGCGTGCGTGTGTGTGTGTGTGTGTGTGCGTGTGTGTGTGTACGTGCATGTATGTGTGCGTATGTGTGTGTGTGTGTGTGTGTGTGTGTGTGTGTGTGTGTGTGTGAGTGAGCGCGTAGTCTTCAATTTAATGTCTATTCACGTTATGTGGTCTAGACACACAAAATAGAAGAACGCAGCAGCACTAAAAAATATACCAAGTAGCATCCAATAAAGATACAACATCTGCATCTCTTTACAGGTATGTAAAAATCGGACCCCGAGTCAATGCCAATGTCACATATTATTGAGGACTTACTTAAACATTCTGTCGCGCCAGACACTCTGTGTCCTGTTCAGGACACTATTCCCATTCAAGTCACAGTCTGTCTCCTTCATCGTTCTTGTGTGTTCGCACCCCCTCACCCTCCCTTCCCTCTTTACTTTCTGTGTCCACTCCGCTTCACCTGGGTATAGCCTGGTGTGAAACGCGTGCCTTCCGTGTTTTGCACTTTTTCACTGCATCTCGCAGTTCCCGTAACTCTCATAGTTCACAGGGGGAGCTGGCGGCAATTTTGTTTTTGGAGAAGAGTCGCCATTTTTTTTTTTTTTTGGAGAGGAGAAAGTCAAAAGAAGGGGCCCGTCAACCGTCGTGAGAGCTCTCTCTCACTTATTTTCCAGTGTCTGTCCCACAGACGTGTTTTTCCTCCACTGGGCCTGAGTCCTTCAGTGAGACTGGGAGTGGAGGGAGCCATTTGTTCGTCCTTATCACAAGTCGTTTGGTATATATATATTTTTTTTCTGTTTCATTGCTTGAACGTTTTTATGTTGTATGTAGGTGGACTGGTATTCACGTAGAATTGTGTAGCCTTGTATATGCATAGGTGGGGAGATAAATTTGGTTGTATTCACTTCTGACCATACCAAAATATAATTCAAGGACTTCTCCCTCCATTTGCGCAAGTGTCTGTCGGTGCGTTTCATCCCGTTTGTCGTTGGTTGCGTTATTCGTTGATGTGTTAGGCGTAGATATGACTGAGTGAGGGTGTAATGCACTTGGTGTTTAATTTTCCCTATTGGATGGACGGTGGGGGAGGGGGACGCTCTTGGTTTCTTTTTGTCCCTTTCTCCATCTCTCCACCCTCTCTCTCGTTCATCTCCTTTCGTTCTGTGTATTGTTGTTGTGCGTGCGTGTGTGTGAAAGTGAACTGTGTTCAATGCTACTTGTTTATGATTATATTATTGTGCTTTAGCAAGGCGGAAAGGAGAGGCCATAAATGATAGATATTTGTTTTTATGAATTTCAAGTGGAATGATAATCTTTTTGTGAATGTCCACTGATAATGTGTGCCTTTTCACTTTGCTGGCTTCCTCTCCTTCTTGCTTTTCTTTTCTTTCTGCCACGCACACCCTCTCCCCCTCTCTCTCTGTCACCATTCCCTTTTTTCTATTTTTTTTCCTTCCTTTCATCACCTTTCCCTTTGATTTTGTTTGTTTTCTGTTCTGCTCATGCTCCCCTTTCTTACTCTTCCATTGTCAATAGCTATGTGTGTATGTATACATATATATATATGTATATAGTTTTTTTTTTTGGGGGGGGGGGTTTGCCTTTCGTTCTGTCCACCTATTCCTTCCACACAGCTTACTCGCTTTCAAACACCACACACCCCACGTCTGTCTCGTCACCACCCTCACCGTGCGCACGATACTTATGTGGTGTGCCCTTCAGGGCTTTTCTGTTTTTTTTTTTATATATACTCTTCCCACGTCATGGGAGTCCATCAGGGAACGCCCCACCAGTCCAGATGTCCCTGCACCCACCAAGACGGGGACTGTCTTCTAGAGTAGTGTCTCGCCAAGCTTCTCAGACTGCCTGCTTTGTGCAAAGGAATCTGACTTCTGCTCATCAGGTGATGTGGGAATCCGTGTGCTGTGTGAGAAAGGCGAGTTTAGCTTGTTGTGGGAAGGTTTAGGGGACAATACCAAGGTGCAACCAGAGATTCGTCAATGCGGCATGTTTGACTCAAGATGTGTTCCCGGGAATTGACTGGACAATGCCTTTTGTTGTTTTTTCTTTTTTCTCTTGTGTTGATGACACTTGCAACCAGTGTTGGGTTGTGTTAATGTTTAAAAAAAAAAAAAAAAAAAAAAAAAATGCTCACTATGAGGTCTTTAGGAGACCGGGAGTGGACAGTGTAAAACAGTGTGCATTGCTTCCAGCAGATGTACTAGCTGGACCGTGCACTGGATTGCTCGACATGTGTCCTGTTTGATGGGGTTTTTTTTTTGTGTTTTTTTTGTGTGTTTTTTTTTTCAAAATGTATTCCCCCTAGACGAGTAGAGCCACTTTTCTTTGTTGCGGCCTCTGTTTATCTGTTTGGTTCATGTATTTTGTTAATAAAGCTTGTCTAGTTATCCACCTGATGCCTTCCAGTTTGGTTTGTGGGGTATTTACTGGGTGTGTGAAGGGTTGAGATTGCCTAATATCTGGCGAGCTTTGTCTGCAGTTTTCCCCTGCGTGACACATTCAACCAGGGAAAATTCAGCTAAAGCAAGAAAAGTCTTTTCTAAGAAAACGGTTCACATCTTAGTAGTTTCTGCATATTTGATATTTTTTTCGCCACAGCTGTATTTTATGTCATTTGTAAATTTTGTTTTAAAACCATTAAGTTTAAGTCTTTGGATCAAGGAGGTCATTGACCTTACATGAAGTTGTGTGTGTGTGTGTGTGTGTGTGTGTGTGTGTGTGTGTGTGTGTGTGTGTGCGTGCGTGCGTGCGTGCGTGCATGTGTGCGTGCATGTGTGTGTGTGTGAGTGTGTGTATGTGTGTGTTTGAGAGAGAGAGAGAGGGAGAGAGAGACAGAGACAGAGAGACAGTGAGATTGTTTTGTTAAATCATCCTCATAACTTTATAATATGTGTCTGTTTTCAGGATAGCCTCCCCACCCCTCACTCTAACCCCTCCCTACACCCAAGGAAAAAAAATAATGAAAGAAAAGAGGGTGGGGTGGGGGGGGTTGTTTATAAACACGTCGTTCAGGTCATCCAGGACGGAGAAGCGATCAGGCTCCGCCACAAAATGATGGTGAAGCATGTTGTTACTGGAGAAGTAATCAGGCTTCATGACAAAATGATGGCCAAATAATGTTACAGAAGTATTCGGCCTCCACAACAAAATGACGATGAAAACATTTTGTTTCAGAGAAGTATTCAGGCTCTGCTGCAAAATGACGGAGAAAACATGTTAGAGGAGAAGTATCCACGATCCACAGCAAATGATGGCGAAAACATGTTGTTACAGGAAAAATATTCTGAATCCACAACAAATGACAGCGAATGCGTGTTCTTACATGAGAAGTCCACAACAAATGATGGAGAAAACATGTTGCTACAGGAGGAGTGTTCAGAATCCACGGCAAATGATGGCAAAAACATGTTGCTACAGAAGTATCCGGGTTCCACAACAACGTGATGGTGAAGACATGTAGTTAAAGGAAAAGTATTCAGGCTCCACAACAAGATGATGGCGACGACATCTTGTTACAGGAGAAGTATTTGGGCTCCACAACAAAATGATGGCAGACGACATTTTGTTACAGGATATATATATAAGTGTGTGTGTGTGTGTGTGTGTGCAAAATCTCCAGATAGCATGAACAATGTCTTTCACACTATACTGAAAGGGGAATACCTGTTAAAGACATAAAAGGTCTTGCATCAGAATGTGGCCACTTAATGATAAAATCAAAGAAATTGTTAAAAACAAAACAAAGATCACAATTTTTATCTGGTCATCATGGGCTAAGCATCTTTTGTACTTTCTTCTTTTTTGTGTGGTGTGGGATGTTGGGTGTAGAGGAAGGGAGTAGGAAATTTTCCTTCTAAAATTATGTTTAATCTAACATACTTATCATGGCTCACTAACGCTTATTACGTGAGCCACAGTATAGTATGTGTAATTAAATCATTGTTTATATATAATCAAGGCTTAAAATGTGTGAGGCTGCAGGGATGCACATGGCAATTGCTAAACAGTGGCGTTTCCTTTGTCAGTGGGTTCTGCACTCATGAAATATGGGCTGGTACACCCAAGGAAATACTCCTGTAGAGGTTCTGTCATGTCACGTCCAGTGGCCATTACGCAATGGCATCTGTCAGGAAACAACTATTTCCCTTGATGTCTTAATACAATGTCCTGTGCCTACCTGCACGACGTGTGAACACAGCGCAGGCTTCCAAGGGTGGTGCTGGATTGCTTCCAGCTGGTCCCACCTGCACCTTCAGGAGTTTCTTTTTCTTTCATGATCAAGCACAAAAAATGTGGAAATTTTTCCTTTTTTTTTTCTTTAACTTTTTTTTTTCAGCTGAAAACTTGCACAGGATGGAGTAAGAGAAAGAAGGAATGAGACAGACAATATGCTGCCAATGGAGGTATTCCTCCAAACAGCAGAAAATTGTAAGCCCTGATTTTATGACAGATTACTTGGGATCACAAAACTACCATTGAACCCTACCTCTGTTCCGATCTCACAACCTTTCTGACATCCCAGACGAAACCCTTCATCCAATCCTTTCAGTCGACCTTTGGTCTGCCCCTCTAGGAAGCCTTCCCCTTGGCATCTGCAACAAGGTCAAAGGTTTTTTTGTTGTTTTTTTTTGCATGACTTCAAAGATCTACAAGATTTCATTTCTTAAGTTTCTCCTGCTGATGATAAACTTCTTTTTTTTTATATGTATACACTCCTTTTGTTTCATGGTGAGAGAGAATACTACTCTGTCCATGTTCCCAATACTTATAAAGATACTTTAGTGAAAGCAAGTTTTGATACTTTACTACACTAGAGTACAGGTAGCACAGATGTAGGTGGCTCTATCAGTCTGACTTGCTCTCTGACTGACTGTCTGACTGGCAAACAGCCTAAGAATTTAGCACTCAAACAATCTGATCAAAGCTCTCAGTGGAACTCAACATGAAATAATTTCAAACTCTGCTCAAGGACTGCCTACAGGTATTCAGAACAAGAAAGGCCCGCCAGACGCAAGTGATCACCCTTGCTTATGAGACAGCTAACAATCTAGACAGAAAAGACCAGTCTGAACCAATTATCCTTGCTTTTTTAAGGCCTTTTACAATGTTCCTCACCAGTCACTCAGCAACCATACCCACTAGGGAATCCCATGATCCAGTTACGGTTGGATTCAGGATTTCCTTAATAACCACATCCTGCAAATAGCTGGCAGAGGATTTCCTTAATAACCACATCCTGCAAATAGCTGGCAGAGGATTTCCTTAATAACCACATCCTCCAATAGCTGGCAGAGGATTTCCTTAATAACCACATCCTTCAAATAGCTGGCAGAGGATTTCCTTAATAACCACATCCTCCAATAGCTGGCAGAGGATTTCCTTAATAACCACATCCTTCAAATAGCTGGCAGAGGATTTCCTTAATAACCACATCCTTCAAATAGCTGGCAGAGGATTTCCTTAATAACCACATCCTTCAAATAGCTGGCAGAGGATTTCCTTAATAACCACATCCTTCAAATAGCTGGCAGACAATGAAAGTCTGACCAGGTCCCTTGCCAGCAGTTTTCCACATGCTACATCTCTGGGCCCGTTATTGTTCGTTTCATTAATGATCTTCCTAATCGGCTCCACTCCAAAACAAGACAGTTAACAGATGATGGTATAATCTAGAGAGAAATCTAAAGCCAAAGAGATTGCTGTCACCTTCAACATGAAGATGAACATGAAACTTGTTCACTTGGAAACAAATAATATGGAGCATTGAGTTCTATCCCCTAGAATCTAAGTAGAGCACCTGTCCTGTTCAGATCAAGGAATGTGATGCCTTCCAATACATACACAGGATGGGCACACTCACAGGTATGCTCAGGCAAATATCTTGGCATTAACATCACCTATGGAAAGTTCTGGGTTTGATTCCCATCAGAGCATTGTGGAATTTTTCTGCCCCGACCAACTCCTAGGGCTGAGTTTGCTACTGGCTCAATTGGAAAGACTGGGACTACACAGTCGAGTTTCATCCACTAAATCAGTAAATGGATTCATCTATGAGTGTTGCTCCAATTTCCTAACCAACGCTGCAGGTGTCTGTATCTCTTGGGCCTGGTTGACACTGGGATACATTATGAGAGTTAGCGAAGAGTACAGCCCTGTCATGCAGTCTCAGACCAGAATGGAAATCCACACCATCATCTTCATCATCTTATTCTCATTAATCAGCATTTAAGAAAGAAAAGTCTCATTCTGTGGCCCTTCATGACCTGCTCTCATAGTGATCTCAGTTTCAATGTCTTCTCCATATCTATGGCCTTGGTTTGATTCCATCGGGGTCACTGGTATCTGCAAATTCGTGGAGGCTGTCGTTGGACGGATGTGGCGGTGCCTTCCTGAGAGAGAGCTCACTGTGACTAAGCAATTACTGTCGTTAGTAGGTGGTGTCCTACATGTGTTGGATCACAACAGGCACCACTGACCTCCACTGAAGTGACTCGGCAGCAGTTTTAGTGTCTCTGCCGGTTGGTTGTGTCTTGAGGACTTGACGCTGACTGCTCCCTGTGGATTGCCAGTGCCAGAGCTGTGGCGGAACAGGCCAGGCTATGGCTGTGGACATTGGGTTAGTCCCTTTGACAGTACTGTGAGAGAGAGAGAGAGAGAGAGAGACTTTGACACTTTGATATTTTACTGTCATTACCAAATAGGTCTTTTGACAAGGGGGGAGGGGGTAGCAGAACAATAACATTTCCCTCTTCCTTTCCTGCAAACAATTAGTACACATTCATTTCCAGAGTGTATCAAATCAAGGGTTAACCAAACAAATAAAATTATAACATTTCCTTACGTCCTCACACACAGGAGTAATGGAGTAAGGTTTGAAAGAGAAAAAAAAATCATAAGAATGACTCAATCATCCACTCAATCAAATGATGACATTGTATCTTACTGATCTCTTCCACATGCGATGAATGATATTATTCATTTGTATATCTCTTACAATGCATTATCTTAAATTTCACTATCCTTCACCTGTCTAGTTTTCAGTGCTTCCGTGATAAATTTTGCAACTAATTTAATTACAAGTTCATCATCTGATGATAACACGACTGCAACATCTTGTCTTTACGCTATATCTAACTGTAAAAATGAACAATTTGTCTGCACTTCATTATAAGCAGTACAGTGGAACAGAAAGTGTTCTTCATCGTCAATAATGTATCTACATGCAGGACAAGGAGATTCTGTGGATGTTTCACATTCAAACCATCTAAAGTTATAAACCTGAATCTTGCGTAATTCATTCTGAGCCATTTTTCTGTCATGACATTGAGAAACTTTTCAGAATGAAACACATTTTTAGATGAGAAAAACCAGCGGTATTTTTCTTTACTTTCCGTATCTGACTGCCAATTCTGTTTAAAGGAACAAGCCTGTCTTTAAATTCTGCAATGAACTGTTGCTCATTTTCTACTTCCTGGGTCATCCACACAAATCCAAAACCCTGTTCTGAAAGGACTTTCTTTATTTTATGAGCCCAGTTTTCTTTACCTTTTCCATTTCTAAAAGCGTCATATCATAGGCTTGCCTGCTCAAACAGGACTGGGGCAGCTTCAAGATCTTCAACAAGTACTTTATACATTTCACAAATGTTCTTATGTACAAAGGGTATCTGCCCATCTCTCCATATAAAACAGTGTTGGATGAATGAATACGTACTTAAAGGAAATGCTTCACAGCATACGTATGCACTTTTTCCATCTGCAAATTTTCATGTACGCCCCAAATTTCAGCTGCATATGTAACGAGAGGTTTTATCTGTGCATCAAACATTTTCCAAAATATACCACAGTCTGTACAATTCAGTTTTCTTAGGGATTTCAGAATTTCAATAGTACCTTTTTTCCCTTTTTTGACATTCTTCCCATGCATAATGGAAACTTAATTTTGTTGAAAATGTCATTCTTAGATATTTATATGAATTAACTACTTGAACATCTGCATTTCCATAAGACCATTTTCCGTGCACTGATAGGTGGCCACCCATTCTAAAGACCACTATATATATCTTATTCATGTTAACTGATAAACACAAGCGATCCGCTTCCTCTTTCAATACATTCAGTTGATTTTCCAAACCTACAACTGTTCCGGACAGAAGAACAACATCGTCAGCATACAGTAATAACACTAATTCAACTGCTCCAGGTATTATCTAGATACCATGTCTTCCTTTGTAGGACAATTCCACAACCAGTTTGTTTATAAAAAAGAAAACAACTGTGGACTCGACAAGCATCCTTGTTTCACTCCATTTGGGCAATCAAAATAATCTGAACACTCGCTCTTCAAACGCACACATGCAAGCACTGAGTTGCATACACCTCTAATAGCCATGAACAATTTACTACTAACACCACTTTTACGGAGTATATTCCACAGAGCATTCCGATTTACCAAGTCAAAGGCCTTCTTGAAATCTACAAATGCAATGTAGAGCTTCGTCTTACAGATTAGATGTTTTTGAATCAAAGAATATGGTGTAAATACATGGTCTATGGTGCTGTAACTGGTTCTAAAACCTGCTTGTTCTTTCACTATCTTTTCTTCAGTTTCAGCCCATTCAGTTAATCTTGTATTTAGTATGTGAGTATAGATTTTACTTAAAATGCTGGTAAGTGCTACTCCACAATAGTTGTCAGGAGTATTCACATCTCCTTTTTTTTTATAAATTGGTATGATAATAGATTTAGCCCACTCTGACAGAAAGATACCATTATCAAAAAGTTGGACAAATTAATGAACAAGGAAATCAATTACAGTTGTGTTTGCATTCTTCAACATTGCTGCTATGATTCTATCTAGACCTGCACTCTTTCCTAATTTTAAATGCTTAATACCAGCAACGACTTCTTCACTGGATATAGGATGATCAAATAATGGCTCAATTTCATTCTCTTCTACCACACCGGCCTCTTCTTCCTTAATTTTGTTAGCAAAACTATGAAAAATGCCCCAAAAATGGTCATGCCACTGTTGAACTGAGATTTCTTTATACACAAAACTCTTTTTATTTACAGATCTTATCACTGACCAGAACATTTTAGAATCATTGACTGAAGTTTTTAGTTTCTTTAACCTACTTTCTTTAAACTCCAGTTCTTTTATTTTCCTTAGCGTAACATACTCTTTACGAGATACAGCGTATTCTTCTCTTTTCTTACATTCATCCTTGGCTGATTTGCATCTTTGAAATCTTATTAATAACCATTTGCCTTCCTTTTTCTTTCATTCACACTCATTATCAAACCAGTCATTGGTGAATGCCTCTTCTCTGATTTACAACAATTATTTCTCCATATTGCTTCAACTGGTAAGAGAGAGAGAGAGAGGGAGAGAGAGAGAGAGACTTAAGGGTGATTTTACTGGTGGTTTGATGCCCTCGCAGTGGAGAAATCTGTTGAAGCAGCCTGAACACTGTCTTAGCCCTTGAGGTGCAGAGAATTCTAGGCCCTGACAATTCTGACTCGGTTTTCTCTTTTAACCTTTGTCGCTAATAGTCTGATGAGACAGAGCGTCTTCGACTACAAGAGTCTGAGACTGACGCAGTGCACTCCCGCCATCCCCCAACACTCAGTACTGGCATTGGCGCATGCAGGTCTTTTCACTTTTGGTGCCGAATTTCTCAAGTGTCTGACGGTCATGACAGATAATATCAAAATCAAGTGGGGGATGCACTTTAACGCAAAGAAAATGTCATGTCCTCTCCACCTCGAACCGGTCAAGCCACTTCTGCAGCCTGAACAACACAATCTTAAAGCATGTCCACCAAAACCCTTACCTGGGCATACAGATTTCTTCTGACCTGAAATGGACTGCCTATGTCGTGGGGCTGTGCAAGAGGGCTGGATCAACCTTGGGCTTCCTACGTCGAAATCTCTGTAACTGCCCACAGGAATGTCGCCACCTTGCCTACATTGCACTCGTCAGGTCCATCCTTGAGTACGGCACTGTGGCATGGGATCCATACACAAAGCAGGACATCGATTGACTTGAAATGGTCCAGCGACTAGCCGCCCGCTTTATTTGTAACAACTACAGAGACTAGGATCCAGGCTGCATCACCAAGATGCTCCAATACCTCCAACTACCACCTCTGGAGGACCGCTGAAGACAGCTCCGACTCGCCATGCTGTACAAGATTGCTGGCGACCTGGTCCCTGCCAAAAACCTTCCTCACCCCAGCAGATCAAACCAGGCGGAGAATCAAGCCAACCACATTCAGACTGTATAAGCCAAAAACCGCTACAAAGGCAGGCCTACAACAACAGTTGAGCCTTCGTCATACATCCCACTGCAACATAACAATATAGAGGCTCCTTTTTCATTAGAACCTCCCTGGAGTGGAACCTCTTAGACAACACCACCGTCCAGCAGCAGAATGCCAGTGCCTTCTCCACCGCACTAGGCAGGGTTGAGGCAGCTGTTTTCCACCACTAACCCCCCATCACCCTCTCCCCCCCTTCCCCCCCCCCCCCCCCCCCCCCCCCCCCCCCCCCCCCCCTTCTCCTTTTAATCTTTTAAGGTCTTACGCTGCGCAACCAGTTGTATTACAGTCATCATTGGCTCCTACAACTAGCCGCCAACCAATAACTAAAGGCGGAGATCCAGATCCAGATCTGTTCTTCCTACGTACAATTTGCACTTCAAACAAATAAATTTTATCAAACAAACCTGCTTTCATTCATAAAAACGGCCCCCAAAAAGTCATCATCAGAGTCCATCATTGCACTCTGATTTGTCGCCACACTTGTTGCAATCTTCTGCTCGTTCCGGGGAGATCACTCTCACTATTCCTACAGATCACTCTTATGCCGAGGCTTGTTCCTGCGTAGGCTTCACACCAAAAATATAATGCGCAAAGGCCTTCCTTAACTAATGGAGTATTTATAGACAGGCACTGACAGGTTATTTTGAGAATGATTATTCTGCCTGAAAGTTGATTTACCTTCTTTTCTTTCATACGCCCATCAAAGTACATGCCAGGTGTTCCAAGCAGATTGATAAAAATGCAAGGAATGAGTTTATTTGGGGGAAACCACATGGCGCGAAGATAGGGTCACGGGAGAGTGGAAAGAGCCTGACGTGTGACGTCTTGTTGTTTATCCTTCGCGGGCAAAGATGACCACGACTTCAGCTATCACTGGGTGGTAGTGTGTGTACAAAGATGGCTGATCATGCTGCTCCTTGCATTAAATAGTCTGTTGCAATGTGGATAGTGCAGACTTGGAGGTGAGCCAGGTTGAAAGGTGGTGCTTGCTCTGTTTCTACAAAACTGACTATTTTGCTCCTGTGCCTCCTTTCACCTCATTTTGAAGTCTTTCACTCCGGATTTGATCATGGTGCACCAGGTTGAGCAATCTTGCGCAGTCTCTGCCCAGGAGGCAAGGGCGATGCTACAGCACTTCAGTGAAGCCTTCAGTGTGTCTTTGTAGCTCTTCTTTTGTCCTCCATGGAAATGCTTGCCTTCCTGCAGTCTTCTTCGTGCTGATTGTGAGACTGAAGTCATCACAGGCTTTGGCAAACCAGTCCATACTCTCTTGCATGTCAGTTTGTGTGGCAGCATTCAATACACAGTCATTGGTGAAGGGAAAGTCATGGGGGCTTGTAGCCTTCTCAGTTTAAAGAGCTTTCCATCAGTCCAGTATTTAAAGCCAACTCCGATGTCACCATCTTGGAAAACATCCATCAGCACGGAAGAAAGTATAATACTGAAGAGGATGTGGGCTAGCATGCAGCCCTGCTTGACGCCATTTGAAACCAGAAATGGCTGTGAGTACTCTCCATCATCCTGCACTCTTGCCTGCATACCATCATGAAACTGACTGACAATTGAGATGCCACAAAATTGAGGCTGTGCAACGAAGATCAGCATGTTTCATGAAGAACCGCTAGCGTCTCCAACATGTTATACCACCTCGGATGGACATCCCTACAAAGCCAACGTAAGATCGCAAGGCTCACCATGATGTACAAAATCATTAACAACATGGTCCAGGTGGATTTTGGCAAAATTCGTAAATCCCAGAAGCCAAAGTTGAGAGCACCTAAGGAGAGGGACAGAAGAGCACACTCTGGGCAGCTTGCTAGACTTCAGTGTGAACGGGACTACCGGAGTTATTTGTTCCTCCCGCGAACCATCCTAGAGTGGAACGATTCACTGACTGAGGCTGTGGCTGGAACCATGTCTCTTGGCATGTTCACGTCGGGAGCTCGTAAACTCCACCAGTAGTCACAAGCTTTTTTTTTTTTTTTTTCTGCGCCTACCCCTCCGTTATAAGTGTCAGAATAATCAGCCTGTTGATTGAGGACACTATACGGATGAAGATGAAGAACTTTGATGAAGGGCGTCCAAACTTGGCCATGATCTTCCACAACCCCTCACGGCAGACAGTGTCGAATGCCTTGGTCAGGTCCACAAATGTGGTGCAGAGGCTGACATTCTGCTTCATGTGACGTCAGGTAAGGGGTAGCTTATGTTTTTTTTAGATTGTGAATGATTTCATCAGGACAAATCCCTAAAACAACTTAAATGGTTGGTGGGGTAGTTTATTCGATCTTTTATCAGTTTAACATCATTAAGCACAAATCTATGCTAGACCTCAAAACGCTTACAAGGATCATATGGTGATTTAGAACAAATTTCTAATTGTGGCGTGTGGCCACAGCTGGTACAAAGAGTTCACACTGATGACTATACGCAGCATAATGTGATTGTTAGTAAGTCATAAAAATCAAGAGGTATCGTGCTAAAATCTATAAATTGCCCATGAGATTTCTGTATGTATTTGTAAGTGAAGCTGTTTACATTTCAGGTAGCTAAATTCAGAAATCTTCGTGTCATGCAGCCAACTTTGTAAGTTCGAAGATTCTGTTCCACTTGATCGTCGATAGGGCCACACTGTGGCATAACATCGACAGAGTAGCTCCCACAAAACACCGAAGATGTCATTCCTACCAATTGCAGCAAATCCAAAGGTGTTCAGCAAGAGAAGCTCCCACAAAACACCGAAGATGTCATTCCTACTAATGTTCAGGAAGGCATGACATGTTATCATTTTCAATATATTTGCATGTTTTCTAAGATACTAAAATACAACTACTGGTCCAGTACAGTGGAAAAATAAAGCAAGGGAGAGTGTATGTGTGTGTGTGAGAGAGAGAGAGAGAGAACAGAGGGGGAGGGGGGGGGGCGGAAGGGAGGCTGGCGGTGTTGTTGCCAGACGTTTAGCTTGTCCCCAGTGAAGAGGTGCACAGTACAAAATCAGGTCCACCACAGAGCGGGAGGTGGTTATGCATAGCTCCTGGAACAAGCCTTGGGAAGAGGGGGAGGCAGAGAAGGAGGTCTGATAGTTTTAAACCAAGGACGTTACTGTTCCTTTTGAAGGTGCGCTTACCTACCCCCTTTGGAAGATGGTTCCACCAAAGTTGTGCACAAAAAAGCAGTGTGAAGGCCAGATGAGTCTGGCGTATTCTTGTTCCTTCAGCAAAGGCCAGATGAGTCTGGCGTATTCTTGTTCCTTCAGCGAAGGCCAGATGAAGGTGGTGTATGCCTGTTCCTTAACTGTCCTGTTGAAAGCCTGTAAGTTGCCTGGCAGGAAGCCCAGAATCTTTTTGGCCTTGCTCACCATGGGCATCCCACATCAGGTCGGCTGTGGTGTTGGCATTGGCATTCTTCAGCAACACTCAGGAGTCGCTGTCTTTGCAGGATGTAAGTCTTCTCCAGGGTGGTTCTACACATTGTCATTTTCAATCTATTTGCATGTTTTCTGAGAAATGCAATACTCTCAGAGATTGTGGATCAGGAGGGCATGACATGTTATCATTTTCAATCTATTTGCATGTTTCTGAGAAAGGCAATACTGTCAGAGATTGTGGATCAGGAGGGCATGACATGTTATCATTTTCAATCTATTTGCATGTTTCTGAGAAATACAATACTGTCAGAGATTGTGGATCAGGAGGGCATGACATGTCATTTTCAATCTATTTGTATGTTTTCTCAGAAATACAATAGTGTCAGAGCTTGTGGATCAGGAGGGCATGACTGACTTTGTCAAAAGCTTTCTAAAGGCCACGCTTCATGGTGGCAGTTTTCCATCAATCTGGAAAAATTGTCAGAATATCCAAGGAGATGAAATTCATACAAGTGACCTTTTGATGATAACTCATGTTCCTAGGGACATGGAAATTATTTTTTTCAGCATGGCTGATAGTGCTCTTCACAGTGATGTGTTTCAGGATCTTGCATACGATGCTCATCGCAGAGGGAGACCTGTAGTTTTCTGCCTTGTATCTCTGTCATGTCTGGAAGTTAGCTGCTTCTGGCAGCGTATCTCAGTCCCTGATGGTGGCTGGAAGAAGGGAATCATGCTGATATATGGAACACCTTTGGATTTGCTGCAGTTGGTAGGAATTACATCTTAAGTGTTTTTTGGGAGCTACTCTTGCTCATAGCTGCTTTATTGTTTATGATTTTGTGTACAATAGCCAACCTTGATACTTCTTTCGATGTAATGTTTAATGTGTAATGTTTGTTAAATCATTGCCAAGAACTTTAGCTTAGAATTTATTAGACATCATAAGGCTTAAAATTTGATTATGTCATCCATCATAACAATTAAAAACAAAACAAAAAAGAGAATTTAGTGATTCTGCTATATTTTACAGACATGAGCCCCAGGACATTGCTAAAGAATGTACATCTTGGCTTGGAACCACCTGGCCCATCGCAATATGTCAACTTGGTCAAAGGAGACTATGAGTATTGGCACTATTGCTGTGATGGCACTGATGACAGGGTGTGTAAATGTGTGTGAGTGTGTGTGTGTGAGAGAGAGAGAGAGAGAGAGAGAGGGAAAGTTTTAAAATTAGTATGCATTGTAGATTGATAATGGGTAAGAATAATGTTTTAGAGGTGTGATCTGATGAAACTTCATACATCATGATGCTAAATGTTTTAAATTCTCTTCACATGTTTTTATAATGAAAATTTAGAGATGTTGGCTGAAACTGTGAAGTTTTCATTAAATTCCTTTTTACTGTACTTTGAGATTCTGGCTAAAACTTAAAGTTTACTTTGAAATTTTTGTTTTTACACACACTTCTTTTTTGTTTGTTTGTTTTTGTTTTTGTAAATGTAACTTATAAACACCATCCTTGCTGATGAATTTTATTACCTTGGTCCAGTTGTTCTGGAATAGCTTGTTTTATATCTCTTGTTATTGCCTGTTCCAGCGGATTTTTTTCTGCCAGTAGACTGTATTCAAATTCTTTCAGATTTTCCAGTTCTGAAACTATTCTCTCAGTAACTCAAGGAAGCAATATTGCTAGAATGATAGAAGAGAAACTGTCACGTATTAAAATTTTAGACTTCAATAGCACCCCTTGGGCTACTGCTCAGGCTTGCTGTAGCATTATTATTGTGACACTTGTGATAGCTGGGTCGAAAGCAGGGAAGTTATGGTGGATTCATTACACTTTAAAGGAAGTTAGAGTGTGGAATTTTTATTGCACTTTAAAGAGGTTATTTTTTATATAAAGTGTACAGTACTGTACACAGAAAGTGGCTGTAAAAATTTCGTATGAAGTGTAATTTTGTAAAATGATATGTTGTTATGTTTCTAGTAATTCTAGTGTTGTGTGTGTGTGTGTGTGTGTGTGTGTGTGTGTGTGTTAACATGTGTGTGTGTTTGAGAATGCATAGATGTGTGTCTGATATTGTGTCTGTGTGTGTGTGTGTGCGCACACATGTATATCCATGCATACTGTCATGTGTATTTACTGGTACACATACCAACTCAGTTCCATATCTGTGTTTTGCAGGGTTGGGGCTGTGGCTACAGGACCTTGCAGACTGTGTGCAGTTGGGTCAGACTGCAGCGCCAGCACTCCTTGCTGTGTCCTGCACCACATGAACCCAGCAACACTTCTGCCCCACCCACAGTCAGCCCTATACAAAAGGCCAGCCCTGCTGTTGCCAGTGATGACATGAGTAAGGTGGATGATGTCAGATTCAACACTATCTCTGTCATTGGTTGTGGTGACATTAGTGATCGCATCGATCAGTGTACAGCTTCTGTGGATTATGATGCCAGTACTTTAATTGCCTCGGGGAATATGGACCAGACACAAAGCAGCCAAACAAAATGTGAGGATGGCAGTGATGAAGATAGTAACAGTTGTATTGTTGTACTGTCCAGTGGGAATGTCGACTATTGCTCAGAGAGTGAAAATTCAATGTCTGCACCTACAGAGGGACTGCAAGATGTCTGCAACCAGAAATGTGACAGTTCAGACCTCAGGGTTATTTCTGGCAGACTTCAAACGATGAAGGAGGACTTGCTATTGCCATTTTCAGGAAACACTGTGGAGACAAGTCAGGAGTCCATGATAGTGCAACATGTTCCCAGCCTGCCAGAGATTCAGAAGGCGCTTGTTCTCATGGGAGATAAGCCAGGTCATTTTGTGGGATCCCGGCAATGGATTGGAAGCTACGAAGTCTGTGTATGTCTGGACTACTTTTATGATGTGAGTTCTTCAGAATGTTGTCCTGTTATGATGTGAGTTCTTCAGAATGTTGTCCTGTTATAATGTGAGTTCTTCAGAATGTTGTCCTGTTATGGTGTGAGTTCTTCAGAATGTTGTCCTGTTATGATGTGAGTTCTTCAGAATGTTGTCCTGTTGTTCAGTGTCATCAATAGAGCAGGTGTCCCTGAGGAGAATCTCAGTGCTGTCAATGGTTTTAGATTCGAGTCTGAAACAGATTGAAATCAAAATGTAGTGTTGAAACAGCTAATTTAATTACACATACTATACCGTGGCTCACTAATGCAATAAGCGGCAGCAATTTGCTATCCCTGCCTCGTATACAATAAAGTCCGTACGGACAACAAAACCCCTGAAAGGGCCTCGTGCCTTGCGCATGCTCAGATCAATCCTCTTTTCTCGGCAGCCATTTTCCCGTTAAGCCTCGTGTACACGAGCAGCTAAGTATTTTTTTGCTTTTCTCGCAATCGATCGATTGTTGTTGCTGTTCTTGGTGTCCTTGCTTATGTTTTCACTTAAGGGAGAAACGTACGTGAAGCGTTTGGGTGGTAAGGCGAGAGTTAAGAAGGTTTCGTCATTCGATTCCCGCATCTCGCCGGCAGGCTGTTTGTCTCTAGCCGCGCCAAAACCTCCCCCCCCCCTTCAGCGTCACTTTCTCTCTATTCTTCTTCTTCTTCCTCTTCTTCTTCTTTCCCCAAGGGTTCACTTCAACTCAGCTGCGGTTCTGTTGTTGTGACAGCGAGCTCTTCCTCGCATCCCATAATTCGTGACGGTGATCGGCTCAGCTGCGGTTCTGTCGATCCCGTCCCTTTGTCCCCTAACGGCGAGCGACTCAGCTGCGGTTCTGTCGTTCCCGTTACTGCATCTTGTGTTCAGTTCAGCTGCGGTTTTACTGATCACAGTTCGGCCTCCATGGCAGAACCGAAGATGCTCGAGCCCTCTACAACGGAGGCTCAGGGGTGGGGCAATGAGACAGCCCTCTCGCCTACCTCTCCCTCTCGATCGGTAGGCGATGCAAGGGAAGCAACTCCCTCTCAGGGGCTCGATTCTCGTTCGGCCCCGGTTGTTTCCCTTCCCCCACCTCATGTGTCTGCCACTCCTTTTGGGCAGAACACTTGGGTTTCGCCCTCATTTCCGGGCGTCCCTCAGGGGACCGGCGCTTTAGGCCCCCCACTTAATGGGGTGGGCCAGCAGCCACAACCTCAGCCCCCCTTATCATGGGGTCAGGGCCCTTTGCCTTGGGCGCCATGGGCCCAATGGCAGTATCCCCCGACCATGGGCTTTCCACAGCCCCCTGCTCCGGGGTTTCCCTGGTGGCCGGGTTTTATGCCCAGCAGCTCCACCAGCGCAGGTCTCTTCCTCCCAGGCCCCTTCGGCCCATCCGGCGGCCGATCCCTCCCCAGGGGGGTCTGGAGAGTCAGCCAGCCCAGGCCACCCTGGGCTTTCGCCGCGCACCTCCTCGCCAAGGGCAGTCACCCCCTCGGTCTGTGGCTCCAACCTGGCGGATTCGGAGTCGGAGGACGAGGGCCATTCTCTGGCTCTTATTCCTTCCGGGACTCTGTGGCCTTTCTGGCTTCCCTTGTCCCGGAGGCGGTGTCGTCCTCTCAGGAGGTCAGGGCCCCCTGCCCTTCGGCAGCGGAACTTGCCCTGGGGTCTCACCCACTGGCGGCTATGCCCTCCTCTCTCCTAAAGGAGTCGGTCATGGTAGCTGACTGCATGAGGAGGGCCCAACTAAAGGTCAGGGGCACGGAGGCGCAGGACATCACGCCTGGTTCTGTCCCTGACTTTCCGGGCGCACTGGCGTGCGGGAAGTATCTCAAACCAGAGAGGCTTCCATTTGCCAAGAAGGCTTTCTTGGCAAATGACGCTATCCCAGAAGCCACTCTCCCCCCTCTCCCAGGAGGACCTCCTCCTGGTCCAGGAGAGGTCTAAGTCACACGCTCGGCAGGTGTCCCTTTCAGAGCGCTGCCTTGCCGAGTGGGAAGAGTCGGCAAGGAGGGGTTTGGAATCCATCTCGGTTATGGATTCCTTCCTAGGGGGACTAGTGTCTGCCCTGAAGGACCCTGATTCAGAGTCCTTCGCTTTACGCCAGTCCGCGGACTCTTCGGCAGTGGTGGCCTGTATTCAGGCCATGGCTGATGGACTGAAGTATTCGGCCGGGGCCTTCGCTAGGCTCCATCTGAACTCGGTCCTAGCGAGAAGAGATGCCATCCTATTGGCTTCTTCTGTGGCCCGCTCCGCCTCTGCCCACGCCTCTCTCAGAGCCCTGCCAGTCAAGTCGGGGTCTCTTTTCGGAAATCATGTTCAGGCGACCATTAAGAGCCAGGCCGAGATTAGGCGTGACCTCGCCTTTCACTCTGGCCCCCCTCCCCCCCACCCGGGTTCAAAACGCAAGGCGCCAGCACCTTTCTCATCACCGGGTCCCTCTCAGCCCAAGGGACGAAGGTCATTTGGTCCCCGGGGGGTCCGAGGCAAGCAACCCAGCAGGGGTCGGCCTCAGGCACGGCCGGCGGGTCCGAAAGCTTCCACGTCTCAGTCGCCCCACCCCCAATGACTTACCCCCGACCTGGGTACTTCACCCCAGGGCGGTCCTGTGGGCAGTCTGTCCAGGCACCTCAGTGCCTGGGAGCGGCTTCCCGCAAGCCCTTGGGCTCTGCGGGTGATCAGGTCGGGGTTTCGTCTTCCTTGGGGTGCAGTAAAGGCTCCGCTCACTCCTTTCCCTCCTCCTTTCGCTCCTCAGGATCCAGCGGCCTCTCAGGCCTTGGATCAGGAGGTCCTTTCGCTGTTAGCCAAGGGAGCCACAGAGGAAGTCCTCTTCCATTCCTCTCCGGGCTTTTATGGCCGCATTTTTGTGGTCCCCAAAGCTTCTGGAGGATGGAGACCTGTCCTAGACCTCTCGCCATTGAACAGGTTTCTTCTCGTCCTCCGTTTTCGGATGGAAACCCCCATGTCAGTCCGCGATGCCATACACCCCGGCGACTGGGCGGTATCCATCGACCTGAAAGATGCATACTTCCATCTCTTGATCCACCCAAGGGACAGGAAGTTCCTCCGCTTCGTATGGGGAAGCCGGGTTTTTCAGTTCAGGGCTCTTCCCTTTGGGCTAGCCCCGGCCCCTTGGGTTTTCACGAAGGTGGTCCGGAACTTTGCATGCACATTCGGGAGAAAGGAATTCGTCGGAAGGCCTATCTCGACGATTGGCTTCTCCTTGCCTCCTCCAGCACTCTGTGCTCCCAGCAAACTCTCCAGGTTCTAAACCTCTGTCAGCAGCTGGGATTTGTTCGCAACGAGGAGAAATCCGATCTCATCCCGGCGCAGCAGTTTCAGTTCCTGGGCATGTCCTTCAACACCACCAACTGGTTGGTCTCTCCAACCCCCCAACGTCTTGTTCGCCTCCAGCATCTCTTGGCCCTTCTCCTCTCCTTGGATCAGGCTCCAGCCAGAAAGCTGGCCTCCCTTCTGAGTCTGATGGAGTCCTTGGCCCCCTTAGTGCCCCTCGGACGACTGCACAAACGCCGGTTCCAACGCCTCTTTCGCAAGCGTTGGTCTCAGGTGTTGCAGTCGTGGGACCTTCCCGGTTCCCCTCGGCCAGTGGTTCCAATCATCGGTGACCCAATGGCACTCCCAGTCCTGGCTGACTCAGGGAGTCCCCATCACGCCCCCTCCTCCACAGGAAGACCTGTTCACGGACGCATCCCAGTCCGGGTGGGGTGCCCATGTCAGCTCTCTGACGGCGGCCGGACAATGGTCCCCGGAGATGGGGTCCTTGCACATCAGTCGGCTGGAGCTGGAAGCCGTGTTCCAAGCCCTCAAGGAGTTTCTTCCCTTCCTGAAGGGAAAACACGTTCTCCTCAACACCACAACACGACTGTGGCGTGTTACATCAACGAACAAGGGGGGGCGCGTTCTCACTCCCTGTCCTTGAGAGCGGAACAGCTTCTACTTTGGTGCGAGGCACATTCCATCCGGATCTCGGCCAAGCACGTTCCCGGGAAAATCAACATTCTTGCGGACTCTCTCAGCAGGTCGCACATGGTTCTTCCCTCGGAGTGGACTCTCGTCCACTCAGTCCTGGAACCTCTCTGGACTGTGTGGTTCAAACCACAGGTAGATCTGTTCGCCACCCGGTTCAACCACCGATCTCCAGCTGTATGTCTCTCCAGTCCCGGATCCGGCAGCGTGGGCTGTGGACGCCCTATCCATCCCTTGGTCCGGACTGATGGGCTATGCCTTTCCCCCATTCCCCATTCTGGAAAGGTTCTCCGCAAAGCAAGGGAGGACGCAGCCACGCTGATTCTGGTGGCTCCACGCTGGCCGGCCCAAGCGTGGTTTCCAGAACTGTTACACCTGTCTCACGTGCCTCCGATACCGCTCGCCTTAAAAGCAAAGTCCCTGCTTCAGCCACGGTCAGGCATTCCACACGGCAACCCAGACATGCTGCATCTTCACGCCTGGCTACTGTGCGGGACGCGCTGTCTTCACAAGGCGCCTCCCCAGCGGTAATCGGACTTGTGGAACACGCCCACAGGCCAGGCACCCAAAGCGTCTACAGTGTCCACTGGAATGGCTGGCTCTCTTGGTGCTCCAACCACGCAGTATCCCCTCATTCTCCCTCTCAATGTCAGTTGGCGAACTATCTAGCTTTTCTTTCATCTGAGAAAAAACTTTCTGCCTCCTCTGTTAAAGTTCACAGGGCGGCTATTTGCACCACTATCCGCCAGTTAGGGGGCCCCTCCTTCGTGGACGACCCTCTTCTGCGGGATCTGGTCAGAGGAGCAGCCCTTCAGGAGGTCCCGATGCCCCCGCCGTACCCCGGCGTGGGATCTTTTCTTAGTTCTCTCCTCCCTCAGGCTCCCCCCTTACGAGCCCATCCGGGAGTGTTCTCTGAAGTTTCTTTCCTTCAAAACAGCCTTTCTCATTTCCCTGGCCTCAGGGAGGCGCTGTAGTGAAGTCCACGCCCTTAGTGGCCTGCCCGGGGACGTCGCCTCCGAACCGGATGGCTCGATGTCTCTTCGCCTCCTCCCTGAATTTTTAGCGAAGAACCAGTTGCCAGGTTCTCCATCCCCGACTATCTCCATTCTTCCTCTCACTTCTATTCTCGCCCCGGACGATGAAGACCGCACTCTCTGTCCGGTGCGCGCTCTGCGGGAGTATAGGAAACGCACGAAATCTTCTCACTCCAAGCAGCGCCACCTGTTTCTCTCTTACAACGAAGGTTATAAGGAGGACATCAGACGCTCTTCAATCTCTCGATGGCTGAGAGAAGTGATTAAAGCTGCGTACACGAGACCTGAAGGGGATTTGGCTGTTTTCTCACCAAGACCTCATGAGATTAGGGCATGGGCGTCTTCGCTGGCAGTAGCTCATAATGCCAGCATTCAGAGTGTGTTAGATGCTGCATATTGGCGTTCTCCTGGCACCTTTATCCATTTCTATCTACGCGACGTTTCTCGTCTGCGCGATGATGGGTCTAGGGGCATCGCATCAGCTGTGGTGGCTCAACACTCCATCTCCGCCACACGCTCTGGCTCTTCCACACGCTCCGGCTCTTCTCGCTCCTCCAGACGGTAACCAGGTGAGCCCTCCTTCCAGGTAGTGCGACTCTGCATTAGTGAGCCATGGTATAGTATGTGTAATTAAAAGGAAATTTTTATTCTAAAATTACGTTTAATCTAACATACTTACCGTGGCTCACGCAGAGACCCTCCCTACCTCCCCGCCTTCCTGGTTCCATTAGGAGTTCTCAGTCAAGGTTTAATATACCTCGAAAAGAGGATTGATCTGAGCATGCGCAAGGCACGAGGCCCTTTCAGGGGTTTTGTTGTCCGTACGGACTTTATTGTATACGAGGCAGGGATAGCAAATTGCTGCCGCTTATTGCATTAGTGAGCCACGGTAAGTATGTTAGATTAAACGTAATTTTAGAATAAAAATTTCCTTTCAAATACAGTGTGTGGTTAAATAGTATGAAAAATTAATACTGTTTCACTTTTGTTATAGGACATTATAGGTGTAGAACCGCCAACGCTCATAGTTTTCAACAATTACCCTGACTGACTTTGAAACTTTTTTCCAATTCTTTTACGGTTTTGTCAGTGAAGCATTGCTCTACATGTTCAGCAAAGAATAATAGATAAGTATAAACATATATCCTTTGCTCAGGTTTTATCTATTTTCTTTCTCATTTTAGGTTCGTCAAACGTAATGATTTTTGTTTTTAATCAGTGTAATGGCCTTTCCATTGTTAAAATGTTCACCATGACTCATTATCTTCATACAAGATGACTGGTCTTCCAAACATTTTCAGGGCTTCAGATATCCATCCCTTGGTAGTCCCCTGTCCAGACCTGGAATACACTTGAAGTTTAAAGAGAATTTTCTGATGCTATGATACATGCATGTATGTGTTTTATGTTTGTGGCTTACTTTTTACAGGCACAGTGCCAAAATGCCCTTAACAAAAAAAAAGGAGAAAAAACACACACAGCTATTTCACAATGCCCCTGTCACTGGGCTCCACATCTGTAGTCGTGTTTGTGTCCCAACCCTTCCACACTTTTTAACACCTGTTTCCATCCTCTTCAATTCAGTTTATAGACTTTTTCCAGTGTACAAAATGTTCAATATAAATATATATATACTGTTTATCTAAGAGTATTCTAGATCTTTTGAGGACAAAAATAAAAAAAGGTTATTTACTCACTTTTGACTCCTATGACTTAGGTGCGCTTGTATTGTTTCATAGACAAGGCAATAAGGCACAGATCTGCAGCTTTGGGGCAGCCATCAAGACCTCAAAAAGACTGTGGGTTTCATCATGGTGACAGAATTGAAGATCTGACACAAGCAAAAAGATTGACCTCAGAAGAAGAAGGGGCACTGTACATTTACTGTCATGATATATATATAGTGTCAGCCAGACCTGAGAAATATGTATATGCCTGCAGTGTTGGTCAGGAAATTTTAGATACACTCTCAGAAACACATCCATTAAGTGGATGAAGCTCAACTTCATGGTTCCAGTCTTCACCATTGAGCCCATAGCAATCTCAGCTGTGAGTAGGAGAATGTCGGGGCAGAAAAATCCCACAAATGAATAGTTATCAAACCCACAACCTCCCAGCCAAGAATCCTCGATCCCAGTCACAGCACCACAACACCCAGTTTCTGTGAAAATCTATGTTGGCTTTGAGTGCTTCTAGAGAGTAATAGTCTTC
This sequence comes from Conus canariensis, assembly GCA_033310375.1. Classification (NCBI taxonomy): domain Eukaryota; kingdom Metazoa; phylum Mollusca; class Gastropoda; order Neogastropoda; family Conidae; genus Conus; species Conus canariensis. The sequence continues at coordinate 14,096,483 of CM065727.1, forward strand.
ACAGTGTATGGCAAACTTACCAGAGAGTAAATTCTTCACAGTGTATGGCATGCTTACTAAAGAGTGTATTCTTAACAGTGCCAGGGTTACCAGCATAGGTGTTTATGGTGTCCACAGCAGCTTAGGGTTATTACTACTTCTTATTTGGACCAGCTATGTCCTCAGCAAAGTCCATGTCCAGACCTGGACAATGTTCTGAAAAATTTTTTTTAGTGCAGTTACAACTGACATGTTTTGAAGAATAGTTTTTAATGTGAAATGTTGGTCAAAAGCTATGAAACTAGCTGTAACACTTCTTCTTATGTTGCAGAAAGCAAGCATAAGAGCAAAAAGAAAATGAAGAGTTTGATAAATACAGCTGGATGAAAAGGAAAAGACATAGAAAAGAAGAGGAAATCAGCTCGAAAAGAGAGTGTAAAAGTTATGTTTTTTTACAGGTACCATGTAAAATTATTCACATCAGCCAGGGTGCGGAGCTGAAACACCACCTGTCCACCCTGTGTACACACTTTTCCACCCTGGGTAGCCCAGTGATGATGGGTAATTTTTTTTTTCTTTTTACAATATTTGATTAACAAAAATAGTTTCCTTGCAAAAGCTGAAACACTGATCCAAAACGTTTTCTTATTACTTATGTGCTTGTAACATTGCACAGATTCACATAGATCTCCTTATAAAAAATGTCTGCAGTGCATAGTCCTGTTCCAGATAAAATAAGTTTTATTTTTGATGGTTGAATTGTGCCTACTCTCCTACATATTATGGTATACCATTCTTCAGTTTCCATGCACACAGGATGAACATCGCATATTACATCACTTGTATGTTTTCTGTTGATGATGTGATTATGTGTGGACATGACTGTATGCATTTGAAAATGTGGAAAAAGTACCTTGTAGAACTTGAAAATTTGTTTGCAGTCTGAACAAGTGTTTTACAAACTTTGTGGATCAATCTAAATCACTACTCTGTGGGGCTGATGGGATGGGGAGGAGGAAGGAGATGGGGGGACAGAAAGAAACGTTTTGGCATTGATTGCATATGTACCATTTATTCAAAAACAAAGTTGACTTACATCAGATGAGATTGATACTTCCTGCAGGAAAAAAAAAAAGCTTAGTAGCTTTGATCCTAATGCAATGACAGAATTATTTAACAAGTGGGTACAGATGTATGGAAGGTGTTTTACTTTCTATGAAGACCGCTGTACAGGTAGCTGGAAATTAAGATTCTGATGTGTGCAGGTCATCATTGCTTGATCTACACATTTGCCTGTCTGATTTTCTTGTAAACTGGATTACTAGATTCAGTCATTGTAATTAGAATTTGTATTAAGATTTTTCAAATAATTTCAAAGGATATTCTAAAGTTTTGACCTGTATTTAATGTTTACAGTTGCTTTTAAAATGGTGTTAGCCTTGATATGGCCCATTGCGGTTGGCTGGGCTATATGTAACATTGTTTTGTAGACGTGAACATTTTAATATAGAAAGCTGCACTGGGAAGCTGATTGTTCACTGATTGTCTTCTGCTACGCAGGAAAAACATCTTAGAGTAGAATTTTGTTTCTGATCCTTTGTCTGTCTGTCTGCCCTCAAGAACGCTCAAAAATAGTTGGTGTGATCTTCGTCAATATTTAAAGGGTCAGCCACAGAGCCAGTGTCTTTCTTACTTACTTACTTACTTAGGCCCATTGCTCTTGCCAGAGCATAAGCCATCAGCAAGTGTACGCCAATGACCACAGTCCTGGGCTATCTTTTCTCCTTCTTCTTGCAGGAGTGGAGTTTCTTTGGCAATTGTTGATGTTTCTGTAGCAGGCAGTTGTTTTACAGGGTGAGGTTGCTAGCCTTACACCCAACCCTCCTCCTTCATCTGGGCTTAGGACCGGCTATGAGGTCTAAAGAGACTACCAGGCGGAGTTAGAGCCAGTGTCTACCAATGATTAAAATTTGACAGTCTTAGGATGCAAAAGTTACAAAATGCTGAATTAAAAACTGCTCAGCACTACATCACAAGTATAGAGAGAAAGCCCAGCAACCCATGATATTCTTCCTATCAGTAAGCAATGTTAGAAAGTTGTGTCCCTTTACATGCTAAACTGCCAATGAGACTTTAGAGGAAGTTCAGTTTTGGCTTTAAGAAAGCTGAAGTTACTCTGAACTGTGGGAGGGAATTCCCCAGTCATTACATTTGCAGATTCAAAATGATGTAATTTGGAAGAACAACCTGTATTTGTGGGGCATTGTGTGTACAAGCAGGGGAACAGTGTTTGTTTGTTGTTACCAAAATTAGAGACTGATTGTTTCCCCAAAGTTGGAGTATGGCTGCCTTAATGGCAGGATAAAAAATGGTCTTACACACAAAACTCCACTCCCATTGTTGGGTAGATGGGATTAATCCTTGCCTGTCTATACAGGGAGTATCCGCAGGAGTATCAGCCTGCGTACACAGAAAAGAAAAAAAAAGACTGATGGTGAGAAAAATCGTCAGTAAATGAAAGGAACCCAAACAATGAAGTCTACAAGATGAAAGCATCTCAAAACGACAAAGGACCTCCTCAGCAGAGGGTTAAAAAAAAAAAAAAACCACAGAGTGAATGGAGGCTTTTCAGGGGAGATAATATAAATGTTTGATAATCATACATAAGATTTTACCCCAAAACTTTGAGATGGATATTATTTTTAAACACAATAAATGAAAAATAAACATTGTTTTTCAGTATTTAAATTTCCTGAGTATATTTAAAGACTGAAATAAGCCCAAATCAATATCGATATAGTTTGTTCCCATGTACATTTTACACTAATCTGCTGTCCTGATTGAAATTCAATATCGTCAATAAAGACGTCTCAGCATGCTAGAACTTGGTAAAATTCTAGCGGGGAAAGTCTCCTGAAAATCATGCTTCAAAATGAGGTAGCATGAGTTGACAGCAGCAAAGGCCCTTTGGTGTTTATGTTTGTAAATCAGCTTATGATGTAATACAGTGGAACCTTCACAAAAATCTCCACAAATTCTTGACTAGCATCATTTGTAAAAGAGTGAAATATTTGTTGGGAGAAAAATCTAATGTAAAGACAGCTTATTCAACAGCACAAGTCTTCAAAAGGATGGGATCTTACTGTGAGTGTCTGTGAAGGGAGGATCCACTGCTTCTTCATCTGTGCAGGGAATGGCATGGGGCTTGCGTCTTGCTGTCAGACACTTTTCATTATGTGGTTTTTATCCCCCCCCCCCCCCCCCCCCAGAAGTGTGTCTTTATTCAAGCAAGAGGATTCACACAATAATATCTGATGAAATAAAGGGGAAAGAAAATGGAAATAAACAGATCTATCATAATTATAACAGAAGTTTAAATTTTGAAGACAACAGGTAAAGAAGTATCTGACTGGCACAGAGAGAGAAAGAGAGAGAGAGACTGAGAATAAGAGATAATTGGAATGTGTTATGAGAGTTGACACACTTTGTTTTTTAAAGATTCTTTACAATCCACTGGTGCTGTGCTATGATCTGTTTTTATGTTTCCATTGTCTTTAGTAGCAGTCACAGGCATTATATTCTGCATGATCCAAACTGATGGCTTCTTTGTCTTGTTGAATCAGGTGGTGACTCCGACGCCTCATCAAAGGGTATAGTGGGAGTGTGCACAGAGCCGGCGGCCCTGCTTGTTGTGGTACGGATTTTTGTTTTTTTCTTTTTTTTTCTTTCTAAATTACAACCATTAATATCAATTTAGGATTTAGTAGAATTCAAGCTGGCTTCGCCCAGTGATTATCCCCTCCCTGCTTCCCCCACCTCTCATTCTAACTCCTTCTGTCTGTCTCTCGCCCTATCAGTAAGACTGCCAGACAAGTATATACATAAGCAGAATTTTAGTTAAAAAAAAATGGCAGCTTTACCATTGTGCCCAAGGTACATCGTTAGATTGATTCATAAATTAAGGCTGAATACTTGGAACACTAAGTATTCCCATGGTATTACTTGTGTCTGCAGAGAAAAGATTTCTGTGCATCATCTTTTGTTTGAATGCTCAGTGTTGACCTCGCTTTATCAGGAGAAAGTTGTTGAGATGAATAACTTTGATAATGTCAGTACTGTCTTATATGGTTCATATGTTGCTGAAATTGCCATGGTTATCTTTCAGTCACAGGTTGCAAAATTTTTACAAAGATCAACGATTTTGTGTATCACTAGGGTATTTCACTTATAAATATAAATATGCATACATCAGATATGGGTTTGAAAGTACTAACATGGATGATAAGTTGAGTGTGGAGGTGGTTGTTTTTGGAGGGTTTTTTTTTTTTTTTTTTTTTTTTTTTACAAATGCCTAATATCATCTGGCGATGAAAAGACATTAAATAAACCTCTGAACTGAGCTAGGACTGCCAAAATCTGTACAAATGACCAGAGGGAGATGAAAAGGGGGGAAGGGAAGAGATGGGGCCGGCGTAGGGGTGGGGAGTTGGTTCATGACTTGGTGACAGAATACTGTGACAGAAAAGGAGAATTGGGAGGAGGGGGTCGGGGAGGGTCATCAGTAAGGGAGCAAAACCTTACAACTTGAGCACTGAAGGGTGGGGATGGGTGGGGTGGAGTGAGGGGACTTTGCCCCGTCCATAATCCCACTATTGTATCCCTTCCTCCACCCCACTCTCCATCCCATGACTCCCACACTGATCACCATCCATCTTTTTTTAACCTATCTTCTTTCCACAACTCGACCAAAGTCTGTACTGAGGATCTAGGATCATAGGGAAATAGGGAAGGACATGAGGTTGTGGGCAATCCATGACTCAGTAACAAATACAGCAGAAAGTAGAGTGATGAATCTATAGGGTGGGATTGAGGACAAGGGAGATGAGAAATGAGTACAAAAATGACAGGTCAGGTCTTATGCAGTTAGCTCTATTTCTAGGTCTAGGGACTCGTCAAAGTTGGGCATGGGTGTATACTACATCACCATCTCCTGTGTTGTCCGTGCCTGTTTAATGTCAGTGCAAATACCCGTGACTTCTGGAACTAAAACACTGGTTTGTTCCAAGGAAGGTAAAGGTGTTGATGATAAGGAGATTATGGTGTTTCCAGTGGCAGCAATATTGCACAGAAGTATGTGTAAAAAAGGTACTGAACACTCACTCAGCACACACACACACACACACACACACACACACACACACACCACCACATGCTCTCTCACACACACAACACACACACACACACACACACACACACACACACACACATACACACGGGCACATGCACCCACACACGCATGCATACACACTCGCTCACTCACTCGCTCACTCACTCTCTCTCTCACACAGGGAGATGGAGAGAGTGCTGTCACAAAATGACCACAGGAGCAGTGTTGTAGAGGACAGAGAGCTGGGACTGGAGGGGTGGGAATAGTGGAATGGTTGACCTCACTGCCGGAGTGTGTGATGACACTGGGCTGGCTGGCTTCTCATAGCTTACAGTGCCTTTGAAAGGCTGTGTGTTATTGGCAATGCCTTCTGAAGTGGAGCTGCGGGGGGGGGGTCTTTTCGTTTGTGGGTCCTCAAACCTCCAATTTTTTCCCACTTTTTGTACTCCCAGTTCTTATAGAACAGGGAGTACTTTAGAATGGGAACGAAGAAATGCTGTCTGTGTGTCCTTGGTCAAAATGTGTTCCACTCGCTCCAGACAAAACTACTGGGCCGATCTTTCTGAAAATTTGTAGGCATATTCATTATGGGCCACGGATGATGCCCGATGTTTTAGTTTACCGGCTTTAGCCGTTACTAATGGCTGTAATGGCCTATAACGGTTTTTCTTCTTTATGGAATATCTCAGAAAGTACTTGGCCAATTTATAAGCGGTTTGGATGATCTTGTGACAAATCAGAGCCTCTGTCCATATGTAAGTGATGTAATGCTGAAAATGGATTAAACAACCATTAAAAACCGTTATTCTGCCGTTATTTCTTACAAAAAGGTGGATTTTAATGAAATTTGGTATATAGAAAGGTTATCACAACAAATGGCACTTCTATATAGTGTTTCAAAATTTGACCGTTAAAAACCGTTATTCTTGACATATTGTCCGATTTGGATGAAATTTGTATGTACACAGGCTTTAGCCCAGTGAGGACTAAAATACCGGTTTCAAAAGTGTATATCGGTTATGTAACCGTTAAACCGTTATGTTGCCGTTATTTTTTATATATTGGTGGGTTTTAATGAAATTTTGTATATATATATAGAAAGGTTATCACACACAAATGGCACTTCCATGTAGTGTTTCAAAATCTGACCGTTAAAAACCGTTATTCTTGACATATTGTCCGATTTGGATGAAATTTGGTATGTACACAGGCTTTAGCCCAGTGAGGACTAAAATACCAGTTTCAAAAGTGTACATCAGTTAAATAACTGTTAAAACCGTTATTTTGTCTTTATTTCTTCTTTATTTCTTATCTCACAAAATACTTGGCCGATTTATGAGCGGTTTGGAAAACTGGGAGTACGTTTATATGCTTCGCATCTTGTTTCTTTTCTTGTCTTTTTTTCTTTCCTTTTATTTTTTTTTTTTTTTGAGGGAGCAGCAGTTTGAATGGTTAATTAAGGCCAATTGCTAAAAATTTGGAGAATGCTCAGTCCTTGGAAGTTTGCTTCTGATCTTGATCGGATACCTAGGATCACATATATACATTGTTGCAGGCTAGCGAGGTTCATGTTCTAATGGTTTGAATGTTGGCCAGTAGAGCCTGTTGTCGTCGTCTTCTCAAACACTCAGATGGTGATGCCAATCAACCGCATGAAGTTGGCTGTCGTCCGAAGGTCTGCCAGGTCCCTGTAGAGCTTGGCCCTCAGAACCACTGGCTACGGCCATGTGTCCTGCCTAGTAGTAGCATGGAGGTGACAGTCCTGTAGCATGTGCTCGGTGTCCATTTCAGCCTCTCTGCATGGGCACATCACAGACTCACCAATCTTGTACTTATTGTGCATGTGCATTCAGCTGTTGTGTCCAGTCCTTAGTCTGAACAGTAGCACTTGATCTTCTCTGCTTAGATGGTAGTAGCAGTCAGCCTGGTTGGAATTTGAGTGTTGTGAGTTCAAACCACTCATTGGGGTGGATTGGTTCACCTTTAATACTATCTAGCCGAGGGCGGCGCGCACGGCATGATTCCCTCCTGCTGCACACTCGCACATGGCGCTCAGTCCTTGCTGACACGCATAGTTCGCCACTTTTTAATTTCTTTTTATGGTAGCTAGACAACAACTGACAGTGTTGTGTTAGGTGTCATAGGAAAGAACAAACACTCAACTAATCAAACATAGTCATTTGAATCTTTTACTTTCAATGTGTAGACACAACTGTGCATTGAAAAACATGTCTGACCAGTAAAAAAAAATTCTTTGTTTACATTCTATTCCGTTCTTTTACAACACCAAATCAGAAGATAAAGGGACGAAAAACATTCAAATCTTACCTTGCAAATCATCCAGGAATCATCATGTAATCCATTTGAAAAAAAAAAATTTCAATGAGTTTCTCCGGAAAGATCGATACACTACACACACTGTTCTGATTCATAGTCATGTTGATATTTGGCTGATGGAGTGTTTCTTTTCACTGGATGATCAATTCAACGGATGTAAGTTTCTAAAGTACCCTGGTACAAAGACTACTGTTGATCAAAAGGCAATAATAACACATAAAAATGAAAGAAAAAGCTGAGAATAGCTGATCATGACACAATTGATGTACAGCGCTTGTACTTTACACACCGACTTTCAAACACTGGCTGTCCGCATATATCACACAGCAGCATAATTTCAGATAATTCACTCTCCTCTTCTCTTTCATAGTTTTCTATCTCTCTATCACTCCCCTCATCATCAGATCCACTTTGTAATATGATTTCAAGCGCTTCATTGAGCGAGAAATTGCTACAGCCCCTTCGCCTGACCGACATTTTTTTCTGGCACAGGAAATACCTGCCGCGCTTAGCGGGAAAACCCAGAGCCAGTTCCTTTGTTTCAAAGCTGCTGGGGTCAGCCAAGTTCACGATAGAGCACTAAAAGTAGGGTCTACAACTCGCTAGGACATCCCCAAGAATAGTTATAGAGCTTATTTCCCATAGACCATTTCACGGAAAGTGTAGGAATTTTCATATTCCCGTCCACCAGTAGTGGCGGACACGGCAGAATGTACTGTCTGTCCGTCCACCAGCCTTGGTGGACGCGGCTGCAAGGGAAAGAAATCCCGTCCGCCACTATTGGCGGACATGGCTGGTAAAGGTTAAAACCTCTGTCTCCACCCAGCAGTAAATGCAAGCTGCCAAGTACTATGCTTTCTGTGTTGACAGTGCTATGCTGCTACGCTCTGCCAAGAAGCAAAAATTTTAGAAATTGAAATGAAAAAGCAGGTGTCACAGACTTAACAGTGGCTTGAAGAGAACCGAGACAACATGGATCTTTAGACTGCAGACTTTTTTCTACCAAACTGGCCAAGTTCAATAAGGAGAGCATGAAAAATGAGAAGGAACATCACTAAAGATGAACATGATTTACCGCCTTATTGATTGATTATGTTGTCAGCCTGTTTGACTTTTCTGTAAGCCACATCAAACTACATGATAACGTGAGGTTTTTGTCCTTTTAGTCCATCATCATGTCATGCGCAAAGTGAAGTACCATTGAACATGCTGTTGAGTCTGACTTTTCACATCGCATATGAGAGCTACTCTTAAATCTGGAAGGCTACCCTTAAAACGTCAGAATGCTGCATTTTATGATTCTGAGATCATGGGAGCTTGGTAAATGGGTACTTGATCCAGTTCAGGGGAGGTTAAAAATGGTGGCAGGAGAAGAATGAGCACTGCATTCCTTCATGCTGTGCCCTGTACATGGTGAATTGTTCACAGTTTTCTCCCCTACTGCTAGAAGCTATGAGAACTATAAATGTCCACAGCCAATTTGATGTCATGCTGTCTCAAAACCCTCCGTAGTGTCAGTCAGTCTAGCCATATAAATGCTAAAACAGGTCTCCAGTATATTTTCTAATGATAGCTGCAAACACCAGGTGCATAGTACACACAGCCCTTAACCCCTTCACTGCCACAGTATAATAGCACATTTGAAAATCTGTATGCCGTGGTAAAATTTAGCTTTTTGGTTAGGTTCAATGAAATGGTTACTGCTCACTTATTTCTTGACAGATCTCTTTGATTTTTTGCATGTTTTGTTGTTATGCATTTGTCTACAATGTCCTGTCAAAATGGCTTGATTATGTTGATAATTAGTATAGCAGAAATTGACATAATTATAAACATTTTACAAAAAATAACAGTTTTCGAGTATACACAAACACATTGCGCCAAACAGAACGAGTCAAAACACTGAAAAAGTGGTCTTACTATTTATTGAATATCAGCACTAACACATGACAGTCATATCAATCCCAAGGAATGTTGTTCTTGATGATAATCTGCTCATAATTGGGGGTACTATTTTTTAGGTAAAAAGGGGCATAATCATGCTTTTCACGGTATGTTCACTAACATGTACATTACTCATCTATTTGTTGAGTTATTTGTTAGATTTTTTGTGGATTAGTTACTTATATCCTTGTCTACAATTTCACATCATTCTATATTGGTTTTGTTGGTTATGATGATGGTTCACACTAATAACAAGTGATAAAACAGTTTTTGTTTTGTTTTCAATGTGAGAGTTTTAGAACAACTGAGCAAATAAAAGCCCACTAAACACAACAAAAATATCTTTTGGTGTTAGCTCAACAACATTACAAACACCTGGGATTCATATTGTTGTCAATAAATGTCCCTCTGTGTAACAATCTGTATGTTACTGGGGGTACCCCAATTCTACTAGAAAGGGGCATAATTTTACTATTTGGGGTAGGTTCAGTACCTCAATCACTGCTTGTGTATTTCTTTACATATGACTTAGATTTTATGGCTTCTCTTTCCTTATACCACAAACTTTGATGCTATATTACAATAATGTAGTTTTGTGGGCCATTAGGGGATGGACAGGGATACATATGTTAGTGGTTTTACAAAAAGAACAGTTTTCAAGTATACATAAACAAATTGCACCATATAAAATCAGTGTAAACAATGAAAAAGTGGTGTGACTAATTGTTCAACATCAGCACTAACACATGACAGTCATATAAATCCCAAGGAATGTTGTTCTTGATGACGATCTGCTCATAATTGGGGGTACTATTTGTTGGGTAAAAAGGGGCATAATCATGCTTTTCACGGTATGTTCACTAACATGTGCATTATTCATTCATTTCTTGTGTTATTTGTTAGATTTTTTGTGGATTACTTACTTATACCCTTGTCTACAATTTCACATCATTCTATATTGGTTTTGGTGGTTATGATGATGGTTCACACTAATAACATGTGATAAAACAGTTTTTGTTTTGTTTTCAATGTGAGAGTTTTAGAACAACTGAGCAAATAAAAGCCCACTAAACACAACAAAAATATCTTTTGGTGTTAGCTCAACAACATTACAAACATCTGGGATTCATATTGTTGTCAATAAATGTCCCTCTGTGTAACAATCTGTATGTTACTGGGGGTACCCCAATTCTACTAGAAAGGGGCATGATTTTACTATTTGGGGTAGGTTCAGTACCTCAATCCCTGTTTATTTATTTGTTGACATATGACTTGGACTTTATAGCTTCTCTTTCCTTTTACCCTAAGCTATGATGCTACATAATATAATCTAGTTTTGTTGGCCATTAGGGGATGGACAGGGATGTAACAAAATGGTGGTTTTACAAGAAAAGAACAGTTTCTGAACACACACACATGTTACAACACTGACAAAACCTTCTGTTAGTGTTTATTCAGCATCACTGTAAGTATACAGTGTGGTCCAAATTGTTATAGTATAATACTTATTGGTAAATGTTCAAAATGACAACGATGGAAAAAAGTCTGAAGAAAAAAAATAAACAATTGTCTGTTGAAAAGAAAAAAGAAAAAACACACACACATTGCATGCATTTGTTATAACACAAAACACTGTAGGAACTGTGTTAGTTTTTACACAAATACTTACATTACTGCCAGGCTGTCTTGTATAGGAATCCATCACTTGCCGTACAAGGTCTTGGACATAATCTTGGACATAATCCTCAGGTTGTCTGCATTCCTTGCTTCACAATTTTACTCCACGTGGTCTTCTTTCACTGATGGCACTCGGTCTGGTCACAGCATTGACAAAATCATGAACACATGCACAGGTGAGAAAAAAAATCACTTCCCGGAACTTTTCATGCGGATGATCCAGAATGAGTTGAATCCTGTAGAGCCGGTCGTACCCTGGATCACCTTCAACTGGCATGGCTGCATTGTCGTTGAAATGCAGAAACTGAAGAAGAATCTGAAATACAGAATAAAAGTTTCAAGATAAGTAAGCAGACCCACAATTGGGCACACACACACACACACACACACACACACACACACACACACACACACCAAACAGACCCACAATTGGGCACGCACACACACACACACACACACACACACACAACACAACACACACACACACACACACACACACACACGACACCACACACAGTAAGCAGACCCACAGTTGAGCACACACACACACACACACACACACACACGCATACACACAAACAGCTTCCACACACACACACACACACACACACACACACACGGCACCACACACAGTAAGCAGACCCACAGTTGAGCACACACACACACACACACACACACACACACACACACACACACAGAGTCCCACCTATCTATACAGTCATTATTTGCCATAATTATGTGGTTTCAGTAGAATATAGGGCAAAGAAGAGAAATACAGAAAATGAACAGTCGAGGAATGAAGAATCATGTAGTAAAAACAAAAACAAAAAAACAACAAAAGAAAAATAGAGCTACTTGCCTGAAACTGGTTTCTGGTCATGAAGGAACTGAAGACTGGAACTTTGTACAGCTGAAAATTGGCACAGTTGACTTCCAGACCAGAATTCCCAGTCAAAACAACAGCAAGGTTGAAGGGCTGTGCACCTCTTTCTCGCCATTCTTTTATCAGCTGTTGCTGACCACGCCCCATGCCACGCCCCCGGACGCTTCCACGGGACTTTCACCGTCGTTCTGAGCCCGTACCACGTCCACCACCCCGTTCGTCAAGAAAGGACGGGGTGCAGTGCTCGTTGACGGCACGCGTTCGGCAATTTCCGCTTCGTCACCCACGCTAACGGCGCTTTCTTTACTGCTGCCTTGTGTACAGAACAATGAAGCCACGTCATCACCAGCATGTATCTCCGATAAAAGTGGATGGTGCTGATTCCCATCCGTCATCTCCTCATCGCTAGTATCAGGATCCGATCCTCAAAGGTCTTCTTCGTCACTATCTTGATACTGTAGAACTTCATCTAAAACATCAAGGGCAGTGTAACGCTTGAAAACGGGACGCGTCGACGAAGTGCTAGGTTGAGCTGCCATCTTGAATATGCTTATCAGCTGATACTTCTCAACTCGCAATTTGCATATCATGTGGTCAGTTGGGCGGTCGCGTGAAGGGAAAGGGGCCGTTCCTTGACACCCGTAGAAGGGGTGAGAACATTTTAGAGGGTCGTCTCCCAAGTAGATTTTTCTGCTTTCTGTTACGAAGTTACGGCGAGACACTCTCGTCCCGGGCATAGCGATTTTTGGTTTTCTGGACTTTTCTGGACGAGTGTTACTCGTTCCAGGCAGGGAACAGGTTAATAGATTAGTTAATGTTGGCTCAATTATTTGCCTTTTTCTACTTTGTTTTCTAAATGTTATCTCTCTGTATTTCAGGACCCCCACTACAGTGGCCAAGCGAAGAGTGTGGCAAGCTTGCAGGGGGCTGCTTGGGTGAAGTGGGTACTGGTGGAGGAATTTCACCCAACGTCTTTCTACAATGTGTGTCTGCCTCAGCTGGCTGCCAAAGCTTCATAAAGACAGGAGTAAAATAGAAACATGTTTGCAAATGAGTGTATTTCTGGTGTTGCTCCTGTACTGTGTGGGAAAAACACAGGGTGGATAAGGCCGAGAAAAATGCGCCATGGCGTAGTGGTTAGCATCGCAGACTCACGACTGGGAGGTCATGGGTTCAATTCTCACCAGAGTCATGTGCAATTTTTCTGCCCCGACCAGCTCCTACCCAGAGTTGAGTTTGCTACAGGCTCAGTTGGGATGACTGGGACCACACAGTTGAGTTTCATCCACTTAATGGATGCATCTCTGACAGTGTTGCTCAGACTTCCTGACCAACACTGGAGGTGTCTGTATTCCTTGGGCCTGGCTGACGCTGGGATATATTATGAAAGTAAGTGTAGAGTACATACAGCCCTGTCATGCAGTCTCAGACTGGAATGAGATCTCGATATGATGTTATAGAATAGATGTGTTTGTGTATGTGCTATTGTTACAAGTATTTATGTTGAATGTAATACATAAACATGAAATAAACGGGTTTTGAAAAAAAAAAGTGGGCCTGTAAATAATAATCACTCAAACTTCATGAAGAAGAAAGGGAGCTTACTGTATACTTTTGTTGAGATGTGGGTCTGTTAACATAATCTGATCAAAGGCTGGACAGCTATACACTGAAACCGTGCGTTATCAAATAACATGAGATTCAGCGAAAGTTTGTTCAATTTGGTGTGAGTTTTGGTTTCACTTTCAGGACAGACTCGGTTACAACCTCTGTGACTCTATATGCTAAATAGTGTATCTTTCAGTGTAAAGCGAATTAACAATTTTACAGATTTTTTGTTTCACATGAAAATTAAAAAATAGACAGATCAATATGATTCAAAAATCAGTGGTTATCACTCCAAAACATATGGAAGCTGGCATTTTCAATATTTCCACCGTCGATCCACGATTTGGGAATGGTTATCAGACTTAAACCTTTCCCATATGCCATGGGTCAGAGCACAGTCATGATTTTCACTTGATAACTGAGTAAGTTTTTAAAGCAAACCCCACGAAATTTTATGACTTTGTCGATACAACGTAGCCCCACATCCGTACCAAAATTGGATTGTTTTTGACAGAAAACAAAGGAGTAAACAAACAAAACAAACTTCACAGTACATTGTGGGTCTGAGCGGAACCCTAGTTTCAAAGAAAAAACCTTGAGCGCCGTACGTTATGGGCAGGAGCAGACCCATGCATTCTAAAGACACAGAGTCCAAACCTCCGGTTAGCATTCCATTTCCTGCAAAGCGCTGGCTGGCTGGCAACACTTTCTATAAACATGTGACTGTTGCGCATGCGAATTGTGGCCGTACTTTCCTACAGTGGAATTGCTATCTCGACGTGTGTCTGGGACTGCAATTCATCAGATCTTTTTCATCTTGTGTGCTAATTGTTTTATAATTCGTCTTGCATACAACTCGTAAAACGATGTCTAGGAAATCATATTATATATTTCAGAAAGAGAATCATACAACAGGCAAAATTTTGATCTTGAAAGCAGAACTGCAGTGACCGATTCAGTCAGAGCACTGTGATTCGGATTATTGGCCTACAAACTAAATGTAACAGTGCTTTGTGAGATACCAATGTCAAAATGGGATATTGACACGGACAGGAACCCAAGGCAAGTAGGACATTCTCAACACCTCCTTCCTCGTGTTCTTCATCAGGTCGGATTTTCTTTTTTCTTTTTTTTTTTAATTCAGCAGCAGACAAGATGAGGGAACATAAACATCGTCATGGTGCTTCGACGTCTGCAGTGGCAGTACAGCCATTTCTACATATCACACTGCGCTGTATTGCAATATTCTGTGGAACAGGGCAGCTGCTAAGCACTGACCTTACTAGTAATGGGACAGTACATGACATGGGCGGCAAAGACAAAGCATTTGCTGAACCAAGTCATGATATGATGTCCATTCACTGCAAATCTATTATGAAGTTCAAAGTATTATTGACTTCTGATCACTTTATTTAATAATTCATATTTGACTTATTGTAAATGTTGAACATTGGAAATAAAATATATACATCATCACGTGTCTTGTAAGCTGTATTCATTAGCCTGCACGTGAAGAGTTTTGTAACTCTCTCTCTCTTGTTTGTGTGTTCCTGTAGTGTGTATAACCACGTGTGTGTGTGTGTGTGTGTGTGTTGTGTGTGTGTGTGTGTGTGTTCTCAGTTTACTGAGCAAATTCAGTCTCTAATAGAGGCAATAACTACATCCATTAATAAACCAGTGTTGACAGAAAATGTACTTGTGTGTGTGTGTGTTTCTGTTACAGACTGAATAGACTTTACACTCTGTGTGTAAGACATACTGTTAGAGTGTTCCGTGTAAATTGCTCAAAGGAGGCTCTCGTTATTGATAATTAGGCTGAATATATTTTCAGTGTACTAAAGAAGCATCAATTCAGATACATGTACACAGTCACTCCTAATCATGCGCCCACTCTCTCTTACGTGCCCATATTTTTTAGGTCCATCACAACCACACCTCCTTCTCATACATATCTGTACATGCTTGCACGCAAGATGTGCGTTCATGTACACACGAATATGTGGTCTACATGCACGCACGCACACATGCATGCACTGACATGCACACAGCAACACACATATGAACACATGTCCACTCATTTGTGTACACACATACACACACGCACGCATGCACACGCACGCACACACGCACGCAAGCTCTTTCTTTCTCTCAAATTCTAAATGCAATGACATGTATGTTTCCAATGATATCACAAGTGTATAATTTATGTAATGTGATAGATTTTTATTTTGTTATAAGCTTATCAACTGACACATGAAAGGGAATCCTAAACGAGGTAGAGAAAGTAAACAATAAAAAACGAAGAAGTAGGGCAACTCTTGTTCTCCCATGATGAAATAAATATATGCCCATAATTCCAAAAGAATGCTGCTTGTGACATCTATTCGCATAGCACAGAGCACACAGAACAAACAAGGAGACACAGAGCACACAGAACAAAGGAGACAGGATATCCCCTTGTTCGTTGTGTGTGCTCCGTGTTATCATTTCTGATAGGTGAAACAATGTCATAAGCAGCATTCGTTTAGAGTTGTAGGCATGTATTTATTTCATCAGGGAGAGCTAGACTTGCTCTACTTTTTCAGTATTCAATATTTTTGGAAGGTCAGCCGTCATTATTGACTATTATTGACCTGTATTAGCTGAGACCATAATAAATCTCTGCCTCTATGACAGCGATAGGTCAACATGAATGGATGAAAAAGGAAATGTTCCTTCCAAAATCACATTTCATCTAACATATTGACCGTGGCTCACTAATCCAATAAGCGACAGCGGTTTGCTTTCTCTGCCTCGAACACTATAAAGTCTGTACGGATAAGAACCTGGAAGAGGCCTCATGTCTTGCGCATGCCCAGGTCATTCCTCTTTTTCACCCCGTGGATGTTAATGTCAACCTTGTCTAGGGCCGGGAAGTCTCTGAGAGGGAGTCTGCATTTTTCCTGGAATTCCTCCTGAGAGTAGGTCTGGCCGCTGCCGAATATAGACTGGAACTGACAGTTCAAGATGTCTGCCTGTGCTTTTGGGTCAGACACCAACCTGCCTTATTCCTTCAGCGGTGCGACACCGGCGTTGGACGACTTCAGGTGTTTTACGTACGACCAGAAGCGCTTGCTCTTGGCTGCCTGCTCAGAGTCTGCTTCGTCGAAGGTGTCGTCGAGGTAGGACCAGAATGCTCGTCGTAGTTGGCGCTGGACCTCTCTTCGGAGTTGCTTGTGCTGCTGTTTCAGGTTTTTGTCCCTCGCTTGCGCATCTTCTTGAAGATAAGATGCGGTCTCATTTGTTCATGAGTCGGCGTAGGGCTGGGGTGATCCAGGGCTGGCTTTCCTTGACACGTACCTGCTTATGGGGATGAACTGCTTGACAGCTGCATGAAGAGTGTATCTGAAGTAAACCCACAGCTCTTCTGTGGTAGCAGTGTCCTTCATCTCTTCCAAGGTGTTGGTGAGGTCGGTCATGGACTTCCTGAGACCCTCCCAGTCTGCCTTCTTTTACAGTGGAATGGAGCGCGGTGCCTGCTTCCTCTTCTGGATGTAGACCACCACCTCACAGTAGACTGCCGTGTGGTCAGACAGCCCATGAAGGACTTCCACTCGCGGAATCACCTGTGGGTTGTTGGTGATGATTAAGTCCAGGGTGTTTTCCTCTCTGGTAGTTTCTACCACAAGTTGTTCAAGGCTGTAATCGTTCAACATGCTGATGAAGTCACGGTGTAGTCTGGGGTATACAGGCTTGGGTTTAAGGGCCATCAGCTTCCAATCCCAACTGGGAAAATTCAGGTCACTGCCGATGAGGAGATGAGCGTTGGAAATCAGCACGGCCCGCCCCAGTGACGTGTTGAATTGGATCAGGCTGGCTTCATCTCTGTCGTCTGGTCTGTAGTACGCGCAGACGTACAGGTACCTTCTACCTTGGAACTTCAGCTTCACCCAAATCAGCTCACAGTCTACCTGCGACTCGTTGACTTCATAGCTGTCGATGAATGTATGCACTGCAATCAGGACGCCACCTCCTGACCGGTTCCTGTCCTTGAAGTACAACTTGTAGGTGTCAGGGAAGATCTCTGAGTCACTGATGGCGGGGTCAAGCCGAATTTCTGTGCCGATAACAATATCAGGGCGCACACTGTCTAAAAGGTTGAGAATGTCTGGTTTCTTTCCTGGGGCAGAGTGAAAGTTGACGTTAATCAGGCGCAATGGTCTTCTTGTCCACCAGTCTTGCTGGCTTACGCGTGATGGTGTGGAGGAATGCAAGGGACGTTGCATGTGGGTTTCAGTCAGAGTAGTGCAATTTTCTGACATATCTGGTAGGGAGGGGATAGATGAAACTGAGAGCTGAACACCATGTAGATCAAGGACGGTCTGGCTATTAGGATTCCACAAATGGCACAATACCAAGGAACCTCCTCCCCAAGATCTTCATGATGTTGATAGTGCAGGGTGTCAATACTCTGACAGTGGGCATGATACCACTGTCCACAGGTATTGCATGCTAAACCCCTCTCTCCCCAGTCCACAGGTATTGCATGCTAAACCCCTCTCTCCCCAGTCTACAGGCTGGTCACAGGTTCCACAGAGCCATGAAGAATGGGATTCTGAAGAACTATTCGTAGGACCGGGGTTTGGCTCTGGGGCAAAAGAATTGCTCAGCAGTAAGCTTGCTAAATACAGTAATACAAGCCTCTGTTGACAGTAGGAGGGGAAGCTTGCAGATTTTCGTGCTGACAATCGTGCGATGGTATCATCAAGGAGACAGTAGTCAAGATCCGATGAGCGAAAGACAGTTTTGCTAGAAGAAGTTACTGAGTCCAAACTGGGGACAGTCAGTGTGACAGCATCACACATGAAGATCTTGTGACAGAAGATGGTGATGACAAGGATCGACAGCGAGATGTTCGATGAAAACATGACGAAAACATACCTTCTGTATTCCAACGATCGAGACCGGAAGTAATGTTCTTGTAGAAGGTATTCACAACACGAAGTTCAGATCACACTTTCACAGTCCAGAAACGATGACAGATAATTCCAGCTGCATCAACAAAGTCCTAAACATTCTAATTTCCATCCCTGACTGTGAAATCCTAAGGGAACCAGGAAGGCGGGGAGGAAGGGAGGGACTCTGCGTGAGCCTCGGTAAGTATGTTAGACTAAACGTAATTTTAGAACGAAAATTTCCTATTGATTACACATACACCTGGCTCACCAATACTACCCGGAAGGAGGGCTCACCCGGTTAATGTCTGAAGGAGTGAGAAGAGCCAGGGCGTGTGGCAGAGATGAGATGCTGAGCCACCACAGCTGAGGCAATACCCATGGGACCATCATCGTGCAGACAGGAGACATCGCGCAGGTAGAACTGGATGAAAGTGCCCGGGGAACGCCAATACGCAGCATCCAGGACACTTTGAATGCTGGCATTGTGGGCGACTGCCAGCGACGAGGCCCATGCTCTAATTTCATGGGGCCTTGATGAAAAGACAGCCGAATCCGCGTCAGGCCTCGCCGTTACATTTCTCAGCCATCGAGAGATTGATGAGCGTCTGATGTCCTCCTTATAACTTTCATTGTAGGAGAGAAACATTTGGCGCTGCTTAGAGCGAGAAGACTTCGTCCGCTTTCTATACACTCGCAGGGCGCGCACCAGACAGAGAATGCGGTCTTCATCGTCTGCGACGAGGATAGGATCAGAGGATGAATGAAGATAGTAGGAGAAGGAGAAACTGGCGACAGGTTTTTGGCTAAGAATTCTGGGATGAACCGAAGAGGCATCGAGCCATCCGGTTCGAAGGCTTCGTCTCCGAGAAGGCCACTAAGAGCATGGACTTCACTGCAGCGCCTCCCCGTAGCCAGAGAAATGAGAAAGGCTATCTTGAAGGAGAGGAACTTCAGAGAACACTCCCTGATGGGCTTATAGGGAGGGAGCCTCAGGGAGGAGAGGACTAGAAAGAGATCCCACACGGGGGTACGGCGGGGGGTTCGAGCCTCTTGTAGAGCGGCTTCCCTGATGAGATCCCGCAGGAGGGGGCCGTCTGCAAAGGAAGGACCGCCTAACTGGCGGATGGTGGTGCAGATAGCAGCCCTGTGAACTCTCACAGAGGAGGCTGCAAGTTTTTTCTCAGACGAGAGAAAGACAAGGTAGTTTGCTAACTCAAAGCGAGAGGGGAAGTGGAGCAACACCGCATGGGAGGAGCACCAAGAAAGCCAGCCGTTCCAGTGGACACTGTATACCCCCTGTGTGCCCGGCCTGTGAGCTTGCTCCACAAATCACACAGTCACATGCACATGCACGTCTGCACGCATACACACACGCGCACTCCCACGCAGTCACACACGCACTGACACACATACGCGTACACGCGCACACACACATGCGCATACACATATACACAAGCGTGCACACACGCATGCGCGCGCGTGTACACACACACACACACACACACACACACACACACACACACACACACACACACTCATGCATACAGATACACACACATCATACACATACACACATATGCGCTCGCGCACAACATGGGTCCGTGCCCACACAACCATACACACACATGTGTACATTCACTACACACACATACAATGATTTTAAAATTTAAAAAAAGGCGCAACTATGTAACGAACAGCAGTTTATTACAGAATTTAAAGAAGCAATAAAAATCAGACAGAAGCATTTATAATAATAGTGTATTGAAAAAAGTACCTAATCCTGGAAAATACAAATTAAAACAGGTGGAGGAGTTCGGTAATATAGTTATCACGTGACTAAGTAAATGGTGGAATTGATCTATAATATTACATGTTCCCTTTTTTATGTGTGGTTGTTGTTGTTGTTGCTATTGTTGTTGTTGTAATGATAAAGGACTACTCGTGTCTCTGAGGATATTCAAAGACTCTTTTCTACTTTTTCTTCATGTTTTGCTTGTTTTGATTTGATTGATCATTGAGAATAACTGGGTTATATTGTTTGCAATGAAAGGAGGAGGAATGTGTTATTACCCTGTTACCCCCCCCCCCCTCTCCACCCTTGTCATAAGACCTTTTGGTAATGACAATAAAGTATCAAAGGATCTCTCTCTCTCTCTCTCTCTCTCTCTCTCTCTCTCTCACACACACACCACACACACACACACACACACACACACACACACACACACACACACGCGCGCGCGCGCGCGCGCGCGCGCGCGCGCGCACGCATGCACGCACGCACGAACGAACGAACGAAATTTGTTTAATGAGGGAAAAGAATAAGCACATGGCAGGCTTGTTTGCATCTTGCCCTCAAAAATGAAAAAGAAACATTTCAAACACAAAAGCCACCCTCCACACCCCAACCATTAACCAAACATCCACCTGTCGCACAGTCCTTTCCAAGCAATAATAATAGCAATAACAATAGTAATGAATGATCACGATTAAAAACGATAACATTTCAATTCAAATATAACACCATGCGCACATATATACATATGCATTGTCAAACATTACATCTATCGAATAGCATGATCTGAGAAAGATAGAAATACAGAACACATAATAATCACAAATATAAATCAACATGATAGTAAATCAATATTCAAACCTAGAATCTGTTCCGGAAGGGGGCGTACAACACACATTTTTCCGCCTTCCAGATACGCACGCAATTCCCCTTTCCTCTCTATCCCGTGTTTTCTGCAAACAATTCCATCCTCGCCCCTCGTAACAAACACCCACCTCACCCCATCTACCCCTCCGTTCACAACCAACCCTACTCAAACACAGAGAGAGAGAGAGAGAGAGAGAGAGAGAGAGAGAGAGAGAGAGAGAGAGAGAGAGGCCGGATATAAAAGTAAATATTAACTTACCACCATAAGGATCAGGAGATGCTGTTCATGTATTGCGTCATAAGGTGTGTTTGATATTTGTTTTTAAAGACTCGGAGGCTTGTATTTACATCGAATGAAGTTATAACAGAATTCCATAAGCAGCCACCAGAGTACAACAAGCTTGATTTAAACAGATCTATTCTCGGAAGAGGTACTTTTATCTTGTAAACATGACGAATCTTCTTCATTTCAAATCTATTTTTCAAAGCCATAGGGGCACGGTCGGACATTATATTAAACATAAAGATAGCTTTGTTGTAAACTAGCTTCCATTTTAGAGGCAGAATTCCTAAATGTTTATATTCTGAGAAAGTAGGGGAGGAGGACTTCAGGAGGATCAGTTTAATGGCACGTCTATGTAAACTGAATAAAGGTTTTAAAATATTATCACTAGCGGAATCCCATATTGTTGAGGCATAGTTTATGTAAGATTCAACATAGGCATGAAAGAACAACTTACGGCTATGTTGATCTAAAAAGTGTTTCATTCTGGAAAGCTGGTAAATCTTTCTGGACACATTTTTACATAATAACGCAATATGATTCGACCATAACAGATTGTTATCAATAATAACACCTAGGATCTTATGGTGATCAACTTCCTCGAGATTTTCGCCATTAATACAAAGGTAATGATTGCTACAAGAAAGATTTTGACGTTTTTGTCTGGTAGTAATTAATAAATATTTAGTTTTTTGGGGGTGGAGTCGCATATGATTAAGTTCAGACCATTCAGATAACTTGTTGATACTTTCTTGTAAGGAGATAAAAATGCTATCTAATCTATCGTGACAGGTGTGGATAGTGGTATCATCAGCAAACATCTCACATAAAGTTGTAAAAAACAGAGGTAGATCATTTATATATATATAGAAAATAGTATTGGCCCAAGGACTGAGCCTTGAGGGACGCCGTACTTAACAGGTAGAATGGAAGAATTTGATCTATTTACCGAAACGCACTGTTTCCTGTCTGAGAGAAATGAAGATAGAAGTTCCAAAGCGTTGTCAATTAGGCCATAGATCTTTAATTTCTCAAGTAGAAGACTGTGGTCGATGACATCACGCACGCACGCACGCACGCACGCACGCACACACACACACTCGCACACGCACACACACACACACACACACACACACACACACACACACATACACAGTACACGCTCACACTCAAAACACCCCAACGTCTACTTGTACAAACTTATACAAACAGAAAGCGAAAGCAGGATGAATACATTATAGTGGGACAGGAGAAAGCTTTCATGCAGTTCTCATACCACATGATGTGATTCAAATTACAGTCAGATGGCAAGAGAACACCTCAAAAACGTACAACTACCATTGCTGAATTAGGCGAGTCAGGATTTTGTGTTTGTTTTTTCCCACATACTGTCCGATAATTAAAAATGGTCTTGTTTTCTCATCAACAGAGATAAGGATCTGCTCCATCAACGGCCAGAGACAACGGAAATCTGCCTCAGCAGCCACGGAAAATGGAGATGGGTCATGAGAACCTGGGCCATGTACATAAAACATGGGAAGTACTGACAGTGATGTTGGTCAGATTCCATATTTTGTCTTTCATGTGCTCCATCCTCCTGTCCTTCCAGTATTGTCTTGGTGGTATTACAGCTTAGTATTTTGCCACTTCTGTTGAATTCGCTGTCTAGTTTCAAAGTATTTTCTTTTTAATTAACATTCATTATTTTTCTTCTAAGTTTAGTGTTATCTTCATACAAGGGACTTTTCGTCATCTCTTCCAAGCTCATTGTCCCTTTCATTGGCAGTTTTAGTGTCTTCATTCTCAGGTTTATATACCTTTTATTAGTAGTTTTTTTTTTTATCTGTTTCCAAGGATTTAATGTCCTATTCTTTCCCAGGCTAAAGTATCCTGATTGATCAGCATGGCTGTTCTTTTTTTTATATCAGTATCCTCTGGAACAAGAATTTAAAAAAAAACAACAGTGGGTATCAGACCCCTCAGATCGGTCAGAGGCAGAGCTGCTTCTTCAGACGTTTTCTTGTGTGCGTTGCTTCCTTCTGATCTGCGTATAGCAATAGTCAACACCAAAATTCTTCTATAGAGTGTAATACGCCTGGTTTAGAGTTCTCTTAGAGTTTGATATCCTTCTATATATGGTGTGTTCTTTTTACAAGGTAATTTACTTTCGTAAGGTTTAGTGTCCTCTTTTCATAGGGTTTAGTGTCCTCTTTCTAGAGTTCAGCATCCAGTTCTTTCATGGGGTTTTGTCTCCTTGTATTATTGTCCTTTCATAAGGCTTAATGTCTTCTTCCTCAATCGGATTTAACAAACGCCCTTCACTGGATTTAGTACCTTCCTTATGTAGAATGTCGTGCTCTCCTTTCCTAGTGTCCTGCTTTTCCACAGGGATTTATGTTCTTTCAAAGTTTTAGTGTTTTACTTCCCCAAATGTCCTATTTTCTCAAAGGATTCAGTGCCTCAATCCTTTAAGATACGACTGTCCTCTGTAGCATTTAGTGCCTCGCTACATAGAGCCTAGTGTCCTCTTTTCATGAGGATTAGTCAATCCTTTAAGATACGACTGTCCTCTGTAGCATTTAGTGCCTCGCTACATAGAGCCTAGTGTCCTCTTTTCATGAGGATTAGTATCACCATCGTTCAGATGATTACTGTCTTCATTTCATTCATTTCATGTTTACCATTATTTTCATCGAGTTTATTTCTCAGTTAGCAGGACTCGCGCTTCTTTTCACAAGAGTAGGAGTATATTTCTTTCTCTAGCTACTCTAGTTTCCTACGTCAGCGTGCTGTGGAACAATGATACAGAAACGGGGTACCAGAGGGGATACTTTCCAGAAAGGTATGAAAGATTGACTCCAGCAATGTAGCAGGTCTCATATGTCAGGGGTCTGGAACATGGACGCATGTTTTCAGATCTTTGGGACTGAGCTGCAATGGTCTTGGGAAAATCTTTAAACCTCTTCCTGACGTATTTCCTAGTGCGCACCTGGTACCTTCTGATACAAGTGTCCTTTGATCAGCAGAACGCATGACATGGTAATCACAGTAAATGTGAGGGTCCTTTCATAGATTGTACTGGCCTTCGTTATTAATATCTAGTTTAATCGCGCAAGTAGTGTACCCTCTGATCGGGTTTAGTATCCTCTCGTTTGGTGGTTTTCCATAGGGTTGAGTGTCTTTTTAGGTGGCTGGTGTCATCCTTCCAGAGGTTTAGTTTCCTCTCTTCACAAGCGTTACTGTCCTCTTTCCTTCTGTTTAGCGTCCTCCTTTCATAGTAACTAGTGTCCTCTTCTCTGACCATTGTCAGCTTTATGTATGGTCTCGTCTTGTTTCCACAGGGTTAACTGTCCTTTGATACGATAGGGTGTCCTTTCCCTGGACCTCCCTACTTACATCCGGCTTAGAGTCCGTTGAATATAGCATAGCCTCCTTTTGTAAGAGGGTTATGGTCTCCTTTCACATGGTCTGCTGTCATTTTCACTTTGGTTTAAGCATCCGTCTTCCAAAGGGATTACAGGCTTTTTCTGTCTTAAAGTTTGTGTGCTCTAATTTTAGAGGTATAGTGTTCCCCTCTTGTATCATTTAACAGAATCTTCTTTCAAAAAGATAGTTCTCTTTATATGTGAATACTTTGTCTTTTCTAGAGCTAAGGCTTCTGTCACATTGTTTGAAATATTCACTTTTCTTAGGGTTTAGCGTCGTGTATTGTGTGCCACGGTGTGTGTGTGTGTAGAGAGAGAACTATCCTAAAGACTTTTGTGTCTTCTTGACACGACTGTATTGACTTCCTTCTACTTTTTGGTGTCTTCTTTTTCGTTAGAATTGAATCTAAGCCTTTGTGTTTGGCAATACATGGGGCGGGCCACTCTCCAGGGATCCCTACCAGTCTACCAGAGGACCATCGCAATGCATTGCTTTGGACAGCGAACATCCTCCACAAGGGCATGACTCCAGGTACGGAATATTATTATGTATGTTGACGAGTTCAGCTCTGCGCTGCTACAATCTTTCGGAAAATTGACTGCCGGGGTAGGTAGAAGAAACCTTTCTTTTTCCTTCAAATCGACACAACAGATAACTTACTGTGTTGACAACAGATAACTTACTGTGTTGACAACAGATAACTTACTGTGTTGACAACAAATAACTTACTTGTTGTTTTCGAGCGCAACAGATGTTTACCTACGCTTGTTAATTAGTTGACAACTGTTTTTGTTAGTTAGATGGGTGGTGGTGTTGGGGAGTGGGATGTGCGGGAGAGTGGAAGTATGGTTGGATGCAGTAGGAATATTAATTTGATTGTATCATATGTTTTGTTTGTTGCCGGCGGTTCTTGCATATTTGTTTGGGAGTTTGTTGTGTGTTGTTATTGATTATAAACGTCGGTCATTTAC